>CM024613.1:59660705-60860705 GCA_014182575.1 Eucalyptus decipiens | reverse complement strand
GCTAGGCGCCTTTGACTTAAATAAGCTGCCAGCTTGAGGGAGAGTGTTGGAGGAGGTTGCGATTTTATTCTAGACTCCGATTCTAATTGATTCAATCAAAGATATTTGGAGATAAAGTATGAAATTGTAATCATGTATATTTTTTCCTTGATTCTCTTTTTGTACTATATATGTGTATACATGTACAAGGATGACACAATGAGATAGAATTACAATTTTTCCTCCAAAATACATCTTCATCTTCAGTTTCCGTCACCTTCGCCCAACTCACATCTATGTCCCTCTCTCTCTCTCTCTCTCTCTCTCTCTCTCTCTCTCTCTCTCTCTCTCTCGCACGCTCGCGCCTTTGCCCTCCATCGCAAGCCCTCGGTGCTTCAAGATCCAAGTGCAAGCCATTGTGATTGCTCAGATTGAGGCTAATGAGGTGTTCAACCTTAGATTGACCTAGAATTGAGGTTGCAGAGGTCTTGGCGACAACTTACGTCATCATGCGAGATTTCAATTTAAGGGATTGCTAACAAAAAAACAAAAAAAAAAATGATGACTTCCATAGAAAAATTCATATATGATAAAAACCAATTCAACATTGGTAAGTAATTCAAATAAGACTTGATTATTTAAAAGTAGTTGGGAGTTTATCCTTCTCTAGGTTGGTACCTAATTATTATTGATTAATAAGTTTGAAATGTTCAAAAGCTATCCAAATAAAATTTGATAAGTTAGTACAAAAGTTGGGAATTTTCAATTTACAAAAAAAGAAAAATTGGTAATTTCAAAAGTCTAAGTAAGTTACTAGCAAGTTACTTGGAAAAAAGTCAAAAAGAAAAAAAAATCATATATCAATTTAGTAATAAAAAATCTTTAACGTTTATTAGGACTTATTGAAATTTACTAGCACAGATAAAAATTCGTATTCCTTTGTTATGGAATAATAAAATTATGCACATAAAATAAAGAGTTCCCTTTCTCTTTTCGGTGATGTCTTGTTTCCATGGCAATAAAATTTTCTCCTACAGAATATATATAAAAAAGAAACTGCTAAAAATAGAAATGACCATCGGAGGATAATTCCCAAAGTCAGCCTAGAAGACAACTCCTCAATTTGGGGTGTGCCCTCCATTCTCACCTAAACTCCTAGAAATTAATAAATATGATATATGACATGGACTAATAGATCTTGACGCCTCATAGTGCCTGTGAGGGATAGTACACTATACTATGTAGTACATCTTATGCTCCTAAAGGTTTTTATATGTACTGCTTAGTTCTCTAAGTTGGCGATTAAATGCAATGAACTCTAGATCTTCTTCGCTCCCTTCTTCCATCGAATGCCGTGGGCAAACTCTTTCATCGACGGATGATCTTTTGCTCCCAAGAGTCAAAAGTCAGGAAAGCCAAGAGATGAATCAACTCTTGCAGCGTGGCTTAACTGGCTTTCTATCACAACACATCATGCTTCTCAATAACCTCCCATTCCCATTTATAGGAGTTCCCGAATAGACACATATCGATTGATTGCACCGTGGGTCATGGAACCAGGAGCTAAGCATTTTGTCTTGTTTTCCACTAGTTCAATCTCTTGTGCTACTCCATCTCACTTATTCAGATCGAGTAGTGTAGCCGATATATCCCTAGCTAAAGCACGCGCGCGTACAAAATCTATGAGCCATCATTGCATGTATTGGATCGTGTACTATGATGGCTTCTCACTCATTGTATCGCGGAAGTCTTACATGGAATCCCTACGAGAATAGTGAAATCGAGCTTCGTTCCGCCTGTAAATTACCCTTTATTTGCTCTACTATTGTGCAGTAGATATAGAGGACTATTTTACAGTTTTGGGCTTATTTACCTAAAGCAGGCTTCTTGGATACCTAGTCCAACAGGTAAGTTTACGTATGACCTACATCTCTAGGTTCCTTTCTGATGTAGTTCTTTCAATAATAATTTCGAACTAGCCATTTCAATCCTAAATCTTTGTGTAAAATTTCAATGTAATTCTTTTGATCCATTTTCACTGGTAATTATTGACATAGCAATTCAGTTATTATTGATTGTCTTATGTGGCACATCATCACGGCATCGATTTTCAGTAAAAAATGATTGAAATGATGATATTAGAATTCTAGATAAAGATTTAAGATTTAATTTACAAAATTGAAAAATTTATGAACAAATTGTTTCTCGTACAATATATTTAGATTGATTAGATAATTTCTCTATATCTTATGTGTTTTGAGTGATTGATTATTTGATTCATAATTAATTAAATTCAATACTAAAAACACGATGGACTTCACTATCTTATGCGAACCGGACTAGCTGGTTCTGGGCGATACCCGAAGGGGCTGGTCCGGTTTTTGGTTCCATCAAAATGAAATCAGTGATTTTCGGTTTGGTTTGCGGCTCCAGGGATGGAATTGCCCGGACTAGATAGAACCGACTTTTTTTTTTTTTTTTAAATTTTAAAAAAAAAAAAATCTTCAAAGAACAGTAGTCCCTCATGCTTACTTTTCCCACTTGGCTCTCATGCCTCTTTCCCTCTCAGCATCCTTCAGGGTGTGGAGTAGGAGGGCCTTCTCGACGAGCTCGGTGTAGCGGGAGTCGAGTCGAGGAGGTCGACGAGGATGAAGTTGGAATTGATTTGACCCCCGTGGAGTTGCAAGGGGCCGGTGGGGCAATACAGTGGATCCGCCCTATATTAACACCGTTGGACTCCCCAAAAACGGCTGGACAGCGATCAGATTCAGAGCCAATAATCCAGGTATTAGGATTTCATCAGGAGAAATGCATAGAAAAATATATTTCTTATCCATTTCGCCATTAGTTTTGCATGAATTTAGTCATGTAGATGAATGCATAATTGACAGATTATTCTTTCATTTGTGCTTGTAGGGGTGTGGTTCGTGCACTGTCACTTAGATCGCCATGTAAGCTGGGGAACGGACACGGTCCTCATTGTTGGAGAGGGGCCAAACAAGGACCAGAAGTTGCTTCCGCCGCCCCCAACACATGCCTCCTTGTTCTGGGCTTTAATCATGACGCCGTTTGCTTTGGGTTCATAAGCATATTACTATCGAAGATTCGCAACTTTAGATCATTCTAATAAGTTTCAATTGTAATCTTCATTCAGAATAATGTAATTTTCTTTTGATAAGTAATTCGAAATGTATTTGCATGATTAGTCGAGGAACTTGATGGATCGTACATACAAAGATATGCTTTAAATCAAAGATTTTTATTCTGGTATTAAAGATGGGTACCGGCTATTGTATTAGTTTATGAGATTGGCAAAATAGTGCTTTTCTTAGCTCCCACGTGGTTCAGCTGACGGAGGAATGAAGAAACCATTTCGTGCACTCTACGCTGAGAAAGAAAGCTAGTAAAAGTCGCGATGCCTCTTTCGCAACGCAACAAGTTGATGAGTTCAACATGTCGTATGTCCTAGGATAATCATTATCTTTAATCAGCTCTTTGTTTTCAATTCGATGGTGATGTTATAAAGGCTGATGCCTTTTCGCAGAACAAGTGTTTCATTCGGTCCTAGGATAATCATTATCTTTAATCAGCTCTTTGTTTTCAATTAATCATGTTAAGATTCGGATAAAGAATTAATCATCAAGATTGTGGTTGCGATGCCTTTTTCGCAAAGCAACAAGTGGTAAGTTCAACATGTCGTATGTCCTAGGATAATCATTATCTTTAATCAGCTCTTTGTTTTCAATTCGATGGTGATGTTAGGCTGATAGATGTTATTCGGATAAAGAATTAATCATCAAGATTGTGGTTGCGATGCCTTTTTCGCAACGCAACAAGTTGGCAAGTTCAACATGTTGTATGTCCTAGGATAATCATTATCTTTAATCAGCTCTTTGTTTTCAATTTGATTGTGATGTTAGGCTGATAGATGTAATTCGGATAAAGAATTAATCATCAAGATTGTGTGACTTGGTCTTTTGTTTGGGACCTTATTCTAATGAAGGTCTCGTAATTCCTCGAAGTTTAGATTGACCGTTTCAGCTGGAATTTGTTGCACTAATCTTTTACTAACTGTTGGTTAAAATCTTCCGCATCTGCGTAAGTTTCTACACAAGTGTATTTGCAAGCATTCCACGAAAAAGTTTTAGGTTTCTTAAAACAACCTATTCACCCTCAATTTGATCATTGTGGTAGCCTCTTTAATTGGCATCGGAGCAAGTTGCTCGAGAGCAAAAAAATCTTTTATGGCAACTTTACAGGAGCTTATTTGCGAAGAACATTCTATTATTCAACTTCCTAGGTTTGAAGGAGCTAATTATACTTATTTGAAATGCATGATGAAAATGTTTATTCAATCCACGGACTATGCGTTATGGATTGTGATCGAAAGAGGTTCATATATTCCAACAAAGAGGTTAAGTTGCTGATTCTTTATTTGCGGCTAATTCTACACAGATTTCGGAAGAAACGAGATAGTCTAAAATCAAAAGTCGTACATATTTGTGTTGTGCTTTAACGCCTATTGAGTTTAATATAATTTCTTCTTTTTGGTCAGCAGTAATTTGGGATTTGCCCTATAAAGGCACCGATAATTAAAAGAGACCGAGATAAACATATTGCTTGGAGATCACGAGACATTCAGAATGGAGAGTCCCATGAACACACGAAGGAAATATTCGTGCACTACAAGTACATCATGGGTAGACTTGCCACGCATGGCATGATCTACAAAAAAGAGAATCATAAAAGCAAGATATTTCGAGCATTACCAATAGAAGGAACTTACGTGAAAATATCAATTCCTTAAGCTCAAATACTTCAATTCTTTGATTCAGATGAACTTATCGCAGCTTTCATAACTTATGAAATCAAATTCAATGAAGATCCTAAAATATTCAAAGGCAAAAAATCTATGGCATTTGAAACTATCAATATACAGATAGTGAAGAATCGTCATCTCACCATGATGTGGATGATGATGTAGCATTCTTTCACTTATCTTAGCAACTTCATACATTGACATCAACAAATCATCAAGTGGATCCATAAAAAAAGTAATTGAGTGAATTAGTGAACTTGGCTTTTAATATTGATTATGATAATAAATAACTCAAAATAATCTCTTGCAATTAATAAGAACTATAGTTTATTTTTGAGATTTCTGACCCTTCTTATCTAAATTGTTTAAAGAAACTTTACGGAATTTTAGCAACGTGTTGAAAAACTTTTGTTAAATTCCGTTTAGGATTTATGAAATTGACATATTGTATAACGTATAGCAACCAATTTATTTCTTAAAAGGACTCGTCTACTATCGTTTCATTATCACCCTCCAATACTCAATGAAATTTCGTGCACTATTTTCCCGACCGAGACTGTCCTTCTCATGCAGTCAATTGGACATATCTTAGATAATATCCACACATATAAACGTCTGAATGAACATAAATTACGACAACTGAAAACTAATTACGGGCAATTGCTTATTTGTTCATACCATGTGCATTTTTTATTTTTTATTTTAAAGAAATATATGTCTAAACTGTAAGCTGCAGTACTGTGCAGAGTGAACACACCAAACCATCTTGGACTTCATCGAGTTTGCCATAGAAACAAGAGGAGTCCTTCGGAATATATGCTGCTTCCCAAACTAATCCTATTGGCTATCGACGGCAATTTCGACGTCCGGAAACTAGTCCTTGATGTTGGGCAGCCCTCACAGACGTTCCACCGCTCCTTGAAATAGCATATTATCAATGACATGGTTAATTCCAATCTTAATGTGTATTTCAATGCATCATGATAGTATCAATCATCATTGGTCATCACTGTCTCACGTATATTTAGAACTTAGCGCGAATAATTTTTGGCCTTTGACTTAGGGCAGATGCATGTTAGTTTTAGAATGCATATAGTTTTAGAATAATACATATCTTTCATAAATTTGTTCAAAAAAAAAATGTTATCTTGGTTTCATTTGGATAACATCTAAACCTAAAATTAATTAGGCTTATGTTATATTACGCATGACATTTACATATAAGTTTAAATAATCGTATCATGTCGACCTTCTCACTCTGCCACTGTCATACATCACTTGTTAGTTGTCTTCACCCAACTCACATTTATGCCTCCCTCTCTCTCTCTCTCTCTCTCTCTCTCTCTCTCTCTCTCTCTCTCTTGCGTGCGCACGCGCACGTGCGTGCGCCTTTGCCCTTCACCACAGGCCCTCGGTGCTGCAAGATCCAAGTGCAAGCCATTGTGATTGCTCAGATTGAGGCTATATGAGGTGTTCAACCTTAGATCGACCTAGAATTGAGGTTGTAGAGGTCTTGGCAACAACTTACGTCATCAAGCGAGATTTCAATTTAAGGGATTGCTAACAAAAAAATAAAAATGATAACTCCATAGAAAAATTCATATGTTATAAAAACCAATTCAACATTGGTAATAATTCAAATAAGACCTGATAACTTAAACGTAGTTGGGAGTTTATCCTTATTTAGATTGGTACCTAATTATTATCGATTAATAAGTTTGAAAAGTTCATAAGCTATCCATATAAAATTTGATAAGTTAGTACAAAAGTTGGTAATTTTCAAATTACCAACAAAAAAGAAAAAGGAAAATGGTAATCTCAAAAGTCTAAGTAAGTTACTAGCAAGTTACTTGGAAAAAAGTCAAAAAGAAAAAAATCATATATCAATTTATTAACCAATAAATGCTTAACGTTTATTAGGACTTATTGAAATTTACTAGCATTGATAAAAATTGGTATTCATTTGTTATGGAATAATAAAATTCTGCACATAAAATAAATAATTTCTTTTCTCTTTTTGGTGATGTCTTGTTTTCGTGGCAAAAATATTTTCGTGTACAAAATATACATGAAAAAGGAACTGCTAAAAATAGAAAAACGACCATCAGAGGATAATTCCCAAAGTCAGCCTAGAAGACAACTTCTCAGTTTGGGGTTTGCCCTCCATTCTCACCTAAACTCCTAGAAATTAATAAGTATGATATATGACATGAACTAATAGATCTTGACGCCTCATAGTGATGGCGAGGGATGGTACACTGTACTATGTAGTACATCTTATGCTCCTAAAGGTTTGCACATGTACTGCTTAGTTCTCTAAGTTGGTGATTAAATGCAATGAACTCTAGATCTTCTTCACTCCTCCATCAAATGCCGTGGGCAAACTCTTTCATCGACGGATGATCTTTTGCTCCCAAGAGCCAAAAGTCAGGAAAGCCAAGAGATGAATCAACTCTTGCAGCATGGCTTAACTGGCTTTCTATCACAACACATCATGCTTCTCAATAACTGCCATTCCCATTTATAGGAGTTCCCGAATAGACACATATCGATCGATTGCACCATGAGTTATGGAACCAGGAGGTAAGCATTTTGTCTTGTTTTCCACTAGTTCAATCTCTTGCGCTACTCCATCTCACTTATTCAGATCGAGTAGTGTAGCCGATACATCCCTAGCTAAAGCACGCGCGCACACAAAATCCACGAGCCATTATTGCATGTATTGGACCGTGTACTATGGCTTCTCACTCATTGTATCGCGGAAGTCTTACATAGAATCCCTACGAGAATAGTGAAATCAAGCTTCGTTCCGCCTGTAAATTACCCTTTATTTGCTCTACTATTGTGCAGTAGATATAGAGGACTATTTTACAGTTTTGGGCTTATTTACCTAAAGCAGGGTCCTTGGATATCTAGTCCAATAGGTAAGTTTACGTATGACCTACGTCTCTAGGTTTCTTTCTGATGTAGTTCTTTCAATAATAATTTCGAACTAGCCATTTCAACCCTAAATTTTCATTTAAAATTTAAATATAATTCTTTTGATCATTTTCACTGATAATTATTAACGTAGCAATTCAGTTATTATCGATTGTCTTATGTGGCACATCATCACATCAGTGATTTTCGATAAAAATTGATCAAAGTGATGATATTAGAATTTTACATAAAGATTTAAGATTTAATTAATAAAATTGAAAAATTTATAACTAAATTATTTCCTGTACAGTATATTTAAATTGATTAGATAATTTCTCTATAACTTATGCGTTTGGAGTGATTGCATTTATTTGATTCATAATTACATTAAATTCAATACTAAAAACACAATGGATTTCACTATGCCAATCCTCCATTATTGCTAAGAGTGAGCAGCAAAGACCGCCCGGACTGGCCCATTCTGGACGATTCCCAAAGGGGCTAGTCCGGTTTTTGGTTCCATCAAAATGAAATCAGTGATTTTCGGTTTGGTTTGCGCCTCAGGGATGAAATTGCCCGGACCGGATGGAACCGACCTTTTTTTTTTAATTTTAATTTTCTTAAAAATCTTCAAAGAACAGTAGTCCCTCATGATTACTTTTCCCACTTGGCTCTCATGCCTCTTTCCCTCTCAGCATCCTTCAGGGTGTGGAGTAGGAGGGCCTTCTCGACGAGCTCGGTGTAGCGGGAGTCGAGTCGAGGAGGTCGACGAGGATGAAGTTGGAACTGATTTGACCCCCCGTGGAGTTGCAGGGGGCCGGTGGGGCAATACGGAGGAGATAGGAGAGGGAAGACACCACAGACACGACGATCCATGAGGCTCGAGAGCGACCTCGGAAAGAATCGGAGGTGTCTTCGTGGTCTCTCTCCTAAAATGGAGGACTCGGTGGTTTCTGTGGAAGGAGGAGAGAAAGTGGGTTTGCATAGAGAAGAGAAAGAGATGGAGATGGGACAGGAGGGATTGACTTAGAGAGAAAGCGTCTGAACAAAAGTAAATGCAGTAAAGAGACACGTCAGACAGAAGTGAGGTCATGCTGCTCTGCTCTCTATGTTTTTGTCAGGCACGCCACTCTCTCCGATCTTTAAAATTTGACCGGTCCCAATTCTCAATTTTAGGAATCAATTATCTTGGTCTGATATCAGTTTCATTTTAAAATCGAATCAAATCAAGAATCGATCACCCTTGATTATCATATCTCATCAGCCTTTCGTTTGTCCCGTTTTGCTCTTTGGCGCACCCAACTTTCTTCTTACTCGTCTACTTTAAGCACTGCGAAACATCCGTAAACAATGATTCTGCTGCTTTTACCATGTGCTTTCATTTCCTCTTTCCAAGAGCCCCACGAAAGTCTGTTCTTCACGTGCTGTCCCTTCTGTCAGAAAAGAACTGAATCATTCAAAACTCTTGACGCGTCTGAATTAATAGTTTTGTTACACGTACACCACGTGCCCGTACAATAAAGTAGAGGATGCTAAACATTTTGCCATGATTTATGCGCTGAATAAATTCGACGAGGACAAAGGTGGTCCATGACCAGCTGAGATCGAGGAGATCCATGTGGGCAGAAAAAAGAGAGATTTTACACATTAATTAAACCTTTTTTAATCAATTATTTTTACGACTTTTGTTTGCATCTATGTGATTGGAATCAACATAGAATGGTTACAGCGAGCATGCATGCATCTAGAGCGCTAGAGCTAGTGTCCTCTTAATCAATCTCTAAGCAAGCTAACTGATGCACGTTTGATCCATGTGTTAGCGTGTAAAAAACGAGCTAATTCTAGAAATAGGATCATAATTTGACCTGATCAAGAGCAACAATATTTTAAACACTTATCTTGCAGTAGTGCTAGAGAAATTATCACATATATGTTTATGTAGATCACACAAACTAATACCATTTCAACCAATCAAATGTGGATACTGCATAATCAATGGTAGAGATGGATTTAATCTACACAATCTATATGTAAGTCATGCAATGTTTTGCTCTGGTCAAGAGTGAGAATATTCGACCTATACACACCAATTGCTTAGAAGCAAAACCTAGTTGTGACCTTTGAGCCAGTTCGCTGCCTAGTTCCTCCATTTCCTGAACCGAAAGCCTTTGCTTTTGCAGTCAATCTGGCCTTCTAAGATCCGATTTTTTCACTAAGTTAGACGGAATCATTGGCTTTGCTTTCATCAGCGTAATCTAATTCACGTTGTCTAGTTATGCATTATTTACACTAGAAATGTGCCCACATAGCAAACATAATTATTACATGAAACACAACATGATCAATTGTACCTAGTCGTCCCACCGAACGTTATAATAAACTAAAGAGCAAGGTTACTTCCATGCAAGCCGCATGTTAATTTAGTCCTCAATCATAGTGATTATCAGGTTAGCCTTGTTATGCTTATCTTCTAATTACTCCACATGACCTTGTTCTGTGATTCAATCAGTGATAACACAAGATAATTCCACGAGAACAAGCTTGATGATGCGACAATGGGAGCTCATTTTAAATCTTCCCAATTAACTTTGTTTTTGTCTTCGCATTGTTATCATCATTCGATAGTACGATCATCAATGTTCTTCCTATACTCAGAAAGCAATCACTCCGTTGGGGTTCCGCTAAAAATTGAAAATTTCACATGACCATGGAATTATATCCTCGCAACTTAATTAGAATCTCACATTTTGTGAGGCCCATGGTTTTTGATTACGTTACGACACTGCTAATTCTTTGAATAATCTTTCATCCAAATTCCCAAGTTATAATAAAAATGATTTATATAATAGCCATGGTAAACTCCAGTTTACATCATAAAGATATCTTATTATTATATGCTTTGCTATTAAGCTCCGGTAGTTTTTTTTTTTTTTTTGCCATGATCATAAGTTCCGTTAGTCTCACGGCACTTTTGATAATTTTCATATCGCGTTGATTAATTAAAAGGTGCACCATTGTTACTCATTTCTGCTCTGGTACATTGTTTGTATCCGAGGAAAACACGAAGCTCCAAACATGGCGCTCGTGTTGTGAGAAACGAGGTTTTTGATTTCTTGTACGAACATGAAATCACGCCTTGTGTATTGCAGGAAATTATGTAAATTAAAAAGCGATTGCTTAAGGAGTGAGTTACATGACCATGGAATGGTGTCGAAATACGCGAGGAAACTTCCACAGGAGCTGGATCTTGTCCGGTTATGGGGCCAACATCATGGGAACAACATCAATTTAAGGAAAGTGTCTACACGCTTCAAACGTATACACTAGGTACTGTTCTTCGTCGATTCACCAGTCGAAGTAGAACTCTGATGAGGGAGATATTCTCAGATGCAACATAAGACGTTCCCGCCCTCCCAAATTGATAATTATGTGCCAAGGTTCATAAGCTCAGAAGAAACAGGAAAATACCCAATATTTAGTATTTTACGATTCATACGGATAAATCGTTGATGTTGGGGCAATCGGGAGTGCATGTATGTTTCTATTAGTAGAGTGTAGAGGCTGTGACGACTGGTGTACTCTCGAGAAATAAAAAATTATTTGTTTATGTGTTGAATTCTATCCAACTTTCAGAAAATCATGAAAACATTATATGTGAGTTTACATGTCAAATTTGTATATTGTGAGAGTATTAGATATTTTGGAATAAGATAAAGTCTAAGATGTCCATCGCAAATTTAGATTATGCAAAAAGAAACAGGTAAAAACTAGAGAATTTTCAATTGATTGGGGGTATTAGGAGATTTTTAGCTGGAAATTGGGGGATACATATTTGGATTCCGCTAATTGTGCACAAATTACACTTGATCAGGGCCCTTGCATGGGCCAAAGGATTGGAAATAATTAGTTCATGAGATCTAGAGCGTGTTTAATGAATCTTTAATTAGCTAGAGATCATAAAAGAAGCGGAAAAAATAGAAATAAAAATATTTAGACACGCCCTTTAAGATTTACAGATGTGGCATCTCGAGGTTCATGGTTGAAGTATTAATCATGTGGACCACCCACTTTTCATTTCCTTTCATCTTTATTGGTCAATCGGCCGTCCAAAGGAGCTCATGCTACTATGAGCAATTTTCAGAATCAATTGGTATCTGTCCCTTCATGGCTTGAGTTTCTGGATTTACTTTCTTCGGGACTCTTTAGAATTGATATTCACCAATATTTATACAAAAAATTTACATTTCAGAAACAGTTTGTACCATACCATTTTATCATATGTACAAAAGCATATGCTAGGCATTTATGGATGATTCCGTTGGGAATCTGTACCACGCAATCACCAAGTCTCAATGTGAAGGGTTTTCATAAAAAAAAAAAAATGCATCAATATCGCGACAGTGATTAAGGGTTTCTTTAAATATTAATGTCCCGCTGGCATCGTTTATGAAATTAGCTTAAATTACTCGGAAAACGGTCTTTCACGTCTATAGAGCAATGATAAACAACAAAACCCTCAATCTCGTGGACCGCGTTTTTGTTGAAAAATGCTGTGAGTGAATCATCCCTTGCCGATCCACGGCCCGTAAAGAAAGTTTGCAGGCATCTCGTCTAACCATGGTAATGAAAGATCCTGGCTCATCTAGTCAAATAATGATTCGAACCGCGTGCTTATCGATCATATAATGCACTCACCTACTCGAACATGTTTTTCTCGAGCTATTGTAGTTGTCTCTTATCTGGATCCACTATGTGTGCTTATATGTCAAGAGTAAGATCGGAAAAAGAGATTTCATACTCGCTTCTGTTCTTAGGGTAAAACCCCTCAGTATAGACCTCGTAGAAATTTGGTAGAGGTAGCCATGACTATAAGCCATTATTTCACATTGGAAAAGTAAACCAAATATGCCTTCACATTCCTATTTTTTGCAATTTGCATCGTCTTCTTCTTTTGGAGAAAATAATTTACTCCATGAAATTCTAGAAAATGCTTAACTTTGATAACTTACACATTCTCCGGGAAAAAAATGCATTTGCAGGCATTATAAGATGGTTGTGTTTGAAAGAATTTCTCAAATGACAATCAGACATTTTAAGGAATGATTCGAATTGTCAAATTTTTGTTCGCACATTCCACAAGAAAGTCACAAGTTGAAAAGCCGGAAAGTTTCAAAGTTGACTAAATAGGCACTCGAAAACATCATGGGAAGTGTCTGTAGTGCATTATAGGTGGCACTGATGAGATATTCCGCATGAACTTCGGTGATTATTCATTCAACTTAAAGTTACATTTATTTCACATAAAATAAATTATATAGAAAGTATTTTCAAAGAATAAGCACTTATATCCATTGATATAATTAATTGACGAAAAATATTTTCATTATTAATAACAATTTATATGTAAAAATGTTGGTCGATGATAAGAATATTTTTTCGTCCATTCATTTAATTTTATAACTGATTCAAGTGTTATCCATATCATTAATTTTTTGTAAAACTAACCGGGCAAAACTCGCCTTTATGACTAGGGCACCTAGAACATTAGCTGGACTTTCTGTACGAGTTATTCTTTTTCCCTTTCTTCGGTGGGCAAACTATTAAAAAATAAAAGCAAATTTCTCTCACTCTTTCCTTTTTGTGAAGAAATAAAATTTTCTCTGTGGCATATCTGTCGACTTCTAGCGGCTCTCTTCACCCCTGAAACAGGGGCCTGGTCGACTTGTGTCCAGGAACATGACATATGGGATGTGAAACTTCATTTACGAGCAATCCTCCCAGAAAAACGTGGACGCCTCCTGTCTCTAGAAAAGAACAAAATAAGAATCGGTAATGAATCTTGAAGCAGTTGTTGAGCGCGTAAGATATTGTTTGCCATTAGGCCCTCTCTCTTTCTGGCCGGCACGACTAAACAAGTTGAGAGTAGTTATCCAGCCCGTTCCTTTGCGGTGATCTTCAACCAATCTTCTTCTTCTTCCTCGTGGAAACACGGGTAAAACAAGCACCAGCCTTTGAATGACAAATGCTTCATATTTTATGTAATTTCCATTCGCCGTAATGCAATGGGACACGTGTTTCTGTGGGACCTACAGCGACTTCGTTTGCATGTGGGGGCAGACAAAGACCGTATAGTCAGAGATCACCAAGCATTGAAAGATGTTTCCTTTAAATAAAGCCCCCGTCAATGGAAGGTGAAGGTCACAAGAACAAAGAAACAGAGCACAAGCCAAGTCTCCCCTTTGCTTCTGGATCGAGTGATTAGTACAAGTTCCATTTTGTATCAGGGAGAGAGAGGGACGATGGGAACATTTCTAGGGTTCGCGGTCACTGCGACCCTGCTCTTCTGCATGGCTCAAGGCGAAGTCCTCTTCTATGATTTTGTGGTGAGTAACAGCATCCCCTTGGCGAACATTTAGTGATTACTCAAAGCTTTTGATTGTTAACCAGTTTTAGCTTCTTTCAAAGGCATTATAGTTTACCACGATCCCATCAATATATTCAACACAAGAATCTCCTTATTTACAATGATCTTTACATCCAAATCTCTCAGCTAATTAAATCTTGGAGTATGCTTGAGGCCCAGCACTACAGCATTCAAATACCAAACTAGATGCAATTTTTTTGAAGATTTCGACTTCTTGAGTGTTTAGTAGTAATCTGGCAATATCTACGGTTGTATAATTTATGAATTTTACTCTTTTGGGAGGTGGTTTCCAACCCCATCTGGAGTCTTGATTCATAAGAAAGTTCAGCTACAGGCCTTGTGTCAATTTAATAGGGCAAATTATTTTATGGGTATGATGGTTCAAGATTCATATGATGATTTTTGTTGCAGGTAAATGAGACACCTATTGAGATGCTATGTGAGACAAATCGGAGTGTAATAACTGTGAACGGTCTATTTCCTGGGCCGGAGATCCGTGCTCACAAGGGCGACACTATTTATGTTAATGTCACCAACTTAGGACCTTATGGAATCACTATTCACTGGTAATAATACAACCATCTCTCTCTCACTCTCTCTCTCTCTCTCTCTTAATACTATACACAATACTATACACATGTGCAGGCATGGAGTAAGACAAATACGATATCCTTGGTCTGATGGCCCGGAATATGTCACGCAATGCCCCATCCCTACGAACTCAAGCTTCCTTCAGAAAATCAAACTCACCGAGGAAGAGGGCACGTTGTGGTGGCACGCCCATAGTGACTGGTCACGTGCCACAATACATGGTCCTATAATCATTTTGCCAGTCAATGACACCAACTACCCTTATGAGTTTGATGACCAACACACAATCGTGATTTGTATGCTACTTTCAACTAACTTAACTCTCAAGAATAAGTTTTTCACTCAATCAAACACATACGCACACAAATAACAGTTTGCATTGTTTTTCTTAAACAAAATTATTTTTTTGGCATGTAGCTGAATGGTATGCAAGAGATACGAAGGACATAATCGATGAGGCTCTTGCATCTGGAGGTGATCCAGACTTGTCCGTGGCCTATACCATCAATGGTCAACCGGGAGATAGTTATTCATGCTCTAATGGTACAAATTCTAGTGTGTGTGTCTATGTCTATATATATGAGTGTGATATATGCTAAAAATATAAAAGAACAGGTCTTATTCAAAGGTGATGAAATAAAACCTTACTACTCTATAATTAATGAATTGAGATCTTTGCGAAATTATTATGCCTTGAAATTAATTAATGATGATTGATATATAGTATGAGTAGTTTTAGAATCTCCATAAGTACTATTTAATATGGTGTGTTTTGTTTTTATTTTTCTTTCGTAGGTTCAGCGTACAATATAACAGTTGTGCAAGGAAAAACGTATCTCCTCCGAATCATCCACTCTGGGTTGAATGAAGAGATGTTCTTTGGCATAGCTGAGCACAATCTCACTGTGGTCGGAATGGATGGAGCTTATTTAAAGCCGCTTAATACTGAGTACCTCATGATAACTCCCGGTCAAACAATGGATGTTTTGGTCACTGCGAACCAAACCCTCGGTCGTTACTATATGGTTTTTAGTCCTTTCGTGGACACAACTGCCCCATCCAATGAAAACATCACAAGAGGAATATTCCAATACAACGGCACTTATAACCACTCAGAGACTCCTGTGTTACCTGAACTTCCAGGTTTTACCAATAAGAGTGACGCCGGAAACTTTACTATTCAATTGAGGAGTTTGAATAGCGAAGAACATCCATCGACAGTTCCAGCCAACATCACAAGAAACATTACGATCACAGTGTCTGTGAATCAGCAGCCTTGTCCTGCTAATCAAACGTGTACTGGTCCAGACGGCTCTATGCATTCCGCAAGCTTAAACAACATAAGTTTTTGGGCTCCCTCGATTAGCATTCTCCAAGCATACTACAAGTACGTAAATCATTCGACCTACAAAATTTGATCCTATTTGTTCGGATTGAATATCTTTTTCAAACTGATAGAGTTGATTTGAGCTGAAACATTCTTCCAATCGAATCAATTTAACTGGCTAAAACCTTTGTTGTCCTAAAGGGAAGCCATAATTCAACATTTAAATGTGTCTAATAACTTTATATTTGTTTGGTGTGTGCAGCAATCTTCTAGGAGTCTACAATGAAACTTTTCCGGATGAAGCACCTTTTGTGTTTGACTACACTGGGAATGTATCGGCCTTAGGGGAAGCTGCCAACGTGAGTACCGAAGTGTTGATGATTAACTATAATGAGGAGGTTGAAATAAGATTCCAAGGGACCAATTTGGGAGCAGCAGAGAATCACCCAATGCATTTACACGGCTATAGCTTTTATGTTGTTGGGATGGGCGATGGAAATTTCAGCGACTCCTATGTATCGGATTATAATCTAGTGGATCCGCCCTATGTTAACACCGTCGGACTCCCCAAAAATGGGTGGACATCGATCAGATTCAAAGCCGATAATCCAGGTACTATAATTTCATCGATAGAAACACATGGAAACATATCGTTTTTGTTTGCAAATGAATAGCATCTATTACCATGTATCTACCATTTTGGCATTAGTTTTGCGTGAATTCAGTCTTGTATATGAATGCATAATTGTTTGTTTATTCTTTTACGGGTGGCTACAGGAGTGTGGTTCATGCACTGTCATTTAGAACGCCATTCGAGCTGGGGAATGGACACAGTCCTCATCGTCGGAGACGGGAAGCTAAAGCATCAGAAGGTGTATCCGCCGCCCAGTTACATGCCTCCTTGTACCACGTCTTAATCTGGATGTTGTTTGCTTTGAGTTCATTGGTAGTGCAAAGGGCTATAGACATCCCAATGAGAATAAATCATCTATATTTTGTACCGAAGTATGCACTTTTGCATCATTCTAAAAAGTTTCAATTGTAACACATGTTTGGAATCCAAGAAGTTATTTGATTCAAAATATTGTATTTCCGTCTAATAAAATGATTCGGTTGTGCTGAAATTCTCAATGATTTTGACTAAAAGTATCATTTACTATCCAATCTTAATAAATTCGTCAAACATAAAGTGGCATAATTATATCACTTTAACGTGTAAGAGAATATAAAACGCTTGCCAACCTGCGGTTCTGACAAGGAAAAAGTGAGTACCAGCGTAGCTGATTAATGGCTGGATTAGTTATCCATTAAATTACCTCGTCTTTCCAACCAAGGATGATAATAAATTTTAGCTAGTCGGGATTATCTATTTTGTGAATTAAATACTGCAATTTTTCAAGATATCTATCTATTTGATATTATTACCATAGTGTTTTCTTACTCGTGCAATTAAACATTAGGAGTTTGTTAACATCTAAACTTTGACTAAATATTTGAGATTAATTTGCATAGAAAATTTATGGACAAATTTGCCCCCAACAAAAATGATTTTCGCATGACGTAGGTATTAATATTATTTGCATCTATTAAGTTTTGTTTTCTATTTTTCTTACCTTACTTTCTGATAATTAAAAAAAAATAGCCCAAAGGGGCTGGGCGTGCCCCTAATTCTTTCTCCTTCCTTCCCTTCTCTGCAACTCACGCGCGCAGAGGTCGTCGACGGGCGTGCGGAGGACAATCGATGGCAGAGAGAGGGGAGTAGGCCAGCAACGGATGGGACACGCCTTCAATGCTGAGATGAGACGCCAGTTCGGCCAAGGGGGAGGCTGGTCGGCACGCCAAGGACCGGCGCCCGAAGCCTCCGTCATTTAGGTCGTATAAGTTCCGACCCCGACTATGTCATATGCTTTCTAGCTGTTAAGCCCCGGTTTGTCCCATGCCGTTTGTCCCGGTCTTCGATTGAGGTCCCGTTTCAGCTGCTGCTCGTTGCCCAGGAGGTCCCACGCCATGTGCTCGATGAAACGCCTAAGCTAGATGCGCGTTCGTGTCCTTCGTCTAAGGCCGAGACTTGCTGTGTTCCGTTCGTGCCTGTACTGAGATCGGGTCTCGCTTGTCCATTGTCTGTTGATTTCGGCATGAGTTCGATGGTTTGTTAAGCCTGACATTTGCAGAGGGGTCTTCACGAAGAAGACCGCACGAAGAAAAAAAAATAGAAATAAGGAAAAGACAAAAGAAAAGAGAAAGGGAAAAGTCAAAAATGGGAGTAAGAAGGAAAAGACAAAAGATAAAGTGCACCTACTGCTTTTAAGTGAAGTGGGAGGCTGGTGTTGTTGAACGATAGTTTGCTCAGGAGAGAGAGAATTTGACTAACTCATTTAAATTTATAGGCTTTCGCCTTTTTCTGCTCTCATACCAAGATGAAAATAGAGATGTAGAAAATATAGAGGATAGAGAAGATATAAGAATTGTATATTTTAATTTTTGAATTATGTATTACAATCAGTGATGACTCCTATATACATATACTTAGAAAGAATCTTAGGATATATATATTGACAATAGAATTAGTAACCACTGGTGAAAATATTTGAATCAATCTCAAATATTTTGATTGTGCACTAGTTCTTGTGTGAGATGGAGATAACATTATCAATCTCAGATTGCCTATCATGTAGATATTTTGATTATGTTCCGATTCTAGTGTGAGTTGAAGATAAATTTAATTTTGATGCAAGCTGGAATAGTTGGCAGTGAATTAGGTCAACACAAGACTATAATAAAAAAAAAGTGGCTGAGCTAAACTCTTAATAATTTCCATAGTCACTATAAATGGAGTATTTAACTATAGAAAATACTTGATGGAATCATAATCACCTATATAAATGTAGAGTGAGGCCGCTTTTATAAGAATTATTGGTGATAATCTTTTAGAGCACTTATGAATGAACTATGCACGCGCATGGCCTACTAGCACAAAATCATGTTGAACTATAATATTTGTGGGAGTGTAATGAGATTTGAGAAAATTATAATTCATAAAACGAAATTCTTAGTTCATAGAAGTTTCAAACTTTACTAATGATTTCATGAATTATATATCATTTTTCTTAACAGGTTCCGATTTATAACAACCCATCATTATTCTATTTTTTTCTTTTCAAAACTTTTGAAAAATTTGAGGGGTTGTTAAATAGTGTAGAAATATTTAAAGCAAGAGCTTCTATAGAAGTTACCAAGAAAACATTATTTTTGTAATATTTTTTATCATCATTAATTTGTAATGGTTTTTGTCTGTCCCTAATCTATAGTGGCATTGTAATGGTTTTGTAACGTTTGATTTATTTTTTCATAAATCCTCCATTATTTTATCACGACTTATAACAGTCATCATTGTTATAATTACCAATTGATTTATAGCGGTTTCTTAATGGCTTTCTCTTTCATTTAATATAAAATGAGACTTCAAACCACAATTTAAAAAAAGATACATAGAATCAAAAAGAGAATTTTCCTTCCCTTCTCATATCTTTAGTTTCTTTGCTCGATGATACATATAACATTGTTTCTATTTCTTTTATTATTTTGAATGGAAGAAAGAAGAAGGTTTGTTATATTTTGAGAGGATAGTCCTTGAGTCTATTGCATTTTGTTTCATACTTCGAATGATGGAATTTTCCTTAAGCTTTGCATGTGTAAGACATTTTATCTTAGTTTTTCCATCATTTTCAACAAATTTCCAACAAATCTTATATTTCATACTATCTAAAATTTATCCAACACTTGTAAACAAATCATTAGGGGATCTTTAGTAAGGTGTTGAAAAACTTGTGTTTAAAATTTATGACAGTGACATATAGTACAACCTACACAGCCAATAGCAACCGATTTATCATATAAAAGGGCTCGTCTACCATTATTTTAGTATCGCTCTGCAATAATAAATGAAATTTGTGCGCTATTTTCCTGCCCGAGACTGTCCTCCTCATGCAATCAATTGGACACATCTTTGATCATATCCACGCATTTAAACGTCTGAATGTACACAAATCATGACAAATGACAACTAATCAACTGGCAATTACTTATTTCTTTATACCACGTGCAATTTTTTTCTTTGAGAAATATATGTCTAAAATATGTGTTGCGGCATTGTGCAATGTGAACACACCAAACTATGTTGGACTGGTTTGCCAAGGAAACAAGAGGCATCCCTCGAAATGTGTGCCGCTTCTGTAAATAATAAAATAGTTCCTTGGTAAGAGGTCGAGCAAAAAAGAAAATCAGGGTTTAGGGTTTAATGTTTTTTTTTTGGTCAATACAAAAGGACCTTAGTCTGTTTAAAATTCATACTCTCCATACATTTCAATTTGTCAATGCCTAGGCATTTGTCAGTGTAAATTGTCGTTATCAGAGACCAAGTCAGATCTACAATTCCGACTTGATTATATAAAAATTATATTTAAGAGTAGGACATCGTATGTTTTTGCATGTTTGTAGCACTAAGATGTTAATACATGGTAGCGGAGCAAGATGAAGATTTGGGTGTGCCAAGAAGAGTGAAGAAAGAAAAGTTTGAGGATATGAAAAAATGGATTGACAAAAGAAGTGTAATCTTATATGAAATTATAAATCGAGTAAGTGCACATGGAATAAATAACATATTTGCTCAAAATGCACGAGATGTCGATCTAATCAAGGAAAATGAAGAATGGAGAACAATAAATTAATTGCTTAAGCACTTTTGAATGATGCCGAAATCGATAATACTGCCAGCATGTCGATTTGGATGAAGATGAATATCCTAACAATAAGACATTTATGAATGCAGATGCATGGATTTATATCCAAGGCACAATCCATTGCAGACTCTATGTGAGACTTATGTGGCTGTGAAGCCATGGTGTGCATTATCGACTTGTCTATCTAGGCGATGAGCAATTTGGATAAGTTGCACATATGGGTTCTACATGTCAATTGGACCACACGACATGGATAAGTGGAGATAGGACAGCATGGGAAATTGAACCGATGGAAAACAAGACGAAGAGCTTACCTTCTGGTGCCATAAGATGCAAAATGGTGGATGGAGATGTGCCTACCCGAGACCTCATATAAACGAGAGTGCGAGGCGACTGAGAAGCCTGATGTGCCATGGTAGAAGCAGGAGAAGAAGAGTTGAAGAAGATCTGCACTTCATCGCATTTAATTACCCTAAAAAAGAAAGTGGTACATGTACATCCCTTTGGGAACATCGTACTAGAAAGTACACTGTACTTTTTCCTCACCATCAAGATGGGTCCTCAAGATCTTTTTGTTTACTACACTGATCATGGTTATCTTAATGGTCAACATATCTCAAATTTAGGGTTTCTCTTCTATGTTGACTTTAAGAATAATCCTCCGCTGGTTGTTTCCGTTTTAGTAATTTCTCTTTTTGTTATATGTTCTTGAATGCCATGGAAAATAAGACATTTTCCTCCTTGAGGAGCGGTTTGTTTATAAGACGTCTGATTTGTAGTGCATTTGCTGAGATATTAAAAACTAATATTTCCTACATGGATTTTTGTTGTTCCTGTGAAAAAAAAAAATATAAAGATTTCTTTTGGTGCTGGTATATTTCAATCAGTATTGGTAAATGTCAACAAACTGTTAATTAAAAAAATGATAGCTGACTCTTTTTTTTTTTTTTTTCCAAGTAACTCGTCATTAACTTATCCATAGATTTATGAAAATTACCACCATTTTCTATGTCATTTTCAAATTATCGATTTATGAACTAACTTATCAAATTTTATTCGTATAACTTACTAACGCTTTAAATTTATTAGTTTTAACATTAAATTACTAATGTTGGAATTCATTAATTGTATAATGGTTTATGAGTTTATTTAAATGCCATGCAGAAGGTAGGTTTAGATTCTGCAAACCTATGAGTCCAATTTTGTTATATTTGGAAAATTGCATAAAGGTGTAGAACCAAACTAGATTCTGTAAAACAGTCCAAATGTGTGAAAAGGCACTTCCAAACTCATGAGCTAATTCACTCAAGAGATTGGTGAAATGGTATGATCATGATTGACAATCCAAATTAAAGTAGGGTTGCGTTTTCCAAGAATTTTGTTCAGATTTTCAAAAGGGATGAGACAAAAATCACAGCTACAAGGTTCAACAGCAACATTCAAATTTGGAGCTCTATAAAAAGGAGAGAATTGGCCTCAAGATAAATAGTCGACGAGCAAAAAAAACAAGAGAATTTGAGTACTTTTAAGAGGTTTTATAGTCCGTCTCTTTTATAAGCTTGTAATTTCCATTTAATTGTTGCTCCTATGATTAGTAATAATGAGAAACTCATTTTTCAAAGACACAAAGATGTTGTACATAAAAAGGCCTTTGTCTAGGTGAATGAGAAATTGTGCAATGGACTTTTGGTAAACACTTAAAAGTGTCGTTTATGGTTTGGGGTGAGAATTTACTATCTTTTGTGCTAGGAAGTGAGAACAACTATTCCAGGCTCCAATAGTTACTTAATCTATAGTGAGGTTGCTCTAAAAGACAGGTTTTTTTTTTTTTTTTTTTTTTTTTTTTTTTTTTTTTTTTTTTGTGATAGCAAGTTCTATACTTGTAACAAGGTGGTATTTATACGCTTGGTGTACTACTTGAATTCAGCCTATTTTGGCTATTAGAGTCGGAACAGAGGAGCATGCACGTTCAAGTCAAACCTTTATAAATCGTGATTGCAATTTCCTTTTCCCAAAAATACGTCAGTTTTTGCTATTTTTATTGCTAGTTCACTTTGAGTGTAGAAGTAGAACTTGGGTTGGTTCCACCAAATTAGTTTGCGCGCACATAAAATAAAATAAAAAAGGAGATTTTGACAAAGAAATAGGAATTGGATAATTATATTCGGAAACAAATTTTGGAAAGTTGATTTAACTTAGAATCTATAGGAAATTTGCGGAATAACATAATATTGTTGGCCTATTAAACTTATCACTTTTGTAATGGTCCAACAAAATCTCATAGATATAATTTATAATTATATTTCTTATTATTAACAATTAGTAAAGTGTAATGTTTATTGAGATTTTGAATCAAATTAGATTTATTTCTACCTTGATCTTTGTTAGCTCTAATTCCACTGACGTCAGCAAACATTGTCTAATTTTTATACCCATATATCTGTTTATTAAAACACCCATATCTAATTTATTGTTTATGTTTTATGGCCCAAAACAAAATTGCGATGTTTAGTCAGCAACGATTAAATAAATGGTTGGATGGAACTACTAAAGAATATTTTTTTTTTTTCCTGGCTAAGATGACGTGGATTTTTTTAGTAAAAGGCGAATATCTCAATTAATTAAGTCAGATTTTACTATACTAAATACCTGTCACAGATATATACGTGGACGATGACAAATTAAATAGAATAAGGTCCTTTTTTTAATTGACGACGTGCGTTGCATTTATAAAGTTAGGAAACTAATTTATTATTTCCGGAAGCGGCATACATTACGAGGGATTCCTCTTGTTTCTTTGTAAAAATTGATGCGGTCCCGATTAATTGGGGGTTCCATATTTTATTATTTTTTTTTAAATAATGCCTGGTATAAACTAACAAAAATTCAGTTGCATTATTTATCAATTCTCAGATAATTATATCGTTGACTATAGGAAAATGCTTTCTTTTGATATTTTAAGCATAAACAAAACCTATAATAATAAATCATATGATTAGAACAAATCTTTGTATCCTCCAGATAAAATTACGACTTTTTCTAACTGCAAAAATAAATGATTGAAAAATATTTTCATTTTCGCATGATTGAAATGACTAATCATATTATAGAAAAATATTTTTCGTAATTTAGTTTATTTTAAAAAATTCTAATCATATCGGTTTATTTTAAAACTAGGCGAGCAAGGAGAAGCAAAGAAGCTTGTAATTGTGGACTCTTTAGATGCAATATGGCTCTTGGAAACTCAGTTTGTTATGTATGATGGTTAGCTGATTTATCACTGAAAATAATGTGAGTCAAAATTTAGATATGTAAATCCAACTCATCCCTATCAGATGGTGCAGGGTGGGATCACCCACATACAACAAGAAACAATGCTTAACTTCCCTGCTTTGAACAAGCTAATGATAATTAACTTACTATTGAGAAACGCAAAAAGAAAAATGAAAAGTACATTCATAACGAATTTGCACAAAATTAAATGTTGAAATGCGCATGTGAGTCATGTCAAGAAAACTTTCACATCAAAGGATTGAAATAGTGTAGAGTAATTAATAAATTTTAATTAATCCATAATTTATTGGCTTAAGTTTCCCAACAAAAGTAGGTTCGACTAAATATGTTGATTGACTTTGACTTGGATTCTTTCTTGACAATCTTTTCATTTGAAATTATCGATGTGTTTTGTGCACTCTCTAAATTATTGCCATGGCAAAATAGTTTCTCACATAGAATATATATGAAAAAGAAATAACAAAAATTGAAACAAAAAGCGGCTTAAAGTAAACTAGAAGACAAACCTAAATTTGGGGTCCGTTGACTATTAAGCTAACTATGATAGATGAATTAAATTAAATATCTTGAGGACCCAATTTGAAGGTGAGGGGAAGTACACAGTACTTTATAGTACCATTTTCCCAAAGGCATGTACTTGTACTGCTTAGTTTTCCAATGTGATTAAATGCAATGAAGTCTGAAGATCTT
The DNA here is from genome assembly GCA_014182575.1 of Eucalyptus decipiens. Taxonomy (NCBI): domain Eukaryota; kingdom Viridiplantae; phylum Streptophyta; class Magnoliopsida; order Myrtales; family Myrtaceae; genus Eucalyptus; species Eucalyptus decipiens. The sequence continues at coordinate 60,835,923 of CM024613.1, read as the reverse complement.
TTTAATATCCTTTGACTCTGACTTATATGTGGTCCCGAGTTGACACATATCCATCGACCAGTGGGTAAGCTTTTTTGTCTTGATTTCGATTAGTTCAATTTCTTGTGCGGCTTCATTTCACTTAATTCATCTCGTATAGTGTACCCAATATATCCCTAGTTGAAGCATGCACACACAGACAAAGTCATATGCATAGTTAATGCCACTTGACCATTGCCCACATAGACAAAGTCATTGTTGCAAGTACTAGGTTGTGCATTGGGGCTTCTCTACTTGTTATATCACGTGACTCTTACATAGAGTCTGCACTGGAATAGGGCAATCAAGTTTCCTTTTGCTTGTGAACTACTACTCTTTATGAACTCTAATCTTTTGCAATAATGACAAAGGAACATTTTACTTGTACGGGTTTACTTACGTGAAGTAGGCTTTCTTATCATTAGATGATGAGAATGTTGAGGAATAGTCAAAGACAAACATATGTGAATATGAAGTGTCACATAGTTGTTCATGAGTTTAAGGATGAAATTGTCCAATCAATCTTAAACTTATCATATATGTCATTTCAATACTAAATTTTCCAATGTTGCCAATTAAGGGATGAATTGTCTAATAAGTCAATTTTCGTTATGAATCACTAAAGTGACAATCTAGTTATTATCGGCTGTTTGAATGGCATACTACCATGTTAGTGATTTTCAATAAAATTGGCCGAAATGATTACATTAGAATTTCGTGTAAAAATTTATGACTAAATTGATATCCGTATAATAGGTTTATGATTGATTGAATAATTTTCCATACCTTTAAACTCCGTGTAGTTCATTTTCTACCAATCTTAATGCATATTAGCTTGTTGAACTCATCTTTTTATGGTTTGGTTATGCCAACACTCCTCCTTGTACGAGAGTTCTTGGTTCCAACTAAATATTCCCCGCCAGAAAAAATCTAACTATTTCAATTCTTCTACTATTAGGATGTCTATCTTCATCCAAAGCAATAAACTGGCAGCATCATCTAGTTCAACATCGTTCATGATGCTTAACCAATCTTTTAACATCGCCCCAAGTGGGTCAACCTCTAATGCGTTTGGAGTGATCGCACTTATTTCCATTCGGTGGGACACGGTCAAAGGCACCATAATAAACTCCACCATGCCAATCCATTTATTCTACGTCATCAACCTTTCTTCTTTCTTTCTTTCTTCTTTAATACACCAAGCATTCTTCTTACTCCTCTACTACGTTTATACATTTTCAATATTGAAAACATGAGTAAACTTGAGAAGGGAAAATTACCAAGAAAAAAACCTTAAATCTATGGTAAATGCCAATTTGATCATAAACTTTTCAATTATATTAATTTAGTCCTAAACATATTGGTGATTTGTCAATGTAGTCATTCTAATCAATTTTGGCTGGAAATCGCTGATGTGAATATAAATCATTCAATATGGCATGACCGATGTTGATATAAATAATTTTTTTTGCAAATTTTTAGATTTTTTTTTTTTAAATTTTCTTTTTAAAAATTTTTATTTTTTTTTATTGTGACAACACTCGCCAACCACAATGAAAAAGAAGAAAAGAAAAAAAAAATCAAAGACTAAAAAAAAGAGTAGAGGCTGCTAATTATATTTGCCATGATTCGTCCAATACATAATTTGGAACCCAGAATCGAGGAGATCCTTTTAGGTAGAAAAGAGGAGATTTGTTTACCAATTAATTACTCTTTTCTACTTAATTATATGGCGTAACTTTTGTTTCCATCTATCTGGTCGAAATCAACTGCGAATAGGTTAAAATGAGCCTTCATCTTAGCGTGCTAGAGCTAGGCTCCTGTTTGCTCAATCTCTAAGCAAAGCTAATTCATGCACGTTTCACCCGTGTATGAGCTGGTCAAAAGTGAGCAACTTATAGAAATTAGGATTATCATCAATCGACGTGACGAAAAAATGACAATACTTGACCTTCTGCACTAACCTTTTCTACTGATTCTTTGATGCATATCTGTAACATGAGACTAGCAAAACTATTTGTCCATAAAAAGGTGATTTTTCATGATTCCCTATTATTTATTGCAGGTGGAAAAGCTTTCTCTTTTTAATTTAATAGAAAATATCACAGCCTTTTGATTTGACTATTGGGATCGTGCTAATGCTTATTCTGCTACCAGATCTAATAAAGGCTTAAGGCTTATCTAGTTGCCTATAAAGATCACTTTTCTTATTAATATGTTACATGTCATCATTAGTGATTATACTCGAGAAGTCGTTCCATGCGTATTTTTATAGATGATGTGGACTGATATCATTGCAATTATTAATTGTCAAGCCCACATAATTAATAGTAGAGATGAGCTTAATTTACATGATCTTTGAGCACCGACTGCTAGGAGGCAATACCCTAGTGGTGACTCAAGCCCGTTAACTACCTAGTTCGTCCATTTCCTGAACCGTAAGGCGGCTGTTTCCATTTTTTATCTGGCCGTCTAGAACCCGGCTCATGCACGCCACTGTTTCTTGTCAAAGCCATATTCTCTTTAATTAATTCATAGTTAAGAAAGGAATTTTGATTTTTCTTCTTCGATGTTTCGTCTCAGTAGACTAATTCCCGGCATTCTAGTAGTGGATCTTTTACCTTTGGGCAAATATAACGTTGGACTGAATCACTGGTTTCCCCCTAACCAGGATGATCTCATTCTTGTCGTCAGGTTCTAGATTGTTTACCTTAAAACGTGGCATTATAGAAAATATAATTATCATATGAAACAGAATATGGGCAAATGTACCTAGTCGGTCCACGGGATATTGTAATAAATCTAAAGAGCAGGGTCGCTGCCATGCATGCAACAAGTTAATTTAGTCCATGATTGTAGTGATTAACAGATTGGCCATGTTACGCTTGTCTTCTATAGTCTCCCACATGACCTACTTTAATGATTTAATTGGCAATTACGCAAGATAATTCCAATAGCACAAGCTTGATCAATATGACTAGGCCAGCTTGTTTCCAATCTTACAAACTAACTTTGTTTTTGCTTTCGCATTCTTATTATCATGTGATGGACGGTGAACACAAGGGAACATCTCAATTGAAAAATGATTGCTTGATAAATAAACTACTTGCCAATGAAATGGTATCGAAATTGGCAACAATTTGAGGAAAGTGTCTATATGCCTCGAACATATACATTTCTTTTTCATTCTTCCAATGTTTGTTTGTCGATTCGTCGCCAAAAGTAGATCTCACACAAGGGAGATATCTGTAGATGCAATGTAAGACATTCCTATCCTACCAAGTTGATAATTATGTATCAAAGTTCATTTGTGAAATTTTGTGGAACCACTGCCAACTGTTCTAAAAACTTAAGCTATTAGATAAATGCATGGTTTAATATTTAATTACTTTAATACTCCCCCTTATGCTTACTCTAATCTTTTTGCTTAGTATTAAGCGTTGACATATTTAATTGAGGAGGCAAAGAGGTTTGGAAAGATTTGAACTCAAGATCTCTAACTTTGATACTATGTGAAATTTTGTGGGACCATTGCCAATTGTTCTAAAAATTTAAGCTATTAGATGAAGGTATGGTTTAATATTTAATTATATCATCAGTTGGAAAGAAAATGAGAAAATACATAATACTTGTAGTCAGTTTATTTCACGAAAAAATGAATAAATTAGAAAACGTTTTGCTAAAAATGATCTTTTGTTTCACCTTAAATAAATAATCATTGTAAAATATTGTTGTTATCCATGATAAATTATGTTTAAATATTTTTGTGAATGATTATAATATTTTCTTATATTCATTCATTTTTGTAAGTGATAAATAATCATTTTCAGGAAATTATTTTCAGATCGCTCCTTCTCCTCAAAAGTTACATAGCTTAATAAGTAATGAATACATAATAATTCATTTGATTGATCGTTGATGTTGTGCAATTAGGAGTGTATAAAAGTTTCCATTAGCAAGGTGGAGAGGCTGTGATGAGCGGTCTTGACTTTTCTATTTATGGATGTAACTTCTTCTCAAGGAAGGAAAAAAAAAAAAAAAGACTTGTTTGCAGTTTTTTTAAAAGTGGAAAATGAATTATTTTCATGTCAAAACTTGTAACTTTAATTTTATTAAAATTTGAGAAAATCTTGAAAAATATATATGTAAAGCTTTAGATAGTTGGATCTCCATGCTCGTGTCATAAGATTATCAACGAAAAAACAAAATGTAAAATGTCTATCGAGACATGCCCTTAAGACTTGCAGAGGTGACATCTGAACGTCCATTGTCGAAGCATTAATTGCATGATCACACAATTTTTGTTTCCTTTCGTCTTTATTGGCAAATCGGCCGCCCGAATTAAGTCAGGCTTTAATGAGCAATTTTCAGAATCAGTCGTTGTCTGTCCCTTCATGGCTTGAGCTTTTAGTGTTACTTTTTTAAGCCATAAAATTCTATCACCTAATTAAAGGGACTTTAAAATAATTATTGGACAAAATAATTATTGGACAACACTTAACAAAGATTTACGTTTCGGAAACAATTTGGAGCTTAGCATTTTCTCATATGTACAAAAGTGCATGTTAGGCATATTGTGGAGATAATATTTTCTCTGCACATGGGGAAAATTACAAGATGAGAGAAAGTAGGAGATCAAATTCTTTTCCATGAGGCATTAGTTGACGATTCTATTGAGCCAATACCACGTAGCAAGTTTCAAAGTGAAGGGTCTTGTAAAAATGTATTACCCTCGCGACTTGACCTTCTGTCATGAAGTTCATAGGCTGCAAGTCTCACTCATGAAGATTACCCTTGTCCTTACTCATTTGGCTTTGCTTGTGAAGATTTCCCTTCATTTTGAGAAAAGAAATCGAGAAAAGAAGAAGATGATGAATAGTAGCACGAAAAAGGAAAAATAAGGATAAATTGAGAAAAAGTAAAAAAAAAAAAAATAAAAATAAATAAAGAAAATGATGTGCTATCGATTGAGTTATACGTGTTAGATCGCCACTCATATCACGTAGGAAGGTTAGCAATAATGAAATCATCATGCTAATGATTTGGCGACAATTGGTTAGAAGAATTATATAGGAATTTCGATCACAAATTGAGGACTATATTGATAAAATTGAAATATTTAAAATTAAATTGACAATCATATAAAATGTTTAGGATTGATTAGATAATTTTTTAAAAGATTTTGTGTAACTCTTTTATGAGATTAGGAGATTATTTTATGACAAATTGTGAGGGTAAACATGATATGCATTAGTGAGTATAATCATTAGCTGGAAAACATTGAAAGTCACTCGATTGGGATTATAATTTTTGTTTTATACTTGATTTACAGTGGAATGTTGTGCCGCTCTCCCATGAAGTAAATCACATCAAATCTAACCTCGTAAATTTATTGTCCTATTAATTAATTTATTTTATTATTCGACCACTTCGTTAATAACAGCATGGTCAACTTTTTAGGCAAGTCGTGTTGAAAAACGTCCACGGCTTGTCGGGGGGTCCGTTAATTGCGGTAAAGAGACCAGATGTCTTTGGCCCAATTACGTAGATCCTGGCTGCAATCCAGTCCAAGTAATTCAACAAGGGTGAGAGTAGGGCTTGAGCAACTTGCCAAACGAATCTTAGACGAACCCACTAATACCCTATTACCTCATGATTGAAACAGCGTGCTTATCAATCAAATTTAGGGAAAGTCCAAAATTCCTTCCTGACTTTTTTTTTTTTTTTTTTTTTTTGGTACAGGAGAATGGTGATTTTTGTGTTTTATTTTTACCTCAATAATCTAGGCATCCTTTGGCCAAAAGATTTTTTTTTTTTTAACCAAGATTAGGGTTTCTAAAAAAGGCAATAATGCATTTTAAGGAATAATTCGATTTGCAAAATTTTTATTCACACGTGTCATAGGGAAGTCACCTCTTAAAAAAATTTAAAAGTTTTCTTTTTTTATTGCTTAAGTCGACTAAACAAATGCTCTCAAAAGATTCTCTGAACAAGAGAAAACGTCACATGCAAAGGTGCCTGCATCGCATGGCAGGCGAGCACAATAAGGCACAACTTTGCCTTTTTCGCTAGAGCACCTAGAACATAATACGGGTTATTCTTTGTCTTTTTTATATTATTTGATAAAACATTTAAAAAGAAAATGCTTTTCTCTTATTCTTTCATTTTTCTGTGCTGAATATCCCTTAAAATCATTAAAGCCATCAAATAGATGGGTCAGATTGGGTTGAAAAAATTTCAACCCAAATAAACCTTTTAACCCATTTTGACTCATTTCTATTTAATACAAATTTAGTAACAATACCTAACCCAACCTTTATTTCTAAAATACTTCCATTTTAACTAAAATTTAAGAAAACTCATATCCAAACTGAGGTAAAAATGCGAAGCGAGCAAGTGCAAGATCAAGAGAGAATGGAGAGTGAGCATATTTGTCTATCTAGTTTAAGTAAATTATACATCCATTTATGACTAGATGAAAACCTATATTATATTTAAACCCATTTATAGCTCATTTACTTAATTTAAATAACTCATAGAACAACTCGGCTCATATATATATATATATAAGTTAAGAAATGGATTTATAATCCATTTTGCTATATCTGTCAATCATGTAGATCCCGGCAATTATAGAGGTGTAGGGCTTGTGCAACTTATCTAGCAAATCATAAACGACCGGACTTTCCCTAGTCAAATTAATGATTCACACCGCGTCTCATTAATCAAATCATGTAGCCAGCTTCTCGAACATGTTTTAATAGGGGCTTTTGTACTAGTCTCTGATCTAGTTCCACTTTTGTATGTTTTACATGTCGAGAGCAAGATCAGAAGAGAGATTTCGTGCACGCTTCTGTTTCGCCAAGGAATTGAGACAAGCTCGGCCTAGGTACAACCCTACTACATAGATCTTGGAGCAGTTGATGTACGCGTAAAGAAATATTTTTTAAAATTTTCACCCTTTCTTGCCGGTATGACTAAGCAAGTCGAGAGAAACTTATCAGCTCTTCCCTTGGCGGTGCTCTTTAACCAATCTTCTCCTTCGTGGAAACACGGAAAAATGAGCACGTGCCTTCGAAAGACAAATGCTCATCTTTTCTTCCTTGAAGTTTCATCTGCTCATGAGAGAGAGAGAGAGAGAGAGAGAGAGAGAGAGAGAGAGGATGGGGACATTTCTAGGGTATGCGTTCACCTTGACCCTGCTCTTTTGCATAGCTCAAGGCAAAGTCCTCCATTATGATTTCATGGTAACTAGGAACATCCCGTCCTTGAGCACTTCAAGCGTGTCATTTTCAGGCCATATATAACATTTAGAGACTATTGCCCCATTCGTTATGAGTTTTAGACTCCTTTAGAAGCATTAGATTCAACCATAATCTCATGAATTGCAAATGTTATCATAAAATATTCAATGTAAGAATCAACTTATATTCAATTTCTTCATAGTTTAGTAGTATCCCACAAATTTCTACAGTCGTGTGATTTATTAACTTATTCTTTTTGGATATGGTTTCCCACCCCATTTGGAGTCTTTACTTTGGAAGAAAATTCTGCTAAGGGCTTTGAATGAATTAATGTTACTGGTAAATAAGGATGCACCAAAATGATTCTTTCAAATGTATGATGCCCAAGTTTTACAGGATGATTTTTTTATTTGTGTAGGTAAAGGAGACACCCATTGACATGTTGTGTGAGACGAATCGGACCATATTGACCATGAATGGTCTATTTCCGAGGCCGGAGATCCGTGCTCACAAGGGTGATACCATCTACGTCAATGTTACCAACATAGGACCTTATGGAGTCACTATTCATTTGTCACGCCCTGAACCCCAGGCACGCAACGACCTCTTCCTTGGTTGATAGAAAGTGACATCTCAGGACTCGTCGATGACCATTTATTTTAATCTTTCATTATGTGCAAGCAAAAAACGAACCATCTCCCCGTCAAACAGACAGTCAAGCAATCAAACATGGATAAAGAGATGAACAGCAGGAACAACAATAACTACTCGCCTATATACACATTTTTATATTGGATTAACCAACGGAGGATCATTTCTGATTTACAAGCCCAAGGGGCCGATCCATCCTCTAAGCCAGACCAAAAAGAAACTAGGCTAGGCTAATCCAGCTATATACAAAAAGAACCCTCGGGTTTGGCACTATTGTCACTCGGATCCAGCGGACTCAAACTTCGTTGAGTTATAGTCAAAGGCATACGAGTTGATCACTGGTGAAGTGGGGGCAGGATTCTCCACTGCATTGTCAGGAGGGTCTAGCTCCATGGGGTCCCAGTCGACATCCTTAGGGCCCTTACCGGGTGGCCAATCAAAACCTCGCAAATGACCAATCAGTATATCGCCATCTCGGATGAACCACACCAGGAATTGATGGGGTATACATTGCCATGGTCCCTCATTCCCAAGATGGTGGAGAGATACTTTTCATAGAGGTGTGCCCGACTCGAGAAGCAATGGTGCGACACGACAATCTCCTAGTCCTTGGGGATCCCGAACCGCACCGGCGGTAGCGCCATTCTAAGGGCCTGAAAGTGGTTATATAATAACCAGTTTGATAAAATATCAGCGAGTTCTCCTCCTAAGCCCCCATTAGAACACTAACTCAACTCAAGGTATCTTTCCAAAACCACCCCACAAACAAAGCAACAACTAACAACCAACAACCAACAACCAATTAGTCGGTTCGCATGCAACCTTACCCAGTTTGCTATACCTTGCACGTTATATCTCAACACAATACATGCAATGCACATAGCCATTAGATGATATAGTTTATCAATCACATACGAGTCGCGTCACAAGCGATCTCACCTAGCCATTATCACACCCTACACATTATTGATTCATGCATGCTTACCATAAACAATGTGATCAACTTATGCATAACCGGAACCAATGATGCCACGATTCTCATATGCACTTGCACATTAGTGTGCCACATAACACATAAGAATCGATCACGCAGGTCATGATTATAAAATAAAATCGTTATAACACGTCACATTCCATGCCATACAATTTTACCCCATAATAAGGTGTGTTCTATCTCAACACTCATGCGTGTTCCAGTTATCACGGTCCATTGGCCACCCCCAACTCCCCATTTGGCGATCATCCGAACTCTCGCCAAGCATCCGATAAAAACCGGGCATGGTCCCGCCTCGTCGGGCACAGCAATGTCTAGAACTCCCGCCTAGACAGCATCCCAAAAAGGGACAGCGGTTTGGCCTCTACCCCGATTGGTTTTTGAACTCCCGCTGGGCATTTGATAAATTGAGCATCGTCCCTAAACTCTCGCTGGGTGACGATTCGACTTTAGTGACCACGCAAGCACATCACCATAGCTAATTTTCATCTCGAACATTAGCCAAATGCATACATGATACGTGCTTGTAGGAACAATTCCTTAAACAAATGCAGTCTCAATCTCATCTCCCAAAAATCAATCAATTCCCATGTCTCTCGAACAAAACATATTTCCTTTTTTAGAGCTCCACGCCATTCATGCAAATGTCCATGTGTTTACACTATCAATGCATATCGTATGATCAAGACATGTGTAATTAGACCAAATTTCGTTTCTGTATGAATAGTGTCAGGTGAGCAGTGTGCGTGAACAATAAATTGTGAAAAGTACCGTGTGAATAGTACACGTGAACAATACCCCATGAACAGTGAAATTCCAAAATTTCATAACTAATAAATTAAATTCAGAATTCAATAAAACAATAATTAAATTAAGGAAATCAATCAATTAAGGCTAAACCTGCTTAATTAAACACATAAACCACAATTAATTAACAAAAAGCAAGATTAACCTAAACTAATCTTAACTATCTTTCTAATCACCTATCTTAGGGATAATACAACTTAATTAAACCTCCTAAACTTGAATTAGCCATAACTAAACCAACCTTAAGCAAGTTTAGGCACTAAATGAAGGATTAAGGGCTAAACTCACCCATTAAGCGGGCCGGAGAAATGGACACGGCGGCGACGACAAAGGCGACGCATGAGAACCTCAACCACGACGATCCAAGGCTGTCCTAGGGTCAAAACAACAGCAACTAACCTAGACTCCCTCTGCAACCTAGAAAACTAGACTGCCAAAGGAGGAAAGGGAGTTGACCGGGCTGATCGGAGCTCCGGTGAGGGACTGGTCGGCGACCGACGGCACATGGGGGTCAAGGGGGGGCTGGCTGGTGGCTGGGCTGGGTGGAGTTTGGGTCGAAATAGGAGGAAACGGGCTGAAACCGCGAAACAGTGCAGGCGGGCAAGCTGACAAGTAGATTGGCAAGCGGCTGCTTTTGGCTGACCGGCGGGTCAGCTAGCGGCTCCAACCGGCAAACGGCCACCTCAAGCTATATGGACTAAGTCTCCTAAGCACGGTGGTGGGTGGCACAGGCGGTGTTTTGCATGGGAAAAGAAGAAGGAAGAAGAAGAAATAAAGGAGAGAGGGTTGTGAATTTGCTTGGGCTAAAGGAGGGGAGAGAGAGTGATGGGAGAGCTAGCTATCAAGGCCTCATCAAGGCCATTAATGGCTTGCTTCAACTCCCTATGCACATGATATCATCTTCTCTCTTTTCTTTTGCCTTATCCACATAGTATTTAGGGGCAAAATGGTCATTTCCACCTTGCACATTTCCCACTCTGCCTTTGGGCTAAAAATGAAGGGCGGGCCTAAGAAACGGGCTAGGAAATGAATAGGAACGGGCTTAGGAATTAGTTGGGCTCGAAATGGCTTAAGGTTAAGCAATGGGCTTGGAAGGTAAAATGGTTGGTTGGGCCCAATGGGCTCACTTGCTTGCCTTGGGCCTACCATGGTGGCTTTCCCAACTTGGGCCTAAGGCCCACACTAGCCTTGCTCGGCCTACATCCTCATGGACTCGTTTCCTCGATCATTTTTCCAACTACTCGGCTTAACAGGTGCTGTCAATTATCAAAGTAGCATCATCCAAAACTCCATCCCGAACATTCCCGAGCATTCTAAGTCCATTCTTGGGTTCTCATGCTATGTCAATTTCGCCAGAATGCCATTATGGTACAACTTGGACTGACAGGCGGCTTCAAGGATTCACACGTAACCAACTTGTGCCAAACTACGTTCAAGGCATCTCGATACATGGACATTATTGACTACATGAAATTGCGAATGATAGATTTTTATTTTAAAGTACACGATTACTGAGGATTGACATATGGTTGTTTGCGGGCTCAATAATAGTAAACGGAATGACCCGTCATTCCATTTTGTTCTGTCCGTGAATCAACTTCTAATCGTCCTTGAAATCAGCTTGCCTATTCCACAGGATTTTCCTCACGCAAGTCTCATGGTCAAGTCGATTTCCCAGATCAATTTCTTTAGTCCCACAAGTTCTGTCCTCATTAGCCTTTCCCCTCAAGGTTAGTATTTCGAGAGTGATCAATTTTGAGTGAGATCAACCAACAATGTATTAACAAAATTTACATTCATTCATCCCTTAGAGGGCTCAAATTTTAGGATGTCACTTCATTGGTAAAAATAAGACCACCCTTCCTCCACCCTTGATCCCCCCTCCTCTCTCACCTTCCTAATATTGTCCACATGTGCAAGCATGGAGGGAGACAAATAAGGTATCCCTGGTCTAATGGCATGGAGAGCGTCACACAATGCTCGATCCCTACGAACTCAAGCTTCCTTTAGAAAGTCATTCTCACCGAAGAAGAAGGCACGTTATGGTGGCATGCTCACAGCCACTGGACACGTGCAACTGTACATGGCCCTATAATCATTTTGCCTGTTGGCAACACCAACTACCCTTACAAGTTTGACAAACAACACACAATTGTGATCAATATTCTAATTTCAACTAACTTAAATGACAGAAATAAATTTTTCACTTACACATGCACAAATAACAGTATGTTTTGTTTCTCTTAATAAAACTATAATTTGGTGTCGCGACCTACCCCTTGGGGGAAGGGAACAAGTTTAGAGGTATTGCCTAAAGGATGGATCTAAGGCTCGTGATTAGGCGCAAGCTCTCCCAAGTCCATAACTCACATGACATTGGGGTATTTTCAAGAATTTTGCAAAAAAGAGTTGCCACTAGTCTATTGGGGTTAGCTAGAAACCAAGTAAGGTATGAGAGTGTATCTCACTTCCTCCGCTACTAGAGAATCTAGGGTCAAGGACTTGATTACACTAATTAATCAATTAGTGCCCTTTCGATACCTAATCTTGTTCATTTTAAAAGAAAAGATTTTTGTTAGGCAGTTTGGATTGATTTTATACCTATCCACTAACATGTGAGGTGATCATGCAAATACACAATCATTAAAATAACAATCATAGTTACCAAAATCCTAATTGAAGTAAAATTGAGCATGTGCACTTAATCATAATTAAATATGTAAATTAAACACGAGATATAATCAATATATGAGCAAATAAATGCCTAATTACACTAAGAAGGCAAGACATAACAATTCTTAACCAAATCCTACATTTTTTGAATTTTTGAAATTTTTTAATTAATTTTTTAAAGAAATATATATAAATATTATTTTTTTTTTTTTAAAAGAAGGTCGAATTTTTAATTTTTTCTGAGTTTTTGAATTTTCTAAAAATTTTCTGAATTTTTATTATTTCTGAAATTTTTTAATTTTTTAATTTTTAATTTGTTTTTGAAATTTTTTAATATTATAATATTCGAGGTAACGGGTTCGAATCGGATGAACCCGATCTGACCAATTCAAGTCGGCGGAAGACGACTTACCTTCCTTCTTTGATTCCGATGCGCAAACAGCAAATAGCCCGGAACGAACGTTGAATTGCGAATGAATCACGAACAACACTACCTCACGTGAGTCTGGATGCAATCACAAGGAAAACACCCGATTTCCACGGCGTAAATGCCGATTGTTCTTGCAAAACTGAAATGGAATGCCTTCTTCTTCCTTGATGGAAATGGAGAGAAATTTGGTGCGTATTTTTGCCAACCATTCCAACGGTTGTGTTCGGGAGGCTTTTATACGTCTCCATGACACCCCTACAAATGGTGTCCTTCCATCGTACCGTATCAAGTCCAAATGGTGCGGTCCAATCACACCACATCATGGACGTACCAGCTAAAGCTAAAGTACTACATCTCCCACTCAGACATGATGGGTTTGATAGCACTCTATCAAGAATATAAGGCATTCAACATTCATCAACTTTACAAAACAATTCATACTAGCAAATAAGCCGTGCGACCAATGAGTACACCTACACTTGGGAGCTCAAATTATGCATCTGTTAGGGATAACATAATGGCTACAACCCCGAAAAGATATAAACAATCGATGTCTCACAGTGCCCCAGACATATTTTGTTACATCAATCCAAGTATACCTATCCCTTAAAGGCTATACTTGACTATTCTCAAAACACCATGTATTTACAATTACATCCGCAACCACAAAAGGGCGATATAATTGGTCGACCAGTAAATACATGTGATAGATGTAAAACAACAATAGTCTTCCTTCGCACTCATGTCTCTCTCAATTTCAGAACAACTGCTTTCCTAGACACGTCCCATAGGCCATATCTATTCATGACCGCCCGTAACATGCTAAAGTAGCAACATTGATCTTTCACTTTGAGAACATAGTCAGAAGTAACATAGGGCACAAAATTGAGGTAAATTATAAATTACCTCAAGGGCTCACACGATGAGTAAATAGGGATAATTTTACTCATCTTCCCTTATTGGTCGTACAATGCACATGTAGTATGAATTACATGCTATAGTGGATTACTCTTTCTATAAGAGCGTATGTCATTTATCAAATATATCCACCATACGGATCTTAGCCTAAACATAGTCACGTGCTTCTCACGTACTCATGTTTAGCCCGAGTGCTATATCAGCTCGCTTTCTATAGCGCCCAATTAAGTACTCGCATCCGGCATCTTTCAGGCATACATGATTGTGGGACTATCATGTTCGGTCTTATTATAAACAAATCACAGACCTCATCTTGACTCCAATCAAGGCGACATATTTTATGTACCAAACTTGCTCTTCAGCATTTATTTGTACATAACGTCTCATCTCAACGTGCTAACTATAGCACTTGAGGCGATTGCTCGTGTGAGTGAGCCAATCATTGCCTGCTGACATACTTTTCAATAATATATGTGTGTTTGTGCTAGTCTCATAGTGGATTTGTACTTATTGATAAAACATCAAATCACTAATAAACAAACAAGTACAATACATCTGTCCACAAATACATAAACCAATGATCCTCTACAATAACAAATATCACATTCTACGCAATCCTAGTGACATCCTATGGGTCAAGAATATGTCTCTAGGAATAGCCTTCGTAAATGGATCAACAACCATTCTATTGGTTGAAATGTATTGCAGGATCACTTCTTTCTACGCTATAATATCTCTGATGAAGTTATTCTTTATGTCAATGTGCTTTGTCCTTCCATGATACTTGGGATCTTTCACATAGGCAATGGCTGCTTGACTATCGCAATAAACTATCACCGGTCTTGGAACTTCAGTGACAGTGGCTAAATTTTTTAAGAAACGTTTTAGCCATACTGCTTCTTGCACTGCGACAGAACATGCAATAAATTCTGCCTCCATCGTAGACAAGGCCGTGCATGTCTGTTTCTTGCTATTCCAAGAAATCGCACCTCCATTGAGCAAGAACGCATATCCAGAAGTCGATTTACGCTCATCCAGGTCTCCACCCCAATCGGCATCTGAATAACCCAATAGGCGTAAATCATTCCCTTGGTAACAAAGTCGATAGTCCATGGTGCCCTTCAAGTATCTCAGATCCTCTTCACTACTTTCCAGTGTGCTTGACCGGGATTTGATTGATATCGGCTCACCAATCCCACGGCATAACATATGTCGGGTCGAGTACACATCATAGCATACATCAAACTTCCGACCGCACTAGCGTAAGGAACAGTTTTCATCACTTTGATTTCTTCTAGAGTCTTAAGACACATCTCAATACTTAGGCCTTCACCTTGCATGACAGGGGTATCAATGGGATTACAATGCTGCATATTGAAACGCTCAAAAATCTTCATAATATAAGACTCTTGTGATGATCGATCTCTTTCGATCTTAATTCCTAATATATAAGCAGCTTCTCCCATGTCCTTCATCTCAAAATTGGAGGACAACCATTCTTTTATGGTGATAACCAAAACCTTGTCATTTCCAGCCAACAGAATATCGTCCACATAAAGTGATAAAATCACAAATTTATCTTTGGACCGCTTGACATATACACAGTGATCTTCTTCGATCATCGTGAAACCAAAAGTTATTATTGCTCGATGAAAACGAAGATACCACTGTCTAGATGATTGCTTAAGGCCATATATTGAGCGATGAAGCTTGCAAACTTTATGCTCTTGACCTTTAGCTATGAAACCTATTGGTTGTTTCATATAGATTTCCTCATCTAATTCTCCATTGAGAAATGCCGTCTTTACATCCATTTGATGTAATTCAAGGTCCAAATGTGCAACGATGGCTAGAATAAGGCGTATTGAGGCAAACCTTACAACTGGTGAAAAAGTTTCCTCATAGTCTATACCCTCTTGTTGAGTATAACATTTTGCCACAAGGCGAGCCTTATACTTTTCAATGGATCCATCCGCCCTTCGCTTAATCTTAAAGACCCATTTGTTTCCAATGGCCTTACGATTGGGTGGTAGATCAACCAAGTCCCAAACATGGTTTGCCCTCATTGACTCCATCTCATCTTCCAAAGCTTTTCTCCATTCTTCCTTATCAGAGGATGAGAGAGCCTCTTGAACAGTCTTAGGCTCGGCATCGTCATTTTGAGCAATCATAAATGCTTCCCCTTCAATCTCAAAACGACGACGGGAATACTTTTACGATTACTTTTACGCAATTGAATTTCTCTTGAATTCAATTCATCAGGCGATGCAACACTCCCACTAGGTCTTGTGTGTTGAGGTAAATCTTCATTTCCCTCTACAACATCAGTGGGTGTGTTATCAGGATCTTCCATCTCATATAATTGGAAGTCCTTATCAATCTCACCTCTACTAGGAAAATCGTTCTCCAAGAACGTGACATCTCGTGACTCCATTTCGGTCACACTTCCATCAGCTTGTTCACCTATGAACACGTACCCTTTGGAGTGTTCGAATATCTTATAAAGATACATTTCTTCCCTCTATGACCTAATTTGCCATGTTTATGGGAAGAATCATGAACATAAGCTGCACATCCCCATGGACGTAGACTACTCAAGTCTGGTTTCCTACCAGTCCATAATTCATAAGGGGTGGAAGTGACCGATTTTGAGGGCACACGGTTAAGTATATAGGCAGCAGTCAATAACGCATCTCCCCAATAGGAGATAGGTAAATTTGCTTGCGCCATCATAGACCTAACCATTTCCAATAGGGTTCTATTCCTTCTCTCAGCTACCCCATTTTGTTGTGGAGTACCAAGAATAGTCAATTGTCGTACAATTCCCTTTTCATCACAAAGAGCCTTGAATTGCTCCGATAGATACTCACGTCCACGAT
Source organism: Eucalyptus decipiens (assembly GCA_014182575.1). NCBI lineage: Eukaryota > Viridiplantae > Streptophyta > Magnoliopsida > Myrtales > Myrtaceae > Eucalyptus > Eucalyptus decipiens. Next base: position 60,819,309 of record CM024613.1, on the reverse strand, counting down.
CGGTTCTCAATGCCTTTATTGTTTTGTTCAACTGATTCTCTACCATCGCTATATATCGTCTAAAGCAGTCTAATGCTTCTGACTTATGGGAGATCAGAAAGACATAACCGAAACGTGTGAAGTCATCTATGAAAGTGATGAAATATGAGGCTCCATGCCTCGCCCTCACATTCAAAGGACCACAAATGTCAGAATGTATGAGATGCAATGGAAATTCAGCTCTAGTCCCTTTACCGAATGGTTTTCTAGTTGCTTTTCCCGCTAGACAATGTTCACATACGGATAGACTAACATTAGTGAGTGACCCTAAAAGGCCTTCTCTAGCTAATCTTTGCATTCTTTGCAATCCAATGTGACCTAATCTAGCATGCCAAGTACTTGCATCAATCTCAACATTATTAGAAGATGCAATTAAAGAAAAACAACCATCAACATTAACATTGTACTGATCATAGTCAATGTCTAACACCATAAAACCATTCGATACATGACCTGAACCATAATAAACTGTTCCATACAAAATGTCAACACAATCACCATGGAAATTCAATACATAACCTAAGCTAAGAAGAACAACTACAAAGACCAAGTTTCGTCGAATATCTGGAGCATAAAGGACATCATGCAGGAATAGGTTTCGACCACCACGTAAGATTAATTTACATGTGCCGATACCCTTCACTTCAACTCTTGAGTTATTCCCAACATATATCCATCTTCTTCCAGGCGGTATCCGACGATACTCCACAAATGCTTCTCGGTCTCTAGCTACATGGTCTGTTGCTCCTGAGTCTACAATCCACATTGGATGAGATTCAGCAAGCATTACAGTACTAGAAACAAAAGCATTACTCAAAGTAATGGAGTAATAGGGTACCTTTTTCGGCTCAGTGCATTCACGAGCAAAGTGACCCATCTTGCCACAATTGTGGCACTCCATCTTGGCCTTGTCCTTCTTCCCACCACGCTTCTTGCGTCGGAAGGTCTTAGCCCTCTTGGGTCCCTGATCAGTCATCTTCCCTTTGTTGTTGAACTGAAGATTCCTCTTGCGCTTGAAGCCCGAAGCTTTGCGCGAACTCGATTCAGCAACATAAGCATGGGTAGAGGATCTCGCAGCCTCTAGGCGCTCATCCTCTAATTCCAAATGACGCGCAATATCATCAAAAGTGACAATATTCTCATTATGCGTCATATTGATCTTCATATGCTCCCAATTATCAGGAAGAGACCTTATAACAGCCTGAACTTGCTGTTCATCAGTAAGGGAGTGACCTGCCGACTTCAGCTCACGGATCATGTTTGACATCTCCCGAAGATGCTGCCTCATCGTTACATTTGGGCGCTTTTGGAATGTGTCAAACTTGATGGTGAGTCTCCTCAGCTTAGTGGCAGATGTACCCCCAAACTTATCTTTCAAGGCAACCCACATAGCTTGAGCTTTGTCATAACTCTCAAACTCACACATGAGATCATCTTGCATACAGCTCAGCAACGTGATGCGAGCAATGCTATTTTTCTTTTTCCAAGCTTGATAAGCTTCCAGATCTCTCCTGTGTTGAGCTGAAGTTCCATGCTCAGGTTCATCCATGGTATGGTTGAGGGTTTCCAAAACCTCTTGCTCCTCAAGGATGTACTGAACCTTTCGGTGCCAAATATCATAATTGTCACCGTTCAGCTTCTCACCCTTATTGAGGTCAGCCACAATGGTCTTGGATGCCGAAGCCATAATCAATTGCTATAACACATTGACATAATAAACGCAGAATCAATACTAGCACACTTTACAGAGTAACACACATATTTAATTTGCAGCAAAGACAAACTAAATTAATGATAATTCAACAAAAGACACAAAAGCAAAAGTTCACTATGTTCCCAATCAACTTCTATGTACAATTGTTCTATTATCATTAATTAGTTTAATTTGCACAAATTTTAAGTTCTAGGTGAGAACTCCTTTCAATTCTACCAACCTACGAACTCCCACTAGGAAAAATAATTACATGACCTTATGTAATTTCTACATTTTTCCTTAACACAAAAACATTGCATGATAATAACCAACGTATAAACAACAATCATGCTTCAACTATAATTAAAATTGCAATTCAACATGTAATGGATTTCCTACCATTGTTCTAATTTTCTAGCAACTAGAAAATTGCAAGTATATTAAAATATATACATCATATCATTGAACCAAGCTCTACACAGCATATATAACATCATTTGCACACAAGCTAGCTACTGTATTTCCTAAATCACAAGAAAATACAAGCTACAAATGAATAAACTGCATTAAACCCCAAAAAATACGCGTACATAGGGTTTCCTAAGCATTTTCATACATTTATAAAATTCAAAAATATAAAATAATTATACCACTGTGTAGAGGACACTCATACGAACCAAACGCCACCGACCACGCTCCAATCGGAGCTCGCACGCCCCCACGCGCCGCCTGAGTGCGCGGCGCGTGTGGCGCACGCGCCAACGAGCCAAATGGCTCCTGGCCGGTCCGACCGGTCCAACCGGACCGACCGGCTCCGACCGGTCCGACCGGTTGACCGGTCCGAACCGGTTGACCGGTCCGACCGTTGACTGGTCAACGGTTGACCGGTCAACGGGTCAACGGTCAACGGGTCGGGTCGGGTCGGGTCGGATCTGGGTCGGGTCGGGTGGCCGGGTCGCCGGTCGGGTCGACCGGCCAGCCAAATGTCGCCGCCGCGGCGACGTCATCGATGATGTCATCCCAGCGGTTACCAACCGTTGGGTGACGTCATGGTGACGTCATCACGCGCCGGTTCACCGACCGGCGCGACGTCGTCGCGCGCGCGCGCACGCATCACGTGCGGTTCGCCGACCGGCGCGTGTGGCGCATGCTTTGCCCGCGCGCGCAGCGCGTGGCGCCCCGCGCAGCGGCTTCGGCCGCGTGTGGGCGCGTCCGGCGTCTCCCGGCGGCGCTCGACCCATCGCCGGACTCGTCTCGACAAGCTCTTTCACCCTGTATATTCAAAAATTAATTTTGACCAAAAAATTATTTCGAAAAATGGCCAAAACCTCACGGATGCACTCGACCCCGAACCCGTTCTTTGCTCCGGTTCAATTTCGAGTTTTTCATATGGCAATTCCGACTATTAGAGATCCAAACAATGTAGAATACAAACTCTTGATCTCAATATCAAATGGTAAATGAGAAAACTCGATGAAAAACAAGGCAGAAATCACGATCGGGCTCTGATACCAATGTTGGAATTCAAGTCGGCGGAAGACGACTTACCTGATTCCGATGCGCAAACAGCAAATAGCCCCGGAACGAACGTTGAATTGCGAATAAATCACGAACAACACTACCTCACGTTAGTCTGGATGCAATCACAAGGAAAACACCCGATTTCCACGGCGTAAATGCCGATTGTTCTTGCAAAGATGAAATGGAATGCCTTTTCTTCTTTGATGGAAATGGAGAGAAAATTTGGTGCGAATGAATTGCCAACCCATTCCAACGGTTGTGTTCGGGAGGTTTTTATACGTCTCCATGACACCCCTACAAATGGTGTCCTTCCATCGTACCGTATCAAGTCCAAATGGTGCGGTCCAATCGCACCCCATCATGGACGTACTAGCTAATTTTTTATTTTTTTATTTTTTTATTTCAATTTTTTTGTAATTTTTTTTGATAAATTTTAAAACTAGTGATGAAAATGCTCCTAATGTTTATATGTGATGCAATTTTAATGAAAATTTTTTTGTGTAGGGGTTAGAAATTAATCCCTAATTTTCCAATGTAATTAATAAATACTTAAACAAATTGCTACAATTAGGTGTCAACAGCTGCTCCTCTTTGAATGGGAGCTCGAAAAGAGATTCATTTTAAAGATGAGAGACACCTAAATTTATTTCATGGATGATGACGATCATGGGTTGCTGATGAGAAAAGGGGATGAAGGGACGATCGTACTTTGTAAGAAAATAGCCTTCAACCGAGATGGGAAAGTCTTATTATGTGGTAACTAGTTCCATCTGGAAGGTAGGTCTCACTGTGTAAAAATGGGTTTCGATCGGAAAAAATGATCTCACCATGTACAAACAGGTTTTGACTAGATGTGATAGTCTCACAGTGTACAAATGGGTTTCAACTAGGTATTATAGTCTCACTGTGTACAAAAGGGTTGGGAAAAAAGTCTCATCGTGTACAAACAGGTTTCGACCGGGTATGATAGTCTCACCATGTACAAATGGGTTTTGACCAGATATGATAGTCTCACCATGTAAAAACAGGTTTCAACTGGGTATGATAGCCTCACCGTATACAAATAGGTTTTGACTAGTAAAAATGTCTCACTGTATACAAATGGGTTTCGATTGGGAAAAATGTCTTACCGTGACAAACGGGTTTCGCGGGGTATGATAGTCTCACCATGTACAAATGGATTTCGACTGGGAGAAAGATCTCACCATGTACAAATGGTTTTGACTGGGTATGATAGTCTCACCATGTATAAATGGGTTTCGACTGGGTATGATAGTCTCACCGTGCATAAATGGATTTCAACTGGGAGAAAGATCTCACTGTGTACAAACGGGTTTCAACCGAGTATGATAATCTTACCATGTACAAACGGGTTTCGACTGGGAGGTTTCAACTAGATATGATAGCCTCACCATATGCAAATGGGTTTCGACTAGGAAAAATGTCTCACCGTATACAAACGGGTTTCGACTAGGAAAAATGTCTCACCGTATACAAACGGGTTTCGACTAGGTATGATAGTCTCACCGTGTACAAATGGATTTCTACTGGGAGAAAGATCGCACCGTGTACAAATGATTTTGACCGGATATGATAGTCTCACCGTGTATAAATGGGTTTCAATTGGGTATGATAGTCTCATCGTGCATAAACGGGTTTTAACTAGGGAGAAAGGTCTCACCTTGTACAAACGGGTTTTGATCGAGTATGATAATCTTACCGTGTATAAACGGACTGGGAGAAATGTCTCATCGTGTACAAACGGGTTTTGACCGGATGATAGTCTCACCGTGTACAAATGAGTTTTGACCGGATGATAGTCTCATCGTGTACAAATGGGTTTCAACTATAAGAAATGTCTCATCATGTACAAACGGGTTTTGACCGAATGATAGTTTCATCATGTACAAACGGGTTTCGACTGAGCGAAAGGTCTCACCATATACAAACGGGTTTTGACTAGGAGAAAGGTCTTACAGTGTAAAAACCGATTTCGATCGGATGTGAACAAGCGTGGTTTACGGATGAACCCACAAGCCGTGTGATTTAGGAAAAGCCACCAATCCCGTGATTTAATGATAGACCCACCAACCTTGTGGTTTAAGGATGACCTACGAACCGTGTGGTTTAGGAAAAGCCACCAATCTGGTGGTTTAAGGACAAACCCACCAACCTTGGAAATGGCATGGTTTAAAGCTGACCATGACCCTTTGGTTTTTAGGGAAGCACCCACTAACCCCTTAAAAACTACATGGCTTCAGTGAGTAATATTGTCAAACTCAACTTGAGCAAATGTCATTAGAGACACCATCAAGAGACGTATTGGCAATATTGCAGCATAAACTAAACAAGCTAATCAAGCTAAGTCTAATTGCCTTAAGAAACATTCAATGTCAATTATCATCATGTGGCGCAAAACTATCATATTGCTTAGAGATATATCATTAATCATCAAATTCTCTGGGAGTCAAGTTCTTATCAGAACGGCTACGACTCGTGAAAAAAGTTTCTTAAGCATGTCAAAGTAGAGCTTCTTAATCAGAAAGGGTTTTTCACACACTCTTAATAAAATGGATGCTTGATCCCATCTATTCGCGTGGGAAGTAACTAATTGTTAAGGATATCTCACATAACTCATGTCAAAGGCCTTCGGAAACATTCGCGATGAGCACAATCAGATCGATCAAAAGAGTCTTTTCAAAGGACCGTAATATAGGCTCGATTAAGGCTTACACAAAGGAATTATTTCTTTGAGGCCAATAAAGGAACATTTGTTGCTATCTTCATCGGATTTACAAGTCGAGAACTTGGAAGATAAGACAAGATAGAATTACATCCACTCCTTCAAGCAGTAGTTTCTTTGTGGCATTCTCATTTTCACTCAAACCATCTCAATCAAAAGAGACTTTGGAAGAGGGTTGTAATGTTGGCTTGGGAGAGGCTCGAAAGGCTTAAAATTTTCAAGAGGGTTTTTAAGAGTCGATGATCATCATGGCATCATGAACAAGTCACTTAATCTTTCGAAATCATTTGGCTTTTGAAACACAACGCATCTCAAAAGTTCATTCACTCATCATTTCTACATAGAAGCTTTGCTCCTTTTTCTAATTTCCTTTATACTTGTGATGATTTTTATGCAAGCACTTGGACTTTGATAATTTTTCTTTACATAGGATGCAACCTTTTGTTTTTTTGTTTTTTTATTTTTTATTTTTTTTACGGACATTGGCCTTACTTTTTACCAAGCATATTGCTTCTCATGCCCCCAATTTTGTTGAGCTTTTGCTCTTTGAACCTTTGGAGCTCCTATGCTTTTCACGTTTCCTCGTAAATATCAATTGTATGTGGTTAATCCTCAGGCCTTGCCCCAGTGAAGGGAGATGATCACCGCTCAGGGTTTAGAAATGAACAATCAATCCCAAATTGGTTAAACCAACGAGTATCAATGTTCGGGTAGAGAAGCAAATGCTCTTCTTCACCTTGGGATGAGTTAAGCTCTTATGAGAATTCCTTTGAAGCCATCACCAAAAGATTGATGCAAGTGGAAGTAATAAAATCTTTCTCAATCTTTCGCTCTACAACATGACCGTAACCTCTTATGTCGCCCTAATGTAGGGTTGTTCTCAATAGGAGTACTTTGAAGGCTCATCTTTATTTGCCCAAAGGGCTAGCAAGAGATTAGTACGGTGCTTGGGATTGATGAAAGAAATGCCTTTATTATTTCGATATTTGCGCTCAATGCGACCGAATCCTTCGTCCTAAGAGAAGGTCATTTTCCACTCAACGGTCTAAATATTGAGGGCATTGGTCTAAAGCAATATTGTAACACCAATGCCCTCAATATTTTAGACCATGTTTTGTTGAAAAGTGCTATAATCGAATCACCTGTGCTGTAGGAGTCGCCGGGGGGCGGGGGTGTTCCATTTCATTTTTTGTAAAGAAAGTTGACCATTTGCATCTCGTCCAATCATCTATATCCTAGATATTATAAAGGTCCAAGGCTTGTGCAACTTGCAAAATAAAAATAAATGATTAGGTGATAGTTTTTAATATACAGTGAGAAAAACATTCTGTTCTAGATCAAAAAAATTAAATAATAAATAATTATATATTATTGTAAAATCCACTCTATTAAGATTTTGTGACTCATGACAAATCATTATACTTATAGTAATCCAGAGACTATTATACTAGCAAAATCCCAAAATAAATCATGGAAAAAGGATTAGATGCTGCATTGTTACTCCGCCAAGAGCAACGGCAGTCTTGACCCCAGATTATCCCAAGGAAATTGTTAGGTTTTGTCTGTTTTATTGGGAAATCAAAATCCAAATCCCATCGCCTAGGATTCCATTAATTTTTTATTTGAGAATTAACTTTGCTTTTCAACTTTGCTACGTGAACTTGAAGTTTTCTCATATGGAACAGATTTTACATCGATATTTTTAAAATTAAACAAAATTGTTCATTTCCCTCTTCCATAAAATGCTTGCAATTTTGTTCTGATTAAGCCAAATTATTAATTAATAAATGTTCAGTAGCCTATTGCTTTTGAAGTGATACTAAAGGCTCAAAATGCACCATTAGTTTGAAGCACTTATGGCATTGTTAGGCTAGCATTTTCGTTAGAACTTGAAGCACTTATGGCAAGTTTAGGCTCAACTCTATGAAATTTTATGTAGTATTCTAATAAATCATATGGATTGTGTGGTTAGAGACATTTTTGATAGAGAATATTATCTCAAACATATCATGAATGGCAGATATGTATTATTTAATGAGATATGATATAGGGATTGGGACGCATTATTTGCTAGATAATCAATGTGTTATGCTCTAATTTTTCTTTCTAATGTGATTGATTATAGTAGGCGTGCTTCCAACGGGACTAATTTTTTGTGAAATTTTTTCATTGTGCCGGGAAGTACTTTTATAAAAGCAATATTTCTAGTAGGTCCCTAAATCATAAACACACCGACTAAAACCCTGGTCAAATTAATGATTCACACCACATGTCATTAATCAAATCATATATAGTCAGCTTATTAATAGGGGCTTTTGTAATGTCTCTGATCTGGATCCACTTTGGATGCTTGTATATCAAGAACAAGATCAATAGAGAGATTTCGTACAAGTTTCTGTTTCGAGAAGGAATTGAGACACCTGGGTCTAGGTAAACCCCTAACATATAGATCTCATAGAAAATTGATAGATATCTTCAGGCGAATGGTAATATTTGTGCTTTATTTTTACTTCAATAATCAACAAATTATTTGGCAAAAGAGAAAAGAAGTATTTACACGCTTTAAAAGAAGTAGCTCATGCTACTATGAGCAATTTTCAGAATCAATTGGTATCTGTCCCTTCATGGCTTGAGTTTCTTGGTTTACTTTCTTAGGGACTCTTTAGAATTGATATTCACCAATATTTATACCAAAAATTAACATTTCAGAACAGTTTGTACCATAGCATTTTATCATATGTACAAAAGCATATGTTAGGCATTTATGGATGATTCCATTGGGAATCTATACCACGCAATCACCAAGTCTCAAAGTGAAGGGTTTTCATAAAAAAAAAAAAAAAAATGCATTAGTATCGTGACAGTGGTTAAGGGTTTTTTCAAATATTAATGTCCCGTTGGCAATGTTTATGAAATTAACATAAATTACTCGAAAAACGGTCTTTCACGTCTATGAAGCAATGATAAACAACAAAACCCTCAATCTCGTGGACCATATTTTTGTTGAAAAATGCTGTGAGTGAATCATCCTTTGCCGATCCACAGCCTGCAAAGAAAGTTGACCGCAGGCATCTCGTCTAACCATGTAAAAGAAAGATCCTGGCTCATCTAGTCAAACAATGATTCGAACCGCGTGCTTATCGATCATATAATGCACTCACCTTCTCGAACATGTTTTTCTCGAGCTATTGTAGTTGTCTCTTATCTGGATCCACTATGTGTGCTTATATGTCAAGAGTAAGATCGGAAAAAGAGATTTTGTACCCGCTTTTGTTTTACGAAGTATTTGAGACAGCTTGGTCTTAGGTAAAACTTCTCAGTATAGACCTCGTAAAAATTAGGTAGAGGTAGCCATGACTATGAGCCATGATTTAACATTGGAAAATAAACCAAATATGCTTTCACATTCCTATTTTCTGCAATTTGCATCATCTTCTTCTTTTGGAGAAAATAATTTACTCCATGAAATTCTAGAAAATGCTTTACTTCGATACTTTACACATTTCTTTGGGAAAAAAATGCATTTGCAGGCATTTTAAGATGGTTGTGTTTGAAAGAGTTTCTCAAAAGATGATCAAACATTTTAAGGAATGATTTGAATTGTAAAATTTTTGTTCACACATTTTGCTAGAAAGTCACACGTTGAAAAGCCAAAAGTTTCGAAGTTGACTGAATAGGCACTCTGGAAACATCATAGGAAAGTGTCTATAGTGCATTATAGGTGGCCCTGATGAGATAGTCCACATGAACTTCAGTGATTATTCATTCAACTTAAAGTTAAATTTATTTTACGGAAAATAAATTATTTTCAAAGTATTTTCAAAGAATAATCGATTATATCCATTGATATAAATTAATCAACGAAAATATATTCTCATTATTAATAACAAGTTATACACAAAAATTTTGGTTAATGATAAGAATATTTTTTTGTCCATTCATTTAATTCTGTAAGTGAATCAAGTGTTATTCATATCATTAATTTTTTGTAAAACTAACTGAGCCTAAGGCAAAACTTGCCTTTTTGACTAGGGCACCTTAAACATTAGCTGGACTTTCTGTACGAGTTATTCTTTTTTCTTTTCTTCGGTCGGCAAACTAATAAAAAAAAAAAAAAAAGCAATTTTCTCTCACTCTTTCATTTTTGGATAAAATACAATTTTCTCTGCGGCATATCTGTCGACTTCTAGCGGCTCCGTTCACCCCTGAAACAGGGGACTGGTCGACTTGTGTCCAGGAACTTGACACATGGGACGTGAAACGTCATTCGCGAGCATTCCTCCCAGAAAAAACGCGGACGCCTCCTGTCTCCAGAAAAGAACAAAATGAGAATCGGTAATGAATCTTGAAGCAGTTGTTGAGCGCGTGAGATATCGTTTGCCTTTAGGCCCTCTCTCTTTCTGGCCGGCACGACGAAACAAGTTGAGAGTAGTTATCCAGCCCGTTCCTTAGTGGAGATCTTCAACCAATCTTCTTCTTCTTCCTCGTGGAAACACGGGAAAAACGACCACGAGCCTTTAAATGACAAATGCTCATATTTTATGTAATTTCCATTTGCACGTGTTTCTGTGGGACCTACGGTAGTCACAGATCACCAAACATTGAAAGACATTTCCTTTAAATAAAGCCCCCGTCAATTGAAGGTGAAGGTCACAAGAACAAAGATACAGAGCACAAGCCAAGTCTCCTCTTTACTTCTGGATCGAGTGATTAGTACAAGTTCAATTTTGTATCAGGGAGAGAGAGGGACGATGGGAACATTTCTAGGGTTCGCGGTCACTGCGACTCTGCTCTTCTGCATGGCTCAAGGCGAAGTCCTCTTCTATGATTTTGTGATGAGTAGGAGCATTCCCTTGGTGAACATTTAGTGACTACTTAGAGTTTTAGCCTCTTTCAGAGGCATTATAGTTGACCACCATCCCATCGAGTGTATTCAACACAAGAATCTCCTTATTTCAACAATGATCTTTACATCTAAATCTCTCAGCGATTAAATCTTGGAGTATGCTTGAGGCCGAGCACTACAGCATTCAAATACCAAACTAGATGCAATTTTCTAAAGATTTTGACTTCTTGAGAGTTTAGTAGTACTTTGGCAATATCTACGGTTGTATGATTTATGCATTTTACTCTTTTGGGAGGCAGTTTCCAACCCCATTTGGAGTCTTGATCCATAAAAAGTTCAGCTACAGGCCTTGCGTCAATTTAATAATACAACTTATTTTATGGGTATAATGGTTCAAAATTCATAGGATGATTTTTGTTGCAGGTAAATGAGACACCTATTGAGATGCTATGTGAGACAAATTGGACTGTAATAATTGTGAACGGTTTATTTCCCGGGCCGGAGATCCATGCTCACAAGGGCGACACTATTTACGTTAATGTAGGCATGGAGTGAGACAAATACGGTACCCTCGGTCTGATGGCCCAGAATATGTCACGCAATGCCCCATCCCTACGAACTCAAGCTTCCTTCAGAAAATCAAACTCACCAAGGAAGAGGGCACGATGTGGTGGCACACCCACAAGGATTGGTCACGTGCCACAATACATGGTCCTATAATCATTTTGCCCGTCAACAACACTAACTACCCTTATGAGTTTGACGAGCAACACACAATCATGATCTGTATTCTACTTTCAATTAACTTAACTTTCAAGAATAAGTTTTTCACTCAATCAAACACATATGCACATAAATAATAGTTTGCATTGTTTTTCTTAACAAAATTATTTTTTGGCATGTAGCTGAATGGTATGCAAGAGATACGAAGGACATAATCGATGAGGCTCTTGCATCTGGAGGTGATCCAGACTTGTCCATGGCCTCTACTATCAATGGTCAACCAAGAGATGGTTATTCATGCTCTAATGGTACTAATTCTAGTATAAAGAAAAGGTCTTATTCAAAAGGTAGTGAAATAAAACCTTACTATTCTATAATTAATGAAATGAGATCTTTGTGAAATTATTATGCCTTAAAATTAATTAATGATGATTCATATATAGTATGATTAATTTTAGGATCTCCACAAGTACTATTTAATATGGCGTGTTTTGTTTTTCTCTTTTCTTTCGTAGGTTCGGCGTACAATATAATGGTTGTGCAAGGAAAAACATACCTCCTCCGGATCATCCATTCCGGATTGAATGAAGAGATGTTCTTCAGCATAGTTGAGCACAATCTCATTGTGGTCGGACTGGATGGAGCTTATTTAAAGCCGCTTAATACTGAGTACCTCATGATAACTCCCGGTCAAACAATGGATGTATTGGTCACTGCAAACCAAACCCTCGGTCGTTACTATATGGTTTTTAGTCCATTCATGGACACAACTGCCCCGTCCAACGAAAACATCACAAGAGGAATATTCCAATACAACGGCACTTATAGCCACTCGGAGACTCCCGTGTTACTTGAACTTCCAGGTTTTACCAATAAGAGTGACGCCAGAAACTTTACTATTCAGTTGAGGATTTGAATAGCGAAGAACATCCATCCACGGTTCCAGCCAACATCACAAGAAACATTACAATCACAGTGTCCAATTAGCAGCCTTGTCCTGCTAATCAAACGTGTACTGGTCCAGATGGTTCTATGCATTCGACAAGCTTGAACAACATAGGTTTTTCGGCTCCCTCAATTAGCATTCTCCAAGCATACTACAAGTATGTAAATCCTTACACCTACAAAATTTGATCCAATTTGTTCGGATTGAATATCTTTCTCAAACCGATAAAGTTGATTTAGGCTGAAACATTCTTCCAATCGAACCAATTTAACCGGCTAAAACTTCCATTGTCTTAGAGCGAAGGCATAATTCAACATCTAAATGTGTCTAATAATATTATATTTGTCTAGTGTGTACAACACTTTTCTAGGAGTCTACAATGAAACTTTTCCGGATGAACCACCTTTCGTGTTTGACTATACTGGGAATGTATCGGCCTTAGGGGAAGCTGCCAATGTGAGTATTGAAGTGTTGATGATTAACTATAATGAGGAGGTCGAAATAAGATTCCAAGGGACCAATTTGGGAGCAGCAGAGAATCACCCAATGCATTTACACGGCTATAGCTTTTATGTCGTTGGGATGGGCGATGGAAATTTCAACGACTCCTATGTATCGGATTATAATCCAGTGGATCCGCCCTATGTTAACACCGTCGGACTCCCCAAAAATGGGTGGACATTGATTAGATTCAAAGCCGATAATCCAGGTACTATAATTTCATCGATAGAAACGCATGGAAACATATCGTTTTTGTGAGCAAATGAATAGCATCTGTTATCATGTATCTACCATTTTGGCATTAGTTTTGCATGAATCCAGTCGTGTATATGAACGCATAATTAATTGTTTATTGTTTTATGGGTGGTTGCGGGAGTGTGGTTCATGCACTGTCACTTAGAATGCCATGCAAGCTGGGGAATGGACATAGTCCTCATCATCAGAGACAGCAAGGAAAAGCATCAGAAGGTGTATCCGCCGCCTAGTTACATGCCTCCTTGTATCGTGTCTGTCACAGCCCAAACCCCGAGCATGCGCACATTCCTCGGTGGTCAATTTAAAATTTGCGACATCCGAAGACACGTCACTAACCCATTCTTTTTTTTTAACAATTAAGCACAAGTAGAAATGAATTAAATAAACACCTAACCAAATAAACACACATAGGGATAGTCAATCAAAACAAAAGTTGCCAAAAACAACTAATTCATTTAACCACTATTGTCCCTAATGATTTACAAGTCCGTACATTGGCAACTTCCAACCGACCCTCTCAAAATCTTCGGGATCAAGGTCACCCTAAACTTTGCTAACGGCAAGGCCATTCAAAAGGTACCGCATCTCACACCCACCACATCCACATTCAGCAAATCTCCACGCTACGGCCTTAAAAAATGTTAGCCCATGACAAGGTAAGATAAAATCTCAGTGAGTCAAAACCCTAAACCCCGATTAAGACGATAATTCACTTAGAGGCATCCTAAACATGCACCATATAGGACTTACCTCGCCTTAGCACTTCCCTGCACATTAGTACACCACATATACATTAATGAACGCAGTAAGTGTAAATCAATAACTGGAACACCTCATTTTTATATATCAATCACATGGGTCCTTATTATAAGGCCAAACCATTATGACATGTCTCATTTCGTGCTGCACAATTTTGTCCCATAATCAGACGTGTTTATCTCAATCACTCAAGTGTGTCCTAGTTATTTACGACCCCACAACCATGGCCAACTCAACAATCGACGGTCATCCGGCAAAATCGAGTGTCGTCCCGCTTCGTCGAGCACGACAATGTCTACATGTAGACAGCATTCCCAAAGGAGCATCGGCCCAGCCTCCACTACGACCGCATCCATTGTCAAGGGCATTTGAACATAATCAAGCATCGTCCCGCATGAACACATCAGGATGGGTTTTGATAATGACCACACGCACATCCATGTTTGGCCAAGAATATTGTTTTGCACTCAAATACTTTCATTTCAAATAATAGACTTGACCAATTTTCTTCATATTAAAAATACCCGGTAAAATAATTGTGCATGGTCACACCTTTAAATTGAACCATAAAATGTGATTTTCACCCATTTCAAAATTCCACGATTTTATATGGTGCATAAAACATTTTCGATGTCAAAAACCAACACCCGGTATTTTTTTTCTATTTAAATACCATAAATCAAATTTTGTAATAATAATTGCCAATCACCATCAAACACTTAATTTTAAATATAAGCATTCAATTTCACATATAAATTCAACCACGACAATCAACATAAAATTTTAATAAACGGCTATCCAATCACAATTTAAGCTAATTATAATTAAATAAATAAATTGCATTGAATTAAACTGAACCACTTAATTAACTTAACCATATAGGCACATCATCAACCAAGCCAACTCTTAGGGTGCACATGACAATTTCTGGAACAAAAATTGATTTATGGTCAAAAATTGATTTTTCAATTTCTATTTCAGAAATTGAGAAGTTAAAAATTTTAACTTCTGATTTCTTCTTCAAATCTATTTCTGGAATAGAAATCTATTCCAGAAATAGAAAAATCAAATTGCATTACCAAACGAATTTCTGTTCCAAACATGTTCCAAACATGTTCAAGGAACAGAGAAACAGAGAAATAGAGAAATAAAAATTTATCATGCGTGCCTTCAACTTCCATCATATAGCCAAAACACCAAAAATCCCTTTTAAAATTCACTTGGCACCCCTTTTTTTTTTTTGTAGGAATAAGTAGTATATTGGGAATGACCAAAATGTATAAAAGATCAAGGCACAAAACTTATACTCAAGATGAGTTAAATCATTATGAGTGGAATGATGCCAAGATATAAAAGTGCTAAGCAACTAGGAAGCTACACGCCTAGAAAAGACTAAATAGCACTAACTCGGCATGAACAACCGTCAAACATATACAACCAAAACACAACCACTCGGGCAGGAGAGATGACACCTCCCGCAACAGGCTGCAATAGCCTTGGACTAAGAGGTATGAAACCGAGAACCACCGGCACCAAGTGAGCCTTAGATAGGTGGATCAAGATCTCCAAAAGAGAAGATAATCGGGCCAATACCCTAGGTACGCTACAACCTCCTATTCCGTGTAGAATCCTCCACATTCCTAAAGGTGACTCCTTTGTCCTTAAAAACTTTAAAGAGATGGTTCTTCATGGCTAGGATGGTAAGAGGCTCATCTCTAAAAAGTATGTTGTTCCTATTTTTCCAAATAATATAACAAAGCGCCTCAAAAGAAAAGCGGGCAATGCACTTATAAAAATCCTTGCTCGAAAGCAAGGTAGTGGTCAAGCGTAAATTCTCACCCCAAGACCTATTACGCTATGGAAGATTGCATCTGGCCACCTAAAAGGAAGTGATGCCGGCTGTGACACGACACCCTAAAAACATAGGATCAATAGAATCGGGCATATCATTGCAAAAAGGACAAGAGCCATTATCTATTCTACCATAAGACCGAAGGAGAGCTTGGGTAGGAAGTTTGTGCTTTGCCATAAGCCAAAGGTTAACCTAATACTAAGGCATGATGGCATTGTTCCAGATGAACACATGCCAAAGGACCCGAGGCTTCTTCCGTCTAATGGCCTCCCAAGCCGTCACAATTGTAAAATGGTCCGACAAGTGCTCCCTCCAACAAAAAAATCCAAATCCTGAGACAGGGACGGAAGGGGGTACTCCCACAATTCTAACACCGTCTAAATGGCCTGGCCATTATTAGAGAAAAGGTTTGCCACTGTAGCCTGCCTTGAAAGGCCGGATATATAGATAATAAATCCAAAAAGAATAAGTTAAAGGACCCCTAGGGTGCCGGTTATCAAACCAGAGTGACACTGAGAGGCCATCCCCTATTCTCCAAAAGAAGGCGTGTTGGATCTCCATCCTAGTTTTAAGATCTTCTTCCAGGCCCAAGAACAGTAGGTTGGTTTTTTAACGACCCAGAAATTACTCCTTTTTAAAAAAGTCAAGTGGACCCAATTGCACCACAGGGACTCCTTATCTTAAAATAGAAGCAAGATATATTTCATCATGACAGCCTTGTTACAATCTCAGAGCCTTCAAATACCAAGACCTCCCTCCATTTTGAGAGGCAAACATCATCTCAAGAAACGCCCCTCCTCTACCCAATTCGGGACCTTTCCAAAGGAATTGTTTGAGTATATGCTTAATCTGGTCCAACACAGCGAGGAAGAATAAAACACTTGCCCAATAAGCTTGGATAGCATAAAGACTAACCTGATCAATTAAACCGACCGGCAAACAATAAAAACCGATGTGCCCAAGATTGCACCCTCGTAGTAATGCGACTAACAAGAGCACAAGAATCCATCTTCGAAGCCTCGACGTAATAATTGGAACCCCCAGATAACGTATCGGTAAGTTCCCTTCATGGAAGCCAAGGTAAAGAAGGATTTGATTCCTTAAGGTAGGCGGGCCCCCAACCAAGAAAACCTCACTTTTGTTCGAGTTTAGGTGTAACCCACTCCAATCCAAGAATGTTTGGAGGCCTTCTTTGAGGAGAGTCACCCAAGGCAAATCGGCTTCACAGAACAAGAATACGTCATCTACAAAGAAAAGGTGCGAGAGGTTGGTAGCCCTGCATCTCCAAAAGAATTTAAAGTCCGGCTTCAAGGAGCACTTAGTAAGTATCCCGGAGAGTACCTCCATAACCAATGTAAATAAATAGGGAGATATAGGATCACCCTGCCTAAGGCCACGACCACTAGCAAAGAACCCATGTAGCTCCCCATTTAATGCAATGGAAAACTTAAGAGTCCGAACACAGGTCATGATAAGTTGAACCAAATGTTCGGGAAACCTAAACACAAGGAGAACACTCTAAAGAAAGTCCCAATCGAATGTGTTATAGGCTTTCCTGAAGTCCACCTTAATTGCACCCTTAGGTGAATAAGGCTCAAGATGGAAACTAAAAAAAAAAAATTCTAAGCCAAAAGGATATTGTCGCCGATCCGCCAACCTTTAACAAACGCACTTTGAAAAGGGCTCACCAAATCTTTCAACACTGCAACAACCCTATTAGCTAGAATCTTAGTAATACACTTGTAGATAGTATTGCAATAGGCAATAGGCCTATAATCATTGACAATAGTCGCATTGGGAACTTTCGACACCAAAACCAATATGGTATTGTTGATCTCCCTTAAGAGCCTTCCCGAGGTGAAGAAGTCTCTCACAGCAGCCATGACCAAAAGTCCAACCGTCCCCCAGTTTTCCTTAAAGAATTCAACTGTGAAGCCATCTGGCCCAAGGGCCTTACCTTGAGCTAAAGAAAATAGAGTGTCCCAAACCTCTAGGTCAGAGACGGGCCTTGCAAGAGAAATAATCTAGTCATTGGACAACGGACACTAGATGACATCCTAGATCTCCCGAACCAAAGGCCTTCCTTGCGCATCTTGTGGCGTGAGAAGATCTTGGAAATGATCAACAAAATGCTACTGGACCAACTATAGATCAGTGATTTGGTTACCCTGCGTATCCATGACCGAGAGGATTCTATTTCTCAACTATCTCTTGTTGACATAGTGGTGAAAGAATTTTATATTGCGGTCCCCCTCTTTAAGCCACTTGACTCTCGCCTTTTGCCTATAAAAAGACTCCTCCTTAGAGCGAAGGTCCAAGAAGGCGGGCGTTGATTCTTCTCCAACTCAACAAGTTCAACCCTAGAGGGGTCCTGTTGAAGGCCAATCTAAGTGATCTTTAAAGCCTCCCTCGCTTCTGACATCCTAGCAGAGATGTTGGAGAAATACTATATATTTAGCTGCTTGAGGCAACTTTTAAGGGACTTAAGCTTGTAAACAAGCCTATACATGGGCATAGCCTCCCTCGATCCTCCCAAACTTGCTTCACAATTGTCTCAAAGTTTGGGTGCTTCATCCAAAAATTAAAAAACTTGAAGGGTTTCCTCCGAAGCACTAAGTTCACCACCTTGACCACCATAGGCAAATGATCAAAGAATCTCGGTGCTAGGAAAGACACTTCCGAATAGGAAAATACTTGGCTCCATCTAGTATTCACAAGGACTCTATCTATCTTTCTTGCCTTACAAGAAGATCCAAAGATGTAGTCCAGGTGTATTGAAAGCCAATATACCTAGGTCATCTAGCTCAGACTGATCTAAGCACTGGCACTCCTTTTTTTTTTTTTTGGTGACCCGAGAACCCCCATACAGCAGGCAGCCGGCACCCCCTTTTTTTTTGTTCAAACTTTCCGACAGAAATTCGTACGGGGTCCCATATTTGAAATTAATAGGCCAAACTTTCCACGTATCTCGTATAAAATCTCATCATTTTATTGAGCACATAAAACTTGGCGTCCAAACCTGACACCATATTTCTTTTCTAATTTCTTTTCCAACCACCCTCTTTTGAAAATAAACCTTAGTAACCCCCCTCTTTTTTTGTTCAAAACATTTAGAAATAAATTCATAGGTGTTCACGTACTCAAAATTAATCCATCAAACTTTGCACGCACCTAATTTAAAAATCCATTGTCTTATTGAGCAAATAATTTTTGGTGTCCAACCCGAACACCTAATTGTTTTTCTAATTAAAAGCTCATAAGGTCACCTTTTTCAATAATAATAAACCATCACCATAACACAACCTTTCACATATCATCACGCATAAGTTCTAAGCATGTCACAAGTCAACCATATCATCAAATATACATTATCCAGCAAGCACTACACCAAGAATAACCACAAAATCACAACCGGCCCTAATCAATAGAAATTGGGCCACTCGCACGCCTTCAAGTTTAAATAAAAAATCCTAACCAAATGAGTTCATAAAATTCTCAAATTTGAATATATTATAAAGGACATACAAAAAAAAAAATGGAAACACCTTGACTAGATTTTCTATATTAAGAGCAGTAAATTGCTCAAACTGTTATAAAAACTGTGTCCTTGTTCAAATTTTTTTTTTTTCAAAACCAGCTTGTTTCGAGGTCCAAAATTTGTCCATTTGATCGAAAATTTGAATATGTTAAACTAAAAAATGTAGGAAAAAACTTTTGTGAAAGAACTCTTTCAAAAATCAAACCCTAAGAGTTGATAAAAATCTTTTAAACACCAAAATGTTACAAGTTCCAACACACACTAAGATTTTATTTTGCAAATAACGAGGCTGAAACCTTATTCTTTAAAATCCCTAAAATCATTAGTAAAATATATGTCATAACTAAAGATGTTTAGACCATTTTCAAGAAGAAAGTAACTTCAAAATCGTAGCACATTTTTTCCCACAAAAATAGCAAACGGCAAGGGTCCAATGACCAAATCCGAGGGAAATCCACTAAATTAGACTAAATCACCCTCATTAGTACTAATCCAACCATTAGATTAACAATAATCCATCTTAAGAATAATCTAACCAAACTAGATTAACATTAATCCAACTTAAGAGAAATCTAACTTAATACTAATCTAATCAAGCTAATTAACACTAATTTAACATCTAAGCGTAATTAACAACCTCATCAAGGATTAGGGAATTAACTCATTGGAATTTGACAGCAAGCTCTAACGCCAAAGGAAAACAGCCCACAAGCTCACAGCTTGTGGCTGGTTTGGTTCTATGGAGCAGCTAGATGCGGGGGCTAATGGTGCAGACGGTGAGGTTAGGATGGCGACTGGACATGGTTATGGTGGTGTGTAAGTGGAGAGGCAGTGGTTGTTCTAGTGGGTTGGGCGGTAGCAACAAAAATAAAGGGAAGAAGGGGCTGCTGGAGATGGACGGTGAAAAAGAAATGAAGAAGAAGAAGTAGAAGGAAAAGAAAGGGAGCTGGTCTGTTGCTGCAAGGGGCTCACACACGCCTAAAGGGGGAAATGGGAGAGGAAAGAGAGGGAGAGAAAGGGAAACCAAATAAGTCAAAGCATTGGCCAATGAAAAACCTTGCAAAATATCAAAATGATGATGAAAATGCCCCAAAGTCTTCAGCCAAGAAGTCTTGTTGCCAACCAATGGGAAATTAGCTCAGTTTTTTTCACAAATAAGCCATTTTGGACAGCAAAATGGCTCACTCTTCATCCCATCCGAATTTCCAATGCTTTTCCATTTTGTCTGAAATTGATTTTCCTGCAAAAATTTTGGACTCAACGAAATTCCTTCCGAAAGATGAGACGGTGTCCTAAAAATAAATCGTGACACACTTGAACGTCTAATTTCCAAAATCGAATTTGATTTCGTGGTTAAAATCAACCAAATGCGATTTTAGTACAACCTAACCTATCGGGTAGTTTTTAAGAATTTTAGTGCGTTTGATCCGTGGTCGATAATTTTTTATCCACGTTTGTGCATTTTCGACTCATTGACGACTTTCGGTTGTTATGAAAATCACAAGGTTTCAATTACGAATACCGAGTATAAAATCGATAGAAAACCGGGTTAGTGCCGTTCGATGCGAATTTCGTAATCATGCGGAATCACCCGCAATTCAATTACATGATTTTGTCAAATTGACCTATATCCGAACACAAATCAATTATAACGGTCTTATTGACCATTACCGATTATCACGGTCGAGCGATCAATTTTCGATCGAATTCTCTAATCCGTCGCATTTATATCCTTTAACGGCTTCACATAATAGATTAGTTAACTTGTAAGTGACCAACTCATAACAAAATGACCATAGGTGCGTCGACGAAATGTCAATTTCATATATTCGAGACGAGGTCAAAATTCAAGATGTCACAGTGTCTTCATCTTAATGTTGTTTGCTTTGAGTTCATTGCTAGTGCAAAAGGCTATAGACATCCCAATGGGAATAAATCATCTGTATTTTGTACCGAATTATGCACTTTTGCATCATCCTAAAAAGTTTCAATTATAACAAATGTTTGGAATCCAAGAAGTTATTTGATTCAAAATATATTTTTGTTTGATAAAATGATTTGAAATGTATTTTGTACATTTCCAACCTTGACTCCAAATTTAATCGATTGGGATGAAATTCTCAAAGATATTGACTAAAAGTATCATTTACTATTCAATCTTTATAACTTTGTCAAACATAAAGTGGCATAATTATATCACTTTAACATGTAAGAGAACATAAGTGAGAACCATCGCCATAGCCAAAAATGTTTGCCAACTTGCAGTTTTGACATGGAAAAAGTGAATACTAGCGGAGCCGATTAATGGCTGGATCAATTGTCCATTAAATTACCTCGTCTTACCGACCAAGGATGATAATTAATTTTAGCTAGTCGGGATTATCTATTTTGTGAATTAATTACTGCAATTTTTCAAGATATCTATCTATTTGATATTATTACCATGGTGCTTTC
Organism: Eucalyptus decipiens; assembly: GCA_014182575.1. NCBI lineage: Eukaryota > Viridiplantae > Streptophyta > Magnoliopsida > Myrtales > Myrtaceae > Eucalyptus > Eucalyptus decipiens. Next base: position 60,797,439 of record CM024613.1, on the reverse strand, counting down.
TCACTTGTGCAATTAAACATTAGGAGTTTGTTAACATTAAACTTTGACTAAATATTTAAGATTAATTTGCATACAAAATTATGGACGAATTTGCCCCTAACAAAAAGGATTTTTCATGACATAGGTAATAATATTATTTACATCGATTAAGCTTTTTTTTTCTATTTTTCTTACCCTACTTTCTGATAATTTAAAAAAAAAAAAAAAAATAGCCCATAGGGCCCCTTATTCTTTCTCCTTCCTGCCCTTCTCCGCAACTCACGCGTGCAGAGGTCGTCGACACGCGCGCGGAGGACAATTGACGGCAAAGAGAGGGGAGTAGGCCAGCAACGGATGGGACACGCTTTCAATGCTGAGATGAGACGCCAGTTCGGCCAAGGGGGAGGCTGGTCGGCATGCCTAGGACCGGCCTGAAGCCTCCGTCATTCAGGTCGTATAAGTTCCGACCCCGACTATGTCATATGCTTTCTAGCTGTTAAGCCCCGGTTTGTACCATGCCGTTTGTCCCGGTCGTCGATTGAGGTCCCACGCCATGTGCTCGATGAAACGCCTAAGCTAGATGCGCGTTCGTGTCCTTCGTCTAAGGCCGGGACTTGCTGTGTTACGTTCGTGCCTGTACTGAGGTCGGGTCTCGCTTGTCTATTGTCTATTGATTTCGGCATGAGTTCGATAGTTTGTTAAGCCCGACATTTGCAGGGGGGCCTTCAAGAAGAAGACCGCACGAAGAAAAAAAGAGAAGAAATAAGGAAAAGACAAAAGAAAAGAGAAAGGGAAAAGTCAAAAATGGGAGTAAGAAGGAAAAGACAAAAGATAAAGTGCACCTACTGCTTTGTCAAAAAAAAAGTGCACCTACTGCTTTTAAGTGAAGTGGGAGGCTGGCGTTGTTGAACGATAGTTTGTTAAGGAGAGAATTTGACTAACTCATATTTGGATTGATAGGCTTTCGCCTTTTTCTGCTCTCATACCAAGATGAATATAGAGATGTAGAAAAATAGAGAATAGAGAAGATATAAAAATTGTATATTTTAATTTTTGAATTATGTATTACAATCAATGATGACTCCCATATACATATACTTAGAAAGAATCTTAGATATACATTGATATACATTATTTGAATCAATCTCAAATATTTTGATTGTGCAGTTCTTGTGTGAGATGGAGATATTATCAATATCATGTGGATATTTTGATTGTGCTCCAATTCCAGTGTGAGTTAAAGATAAGTTTAATTTTGATGCAAGCTGGAATAACTGGCAGTGAATTAGGTCAACACAAAACTATAAGGAAAAAATGGCTGAGCTAAACTCTTAATAATTTTCATAGTCATTATAAGTGGAGTATTTAACTATAGAAAACACTTGATGGAATCAGAATCACTTATATGTAGAGTGAGGCCACTTTTATAAGAATTATTAGCGATAATCTTTTAGAGCACTTATGAATGAACTAAGCATGCACATGGCCTACTAGCACAAAATCACATTGAACGATAATATTTGTGGGAGTGTAATGTGATTAGAGAAAATTATAATTTATAAAACGAAATTCTTAATTTATAGAAGTTTCAAACTTTACCAATGATTTCATGAATTATTGGTCCGATTTATAACCTAACAATTACTGGTTCCAATGCATTACACTTTAACAACCTATCATTATTTTGTTTTTTTCTTTTCAAAACTTTTGAAAAATTTGAGGGGTTGTTAGATAGAAAATATTTAAAAGCAAGAGCTTTTATAGAAGTTTAAATAAATTCCCTTTTAATATTTTTTATCTTTTGTAATTTTTTGCTCGATGATACTATATAAATGGTTTTGACTTGATTTATTTTTTCATAAATCCTTCATTATTTTATCAATTTAATAGTTATAATGATTGACTTCAAATGGCTTTCTTTTCATTTAAAAAAAAAGATTTCAAACCACAATTTAAAAAAGATAGAAATCAAAAAGAGAATTTTCCTTCCCTTCTCATATCTTTAATTTCTTTGCTCGATGATACAGTTATATGTATCTATTTCTTTTTTTTTTCTTTTTTTTGAATGGAAGAAAGAAGAAGGTTTGTTATATTTTGAGAGGATAGTCCTCGAGTCTATTGCATTGGGTTTCATACTTCGAATGATGGAATTTTCCTTAAGCTTGCACGCGTAAGACATTTTATCTTATTTTTTCCATCCTTTTCAACAAATTTCCAACAAATCTTATATTTCATTTTATCTAAAATTTATCCAACACTTCATGCATCAATGTAAACAAATCATTAGGGGATCTTTAGTAATGTGTTGAAAAACTTGTGTTTAAAATTTATGACAGTGACATATAGTATAACCTACACAGCCAATAGCAACCGATTTATCATATAAAAGGGCATGTCTACTATTATTTTAGTATCACTCTGCAATAATAAATGAAATTCGTGCGCTATTTTCCTGCCCAAGACTGTCCTCATGCAATCAATTGGACATATCTTTGATCATATCCACGCATTTAAACGTCTGAATGTACACAAATCATGACAAATGACAACTAATCAACTGGCAATTACTTATTTCTTTATACCACGTGCAATTTTTTTTCTTTGAGAAATATATGTCTAAAATATATGCTGCGGCATTGTGCAATGTGAACACGCCAAACTATATCGGACTGCATCGGGTTTGCCAAGGAAACAAAAGGCATCCCTCGAAATGTGTGCCGCTTCTGGAAATAATAAAATAGTTTTTGTTGCAAAAAAAAGCAAGCAACCGGACAATAATATAGATAGAAGAAAAGAATATATTGGACACCGGATTTACGTGGTTCGGTCATAAAGACCTACGTTCATGGGGGAGCAGCAACGAATTTTACTATAGATCAAACAATATAAGGAGATTACACACTCAAGTCACTCAAACACTCTCTCAATGTTTCCCAAGCCCCAATAACATCCAATAACGCACAAAGTATTTAGCCCCAAAATTCCTTAAGAAATAATCTCTCAATCTAACGAAGGAATTATACGTAAATCTTACCACAAGATTTAATTGGCTTAAACACTAAATCTTTCTTGGATGTAATTCACGAACAAGAACGACAAAGAAAAAAATCCCTCCCAAGCACTCGATGACTAGACGGCGCTTCAAGACCAATTCTTCACAATCAATCTTCTTCCATCCACGGCCATAAGTCTATATATATATAAGTGAAACCCTTATTCTTTTGTCAATTTCTCATAAGATTTTGCTTCTTAACTTACCTATTTTAACCAAAATATATCTCTACATATTTAAACAAAATCCAAATTTAAGTGAAAGTTGGACTTTTCATTTTAGTGGCCAAACTCTCCAATGCATATTCGAATTTTGGGAAGTTGATCTTTGGATCTTCTTTGCTCGATTTCAAATGTTCACAACATATCCAATTCGAAATATTCGGAATTTCACATTGGACTCAAACTCGAGACATATTTTAACAGTTTCCTCGGTAAGAGGTTGAGCAAAAAAGAAAATCAGGGTTTAGGGTTTAAAATTCATACTCTCCATATTGCCCCATTTTAATTTGATAATGCCTATACATTTATCAGTATAAATTGTCGTTATCATAGACCAAGTCGGATCTACAATTCTGACTTGATTAATATATAAACTTATATTTAAGAGTCGGATAGTTACTAATCGTATATTTTTGCATATTTGCAGTGCTAAGATGTTAATACATGGTAGCAAAGCAAGATGAAGATTTGGGTGTGCCCAAGAAGAGTGAAAAAAGAAAAGTTTGAGGACATGAAAAAATGGATTGACAAAAGAAATGTAATCTTATATGAAATTATAATTTGAGTAAGTGCACATGGAATAAATAACATATTTTCTCAAAATGCACGAGACGTCAATCTAATTGGGGAAAATGAAGAATGGAAAATGATAAATTAATTGCTTAAGCCCTTTTGAATGATGTTGAAATCGATAATACTGCCAGCATGTCGATTTGGATGAAGATGAATATCCTAACAGTAAGACATTTATGAATGTGGGTGCATCGAATTTATATCCAAGGCACAATCCATTGCAGACTCTATTGATCCTTATGTGGTTGAGAAGCCACGGTGTGCATTATCAGCTTGTCTATCTGGGCGATGAGCAAGTTGGATAAGCTGCACATATGGGTTTTCCATACACGCACATCAGTTAAGGACATATCAATTGGACCACACGACATGGATAAGTGGAGATAAGATAGCTCGAGAAATTGAACCGGTGGAAAACAAGACGAAGAGCATCCCTTTCATTGCCATAAGATGCAAAATGGTGGATGGAGATGTGCCTACCCAAGACCTCATATAAACGAGAGTGCGAGGTGACTGAGAAGCCTGATCTACCACGATAGAAGTAGGAGAAGAAGAGTTGAAGAAGATCTGCACTTCATTGCAAAATCACACTAAGAAAACAAAGTAGTACATGTACATCCCTTTGGGAACATCGTACTAGCACTGTACTTTTTCCTCACCTTCAAGATGGGTCCTCAAGATCTTTTTGTTTAGTACACTGATCATGGTTAGCTTAATGGTCAACATACCTCAAATTTAGGGTTTGTCTTCTAGGTTGACTTTAAGAACAATCCTCCGCTGGTTGTTTCCTTTTTAGCAATTTCTCTTTTTGTTATATGTTCTTGAAGATGAAACTATTCTGCCATGGAAAATAAGACATTTTCCTCCTTGAGGAGCGGTTTGTTTATAAGACGTCTGATTGTTGTGCATTTGCTGAGATATTAAAAGTACTCATATTTCCTACATGGATTTTTGTTGTTCCTGCGAAAAAAAAAGAAGAAGATTTCTTTTGGTGCTGGTATATTTTAATCAGGTCCCCTTTTTTTTTAATTAATGACGTGCGTTGCATGTATAAAGTTAGGAAACTAATTTATTATTTCCGGAAGCGGCATACATTACGAGGGATTCCTCTTGTTTCTTTGTAAAAATTGATGCGGTCCCAATTAATAGGGTGTGTCCATGTTGCATGGCACTACAGCTGATACTTTTAGATATATTTTTAAATAATGCACGTGGTATAAACTAATAAAAATTCAGTAGCAATTATTTATCAATTCTCATCATATAACGTTATATCGAATTGGTGGCATAAGAAGGACAGTCTGGGGCAGGAAAATGGTGCGAGTTTCATTGAATATTGCAAAGTAATATTTAAGTGAGAGTAGACAAGTCCTCGTAATTAATAAATCAGTTCGAAGTTTGAACAAGGAATATGGTTGGTGAGAATTCGACTTTCATATTTTTGGCATCGCAATTGTTTATAATTTGTATCCTCCACAGGCCACAACAGCCATGGTTTTGGGGCTAAACAAAAAATCACTTCTATTTCACAGAAAATAAATGATTTCAAAATTATTTCTCTAAAAATAATCACTTTTTTCGGTTACAAAAATAAATGATTGAAAAATATTTTTATTTTCCACGAAAATATTTAGACATGATTGAAATATTTTAATTGACTAATTATTTCAAGAGATACAATTATAGAAAAATATTTTTCCAATCATTTACTTTTACAAAATAAGTTGAGGCAAAGGTCCATAAAAATTCTCTAAACAATATACACAAGACGGGTGGAAAATCTTGATAACCATCTTAAATTGCAAAGATCTGAAATAAACTATATTTCTGATTAACTGCAAGAGATAGTTTCGAATAATTCAAGATCAGAAGAATAAACTATATTTCTGATTAACGCCCTCGAGGGCAAGACTTTTCGTTACCAAATCTCGGCATTTCAGGTGTGTTTCCTTTAGGTTCAAACCGTTCGTTCCCGAGGATCTCGGCTCGGAGATATCGCGAGGCGGTCGACTGAAAGTTCGATTCGTCTCAAACCGGCCTTCGCGCCGCCATCTTCGAGCCGAGTAGGGGTTTATGACTGAAATTCATCCCCGTGAACCCTCTTGGCACTGCCCTGTTTTGGTAATAGAATAGCCAAGCGAGTTTTCTCTGATTCTTGAGTTTATTGTGTCCAGCTGAGTCAATTTGTTTGATGTTGAGCGTTTCCCTGTGTTCACTCGGGTCTAGGTCCGGGTTCGAATCCTAAGAAGTGGCCAGCGTCGTTCTCCTCACTTCTTGCCCACTACGTGCTCGATGAAACGCTTAAACGAAAACTGTGTAAACCTGTCTCTGTGCTATGCATTCTAGCCGACTACCATGTGTTTGTGATAATGCCTAAGCGAAGCTGCGTCCTCGTTCGAAGAGGGTCTTTCAAATCAAAACATCTAATTTTTTAGAAAAGTCATAACTTTTGACTTTAGTTCATTCAGTCCACGTCTGTTTGCCTAAGATTCGAGTTTACGGCCATGCATTTTTGCTGTTCGAAAATCGAACGCGTTAGTTTGTAAATCCATGGGCGTTCTCCTTTTACTGGAAAAAGTGTGTGCAAATATTCATGAGAGGAGAAGTTAGCATTGAAATGGCCGTGAGTTGTGAGCAATGGGCTTGGTAGGTTTAACGAGATTTGGGTTTTTGGTTGATTGAGAGAGCTTGGGTTGGTTCAGGCTCAAAGAGATTCTAAGCCTTAGTTTTAGACGTAGGCGGGAGCTCGAGAGATAGAGAGAGAGCTTGAGCGAGACCGGAGAGCTTGAGAGAACGGAGGGCGAGCCAGAGGGAGAGAGTGAGACCGAGAGAGCATTTCAGCATTTCTTGAGATCCGCCTGTTGCTCATCATCCAAACCGGGTAAGCCTTCCGAACCGTAGGCGCCCCGTTTTAGGAGGTGTCGGACCGGAGCTCGCGACCGACCAGTTCGCGCGAGCTTCGGGCCCGCTGGTCCTTAGTTGATTTTTTGTGCGTTTTGGTATGTTTCGATAGGAACTTAGGGCTATGTTTAAGTCTCGACCGCGTCAGAAATCTCTCGTTCGAGTCGCGCATGCCAACTGTTTGCGGGGATGCTTGAATGAAGTTCGAGCATGTTAGTTGGTCTTGACCGAGCCTTATCGTCCTTGAGTTCATACCCATGTTAAATTTGATGAGATCTGTCTCTAAGTTGGTTTGGAATGTTGTTTGTGTGTCGATGATTGTTGCTTGGTCCAAACAATAGCCCTGGGCGAGCTTGGTTCCTCCCTTTAGCTGGTGCATTCTATGCCTTTGATTAAATGTCAAAATGAGATTTGGAAATGGTTTCTACAAGGTTTGTTGCTGTGATATGATATTGTCTTTGTTCGAGTTTGAGTCCCTTCCATCGTGTTGTTTTCTCATGCTGGTGTTAGTACTCGGATCGACGGAGTTCAAAAATCTAATCTTTAGCAAGAAGCATTCCGGCAACGGTGATGATCTCCGGCCAACTAGCGGCCGATGGAAGTTCGGCGGTGGAAGGGGATGCACGAGGGAGAAGAAGACCAAAGGGGAGGAAGAATAATAGAAAAAAAAGAAGAAGAAAAAAAACAAAAGAAAAAGTAAGAAAAAAAGTGCAGCAAAAGTTAAAGAAAAAAAAAGAAATAGGGAAAAAGAGAGCAATCGCAAAGAGAAGTTGCCTTCGGGAATGAGGAGTGCAAAAGATGGAAGAGCCGAAAAAGACAAAGCAAGGATAAGACAAAAAGAGAAAAAAGGAAAGGAAAAATATATATTTAAAAAAAAAATTTCCGACGTGGGTAGGACCTGGGCTCGGATCGGATCAGCGGGCCGGATTGGGTTTACCGTCCGAACCGGTATTTCCTGAATATAATATATTGTATTAAAAATATATTAAAAATTCAAAAAAATTTCAAAAAAATCGAAAATTTCGAAAAATAATAAAAATTTAAGAAAATTTCCATAAATTCAAAAAATCAGAAAAAAATTAAAAATTTCGACCATTTTAAAAAAATTAAAAAATAATGAAAATTCGATTTTTTTAAAGATAATAAATAAAAATTTTAAAAAAAATTAGAAAATTTAAAAAAAATAAAAAATGTCAGAAAATTCAGAATATCATTTGAAAAATTTTAAAAACGAACTTTCCGAGCTATTTTCTTAAAAAGTGGGAGTTTCTTAACTCTAGAGTGTGCTAAAAAATTGAGTAAGCCCTTAGGGCTTTATCTTAGTGTTTCAATTGTCTTAAAAGACAATTACTCTTGTCTGCATACTTTTGTTATTTTAATCCCTTTAGTCCAGTTAATATTAGCATTTATCTTCTCCTTAATGTTAAATATTTGCTCTCATGCAATTTATTTAAACGTTTTCCTTGCTTACTAACTGTTATTTTAATGATCGCGTACTTGCATGATCACGTCACATATATTAGTAGATTGCTCTAAAATTAATCCGAACTGCTTGACAAAATTTCTTTCTAAAATGAATAATATTAAATACCGAAAGGGCACTAATTAGTTAATTAGTATAATCGAGTCCCCGACTCTAAGTTCTCTGGTTGCGTAGAAAATGAGATATACTCTCATGCCTCCCTTGATTTCTAGCCAACTCCAATAGACTAGTGGCGACTCCTTATTACAAAATTCTTATGAACATCTCAATATCGCGCAATGTATGAGCTTAGGAGAGCTCGTGCCTAATCATGAACCGTAGGCTCACCTTTTAAGCAATACCCCTAAACATATTCCCTCCCCCGAGGGGTAGGTCGCGACACTATTAAGCTAACTATGATAGATGAATTAAATTAAATATCTTGAGGACCCAATTTGAAGGTGAGGGGAAGTACATAGTACTTTCTAGTACCATTTTTCCAAAGGCATGTACATGTACTGCTTAGTTTTCCAGTGTGATTAAATGCAATGAAGTCTGAAGATCTTCTCACTCTTCTGCTCTTGCTTTTATCATGACACATCGTGGCTCTCAATATCCTTCAACTCTGACTTATATGAGGTCCCGAGTTGACACATATCCATCGACCAGCAGGTAAGCTTTTTTGTCTTGATTTCAACCAGTTCAATTTCTTGTGCGGCTTCATCTCACTTAATTCATCTCGTATAGTGTATCCAATCCATCCCTAGTTGGAGCATGCACACACAGAATCCATATGCACAGTTAATGCCACCTGACCATTGCCCACATAGACAAAGTCATTATCGCAAGTACCAGGTTGTGCATTGGGGATTCTTTACTTGTTATATCACGTGACTCTTACATAAAGTCTACACTGGAATAGGGCAATCAAGCTTCCTTCTGCTTGTGAATTACTACTCTTTATGAACTCTAATCTTGTGCAGCAACAACAGAGGAACATTTTACTTGTACAAGTTTACTTACGTGAAGTAGGCTTTCTTATCATTAGATGACAAGAATGTTGAGGAATAGTCAAGACAACATATGCGAGTATGAAATGTCGCATGGTTGTTCATGAGTTTAAAGGTGAAATTGTCCAATCAATCCTAAACCTATCATATACATGCCAATTCATTACTAAATTTTTCAATATTGCATTTAAGGGATGAATTGTCTAATCAGTCAATTTTTGCTATGAATCACTAAAGTGGCAATTTATTTATTGTTGGCTGTCTGACACGGCATACTACCATGTTAATGATTTTCAACAAAATTGGCCAAAATTATTACATTAGAATTTTGTGTAAAAGTTTAGGACTAAATTAGCATCCGTATAATAGGTTTATGATTGATTGAATAATTTTCCCTGCCTTTAAGCTCTGTGTAGTTCATTTTCTACTAATCTTAATGCATATCAGTTTGTTGATCTCATCTTTTTATGGTTTGGTTATGCCAACACTCCTCCTTGTACGAGAGTTCTAGGTTCCAACTAAATATTCCTCGCCAAACAAAATCTAACTATTTCAGTTCTTCTACTATTAGGATGTCTATCTTCATGCAAAGCAACAGACTGGCAGTATCATCTAATTCAACATCGTTCAAGATGCTTAACAATTATTTCAACATCGCCCCAAGTGGGTCAACCTCTAATGCGTTCGCAGTGATCGCACTTATTTCCATTCGTGGGAAAAGCACCATAATGAACTCCACCATGCCAATCCATTTATTCTACATCATCAACCTTTCTTCTTTGGCACAGCAAGCATTCTTCTTACTCCTTTGCTAAGTTTATACATTTTCAAATACTGAAAACATGAGTAAACATGAGATGGGAAAATTACCAAGAAAAAATCTTAAATCTATTGCAAGGGCCAACTTGGTCATAAACTTTTCAATTATATTAATTTAATCCTAAATATATTGACGAATTGTCAGTGTAGTCATTTTAATCAATTTTGGCTAGAAATTGTTGATGTAAATATCAATAATTCAATATGACACGATCACCATTGACATGAATAACTTTTTTTTGCAAATTTTTAGATTTTTTGGTTGAAATTTTCATTTTTTTTTTAATTTTTAATTTTTTTATTGTGACGACACAATGAAAAAGAAGAAAATAAAAGAAAATCAAAAAATAAAAGAAAAATTAGAGGCTGCTAAACATTTTGCCATGATTCGTCCAATACATAATTTGGAACCTAGAATCGAGGAGATCCTTTTAGGTAGAAAAAGGAGATTTGTTTACCAATTAATTACTCCTTTCTACTTAATTATTTGGCGTAACTTTTGTTTCCATCTATCTGGTCGAAATCAACTGAGAATGGGTTAGAATGAGCCTTCATCTAGCGTGCTAGAGCTAGGCTCCTCTTTGCTCAATCTCTAAGCAAAGCTAATTCATGCACGTTTCGCCGTGTATCAACTGGTCAAAAGTGAGCAACTTATAGAAAATTAGGATTATCATCAATCGATGTGACGAAAACGACAATACTTGACCTTCTGCACTAACTTTTTTTACTGATTCTTTGATGCATATCTGTAACATGAGACTAGCAAAACTATTTGTCCATGAAAAAGGTGATTTTTCATGATTCCGTAGTTATTTATTTCAGGTGGAAAAGCTTTCTCTTTTTAATTTAATAGAAAATATCACAGCCTTTTGAATTGCCTATTGGGATCGTGCTAATGCTTATTCTACTACCACCTCGAAGGGATTGATCTAATAAAGGCTTTAAGGCTTATCTAGTTGCCTATAAAGATCACTTTTCTTATTAGTATGTTACACGTCATCATTAGTGATAATAATCGAGAAGTCATTCCATGCATATTTTTATAAATGATGTAGACCAATATCATCTCAATTGTTAAGTGTTGAGCCCACATAATTAATAATAGAGATGAGCTTAATTTACATGATCTTTGAGCACCGACTGAAGGGAGGCAATACCCTAGTGGTGACTCAAGCCCGTTAACTACCTAGTATGTTCATTTCCTGAACCGTAAGGCGGCTGTTTCCATTTTTTATCTGGCCGTCTAGAACCCGGTTCATGCACGCCACTGTTTCTTGTCAAAGTCATATTCTCTTTAATTAATTCATAGTTAAGAAAGGAATTTTGATTTCGTCTCAGTAGACTAATTCCCGGCATTCTAGTAGTGGATCTTTTTACCTTTGGGCAAATATAACGTTGGACTGAATCACTGGGTTCCCCTAACCAGGATGATCTCATTCATATCGTCAGGTTCTAGATTGTTTACCGTAAACGTGTCATTATAGCAAAGATAATTATCATATGAAACAGAACATGGTTAAATGTACCTAGTCGGCCCACGGGATATTGTAATAAATCTAAAGAGCAGGGTCGCTGCCATGCATGCAACAAGTTAATTTAGTCCATGATTGTAGTGATTAACAGATTGGCCATGTTACGCTTGTCTTCTATAGCCCCCACATGACCTACTTTAATGATTTAATTGGCGATTATGCAGGATAATTCCAATAGTACAAGCTTGACCAATATGACTAGGCCAGCTCGTTTCCAATCTTACAAACTAACTTTGTTTTTGCTTTCGCATTCTTATTATCATGTGATGGACGGTGAACACAAGGGAACATCTCGATTGAAAAATGATTGCTTGATAAATAAACTACTTGCCAATGAAATTGTATCGAAACTGGCAACAATTTGAGGAAAGTGTCTATATGCCTCGAACATAAACATTTCTTTTTCATTCTTCCAATGTTTGTTTGTTGATTTGTCGCCAAAAGCAGATCTCACACGAGGGGGATATCTTTAGATGCAATGTAAGACATTCTTGTCCTACCAAGTTGATAATTACGTGTCAAAGTTTATTTGTCAAATTTTGTGGGACCACTGCTAACTATTCTAAAAGCTTAAACTGTTAGATAAATATATAGTTTAATAATTAATTACTTTAATACTCCCCCTTATGCTTACTCTGATTTTTTTTATTAGTACTAAGCATTGATATATTTAATTGAGGAGGCAATGGGGGTTTGGAAAGATTTGAACTCAAGATCTCTAACTTTGATACCATGTGAAATTTTGTGGGACCATTGCCAATTGTTCTAAAAACTTGAGCTATTAAATGAATGTATGGTTTAATATATAATTATATCATCAGTTGGAAAGAAAATGAGAAAATACATAATACTTATAGTCAGTTTATTTCGTGAAAAAATGAATAAATTAGAAAACATTTCGCTAAAAATGATCTTTTGTTTCACTTGAAATAAATAGTCATTGGAAAATGTTGTTGTATCCACGATAATTTATGTTTAAGTATTTATGTGAATGATTATAACATTTTCTTATATTTATTCATTTTTGTAAGTGATATAAATAATCATTTTTAGGAAATTATTTTTTAGATCACTCATTCTCCTCGAAAGTTACGTAGGTTTATAAGTAATGAATAAGTAATAATTCATTTGATTGACCGTTGATGTTGTGCAATTAGAAGTGTATAAAAGTTTCCATTAGCGAGGTGGAGAGGCTGTGATGACCGGTCTTGACTTTTCTATTTATGGATGTAACTTCTTCTCAAGAAAGGCAAAAAAAAAAAAAACTTGTTTGCAGTTTTTTAAAAGTGAAAATAAATTATTTTTCATGTCAAAACTTGTAATTTTACTGAAATTTGAGAAAATCATGAAAAATATATATGTAAAGCTCTAAATAGCTGGATCTCTGTACTCGTGTCACAAGATTATCAACAAAAAAGTAAAATGTAAAATGTCTATCAAGACATGCCTTTCAAATTTGCAGAGGTGACATCTCAACGTCCATTGTCGAAGCATTAATTGCATGATCACACAATTTTTGTTTCCTTTCGTCTTTATTGGCAAATCGGCCGCCCGAATTAAGTCATGCTTTAATGAGCAATTTTCAGAGTCAGTCGTTGTCTGTCCCTTCATGGCTTGAGCTTTTAGTGTTACTGTTTTTGGGACTTTAAAATAATTATTGGACAACACTTAACAAAGATTTACATTTCGGAAACAATTTGTAGCCTAGCATTTTCTCATATGTACAAAAGTGCATGTTAGGCATATCGTGGAGATAATATTTTCTCTGCATATGGGGAAAATTACAAGAAGAGAGAAAGTAGGAGATCAAATTCTTTTCCTTGAGGCATTAGTTGATGATTCTATTAAGCAAATACCACATAGCAAGTTTCAAAGTGAAGGATCTCATAAAAATGTATTACTCTCGTGACTTGACCTTCTGTCATGAAGCTCATAGGCTACAAGTCTCACTCATGAAAATTGCCCTTGTCCTTACTCCTTCAGCTTTGCTTGTGAAGATTTCCCTTCATTTCGAGAAAAGAAACCTAGAAAGGAATAAGATACAGTAGCACAAAAAAGGAAAAATAAGGATAAACTGATAAAAAGTAAGAAAAAAAATGAAAGAAAATGATGTGCTAGCGATTGAGTTGTACGTGTTAAATCACCAATCGTATCATGTAGGAAGGTTGGCAATAATGAAATCATCATGTTAGTGATTTGGCAACAATTGGCGAGAAGAATTATATAAGAATTTCTATCACAATTGAGGACTATATTAATAAAATTGAAATATATAAAATTAAATTAACAATCATATAGCATGTTCAGGATTGATTGGATAATTTTTCTTAAGATTTTGTGTAACCCTTTTATGAGATTAGGAGATTATGTTATGACAAATTGTGAGGGCTAAATATGGTGTGCATTATTGAGTATAATCATTAGCTGGAAAACATTGAAAGTCACTCAATTGTGATTATAATTTTTATTTTATACTTGATTTACAGTGGAATGTTGTGCCGCTCTCCCATGAAGTAAATCACATCAAATCTAACCTCGTAAATTTAATGTCTTATTAATTTATTTATTTTATTATTCGATTACTTCGTTAATAACAGCATGGTCAACATTTTAGGCAAGTCGTGTTGAAAAATGCTTTGAGTGAATTTTCCCTCGCTTTAAAACGTCCACGGCTTGTCGGGGGGTCCATTAATTGCGGTAAAGAGAGCCGACCAAATGTCTTTGGTCCAATTAAATAGATCCTAGCTGCAATCCGGTCCAAGTAATTCAACAAGGGTGTGAGTAGGGCTCGTGCAGCTTGCCAAACAAATCTTAGACTAACCCACTAATACCCTAGTCACCTCATGATTGAAACAGCGTGCTTGTCAACCAAATCTAGGGAAAACCCAAAAATATGCAGCACCTCCAGAGAAAATTTGGGAGAAGCAGCCATCACTATAGGTCGTTATTGGACATTGGGCAAATAACATGAACCGCACCCAAATTTGGCACAATCTTCTTCTTTCCAAGAAGATGATTTGCGCCATGAAATGTCGGAAAAAGAAAACATGCACGTTAAGGGGTGTGAAAGAACCGAGACCTGCCCGGACCATCTGGAACCGGACTGAAATCGAATCGGAACCACTTGAAACCAGATCGGAATCGCCGGAACCGGTGGTTCTTAAGAGAACCGGTCCGGTTCCCGATTCTAATTCATGGGAACCGGTGGGTACTGGTCCGGTTCCGATTCCATGGGCGGATCCGCCCACCCATCCACCCACTCACCCATCTGAACCGGACCGTTTATATTATAATAATATATTAATTTTTAAATTTAAAAAAATTCGAAATTAGCAAATCTAAAATTAAGGAATCCAATCACCATATTGTCTCAATTCACTACTCTCCTATTCCATCTCGTCTCTCTTAGTTCAAAATCTCCCAAAGCTTAATCTTCCTCACCAATTCACTTCCGGATCTACTCATCTCCCTTCGAGTCCTAGTCCGAACTCGGTGAAATAATGAGTTGATTCTCTTTCCCCACCTCGAACTTGAACTCTCTCTCTCTACGTCATCGTCATCCTTGTTGCCACCTCCGCATTCACTATCACTATTGTCTTCTTTATTGTTGGGCTTGTCCCTCTTCTACCTCCCCTCTTCCTCCTCCCTCTCCTCAGGCCTCCCCCTCATTGTCCTCATTTTCAAGGACAAGGGCGAACTCCAAGTCTAAGGATGGCTCATCGTCCTTATTGTCCTCCTCATTGTCGGTCTTGAGGGAGGAGCAGGAGACGGTGGAGGCGGTGGCGAAGATGGTGGTGGTGGTTGGGATGGAAGCAGCGCAAGGGTCACGACTGCCGCTGCCACAACACCAGTACTTGAGAAGAATAAAGCTACCATGGTCAGTAGAGCCAAAATAAGTATATGTGAGAAGGGCGAAAAGGCGAATGCGCGGAGGTTGGATCGATTCTATGGATCCACCCGGAAACGGACCAAACCAGCGGTTCGGTTCCTGGGTGGATCCATGCAACTAGCGGGCGGTTCTCGGTTCTAATTTTTCAGAACCGGTTCTTAGCGAGCGGTTCTCGGTTTTAGTTCGGGAACCGCCCATCCGGACCATATACACCCCTACGTTGGAGCCTAAAAAAGCATAGAAAATCTAAGGGTGCCATAATGGAAATTGGGGAAAAGGAAAAAGAGACAGTCAAGTATAAAGTGAGGAGAAAATTGAAGATGATTTTTTTTCAAAATTCCTTTCTGACCTTTTTTTTTTTTTTTTTTTATACAGGAGAATGGAGATTTTTGTGTTTTATTTTTACCTCAATAATCTAGGCATCCTTTGGCCAAAAGAAAAAAAAAATTGCTTACCAAGATTAGGGTTTTTGAAAAGGCAGTAATGCATTTTAAGGAATAATTCGATTTGCAAAATTTTTATTCACACGTCATAGGGAAGTCACCTCTTAAAAAAAATTAAAATTTTTCTTTTTTGATTGCTGAAGTCGACTAAACAAATGCTCTCAAAAGATTCTCTGAACAAGAGAAAACGTCACATGTAAAGGTGTCTGCATTGCATAGCAAGCGAGCGCAATAAGGCTTAACTTGCCTTTTTCGCTAGAGCACCTAGAACATCAACAAGAATTGCATACGAGTTATTCTTTTTCTTTTTTATATTTGATAAACCATTTAAAAAGAAAATGTTTTTCTCTTATCCTTTCATTTTTCTGTGCTGAATATCCCTTAAAATCATTAAACCCATCAAATAGATGGGTTAGATTGGGTTGAAAAAGATTTGATCCAAATAAACCCTTTTAACCCATTTTGACTCATTTTCATATAATACAAATTTAGTAACAATACCTAACCCAACATTTATTTCTAAAATACTTCAATATTAACCAAGATTTAAGAAAACGCATATCCAAACAAAGGTAAAAGTGCGAAGCGAGTAAGCATGAGATCAAGAGAGAATGAAGAGTGAGCATAGCTGTCTATCTAGTTTAAGTAAGTTATACATCCATTTATGACTCGATGAATACTCATATTATATTTAAACTCATTTATAACTCATTTATAACTCATTTACTTAATTTGAATAACTCATATAACAACTCGGCTCATAATATATAGGTTTGCTATGTCTACCAATCGTGTATGTCCTGGCAATTATAGAGGTGTAGGGCTTGTGCAACTTATCTAACAAATCATAAACGACCAGACTTTCCCTAGTAAAATTAGTGATTCACACCGCGTCTCAATAATCAAATCATGTAGCCAGCTTCTTGAACATGTTTTAATAGGGGCTTTTGTACTAGTCTCTGATCTAGTTCCACTTTTGTATGCTTTACATGTCGAGAGCAAGATCAGAAGAGAGATTTCGTGCACGCTTCTGTTTCGCCAAGAAATTAAGACAAGCTCGGTCTGGGTAAAACCCCACTATAAGCCCCTATTTCACATTGGAAAAATAAAATAAACTCGCTTTTACATTCCTATGTTTTGCAATTTGCATCATTTTCTTCTTTTACGAGCAATCCTCCACGAAAACGTTGACGCCTATTGGTCTCTAGAAGATAACAAAACAGGAATCGTTGATGAATCCTGGAGCAGTTGATGAGCGCGTAAAGAAATATTTTTTTAAAATTTTCTCCCTTTCTTGCCCGTATGACTAAGTAAGTCGAGAGAAATTTATCAGCTCTTCCCTTGGCGGTGCTCTTTAACCAATCTTCTCATTCGTGGAAACACGGAAAAAATGAGCACGTGCCTTCGAAAGACAAATGATCATCTTTTCTTCCTTGAAGTTTCATCTGTTGTGAGGACAAAGGGCACGTTTCCGTGCGCACTACGGCGGCTCACGCTAGTGAGACAGCGACTGCTAAACATTGAAAGAAATTTCCTATAAATTGGTCCTTTCCATGGAAGGGGAAGGTCACAAGTAGAAAGAGAACATATCAAGTGATTGGTACAAGTTCTCCGAGAGAGAGAGAGAGAGAGAGAGAGAGAGAGAGAGAGAGAGAGAGAGAGGATGGGGACATTTCTAGGGTGTGCGTTCACCTTGACCCTGCTCTTTTGCATAGCTCAAGGCAAAGTCCTCCACTATGATTTCGTGGTAAGTAGGAATATCCCGTCCTTGAGCACTTCAAGCGTGTCATTTTCAGGCCATATAGAACATTTAGAGACTATTGGCCCATTCGTTATGAGTTTTAGACTCCTTTAGAAGCATTACATTCAACCACGATCTCATAAATCGTAAATGTTATCATATTACAATATTCAATATAATAATCAAATTATATTCAATTTCTTCACAATTTAGTAGTATCCCGTAAATTTCTACAGTCGTGTGATTTATTAACTTATTCTTTTCGGATACGGTTTCCAACCCCATTTGGAGTCTTTACTCCGGAAGAAAATTCAGCTAGGGGCTTTGAATGAATTGATGTTACTGTAAATAAGGATGTGCCAAAACGATTTTTGCATCAATTTAATAAGAAAGACTGTGTCAGATGTACGATGGCCCAAGTTTTACATGATGATTTTTTTATTTGTGGTAGGTAAAGGAGACACCCATTGACATGTTGTGTGAGACGAATCAAACTGTATTGACCGTGAATGGTCTATTTCCGGGGCCGGAGATTCGTGCTCACAAGGGCGATACCATCTATGTCAATGTTACCAACATAGGACCTTATGGAGTCACTATTCATTGGTAAAAATAAAACCACCCTTCCTCCACCCTTGATCCCCCCTCCTCTCTCGCCTTCCTAATATTGTCCACATGTGCAGGCATGGAGTGAGACAAATAAGGTATCCCTGGTCTGATGGCCCGGAGAATGTCACACAATGCCCAATCCCTACGAACTCAAGCTTCCTTCAGAAAGTCATTCTCACCGAAGAAGAAGGCACGTTATGGTGGCATGCTCACAGTGATTGGACACGTGCAACTGTACACGGCCCTATAATCATTTTGCCTGTTGGCGGCACCAACTACCCTTACAACTTTGACGAACAACACACAATTGTGATCGGTATTCTAATTTCAACTAACTTAAATCACAGAAATAAATTTTTTACTTACACATGCATAAATAACAGTTTGTTTTGTTTTTCTTAACAAAACTATAATTTGGCATGCAGCTGAATGGTATGCGAGAGATACGAAGGCCATAATTGATGAGGCTCTTGCTACTGGGGGCGATCCAGACTTGTCTGTGGCCTATACCATCAATGGTCAACCAGGAGACACTTATCCATGCTCTAATGGTACTAATTCTAGTGTGTATATATGAGTGTGATATATGCTATTTTTCAAAAAGATAAGCTTTTCCTTTTTTCCTCGGTTTGTTAACACCTTTTCTTTTGCAGGTTTGATGTACAATATAACAGTTGTGCAAGGAAAAACGTATCTCTTTCGGATCATCCACTCAGGGATGAATGAAGAGATGTTCTTCGGCATAGCCAAGCACAATCTCACCGTAGTCGGAATGGATGGAGCTTATTTGAAGCCACTTAAGACCAATTACCTCATGATAACTCCTGGTCAAACAATGGACATTTTGGTCATTGCGAACCAAAGCCTTGGTCGCTACTACATGGAATTCAGTCCATTTGTGGACACCGATGCCTCAACCAACGACAACGTCACAAGGGGGATATTCCAATATAGCGGTAGTTACAACCACTCGGAGACTCCCGCATTACCCAAGCTTCCGGGTTTTACCAACAAGAGTGATGCTGGAAACTTCACTATCCAGTTGAGGAGTTTGAACAGCAAAGAACATCTAGCCACGGTTCCGACCAAAATCACTAGGAACATTACGATCACGGTGTCTGTGAATCAACAACCATGTGCTGCTAATAAAACATGTCTTGGTCCACAGGGCTCTATGCATTCAGCGAGCTTGAACAACATAAGTTTTTGGACTCCATCAATTAGCATTCTCCAAGCATACTACAAGTGAGTAAATCGCTAGACGTACCAACTTTGATCCTATTTGTTCGGATTGAATATTTTTCTTAAACCAATAGAGGTGATTCAAGTTGAAATGTTTTCCAAACTGAACCAATTTAACTGGTTGAAACCTTCATTTTCTTGGAGCGAAGGCGTAATTCAACATCCAAATGTGTCTATAACATTATGTTCATGTGGTGTGTGCAGCAATATAAGTGGAGTCTACAACAATACTTTTCCGGATAAACCACCTTTTGTGTTCGACTACACTGGAAACGTCTCGGCCTTAGGGGAAGCTGCCTTTGTGAGCACCGAAGTGTTGATGATCAAGTATAACGAAGAGGTAGAAATAAGATTCCAAGGGACCAACTTCGGAGCAGCGGAGAATCACCCCATGCATTTGCACGGCTATAGCTTTTATGTTGTCGGAATGGGCGATGGAAATTTCAGTGACTCCTATGTATCACAGTATAATACAGTGGATCCGCCCTATATTAACACTGTTGGACTCCCCAAAAACGGCTGGACAGCGATCAGATTCAGAGCCAATAATCCAGGTATTAGGATTTCATCAGGAGAAATGCATGGAAAAATATATTTCTTATCCATTTCGCCATTAGTTTTGCATGAATTTAGTCATGTAGATGAATGCATAATTGACAGATTATTCTTTCATTTGTGCTTGTAGGGGTGTGGTTCGTGCACTGTCACTTAGATCGCCATGCAAGCTGGGGAATGGACACGGTCCTCATCGTTGGAGAGGGGCCAAACAAGGACCAGAAGTTGCTTCCGCCGCCCCAACACATGCCTCCTTGTTCTGGGCTTTAATCATGACGCCGTTTGCTTTGGGTTCATAAGCATATTACTATCGAAGATTCGCAACTTTAATCATTCTAATAAGTTTCAATTGTAATCTTCATTCAGAATAATGTAATTTTCTTTTGATAAGTAATTCGAAATGTATTTGCATGATTAGTCCAGGAACTTGATGGATCGTACATACAAAGATATGCTTTAAATCAGATTTTTATTCTGGTATTAAAGATGGGTACCGGCTATTGTATTAGTTTATGAGATTGGCAAAATAGTGCTTTTCTTAGCTCCCATGTGGTTCAGCTAACGGAGGAATGAAGAAACCATTTCGTGCACTCTACGCTGAGAAAGAAAGCTAGTAAAAGTCGCGATGCCTCTTTCGCAACGCAACAAGTTATGAGTTCAACATGTCGTATGTCCTAGGATAATCATTATCTTTAATCAGCTCTTTGTTTTCAATTTGATTGTGATGTTAGGCTGATAGATGTAATTCGGATAAAGAATTAATCATCAAGATTGTGTGGCTTGGTCTTTTGTTTGGGACCTTATTCTAATGAAGGTCTCGTAATTCCTTGAAGTTTAGATTGACCGTTTCAGCTGGAATTTGTCGCACGAATCTTTTACTAACTGTTGGTTAAAATCTTCCGCATCTGCGTAAGTTTCTACACAAGTGTATTTGCAAGCATTCCATGAAAATGTTTTAGGTTTCTTAAAACAACCTATTCACCCTCATTTTGATCGTTGTGGTAGCCTCTTTAATTGGCATTGGAGCAAGTTGCTCGAGAGCAAAAAAATCTTTTATGGCAACTTTACAGGAGCTTATTTGCGAAGAACATTCTATTATTCAACTTCCTAGGTTTGAAGGCGCTAATTATACTTATTCGAAATGCATGATGAAAATGTTTATTCAATCCACGGACTATGCGTTATGGATTGTGATCGAAAGAGGTTCATATATTCCAACAAAGAGGTTAAGTTGCTGATTCTTTATTCGCAGCTAATTCTACACAGATTTCGGAAGAAACGAGATAGTCTAAAATCAAAAGTCGTACATATTTGTGTTGTGCTTTAACGCCTATTGAGTTTAATATAATTTCTTCTTTTCGGTCGACAGGAAATTTGGGATTTGCCCTATAAAGGCACCGATACTTAAAAGAGACCGAGATGAACATATTGCTTGGAGATCACGAGACATTGAGTCCCATGAACACACAAAGGAAATATTCGTGCACTACAAGTACATCATGGGTAGACTTGCCACGCATGGCATGATCTACAAAAAAGAGAATCATAAAAGCAAGATATTTCAAGCATTACCAACAGAATGGACTTACGTGAAAATATCAATTCCTTAAGCTCAAATACTTCAATTCTTTGATTCAGATGAACTTATTGCAGCTTTCATAACTTATGAAATCAAATTCAACAAAGATCCTAAAATATTCGAAGGTAAAAAATCTATGGCATTTGAAACTATCAATATACAAATAGTGAAGAATCGTTGTCTCACCATGATGTGGACGATGATGTAGCATTCTTTCACTTATCTTAGCAACTTCATACATTGACATCAACAAATCATCAAGTGGATCCCATAAAAAAAAAAAATTATTGAGTGACTTAGTGAACTTGGCTTTTAACATTCATTATGATAATAAATAACTCAAAATAATCTCTTGCAATTAATAAGAACTATAGTTTATTTCTGAGATTTTCGACCCTTCTTATCTAAATTGTTTAGAGAAACTTTACGGAATTATAGCAACGTGTTGAAAACCTTTTGTTTAGGATTTATGAAAGTGACATATTGTATAACGTATAGCAACCGATTTATTTCTTAAAAGGACTCGTCTACTATCGTTTCATCATCACCCCCAATACTAAATGAAATTTCGTGCACTATTTTCCTGCCCGAGACTGTCCTTCTTATGCAATCAATTGGACATATCTTAGATAATATCCACACATATAAACGTCTGAATGAACATAAATTACGACAACTGAAAACTAATTACGGGCAATTACTTATTTGTTCATACCGCGTGCATTTTTTTTTTTTTTTTAAAGAAACATATGTCTAAACTGTAAGCTGCAGTACTGTGCAGAGTGAACGCACCAAACCATCTTGGATTCATCGAGTTTGCTATAGAAACAAGAGGAATCCTTCGGAATATATGCTGCTTCCCAAACTAATCCTATTGGCTATCGACGGCAATTTCGAAGTCCGGAAACTAGTCCTTGATGTTGGGCAGCCCTCACAGACGTTCCACCGCTCCTTCACAATGGATCGCGATCGTCGCACCGTCACCCTCCATGGTTCCTTCACCCAGACCCTCTTCACCTTTTCGAGTGATCTCAGTTTTCGTGGCAAAGCTGAGTTACCACTATTCTCTTGGCTCCTTCAACAAAAAAATTCAGCCAAAATTGATTGGATCAACTGAATCGGTACGATTGCAAAATGTTTATGATTGAATTGGCTAAAAAAAAAAGGTTTATGACTAAATTAGAAAAAAATGTAATAGTTTTAGGATTGTTTGGGTAATTTTTCTGTTTAAGAATTGATTTAGACTGAGTATGATTTGTTCCAACTGGCCATATTCTGTTGGATGCAATTGCGTGGTGTGAGGAAGTGATTGCTTGAATGGAGTTTCTGCTTGAGTATTAGACAATTAGATTTCATGTAGTTGGGTGCAACTTGACATAGACGCTCGACTTTTCATGAATTTTATTAAAACGTGAACCTTTTTTTTTTTTTTTTTTTTTTTTGGGGGGGGGGAGATATTCAAGTTCTCCTACTACGCCATTTGATGTCAAGCCATGCTTAAATCTTTATCTTTTTAGTTAAGTCTTGATAAGTCGAATTTCACAGTGTGCATATTTAGGATTGATTAATCTTTATCATTGCCATGCTTTAGTTTGACTTTGATTCATTTATTTTATTTTTCTTGCATTAGTCTATACATATTAGGGCTTCGAACTTTTAATCCCTCAGGTTGGACCCTAATGTTTTCTCGTGTAATTTGCTATGATTGATTTGATTAGTTAAACCTTGGTGGCCTTGAAATAGCATATTATCAATGACATGGTTAATTCCAATCTTAATGTGTATTTCAATGCATCATGATAGTATCAATCATCATTGGTCATCACTGTCTCACGCATATTTAGAGCTTAGTGCAAATAATTTTTGGTCTTTTAATTAGGGCAGATGCATGTTAGTTTTAGAATGCATATAGTTTTAGAATAATACATATCTTTCATAAATGTGTTCAAAAAAAAAAATGTTATCCTGGTTTCATTTAGATAACATGTAAACCTAAAATTATTAGGCTTATGTTATAAAAGGCATGCCAGTTACGTTAATTAGGCTTATGTCGGCCTTCTCACTCTACCACTGCCATACATCACTCGTTAGTTGCCTTCGCCCAACTCACATTTATGCCTCTCTCTGGCGCGAGCGCGCACACGCCTTTGCCCTTCACCACAAGCCCTCGGTGCTGCAAGATCCAAGTGCAACCATTGTGATTGCTCGGATTGAGGCTATATGAGGTGTTCAACCTTAGATCGACCTAGAATTGAGGTTGTAGAGGTCTTGGCGACAACTTACGTCATCAAGCGAGATTTCAATTTAAGGGATTGCTAACAAAAAAATAAAAATGATAACTCCATAGAAAAATTCATATGTTATAAAAACCAATTCAACATTGGTAATAATTCAAATAAGACCTGATAACTTAAACATAGTTGGGAGTTTATCCTAATTTAGATTGGTAACTAATTATTATCGATTAATAAGTTTGAAAAGTTCGTAAGCTATCCATATAAAATTTGATAGGTTAGTACAAAAGTTGGTAATTTTCAAATTACCAGAAAAAAAATGGTAATTTCAAAAGTCTAAGTAAGTTACTAGCAAGTTACTTGGAAAAAAGTCAAAAAGTAAAAAAATCATCTATCAATTTGTTAACCAATAAATCTTTAACGTTTACTCGGACTTATTGAAATTTACTAGCATGGATAAAAATTCATATTTATTTGTTATGGAATAATAAAATTCTGCACATAAAATAAATAGTTTCCTTTTTTCTTTTTGGTGATGTCTTGTTTCCGTGGCAAAAATATTTTCGTGTATAAAATATATATATATAAAAGAGACTGCTAAAAATAGAAACGACCATCGGAGGAATAGTTTGGGGTTTGCCCTCCATTCTCACCTAAACTCCTAGAAATTAATAAGTATGATATATGACATTAACTAATAGATCTTGATGCCTCATAGTGACGGCGAGGGATAGTACACACTATGTAGTACATCTTATGCTCCTAAAGTTTGTACATGTACTGCTTAGTTCTCTAAGTTGATGATTAAATGCAATGAAGTCTAGATCTTCTTCACTCCCTTCTTGCATCGAATGCCTCAGGCAAGCTCTTTCATCGACGGATGATCTTTTGCTCCCAAGAGTCAAAAGTCAGGAAAGCCAAGAGATGAATCAACTCTTGCAAAGTGGTTTAACAGGCCTTCAATCACAACACATCATGCTTCTCAATAACCTCCCATTCCCATTTATAGGAGTTCCCGAATAGACACATATCGATCGATTGCACCGTGGGTTATGGAACCAGAAGGTAAGCATTTTGTCTTGTTTTCCACTAGTTCAATCTCTTGTGCTACTCCATCTCACTCATTCAGGTCGAGTAGGATAGCCGACACATCCCTAGCTAAAGTGCGCACATGCACAAAATCCACGAGCCATTATTGCATGTACTGGATTTTGTACTATAGCTTCTCACTCATTGTATCGCGGAAGCCTTACATAGAATCCCTACGAGAATAGTGAAATCGAGCTTCGTTCCACTTGTCAACTACCCATTACCAACTCTATTATTGTGCAGTAGATATAGAGGACTGTTTTACAGTTGTGGGCTTATTTACCTAAAGCAGGCTTGTTGGACATCGTCTGGGTTTCTTTCTGGTGTAGTTCTTTTAGTGATAATTCCGAAATAGCCATTTTATTTTTAAATCTTCACACAAAAGTTCAATATAATTCTTTTGGTCCATTTTCACCGGCAATCACTAATGTAGCGATTCAATTATCATTGATTGTTTTACATGGCACATCACTACATCATCAATTTCAATTTCAATTGATCGAAATAATAATATTAAAATTTCACAAAATTGAATTTATGACCGAATTGCTTCTAGTACAATATGTTTAGATTGATTAGACAATTTCTCTATATCTTTATGCGTTTGGAGTGATTGCACTTATCGATTCATCATTTCATATAAAATACAATGCTAAAAACATCATAGACTTCACTATGCCAATCGTCCATTATTGCATGTCATCAGCCTTTCGTTTGTCCTTTTTGGCTCTTTGGCACACCAAACTTTCTTCTTGCTCGTCTACTTTAAGCAATCACAATGACTCTGCTGCTCTTACCATGTGCTTTCAATCGTCCATTATTGCATGTCATCAGCCTTTCGTTTGTCCTTTTTGGCTCTTTGGCACACCAAACTTTCTTCTTGCTTGTCTACTTTAAGCAATCCCAACATAAGGACAATGACTCTGCTGCTCTTACCATGTGCTTTCATTTCCTCTTTCCAAGAGCCCCCCTCAAGTCCTTTCTTCAAGTGCTGTCCCTTCTGTCAGAAAAGGACTCAATCATTCAAGCGCTTGACGCGTCTGAATTAATAATTGTATTACACCTACACCACGTGCCCGTACGATAAAGTAGAGGATCCTAAACATTTTGCCATGATTTATGCGCTGAATAAATTCGACGAGGACAAAGGTGGTCCATGACCAGCTGAGATCGAGGAGATCCATGTGGGCACAAAAAAGATATATTTTACACATTAATTAAACCTTTTTTAATCAATTATTTTTACGACTTTTGTTTTCATCTATGTGGTTGGAATCAACATAGAATGGTTACAGCGAGCACGCTGCATCTTCCTCTTAATCAATCTCTAAGCAAGCTAACTGATGCACGTTTGATCCGTGTGTAAGTTGGTAAAAAACGAGCTAATTCTAGAAATAGGATCATAATTTGACCTGATGAAGAGCAACAATATTTTAAACGCTTATTCTGCAGTAGTTCTAGAGAAGTCATTGCATATATGTTTTTGTACATAGCACAGACTAATACTATTTCAACTAATCAATTTTGGATACTGCATAATTAATGATAGAGATGGACTTTATCGATATAATCTATATGTAAGTCATGCAATGTTTTGCTCGGATCAAGAGTGACAATGTTTGACCTATACACACCAATTCCTTAGACGCAAAACCTAGTCGTGACCACTGAGCCGGTTTGCTGCCTAGTTCCTCCATTTCCTTAACCAAAAGCCTTTGCTTTTGTAGTCAATCTAGCCTTCTAGGATCCGGTTTTTTCACTAAGTCAAACGGAATCATTGGCATTGCTTTCACCAGATCTCATTCATATTGTCTAGTTCTGCATTATTTACACTAGAAATGTGTCCACATAGCAAACATAATTATTACATGATTGTACCTAGTCGTCCCATGGAACATTATAATAAACTAAAGAGCAAGGTTACTTCCATGCAGGCCACATGTTAATTTAGTCCTCAATCATAGTGATTATCAGGTTAGCCTTGTTATGCTTATCTTCTAATTGCCCCACATGACCTTGTTCTGTGATTCAATCAGCGATGACCCAAGATAATTCCGCAAGAGCAAGCTCGATGATATGACAACGGAAGCTCATTTTAAATCTTCCCAATTAATTTTGTTTTTGTCTTCGCATTGTTATTATCATGTGATAGTACGATCATCAGTATCCTTCCTAGACTCAGAAAGCAATCACTCTGGTGGGGTTCCGCTCAAAGTTGAAAATTTCATGCCAAAAAAGTAGAACGCTCGTGAGGAATTATTATTATTATTTATTTATATTCATGAGTAATTGTATCCTCGCAACTTAATTAGAATCTCACATTTTGTGAGGCCCATGGTTTTTTATTACATTACGACACTACTAATTCTTTGAATAATCTTTCATCCAAATTACCAATTTATAATAAAAATGATTTATATAATCACCATGGTAAACTCCAGTTTACATCATAAAGATATTTTATTATTATATGCTTTGCTATTAAGCTCCAGTTGTTCCATCAGTCTCACGGTACTTTTGATAATGTTCGTAGCGCGTTGATTAATTAAAAGGTGCACCATTGTTGCGGATTCTGCTCTGGTACATTGTTTGTATCCGAGGAAAATACGAAGCTCCAAACATGGCGCTCGTGTTGTGAGAAACGTGTTTTTCGTTTTCTTGTACGAACATGAAATCACGCCTTGTGTATTGCAGGGAATTATGTAAATTAAAAAGTGATCGCTTAAGGAGTGAGTTACATGACCATGGAATGGTGTTGAAATACGCGAGGAAACTTCCACAGGAGCAGGATCTTGTCCGGTTATGGGGCAACATCATGGGAACAACATCAAATTAAAAAAAGTGTCTACACGCCTCAAATGTATACACTAGGTACTGTTCTTCGTCGATTCACCAGTGGAAGCAGAACTCTGATGAGGGAGATATTCTTAGGTGCAACATAAGACGTTCCCGCCCTCCCAAATTGATGATTATGTGCCAAGGTTCATAGGCTCAGATGAAATAGGAAAATAGCCAATATTTAGTATATAATGATTCATACGGATAAATTGTTGATGTTGGGGCAATCGGGAGTCCATGTATGTTTCTATTAGCAAAGTGTAAAGGCTGTGACGATCGGTGTATCAGTGTACTCTTAAGAAATAAAAAATTATTTGTTTATGTGTTGAATTCTATCCAACTTTCAAAAAATCATGAAAACATTATATGTGAGTTTACATGTCAAATTTGTATATTGTGAGAGTATTAGATATTTTGGAATAAGAAAAAGTCTAAGGTGTCCATCGCAAATTTAGATTATGCAAAAAGAAAAAGGTAAAAACTAGAGAATTTTCAATTGATTGGGGGTATTAGGAAATTTTTAGCTGGAAACTGGGGGATACATATTTGTATTCCGCTAATTGTGTGCAAATTACACTTGATCAGGGCCCTTGCATGGGCTAAAGGATTGAAAAAAATTAGTTCATGAGATCTAGAGCGTGTTTAATGAATATTTAATTAGCTAGAGATCATAAAAGAAGCAGAAAAGATAGAAATAAAACTATTTAGACACGCCCTTTAAGATTTATGGATGTGACATCTCGAGGTTCACAGTTGAAGTATTAATCATGTGGACCACACAATTTTCTTTTCCTTTCATCTTTATTGGTCAATCCACCATCCAAAGTAGCTCATGCTACTATGAGCAATTTTTAGAATCAATCGGTACTTGTCCCTTCATGGCTTGAGTTTCTCGGTTTACTTTCGTCGGGACTCTTTAGAATTGATATTCACCAATATTTATACCAAAAATTTACATTTCGGAAACAGTTTGTACCATAGCATTTTATCATATGTGCAAAAGCATATGTTAGGCATTTATCGATGATTCCGTTAGGAATCCGTACCGTGCAATCACCAAGTCTCAAAGTGAAGGGTTTTCATAAAAAAATGCATTAATATCGCGACAGTGGTTAAGGGTTTTTGCAAATGTTAATGTCCTGCCGGCAATGTTTATGAAATTAACTTAAATTACTCGAAAAACGGACTTTCACGTCTATGAAGCAATGATAAACAACAAAACCCTCAATCTCGTGGACCGTGTTTTTGTTGAAAAATGCTGTGAGTGAATCATCCCTTGCCAATCCACGGCCTGCAAAGAAAGTTGACCGCAGGCATCTCGTCTAACCATGTAAAAGAAAGATCCTGGCTCATCTAGTCAAACAATGATTCGAACCGCGGGCTTATCCATCATATAATGCACTCACCTTCTCGAACATGTTTTTCTCGAGCTATTGTAGTTGTCTCTTATCTGGATCCACTATGTGTGCTTATTTGTCAAGAGTAAGTATCGGAAAAAGAGTTTTCGTACCCGCTTCTGTTCCACGGAGTAATTGAGACAGCTTGATCTTAGGTAAAACCCCTCAGTAGAGACCTCGTAGAAATTTGGTAGAGGTAGCCATGACTATAAGCCATTATTTCACATTGGCAAAATAAACCAAATATACTTTCACATTCCTATTTTTTGCAATTTGCATCGTCTTCTTCTTTTGGAGAAAATAATTTACTCCATGAAATTCTAGAAAATGCTTTACTTCGATAACTTACACATTCTATGGGAAAAAAAAATGCATTTGCAAGCATTATAAGATGGTCGTGTTTGAAAGAATTTCTCAAATGACAATCAGACATTTTAAAGAATGATTCAAATTGTCAAATTTTTGTTCGCACATTCCACAAGAAAGTCACACGTTAAAAAGTTGGAAAGTTTCAAAGTTGACTGGATAGGCACTACGAAAACATCATGGGAAGTGTTTGTAGTGCATTATAGGTGGCGCTGATGAGATAGTCCGCATGAACTTTGGTGATTATTCATTCAACTTAAAAAATCATTTATTTCACACAAAATAAATTATTTAGAAAATATTTTCAAAGAATAATCGGTTATATTCATTGATATAATTAATCAACGAAAAATATTCTCATTACTAATAAAATTTATATGTAAAAATGTTGGTCAATGATAAGAATATTTTTTCGTCCATTCATTTTATTTTATAACTGATTCAAGTGTTATTCGTATCATTAATTTTTTGTAAAACTAACCAAGCCCAAGGCAAAACTTGCCTTTATGACTAGGGCACCTAGAACATTAGCTGGGACTTTCTGTACGAGTTATTATTTTTTCTTTTCTTCGGTCGGCAAACTATTAAAAAAAAAAAAAGCAATTTTCTCTCACTCTTTCATTTTTCTCTGCGGCATATCTGTAGTGTCGACTTCTAGCGGCTCTGTTCACCCCTGAAACAGGGGACTGATCGACTTGTCTCCACGAACATGACACATGGGATGTGAAACTTCATTCACGAGCATTCCTCCCAGAAAAAAAGTGGACGCCTCCTGTCTCCAGAAAAGAACAAAATAAGAATCGGTAATGAATCTTGAAGCAGGTGCTGAGCGCGTAAGACATCGTTTGCCTTTAGGTTCTCTCCCTTTCTGGCCGGCACGACTAAACAAGTTGAAAGAAGTTATCCAGCCCGTTCCTTTGCGGTGATCTTCAACCAATCTTCTTCTTCTTCCTCGTGGAAACACGGGTAAAGACGAGCACGAGCCTTTGAATTTCAAATGCTCATATTTAATGTAATTTCCATTTGCCGTAATGCAATGGGACACGTGTTTCTGTGGGACCTACGGCGACTTCGTTTTAATGCGGGGACAGACAGAGACCGTATAGTCAGAGATCACCCAACATTGAAAGATGTTTCCTTTAATAAAGGCCCCCGTCAATGGAAGGTGAAGGTCACAAGAACAAAGAAACAGAGCACAAGCCAAGTCTCCTCTTTCCTTCTGGATCGAGTGATTAGTACAAGTTCCATTTTGTATCAGGGAGAGAGAGGGACGATGGGAACATTTCTAGGGTTCGCGGTCACTGCGATCCTTCTCTTCTGCATGGCTCAAGGCGAAGTCCTCTTCTATGATTTTGTGGTGAGTAGGAGCATTCCCTTGGTGAACATTTAGTGACTACTCAGAGCATTTGATTGTTACCAGTTTTAGCCTCTTTCAGAGGCATAATAGTTGACCACGATCCCATCACGTGTATTCAACACAAGAATCTCCTTATTTTAACAATGATCTTTACGTCTAAATCTCTCGGCTAGTTAAATCTTGGAGAATGCTCGAGGCCGAGCACTACAGCATTCAAATACCAAACTAGATGCAATTTTTCTGAAGATTTCGACTTCTTGAGAGTTTAGTAGTAATCTATCTACGGTTGTATGATTTATGCATTTTACTCTTTTGGGAGGCGGTTTCCAACCCCGTATGGAGTCTTGACCCATAAGAAAGTTCAGCTACAGGCCTTGTGTCAATTTAATAAGGCAACCTATTTTATGGGTATAATGGTTCAAGATTCATAGGATGATTTTTGTTGCAGGTAAATGAGACACCTATTGAGATGTTATGTGAGACAAATCGGAGCGTACTAATCGTGAACGGTTTATTTCCTGGGCCGGAGATCCGTGCTCACAAGGGCGACACTATTTACGTTAATGTCACCAACTTAGGACCTTATGGAATCACTATTCACTGGTAATAATACAACCATCTCTCTCTCTCTCTCTCTCTCTCTCTTCCCCCTGATACTATACACATGTGTAGGCATGGAGTGAGACAAATACGGTATCCTTGGTCCGATGGCCCGGAATATGTCACGCAATGCCCCATCCCTACGAACTCAAGCTTTCTTCAGAAAATCAAACTCACCGAGGAAGAGGGCACGATCTGGTGGCACGCCCACAGCGACTGGTCACGTGCCACAATACATGGTCCTATAATCATTTTGCCCATCAACGACACCAACTACCCTTATGAGTTTGACGAGCAACACACAATCGTGATTTGTATGCTACTTTCAACTAACTTAACTTTCAAGAATGAGTTTTTCACTCAATCAAACACATATGCACACAAATAACAGTTTGCATTGTTTTTCTTAAACAAAATTATATTTTGGCATGCAGCTGAATGGTATGCAAGAGATACGAAGGACATAATCGACGAGGCTCTTGCATCTGGAGGTGATCCAGACTTGTCTGTGGCCTATACCATCAATGGTCAACCGGGAGATAGTTATTCATGCTCTAATGGTACTAATTCTAGTGTGTGTGTCTATATATGCTATAAATATAAAAGAAAAGGTCTTATTCAAAGGTAATGAAATAAAACCTTACTACTCTATAATTAATGAAATGAGATCTTTGCGAAATTATTATGCCTCAAAATTAATTAATGATGATTGATATATAGTACGAGTAATTTTAGGATCTCCATAAGTACGATTTAATATGGTGTGCTTTGTTTTTTGTTTTTTTTTTTTTCTTTCGTAGGTTCGGCGTACAATATAACGGTTGTGCAAGGAAAAACGTATCTCCTCCGAATCATCCACTCTGGGTTGAATGAAGAGATGTTCTTCGGCATAGCCGAGCACAATCTCACTGTGGTGGGAATGGATGGAGCTTATTTAAAGCCGCTTAATACTAAGTACCTCATGATAACTCCCGGTCAAACGATGGATGTTTTGGTCACTGCGAACCAAACCCTTGGTCGTTACTATATGGTTTTTAGTCCTTTCGTGGACACATCTGCCCCATCCAACGAAAACATTACAAGAGGAATATTCCAATACAACGGCACTTATAACCACTCAGAGACTCCCACATTACCTGAACTTCCGGGTTTTACCAATAAGAGTGACGCCGGAAACTTTACTATTCAGTTGAGGAGTTTGAATAGCGAAGAACATCCATCCACGGTTCCAGCCAACATCACAAGAAACATTACGATCACAGTGTCCGTGAATCAGCAGCCTTGTCCTACTAATCAAACGTGTACCGGTCCAGATGGCTCTATGCATTCAGCAAGCTTGAACAACATAAGTTTTTCGGCTCCCTCGATTAGCATTCTCCAAGCATACTACAAGTACGTAAATCGTTAAACCTACAAAATTTGATCATATTGTTCGGATTGAATATCTTTCTCAAACTGATAGAGTTGATTCGGGCTGAAACATTCTTCCAATGGAACCAATTTAACTAGCTAAAACCTCTGTTGTCTTAAAGCGAAGGCATATTCAACATCTGAATGTGTCTCATAACATTATATTTGTTTGGTGTGTGCAGCAATCTTCTAGGAGTCTACAACGAAACTTTTCCGGATGAACCACCTTTCGTGTTCGACTACACTGGGAATGTATCGGCCTTAGGGGAAGCTGCCATTGTGGGTAACAAAGTATTGATGATTAACTATAATGAGGAGGTTGAAATAAGATTCCAAGGGACCAATTTGGGAGCTGCAGAGAATCACCCAATGCATTTACACGGCTATAGCTTTTATGTTGTTGGGATGGGCGATGGAAATTTCAGCGACTCCTATGTATCGGATTATAATCTAGTGGATCCGCCCTATGTTAACACCGTCGGACTCCCCAAAAACGGGTGGACATCGATCAGATTCAAAGCCGATAATCCAGGTACTATAATTTCATCGGTAGAAACGCATAGAAACATATTGTTTTTGTTTGCAAATGAATAGCGTCTATTATCATGTATCTACCATTTTGGCATTAGTTTTGCGTGAATTCAATCTTGTATATGAACGCATAATTGACTGTTTATTCTTTTACGGGTGGCTGCAGGAGTGTGGTTCATGCACTGTCATTTAGAACGCCATGCAAGCTGGGGAATGAACACAGTCTTCATCGTTGGAGACGGCAAGGAAAAGCATCAAAAGGTGTATCCTCCGCCCAGTTACATGCCTCCTTGTACCGTGTCTTAATATGGATGTTGTTTGCTTTGAGTTCATTGCCATTGCAAAATGCTGTAGACATCCCAATGGGAATAAATCATCTGTATTTTGTACCGAATTATGCACTTTTGTATCATTTTTAAAAGTTTCAATTGTAACACATGTTTGGAATCCAAGAAGTTATTTGGTTCAAAATATTGTATTTTCGTATGATAAAATGATTCGAAATGTATTTTGTACATTTTCAACCTTAACTCCAAACTTAATCGATTGAGGCGAAATTCTCAACGATGTTGACTAAAAGTATCATTTACTATCTAATCTTAATAATTTCGTCAAACATAAAGTGGCATAATTATATCACTTTAACATGTAAGAGAACATAAGTGAGAACCATCGTCATAGCCAAAAATGCTTGCCAACTTGCGGTTTTGACATGGAAAAAGTGAATACTAGCGGAGCCAATTAATGGCTGGATCAATTATCCATTAAATTACCTCATTTTACTGACCAAGGATGATAATTAATTTTAGCTAGTGGGGATTATCTATTTTGTGAATTAAGTACTGCAAAATTTCAAGATATCTATCTATTTGATATTATTACCATGGTGCTTTCTTACTCATGCAATAAAACATAAGGAGTTTGTTAATACTCAAACTTTGACTCAATATTTAAGATTAATTTGCATAGAAAATTATGGACGAATTTGCTCCTAACAAAAAGGATTTTCGCATGATGTGGGTATTAATATTATTTGCATCTCTTTACCAAAAAAAAAAAAATATTATTTGCATCTATTAAGTTTTGTTTTCCATTTCTCTTACCCTACTTTCTGATAATTAAAAAAAAATAGCCCACAGGGGCAGGGCGTGCCCCTTATTCTTTCTCCTTCCTTCCCTTCTCTGCAACTCGCGCGCAGAGGTTGTTGACGCGCGCGCGGAGGACGATCGATGGCAGAGACACCGGTTCGGCCAAGGGGGAGGCTGGTCAGCACGCCAAGGACCGGCGCCCGAAGCCTCCGTCGTTCAGTTCGTATAAGTTCCGACCCCGACTATGTCATATGCTTTCTAGCTGTTAAGTCGCGGTTCGTCCCATGCCGTTTGTCCCGGTCTTCGATTGAGGTCCCGTTTCAGCCACTGCTCGTTGCCCAGGAGGTCCACGCCATGTGCTCGATGAAACGCCTAAGCTAGATGCACGATCGTGTCCTTTGTTTAAGGCCGAGACTTGCTGTGTTTCGTTCGTGCCCGTACTGAGGTCGGGTCTCGCTTGTCCATTGTCTG
Organism: Eucalyptus decipiens; assembly: GCA_014182575.1. NCBI lineage: Eukaryota > Viridiplantae > Streptophyta > Magnoliopsida > Myrtales > Myrtaceae > Eucalyptus > Eucalyptus decipiens. The sequence continues at coordinate 60,762,451 of CM024613.1, read as the reverse complement.
TTGATTTCGGCATGAGTTCGAGTCTGGGATGGGCCTATAACAGCGTCTTAGCCGGTTCTCTCCGTGCGTTCGATGAAATGCCTAACTTTAATGTATGCGCTTGTCGTGCTTTTCGTTGGTCCTCCTTCCATTTTTTGGCGTTCGTGGTTTGTTAAATGCGTCTCGGTAAATTTCCAACGCAATCCCTTGCTTTGTATGTCCTTGTTTCGTGGTCTCTCTCGGCATGCGTCATGTTTCCGCGGGTGACGGTTCTCGGCGTCTGCAGAATGAAGAAAAGAAAAGACAAGAGAGGGAGGAAAAAATATTGAAAGAAAAAAAAAAAAGGAGAAAAGACAAGATGATAAAAGACAAAATGGGTCTCTTCCTCTTTTGTTAAGCCTGACATTTGCAGAGGGGCCTTCAAGAAGAAGACCGCACGAAGACAAAAAAAATAAGAAATAAGGAAAAGACAAAAGAAAAGAGAAAGGGAAAAGTCAAAAATGGGAGTAAAAAAGAAAAGACAAAAGATAAAGGATGCGCTTGGGAACCATTTTTGGGGAAAGTCTTTAGGAAAATGCAAATACCTTTAACTCAAATGTGTTTTCCAAAATGCAACTATGTTTGGTAAATTATACTTTAAAAGTCCTTTGTGAAGTGCTTTGAGCAAAATGGCGTTTAGGGAATTACATTTACAAATGATATTTATGGTAAAAAAGAAATTATCAAAGGAAAATTTTAAAAAATTGACTAGCAAGGGTAGCGCCCACCGCGACCTCCGGCGACCTCCGACGACCTCCTGGTGACCCCTCGGATGCTGGGGCGGCGAGGTCGCACGATGCCGTCACGACCTCCGGCGACCTCGGATCCGGGGCGGCAAGGTCGCGCGACGGCCCCGACCTCCGACCACCCCGGATGCGGGGCGGCGACGTCTCGCGACGTCGGCTCGACCTCCGAGTGACCTAGATTTCGGGCGTCGAGGTCACGAGAGGACCTTGCCGCCCGGATTTGGGTTGCGGCGGGGTCACGCGACCCGACCGCCCCCGGATCTGGGGCGGCAAGGTCGCAGGAGGTCACGCGACGCCGTCGCGACCCAGATCCGGGGGCAGCGAGGTCGCACAACCCAGATCGGGAAGAAGAAGAAGCTCGCTAGCGACCGCTCACGGAAGAAGAAGAAGAAGAAGAAGAAGAAGACCGCTTGCCGCCCCAAATCTGGGTCACGGCGACCTAGAGCTCGGTCGCGCCACCCCCCGACAGTCGCCGGCGTCCTTCTAGCAATCGCTGACCCCTCGCAGTCAGACAACCGAACCTCCCTGGAGAAGATGAACAATGTCGCATACAAGGGCTAGAACCGGAAAAACAATAAACTCGTGAGGACAATTTCGGAAAATATATATATATATATATATAAATAGTGCCCGCGTGAGCATGCCGGAAAAGCCGAAAGCCTAAGGCAGGTCTTCACCTGCCTTGGGCTTTCCGCTTCACAAAGGCTGGCATTTGGGGAATGAGGGCTCAAAATTTTTTGCCAAACAAGCTGGCATTTGCCCAAGGATCTTTAGGCCTCCAAAGGGCTTTGGGAAGTGGTTCCCAAACGGAACCAAAGTGCACCTACTGCTTTTAAGTGAAGTAGGAGGCTGGTGTTGTTGAACGATAGTTTGCTCAGGAGAGATAGAATTTGATTAACTCATATTTGAATTGATAGGCTTTCGCCTTTTTTTGCTCTCATACCAAGATAAAAATAGAGATGTAGAAAAATAGAGAATAGAGAAGATATAAGAACTGTATATTTTAATTTTTGAATTATGTATTATAATTAGTGATGACCCTATATACATATACTTAGAAAGAATCTTAGGAGATATATATTTTGCAATAGAATTAGTAACCATTGGTGAAAATATTTGAATCAATCTCAAATATTTTGATTGTGCTCTAGTTCTTCTGTGAGATGGAGATAACATTATCAATCTCAAATTGCCTATCATGTGGATATTTTGATTGTGCTCCGATTCTAGTGCAAGTTGAAGATAAGTGTAATTTCGATGCGAGCTGGAATAGCTAGTAGTGAATTAGGTCAACATAAGACTATAATGAAAAAGTGGCTGAGCTAAACTCTTAATAATTTCCCAAGTCACTATAAGTGGAGTAGTTAATTGTAGAAAACACTTGATGGAATCAGAATCACCTATATAAATGTAGAGTGAGGCCACTTTTATAAGAATTATTGGCGATAATCTTCTAGAGCACTTATGAATGAACTAAGCACGTGCATGGCCTACTAGCATAAAATCATGTTGAACGATAATATTTGTGAGAGCGTAATATGATTGGAGAAAATCATAATTCATAAAACGAAATTCTTAGTTCATAGAAGTTTCAAACTTTACCGATGATTTCTTGAATTAGATAACATTTTTTCTTGGTCCGGATTATAACCTAACAATTACTAGTTCCGATGCATTACACTCTAACAACCCATCATTATTCTATTTTTTTCTTTTCAAAACTTTTGAAAAATTTGAGGGGTTGTTAGGTATTTCAATAGTATAGAAATATTTAAAAGCAAGAGCATTTATAGAAGTTACAAAAAATATTGTTTTTGTAATTTTTTTTATCGTCACTAATTTGTAATGGTTTTTGTCCGTGATCTATAGTGGCATTGTAATGGTTTTGTAACATTTGATTTAGTTTTTCATAAATCCTCCATTATTTTGTCACAACTTATAACAGTCATCATTGTTATAATTACCAATTGATTTATAGCGGTTTCTTAATGGCTCTCTCTTTCATTTAATATAAAATGAAACTTCAAACCACAATTAAAAAAAAAAAAAAAAAGATACTGTCGCGACCTAACCTCGGGTGTATCATCTAGCGTTTGGCTAGTGGATTTTTAAGCCTAAACTTAGCTCAAGCTCTCTCAAGCCCATACCAATTCACGACTTAGGTTCAAGTTCTTAATATGCAAATGATTTTTTAATTAAGAGCCATTTACTAATATATATTTGGTGGGTCGATTAGAAACCCAAATAAAGTAACAAGAGATTTAATTTACTCCTGCAAATCAGAAAATTGTGAGTTCGGGGACTTGATTATGCTAGATTTTTCTAACGCACTTTCGGTACATTTTCTCTTTTATTTCGAAAAAAAAATAAAATTTGTAGGCAGCTTGAATTGATTTTAATTTATTTCCCTAAGTGATCATACAGGTACGCAAACCACCAATTTAACACCCAAATGAAGTACTAAATATATTATGGGACTTACCTCATAGAAACGAAAACATCTACAATATTAGATTAAAATTCACATTAATAATCCTAGATATGATTTCTAATAAACATGCAATCACTCAATGTTTTTCAAGATTTTCTTTTATTTAAATGAAGCCTAGAAGTTACATGCAATGCAATGATGTACAAAATTATTTTAACTAAAATGACATGCAACATGCAACTTAAAATGCGAACTATATGTCATGCGACATTTATTAAATGACCTAATTTAGTAATAGGAAAAGATTAATGCAACTATTCTAACATTTACACATTTAGATGACGTGCAATGGATGACCTAATTCTACATGACATGTATATGATAATTTTTATGTTTTCTTTTATTTTTAATTAAATTTCAAAATTAAAATTACTCAATAATTAAGCATGCAATTTAAATTAATAAAAGGAAAAACTAACATCCTAAATTAATGTTTTTTTTTTGGGATTTTTATTTAAAAATTCGAAATTCCTATTCTAAACATGCAAAATAACCCTAAAACAAGCAATATTCTACATGAACCTAATCTAGCTCAAATACATTTTTTTGGGTTTTCTTTTGCGAAAACAAAATCAATTCAAACAACATGATAGCAAATCAGACAAGATATGATTGATATTCATCTAGTAAATTAACAAATCGTATCTCGCGTATGAGATCGGATTGGTCAATTTTAACAAAAATCGTGAATCGTATCTCGAACGTGAGATCGGATTAGTGATTTTTCCATATGATTGCGAATCATATTTCGGGCGTGAAATTGAACTGTCAATCATATGCACATTGTGAAATTAGGAAGATTTTCCAATTTAGAGGGCTACTCGAGATTACGGATAAGACTATATATCATGAACTTCGATCATATGTATTGAAATATTTTAAATAAGAAAACAGAATATTCGAAAATCAAATTAGAAATTTTTTTTACTTAATCCGAATATTGGCTTCTAAATTTGGACTTTGCATAATCGGACTGGGATCGCCATCACCTCCACAGATGGTGAACAATGGCAGAGCTTGCACCGACAAGGCTAGCGGGCAAGACTAGCCATTGGGTCAGTGAGTTTGGCACGGCCAAGAACTCAACTAAGGATCTACAAAACAGAGACAAGATGCCTCGGGTCGGTCACGGACCATCAGCAAGTGAACTGGCTTTACATGCGCTAGCCTAGCGCGACAAGGCCCCACGGCCAACTGGGAAGTCGTGGGGTAGCGAGCGCGAGCAGCAACAACTCGTCGGGACGGTGTTGATGTTGGAAACTATTGCTTCGAAATTGGGTAGAATAATGAAATCGGATCGAGTAAAACAACTCGGACTTTGAGGCTTGATATCACTTTCTTTAAGGATTTATTTGCCCCACAACGTTGCTAATGGTCACCGGCAAAAATCCTCTAGGATACAACAAAGTCTCGGATGAGAATATTTGATAGCAATTCAAGTATTTATCCAGGGTCTCTCTAAGAAACAATCGAAAAAATTGGCTGCAGTTTTCTGAAAGAGGACTCGAAAATGACCACTCACTCTTTCCGAAAAAAGACAAGTATATATATGAAACAGTCTTGCAACTCTTCGTAAAAATTGCGAACAAACACGTCTTTAGAAAATTGTTCGGATAACCAAACGCGACTCTTCGGAAGAAGTCGAAAACGAACAATTGCAACCATTCGGGAAAGTTAAAACCGAATAAGTAATTTTCCAAAGGTTGTCTTGAAAAGACACAAATAAAATTCAGATTTTTTTTTTTTTTTTTAAATAGAATTTCGAATTTTCATTTACATTTCATTTCCGAAAATTCTCAAATTAAAAGGCAACCTTTGAATTAAAAAAAATAAATAAATAAAAAAAAATAAAATAAAAAATAAATAAATAGCAAGGGATTAATGCTAATTAAACCGCGGGTGCGCAAGCGTGCAAAGTGTTAAGTGCGCCAAATAATCGTGCAATTATTCGCGCACCCGCACGCGGGTATGGTGGGGTCTAGCCCCACCCAATCATTCCTTTAACTACAAAAAGGAAATCCTGCATTTTTAAACTGACCCACTTGCTCCCACCTTTTCTATGTGGGACAAAGTAAAAAGCATTCATTTTGTTTTAACAAACAAAATTCCAACAATCCCTCACTTTGTTTGTAAAACAAAGATTTCAAAATTTTTTTTTAAAAAAAACCATACAGCCAAAGTTTTAGTAAGATTAATATACATACATAAAGGTCTCTTTCGAGTTAAACCTTTACTTAGTACAAGTATATCAAAGCTCTATCAAAGTGACAAGTAACTCGGCTTTAAACTTATACTTTTATGTAATAAAACCGGACATACCACACATATACTAACCTCTTGTTTCAGCGAGAATATCTATATTACTCCGCACTATTATGGCCTTGTGCTTGATCCTGTTTTATGAGCTCTCTAGAAAGCAACCCTATCTTTCGTAAGAAGCGGCACCACTTCTAAGCTCATATAGGTGAAGTATCTACCATGTGTTTCTGTTACTATCAACACACTACAAACTTGTATCATACTTCATTAAGAATTCAATTCAGCCTGCAAAACGTAACAGACGATACTGACTTCTCATATCAGGGCTACGTCGGTATCAAACGATCACATTCAATAACTTGTTCTTATCCATTAAACCTTGTAACTAGTGATGTTCTAGAAAAATGTAGGGTTACCATTATTGGTGATTTCAATTAAAGGGTTTCAGCCCCATTTCTTGTGAGGTCGTTATTACCATATGTCTTGGTAAAGCTTTCGTCAAAGGATCGGCAAGATTTTTACTTGACCTCACATAGACAATTGTTATGGTACCATCTTTAATCAATTGTCTCACATATTCATGTCTTAGACTAATGTGTCTAGACTTACCATTATAGGTGCTACTATAGGCTCTTGCCAAAGTGGCTTGACTATCACAGTGGATAGAGATAGGAGGCATAGGACTAGGCCATAATTTGATATCCAACAACAAATTTCTAATCCATTCAGTCTATTTCCCAATTGCCGCCAAAGCAATAAATTCAGATTCCATTGTTGAGTGAGTTATACATGTCTGTTTCTTGCTCGCCCAAGATACAGCACCTCCGGCTAGTGTGAAGATCCATCCGAAGTGGAACGCTCATCTCCCACACTTGTAATCCAACTAGCATCGTGTATCCTTCTAATACAGCCGGATAATTATTGTAGAACAATCCTAAATTTTTAGTTCTCTTAAGATAACCAAAAATTCTAGTAATAGCTCTCCAATGTTCAGTGCTTGGATTACTAGTATACCTACTCAACTTGCATACGCAATAAGCAATATCGGGTCTAGTACAATGCATCGCATACATTAAAGACCCTATAGCACTTGCATATTCTAGTTGTGCCACCGCTCTACCAGTATTATGATTTAATTTAATATTGGAATCAAATGGAGTACTTATTTCTTTAAAACCAAGATGTTGAAATTTATTTAATAACTTTTCAACATAACTACATTGGCTTAAAGAATAACCCCCACTATGTTTCTTAACTTTAATACCTAAGATAGTATCTACTTCACCCAAATCCTTCATTTTAAATATGGAAGTTAGATACTTTTTAGTCTCATTAATTCTAGTCATATTCGTTCCAAAGATAAGCATATCATCAACATACAAGCACACTAAGACACCATAGTCTTTAGTGAATTTAGAGTATATACACCTATCAGCACTACTATTGATGAAACCATTTGACAATATGACCGAATTAAACTTTTCATGCCACTGCTTATGAGCTTGCTTAAGTCCATAAAGAGACTTAATCAATTTACATACTTTTCTTTCATTTCCAGGAAGAACAAAACCCTCCGGTTGTTCCATGTAAATCTCCTCATTTAAGTCTCCATTTAAGAAAGCAGTCTTAACATCCATTTGATGAACACAAAGATCATAAATGGAAGTTAGAGCAAAAAGAACTCGAATAGAAGTTATACGTGCAACATGAGCATATGTATCAAAATAATCTATTCATTCTTTTTGTCTATATCCCTTAGCTACAAGCCTAGCTTTAAAAGCTTGAATGGAACCATCAGAATGATATTTTCTTCTAAAAACCCATTTGCATCCACTAGGTTTTGATCCTTTCGGTAAATCTACTAATACCCAAGTGTTATTGGACATAATTGAGTCCATTTCATCATTCACAGCTTCTTTCCAAAAAGAAGCATCTCTAGAAGACATAGCATCATCAAAGCTTCCAGGATCATCTTCTAAATTTAACACTAAAGGGTATTTATTTACCACATTATTATCTCCATCTCCTTCAACAAGAAAGACATGAGTAATAAAATCAGGACCTAAGTCTTTTATTTTCCTAGCTCTAGTACTTCTCCTTAGTTCAATCATGTCTTTAGAATCATTCGTTTCTTTCTCTTGAAAATCACTTTGAGTTTCCATAGATCTTGAATTATTTTCAATAATTTCAGAACTTATAAAACATTTATTTTCAAAGAATTCGACGTCTCTTGATTCTACTATGACATTAGACTATAAATCAAGAAGCCTATAAGCTTTGCTATTTTTAGCATACCCTATTAAAACACTTTTGATAGCTCTAGGACCAAGCTTTGTTCTCTTAGGACCTGGAGCTCGGTAGTATGCCAAACACCCCCACACTTTAAGATATGACAAATTTGGCTTTCTATCTTTCCATATTTCATAAGGGGTTATGTCATCTTTCTTGGAAGGTATTCTGTTATGAATATAACATGCACTAAGTAATGCTTCTCCCCAAAGATTAATTGGTAGCTTTTAATTTGAAAGCTTACAGTTAACCATTTCTCCAAGAGATCGATTTTTCCTTTCAGCTAAACCATTTTGTTGTGGAGTATATGGTGCTGAAGCTTGATGAATAAATGTTCTTCACAACGTGAAGAGAATTCATTTAAGAAATATTCTCCACCTCTATCTGATCGTAGAACTTTGATTTTCTTTTCTAATTGATTTTCTACTTCAACTTTATATTTCTTAAACATGGTAAATGCTTCATCCTTCAATCTCATGAGATAAACATATAAGAACCTACTACAATCATCCACAAATGTAATAAAATACATTTTACCTCACGTGTTAGCATACCATTAAATTCACATATATCACTATGAATCAAATCTAATAAATTTGAATTTCTTTTAACACTAGGAAATGGCTTCTTAGTAAGTTTTGCTAATTAAACCGCGGGCATGCAAAGTGCTAAGTGCGCCAAATAATCGTGCACCCACACGCGGGTATGGTGGGGTCTAGCCCCACCCAATTATTCCTTTAACTACAAAAAGGAAATCCTGCATTTTTAAACTGACCCACTTGCTATGTGGGACAAAGTAAAAAGCATTCATTTTGTTTTAACAAACAAAATTCCAACAGTTGAGTGGTAACATGCTCAACAAAATTCCAACGGTTGAGTAGTAACATGCTCTTGGGGACGGCGAGCAGCGGTCAGTGGACTTGCGGGTTAACACGGCGACGGTGAGCTGTGATAGTTCACGAGGTGGCTCTGGATCTCGTCAACACTGGACTGGATTCTCGATGTCGGATGATTGGCGATGCTGTCTCAAGAAAAGAAAGAACCCGCTAGAACTTCGTTGGACATGCTACGAGAGATTAAGACGGAGGAAGATCCGTGGTGAAATTCCCCGAGCCTTTTCTTTTCCCTCTCCACGTGATCAGAAAGTGGCCATCTTCTTTGTGGCAGAGCACGTGTTCTCCCTGTTTTGGCCGTGAGTATTATTCAAGCTTTGCACTCACGATTTCTCCTGGTCCATGTGCAAGACCTCTCTTCTTTGTTTCTTGTCTCACGTGTATCTCTATGTGCTCTTGGATTTTAATTGCCGACCCCCTACCCGATCGAAAGAGAGCGCCCCTTTTATATGCAAAGGAAAGGAGCCCACCAAGGAAAGAAACAAAATAACATATTGCATGGTCAAGACATGATTTCTTTTTCAATTTCCTTCCACCTTTGATCATGCAAAAATTGTAACCCATCCACATCATTTTCTTTCCTTTATTACTTTTCTTTCCTACAAACAAGAGAATCGGTCGTCGCATGTTTACATTCACGGGATCAGCAAAAATTCTTTTCCATTGGGACAACCCAAAGATTGACTGAATATTGCCAAAAGTTCTTGATCGTAATAGAATTTTCCCGATTCCGAATTTTGCAAAGATGAGCTTGCAATATCTCATTCCCGTGCCGGTCCTTATTAAGAATATATGAATAGATTGAACAAATATATGAAAAATCCACCATCATATAGCAATTCCTCATAAGTTAATTTTTGGTTATCAAAAAATAACGAGCTTGGGCTAATTCCCTTTCTTCATGGGCTTGGCCCAACTTGTCAAACTAAAACTTAGAACTATCAATTTAAACTCATCTATCATCAGTCTAATATAATAAAAAAATGCTATGCAATCTTGAATTTTCCATGTAATAAATAATTTTGATCGCCAAAATTTAGGTGTCAATAGCTATATAAAATCAAAATGAGAATTTTCCTTCCCTTCTCATATCTTTAATTTCTTTGCTCGATGATATATATAACATTGTTTCTATTTCTTTTATTATTTTGACTGGAAGAAAGAATAAGGTTTGTTATATTTTGAGAGGATAGTCCTCGAGTCTATTGCATTGGATTACATTCTTTGAATGATGGATTTTCCTTAAGCTTGCGTGTAAGACATTTTATCTTATTTTTTGCATCCTTTTCAACAAATTTCCAACAAATCTTAATTTTCATATTATCTAATATTTATCCAACACTTCATGCATCAACGTAAACAAATCATTAGGGGATCTTTAGTAACGTGTTGAAAAACTTGTGCTTAGGATTTATGACAGTGACATAGAGTGTAACCTACACAGCCAATAGCAACCGATTTATCATTTAAAAGGGCTCGTCTACTTTTATTTTAGTATCGCTCTGCAATAATAAATGAAATTCGTGCGCTATTTTCCTGCCCGAGACCGTCCTTCTCATGCAATCGATTGGACATATCTCTGATCATATCCACGCATTTAAACGTCTGAATGTACACAAATCCTGACAAATGACAACTAATCAACCGGCAATTACTTATTTCTTTATACCACGTGCAATTTTTTCCTTTGAGAAATATATGTCTAAAATATAAGCCGCGGCATCGTGCAATGGGAACACACCAAACCGTATTGGACTGCATCGGGTTTGCCAAGGAAACAAGAGGCATTCCTCAAAATCTGTGCCGCTTCAGGAAATAATAAAATAGTTTCCTTGGTAAGAGGTTGAGCAAAAAAGAAAATCAGGGTTTAGCGTTTAATGTTTTAGGGTCAATACAAAAAGACCGTAGTCTTTTTAAAATTCATACTCTCCATATTGCCACATTTTAATTTGTCAATGCCTAGACATTTGTTAGTATAAATTGTCGTTATCAGAGACCAAGTCGGATCTACAATTCTGACTTAATTAATATATAAACTTATATTAAAAAATTCCAGTCATCTTGCCCAAAAAAATATCATATTATGTATTAGTGAATCCAACCACTTAAGTAATCGTTGCTGACTGATCGACAAAAGAGAAAAAATGGTTCTTGACTCTATATACATATTTGGGCCATAAAACATAAAGAATAAATCAGAGGTGGATACTTAAGTATACAGGTATATGGGCATTATAATTAGAACAAGTTTGCAGATGTCTGTGGAGTTAAAGCTAGACAGAGATTAAAGCAGATAGGTGTCCGACTGCCATATGCATTTTTGAACAGATACAGCTCTGTTTTGATTTAAAATCTCTGTATTACTAGCAAAAAGAGCACACCTTTATGGATGTGAAAATTTTTAAACAAAAACTTTTAATGTATAAATAAGGGTGTTGCCATTTCCACACCCTATTTGACTAAAACATGTTATTTTTATGTTAACTAACCAAATTATATTCATCACGAAATTCGGTTCAAATAATTAAAATTATCCGTTGTCTCTCCGTCTCTCAATAAAATTTGGATCATGCTAATTCGACACTCAAATTAGTTCTATACACACCCTAAGAAAATTATGTGACAAAAGTACCCTTGTGCGTCTACAGCCCATTTCTTTATCACTCAGCCTACAAAAGACCCGCCTCTCGGCTGTACAACACCACCCTTATCGGCCTTCTCACTCTACCATTGTCATACATCGCTTGTCACTTGCCTCCACCCTGGCTCACATCTCGTCATTTGCACCTTTGCTCTCGACCGTTGCTTCAAGATCCAAGCGCATCTCACCATGATCACCTGGATCAAACTGTATGAGGGGTCAACCGCAGATCGACCTAGAACTGAGGTTCCAGATGTCTCGGCGACAACCTACGTCGTCGAGCTCGATTTTAAATTTAAAAGATTGCTAACCAAGAAGAAAAAGATGTGAAAACTCAATAGATACGTTCATATATTATAGAGACAATTAAACATTGGTCAGTAACTCAACCGAGACCTTATAACTTAAGGTTGTTTAATTAGACAAAAGTTGGTGGTTTTTCTATTTTTAAATTAGTACTTTATTATTAGGGATTAATTAGTTCGAAAACTTAGTAACTTATCCAAATATAATTTGATATGTTAGTATAAAAATTGGTAATTTGCAAAGTACAAAAGTAATTAGTAATTTCAATAAGAGTGGGGTAAGTTACCAACTAATTACTTGGAAAATAAGTAGGACAAAAACGTCACATATTATTATTTTTTTAAAAGATAATTCTGTGACATTTACTAGCACTTGTTGCAATTTACTAGTACGGATAAAAGTTCATATATATATATATATTGTATTTTGTCAAGGAAATTGTTAAAATATCTATTACATTTTTTGCCCTAGAAATTGATAACTATGATATCTATTATAAAAAACCCTAAACTGGTACACTTTGATAAATATACAAACAATTTTTTGACCAAAAAACCTTGTTTGTGAAAATTATATAATAAACATTTACCCCCTAATTTATTCTGGGTTTTGTTCCAAATATACCATATGCTAAATTGGATTAATACCACAAAAAAATCATAAAAATTGTAAACAAACGGAACGTAAAATCCTAAATTGCTAATTTAACTTAATAATTTGAGAATAAAATTTAACGAAAACTAACATAGGGTAAATTTGTCACAAGTATACTAAGTTTGGGGTTTTTGGTGGTCAAAAAAATAGTTTGACTAAAAAGTCCCCTAATCTAAACTAAAAGATGTCGAGAACTGGACGTGATGGTGAGGGAAAGTACACTGTACTGTGCAGTACATCTTATGCTCCTCAAGGTTTGCGGATGTACTTCTTGCTTCTCTAGTTGGTGAATAAATCCAGTGAAGCCTCGATCTTCTTCACTCTCTTCTTCCGTTTCTTTTATCATAACACATCATGCTTCTCAATAACCTCCCTCTCATCTCTGTCTTGAGTTCACACATGTTGATTGAATTGGACCTAAGCAAGTCCTTAAAAGGCTTCATCTAAATTCTCATCTAGTTTCGAGATCATCTAGATGTAAAATAAAAAGAAGGTATGGCTAGGTATAGGACATACTGTACAAATTAGAGGTATAAAGCATGTGAGTATCGGCGCGTTAAAATAAGGATGCATCCATGGAACTCACAGTTTTTGTGTATCAAACAGACAAGTTGCAGAGGTTCCTCAATAGCCTCCCTCTCATCTCATAGAGGTCTTGAGTTCACACTTGTCAATCAACTGCATTGAATGCTATGATACCATAAGGTAAGCTTTTGGTCTTGTTTTCCACAAGTTCAATTTCGTATGCCACTCTATCTCACTTATTTATGTCGTATGGTGTAACCAATATGCCCTTAATTGACATGCGTGCACGTAGAACTCATTTGCCTAGTTAATATAACTTTCTCACTGCTCACATAGATAACAAATTATTGCACGGACACCGTTGTATACCAGGCTTCTCACTCATTATGTCGCATAAGTCTTATATATAGTCCACATAATATAAATTATGGCCAAGATATGAATAGATGCATCCCATTTCATAAAAAGAGCCGAGCTTATTTCGGGTGCCGATGGACGCACAGGACTACTGAAATCAAGCTTCTTTCCGTTTGTAAACTACTTTTATGAACTCTAATCTTGTGCTCCAGCAACACTCGGTTCTAACTCCATATTCCCAGCCAAGGAAACACATTGGAAGGCTTAAGCAATTAATTATATACATTTTGAGCGAATATACTAATTACTACATTTGCACTCATTCGATTTATAATTCTAAATAAAAGCCAATTTCGTGCACGACGCTAAAAACACCATATATATGCGAATCCGTTACGTTATATCATCAACCTTTCTTTAGACCTTCTCCTTTACCATTTATTAACAATTTATTTCCTAAGGTCTATGATTTTACTGCCGTTAGCACATGGTTTTATTCCTTTTCCCAAGAGCTCCAGGCAAGTTCTTTTTCACGTGCAATCCCTTACGTGTGACAAGATTTCGCTTATTCAACGCCAGGCACGTCTTCGTTCAAAAAAAAAAAAAAAAAACGCCAGGCACGTCTGAATTAATAATTGCGTAGCCTATAGGGACGATGAAAAAGCAGAACACCACGTGCACGCACAATAAAGTGAAGGAGTGCTAAATACGTTGCCATGCTTTGTGCAATATATGATTTTGACCCAAGAAAAAAGATGGTCCGTGACCAGCTGATGTCGAGGAGATCCTTTTGAGTAGATAAAGGAGTTTTTTACAAATTAAATAATCATTTCTTACTTAACTATTTAGATAACTTTTGTTTACATCAGTGTGGTTGGAATCAACAGGGAATGCTTAGGGCGAGCATGCATGCATCTAGAGTGGTAGAGCTAGGCTACTCTTGATCAATCTCTAAGCGAGTTAATCGATGCACGTTCCATACGTGCATTAGCGGGTTAAAAAGGAGCAACGAAGAACAACAACGATTTAATGCCCATCTTGATATAATATTACACGCCTATGAAAGTCATTGCATACATGTTTCTATAGATCACGCTAATCAATACCATCTCAACTATTAATTGTGGAGCTCACATAATCAATAATAGAGATGGATTTGGTCTATATGATCTGTATATAAGTCATGCAATGTTTTGCTCGAGTCGAGAGTGGGAATATTAAATCTCTACACAACAATTGCTAAGAAGCGAAACCCTAGTCGTGATTGGTGACCTGATTCGCTAACTAGTTCGTCCATTTACCGAAACAGAAGCCTGTTGTTTCCACAGTGGATCTGCCCTACTAGGATCCGGCTTTTTCATGCACCGTTTCTTGTCTAAGGTTTTTTCACTGCCTTGGACCGAATCATTGGCTTCTCTTGGATCAAGATGATCTCATTTATGTCGTCTAGTTTTACATTGATTACCCGAAAAGGCGTGTCAGACAGCGAATATAATTATTACATGAAACACAACATGATCAACTTTACCTAGTTGGCCCACGGTATATTATAATAAATTGAAGAACAAGGTCCCTTCGATGCAGGCCAAAAATTAATTTAATCCTCGATTATAGGGATTAACAGGTTGGCCACGTTACGCTTATCTTATAATTGCCCCTCGCGACCTTGTTTAATGTTTTAATTGGCGATTACGCAAGATAATTCCACAAGAACAAGCTTGATGATAAGACAGCGTAAGCTCATTTTCAATCTTCCCGACTTTGTTTTGCCTTCGTGTTGTTATTATCATGTGATAGGAGAGCAACCACTCCATTAATTTGGCTGAAAGTTGAAAATTTCACACATAAATTAGAACGTTTGTGAGGATTTATATCCTCACAACTTAATTAGAATGTCACATTTTCCGAGGCCCATGGTTCTTGATTATGTTACTGATGCTACTAATTCTTTGAATAATCTTTCCTCCACATTCCTCAATAACAATAGCAGCATTTTATATAATAGTCATGGTAAACTCCAGTTTATATCATAAAGATGTCTTATTACTATATGCATTGATGATAAGCTCTTCTTTTGTCATGTTAATAAGTTCCTTTAGTCTTACGGCAATTTTGAAATTTTTCGTAGCACCTTAATTAACTAGAAGGTAAACCATTACTTCTCACAGGTGCTCTGGAACATTGTATGTGTCCGAGGAAAATATGAAATTGCAATCATGACGCCTGTGGTGCGAAACGTGTTTTAGGATTTCTTGTCCGAGCATGAAATGATGCCTTTGTTGTGCAGGGAACAAAATTGGTCATTTCCCTCTTCCATAAAATGCTTGCAATTTTGTTCTGATTAAGCTAAATTAATTAATAAATGTTCAGTAGCCTATTGCTTTTGAAGTGATACTAAAGGCTCAAAATGCACCATTAGTTTGAAGCACTTACGGCATTGTTAGGCTAGCATTTTCGTTAGAACTAGAAGCACTTATGGCAACTTTAGGCTCAACTCTATGAAATTTTATGTAGTATTCTAATAAATCATATGGACTGTGTGGTTACAGACATTTTTTATATAGAATATTATCTCAAACATATCATGAATGGCAGATTTGTATTATTTAATGAGATATGATATACGGATTGGGACACATTATTTGTTAGATAATCAATGTGTTATGCTCTAATTGATCTTTCTAATGTGATTGATTATAGTAGGCGTGCTTTTAACGGGACTAATTTTTTGTGAAATTTTTTTCTTTGGGCGGGGAAGTACTTTTATAAAAGCACTATTTCTAGTAGACTCCCAAAATCATAAACGCACCGACTAAAACCCTAGTCAAATTAATGATTCACACCACGTGTCATTAATCAAATCATATATAGTCAACTTCTCTAACATATATTAATAGGGGCTTTTGTAATGTCTCTAATCTGGATCCACTTTGGATGCTTGTATATCGAGAACAAGATCAATAGAGAGATTTCTTACACGTTTCTGTTTCGGGAAGGAATTGAGACACCTCGGTCTAGGTAAACCCCTAACATATAGATCTCATAGAAAATTGGTAGATATCTTCAAGAGAATGGTAATATTTGCGCTTTATTTTTACTTCAATAATCTAAAAATTATTTGGCAAAAGAGAAAAGAAGTATTTACACGCTTTAAAAGTTTGTCATGTCATAAGAGTTTGCCAAAAGATAGTCGTACACTATATGGAATGATTCGATTTGTAAACTTTTGTTTAAACATGTTACAAGAAAGTTCAGTTTTTTGATTGCTGAACCTGACCGAAACATATGCTCTGCAAAGGCTCTTTAAACTAAGCTTCAGTACGACTTTTCTTTTTCCTGGTTTGCTGTGTTCGGTAAATGACAAGGAGAAACATTTTTCTTTTATGCTTTTTATTTTTTTTATTTGGAAAATACAGATTTCTCTGCTGCACCGAATATCTCTCGAATTCTAGGGGCTCTATTTTCCGAAGTATCATGGGACTGGTCAACCCGTGTCCAAGAAGAACAACGTGGGGAGGTGGCTGTGGAACTTCTTTCACGAGCAATCCTCCACGAAAACGTTGACGCCGATTGTCTCCAGAAAAGAACAAAAGGAGAATCGGTAATGAGTCTTGAAGCAGTTGATGAGCGCGTAAAGAAATGTATTTTTAAATTCTCTCTTCTTTCTTGCCCGCATGACTAAGTAAGTCGTGGGAAGTTCATCGGCTCGTTCCTCAGCAGCGCTCCTTAGCCGATTTCTTCTTCTTTGTGGAAACACGGGAAAAATGAGCACGAGCCTTTGAAAGACAAATGCTGGTTTTTCCTTTCTTTAACTTTTATTGGCTGTAATGTCGAGGACACGTGTTTTTGCGGGAAATCCGACGACTTCATTTTCATGTGGGGGCAGACAGCGAGCATCTCGACAGAGAACCAAATACGAAAATAAGTTCCCTATAAAGAGCACCCTTCAATGGAAGGTGAAGGTCACAAGAAGAAAGAGGCCGAGCGAAACACAAGTCCCCTCTTTTGTTCTGGATCAAGTGATTCGTACAAGTTCGTTTTTGTCTTGTTGAGAGAGAGAGAGAGAGAGAGAGAGACAGAGACGATGGGCAGATTTCTAGGGTTTGGGTTCACTCTGACCCTGCTCTTTTGCATGGCTCAAGGCAAAGTCCTCCACTATGATTTCGTGGTAAGTAGGAACATCTCCTTGTTGAGCACTTTTAAGTGTTTTTTTTTTTTTTTTTTTTTTGACCATACAGATCATTTAGCGACTACTAGCGCATTTGTATCAAGTTTTACGATCTCATGATTCGTAGATGTTATTGTAGATCTTCACATCTAGATCTGGAGCTAGTTAGATCTTGGACTATGCTCGAGGCCAAGTATTACGGCATTCATATACCAAAACTACATGCATTTTTCTGATGATTTTATCTTCTTGAGAGTTTGGTAGTAATCCCTAAATATTTACAGTTGTATAATTTATTTATTTATTTATTCATTTGGGAAGTGATCTCCAACCCATTTGGGTCTTTATTCTGGAAGCAAGTGCAGACGCCGGCCCCTAAATTAGTTAATGTTATTTGTAGGCTGTGGTACACCGAAACGCTTCGGCATGAATTTAATAAGAGAGATTACTTAAGATGTTTGACGGTCCAATTTTAAAGGATGATTTTTTATTTGTTGCAGGTGAAGGAGACACCTATTAAGATGTTGTGTGAGACGAATCGCTCTGTATTGACTGTGAATGGTTTATTTCCTGGACCGGAGATCCGTGCTCACAAGGGTGACACCATCTATGTCAATGTTACCAACATAGGACCTTATGGAGTCACTATTCATTGGTAAAAATAAAACCACCCTTTCTCCACCCTTAACCCTCCCTCCTCTCTGTCCTTCCTAATATTGTCCACACATGCAGGCATGGAGTGAGACAAATAAGGTATCCCTGGTCTGATGGCCCAGAGAACATCACGCAATGCCCAATCCCTTCGAACTCAAGCTTCCTTCAGAAAGTCATACTCACTGAAGAAGAAGGCACACTATGGTGGCATGCTCATAGCGATTGGACACGGGCTACTGTACATGGCCCTATAATCATTTTGCCTGTCAATGACACCAACTACCCTTACAAGTTTGATGCACAACACACAATTGTGATTGGTATTCTACTTAAATGATAGAATTAAGTTTTTCACTTAATCAAACATGCACAAGTAATTGCTTGAATTGTTTTTCTTAACAAAACTAATTTGGCACGCAGCTGAATGGTATGCGAGAGATACAAAGGCTATAATCGATGATGCTCTTGCAACTGGAGGCGATCCAGACTTGTCTGTGGCCTATACCATCAATGGTCAACCAGGAGATAGTTACCCATGCTCTAATGGTATGAATTCTAGTGTGTACTTATGAGTGTGATATATGATATTTTTTAAAAGGAAAAGCTCGTATTCATAGGTAATGAAATGAAACCTTTTTACTCTATATTAATGAAATGAGATCTTGCAAAATTGTTATTCCTTAAATCTAATCAAGATCTATAACAATACTTTTAATATGGTGCTTTTTTTAAAAAATCTTTTGTAGGGTCAGCATACAATATAACAGTTGTGCAAGGAAAAACGTATCTCTTCCGGCTCATCCACTCTGGGATGAATGAAGAGATGTTCTTCGGCATAGCCAAGCACAATCTTACTGTGGTTGGAATGGACGGAGCTTATTTGAAGCCGCTTAAGACCAATTACCTCATGATAACTCCTGGTCAAACAATGGATGTTTTGGTAACTGCAAACCAAGCCCCTGGTCACTACTACATGGAATTTAGTCCGTTCGCGGATACCGATGCCCCGTCCAATTACAACGTCACGAGGGCAATATTTCAATACAATGGCAGTTATAACCACTCGGAGATTCCTTTGTCACCCGAGCTTCCAGGTCGTACAAACAAGAGTGATGCTGGAAACTTCACTGTTCAGTTGAGAAGTTTGAACAGCAAAGAATATCCATCTACAGTTCCAACCAAAATCACTAGGAACATTACGATCACAGTGTCCGTGAATCAACAGCCATGTCCTGCTAATACAACATGTACCGGTCCACAAGGCACCATTCATTCGGCAAGCTTGAACAACATAAGTTTTTGGGCTCCATCGATTAGCATTCTCCAAGCATACTACAAGTATGTAAATCACTAGACCTTCCAATTTTGATCATATTTGTTAGTATCTTAGACTAATAGAGTTTATTCAAGTTGAAATTTTCTTCAAATTGAACTGATTTAAAGGGTTTAAACCTTCACTGTCTTAAAGCGAAGGCATAATTCAACATCTAAATGTGTCTATAACATTATGTTTGTGTGGTGCGTGCAGCAATCTCCAAGGAGTCTACAACAAAACTTTTCCGGATACACCACCTTTCGTGTTCGACTACACCGGGAATGTATCAGCCTTAGGAGAAGCTGCCAATGTGAGCACTGAAGTGTTGATGATTAACTATAATGAGGAGGTCGAAATAAGATTCCAGGGGACCAATTTCGGAGCAGCAGAGAATCACCCCATGCATTTACATGGCTACAGCTTTTATGTCGTTGGAATGGGCGATGGAAATTTCAGTGACTCTTATGTATCGCAGTATAATACAGTTGATCCGCCTTACGTTAACACCGTCGGACTCCCCAAAAATGGGTGGACAGCCATCAGATTCAAAGCGGATAATCCAGGTAATATAATTTATCAATAGAAACGCATATAAACATATAGTTTGCACGGATTTATACTTGTATATGAATACATTTGACAGATTATTCTTTTACGGCTGCTTGTAGGGGTGTGGTTCATGCACTGTCACTTGGAACGCCATGCAAGCTGGGGGATGGACACGGTCATTGTCGTTGGAGATGGGGCGAAAAAACATCAGAAGGTGCTGCCCCCGCCCAAAGACATGCCTCCTTGTTCCGTGTCTTGATCAGGATATTGTTTGCTTTGAGTTCATTGCTAGGGCAACGGCCATTGATATACCAATGGAAATAAATCATCTCTACTGCGTGGCGAATTTTTCAATTCTGGATCATTGAAATAAGCTTTGACTTTAACATATGTTTCGGCATGTGAAAAGTTTATGTTCGATTCAAAATAATGTATTCTTTTGTGCCGTAAATTATTAAAAATTTATTTGTACATCAATAGAGGCGAAATATTCAATGATATTGACTAAAAGGACCATTCACCATCAGTTAATAATACTATGTCATACAAAAATCCTATAAATAAATCAATTTGATGTGTAAATGAGCACATGTAGTTAACAGCGTCAAAGCCCAAAATGGATGCCAACTTGCGATGTTGACATGGAAGGAGTCGATGAAACTTGCGATATTGACGTAAATAAATCAACTTGCGATGCCAATTTGACATGCTTTAGATAAGGTTTTTTTTTTTTTTTTTTTTTTGTTAGCTCTTCAATGGAGGTGTGGATGATGGAAATCGGTTTTTGAATTCGTTTATAAAATTGGAAATATTTCTTATGGGATCTCTTCAGCTGACGGAAGGAGGAATGAAGATATCATATCACATTCTCTATGCTGAAAGAGAAAGCTACTGGAAGTTGCGATGATTGTTCACAACCCATCAAAATAATAAGTTGAACATCATCGTGGATGTATGAGGATGATTGTTGGCTAGAGAAATTATTTGAAAATAATCAACTAATTTTAATCAGCTCTTTGTAGGAAATCTTCAATTTGATTGCGATGTTAGGCTATTAAATGTACTCGGGATAAAGAATAATCACATGATTGAAAATTTGCGCAAATTTTGTCTTTTCTTTGGAACCTTGTGTCTAAAGAAGGTCGCATCACGTATCGAACTTTGGATTGACCTTGTCCGCTCGGATTTGTCGCGGTTAAATCTACTTCTTGAACGAGATTGTCGGCATGATTATTATTATAACTATAATAATTTAAGTTACTAGAAACAAGAGTAGGTTTGCTATAATTTATCGTCAATCACTAAAATTAATATACTAGATAACGCGGCAACTATAAGCAGAGAACTTTATAAATTGTTCCGACCAAAAAAGTATAAAAAAGCTTTGTAAATGATCTGCACTATTCTAAAAAAAAAATTGCTCACTTAACTTTAAGATGATATCGACTACCATAGAATAATTAAAAGTGCGTGCATGCGTTGCTTGGAATTTATGTCATTAGGAAGCACCTATAAAAAGTGCTTTATTAAATTATATTGCCTACTTTGACAGTTGGACTTAATCGAATAATTATAAGATACATGCATCATTTAATTACAACCACTCGTTAAATTTTAAAACAATACTTCCACTTGTTAGCCAAAAGACGTGGTCCATTTATGATCATTCCAGTCCAAACAAATAACATTGTCAAGTCAAAAGGTAAACATTTGGGATTCCAGCTATAGTGTCACCAAGTTGTGAATAAACTCTTGTTTTATAAGAGGGTGGGAAAAAATATTGCAAATTGGAGGGGGAGTGGTTGAGTAGATACCCAAAAAAGAACACTTATTTCATCATTAGTTCAAATGCCAAATTTTAAAAAGGTCGGGGACCTTTGTCTTGCAACAGTTGATCTTCTTCGTGGAAACAAATACTAGAAAGGGCCCATACGACATTGCACATTTCTTTCCCCTTGCAAAAGCTGATCTTCTTCGTGAGCATACACATCCGACCTGATCTTATGAATAGGTCAAATGAAGTCTTTTCTCAATTTCTACGGTCATCTTTAAACTCTGTGATAAGTGCCTCAGAAGTCCTAAAATTTATTAGCAAAATGCAATTGAGTCCTACAAATTCTTAAAGTGTAATGCAGTCTTAAAATTTTATCTAATTGATTTAATGAAGTGCTTCCGCTAATTCCATCTATTTTGGCTAAAAGAAAATGTCGGCATGATTTTTTTATTTTTTATTTTTAAAGACATGTGACATACTACTAAATGCCACATTAGAAAAAGAAAACGTGAATATAAAAGCCCAGATTGATTTTGACGAAAGAAATTACCAAAAATATGGGTATATCAAACTTGGGTCCAAAAGGATCAACAAGAGAAATTAACAGGATTTTATGGGAGAATTGGGCGGATACCCGAGATTTCTCAAAGATCAACTAACCAAATTGAACTTGAACTCTGTAGAAGAAAAAAAGTACAATCTTGACCACAAGCTCAAGACCAAGTTCACATGGCCGCGCTCATGCTCAAGCATTTATTTTGGTCGAACATGGTCAAGCTTAAGCGGCGATGGTTGAATTTGATCAAATTCAAGCGGCCATGGTCGCAAGCTCTAGTGGAAATATCCTTCGGATTCCATCAAAATCACAATGCAACCAACTGATCTCTCTATTGCCGACGTCGAATTTGAGCTCAATAAACTAGTGAACTTTGTAAATTGTTACGACCAAAAGAATAAAATAAAAAGGAACTTTGTAAATTCTTTGCAATATTAAAAAAATAAAAAAATTGCTCACTTAATTTTAAGATGACATCAACTGTCATAGAATAACTAAAAGTGCGCCCGTGTGTTTCTTGAATTTATGTCATTAGGAAGCGCCTAGAAAAAAATGCTTTATTAAATTATATTGCCAACTTTTACAGTTGGACTCAAATAACTACAAGATACATGCGTCATATAATTTCAACCACTTGCTAAATTTTAATAACAATACTTCCACTTATTTAGCCAAAAGATGTGGTCCATTTATGATCATTCCAGTCCAAGCGAATAACATTGTCAAAAGATAAACATTTAGGGTTCCAACTATATTGTGACTAAGGTGTGAATAAATTATTTATACTCTTGTTTTGTAAGAGGCTGGCAAAAGAATATTGCACATTGGAGGGGGAGTGGTTGGGTAGATACCTGAAAAGGACATTAATATCATCATTAGTTCACATGTGCAAAATTCATATTTTAGGAAGGTCGGGGAACTTTGTCTTGCAAAAGCTGATCTTCTTCGAGGAAACGGATCTTGAAAGCGGCCCAAACGACGTTGCGCATTTCTTTCCCTTTGCAAAAGCTAATATTCTTCGTGAACATAGAGATCGGACCTTGATTTTATTGATAGGTCAAGTGAAGTCTTGTTATAAATTTCTGCAGTTATCTTTGAATTTTGGGATATCAGAAATATTAAAACTTATAGAGAAAGATCAATCTAGTCCTGCAACTTTACAAAAGTGTTATCCAATTCTAAATTTTTTTAGATTGATGTAACAAAGTCCTTATTTATTTGATCCAAATTGGCAAAAAGAAAATATTTACTGGACTTTTTATTACTTTTTATTATTACTTTTTAAAGACATGTGACATCCACCAAACACCACATTAAGTTAAAAAAAAAACAAGAAAATTTTATAACTCGGATTAATTTTAACGAAAGAAATAACCAAAATTAGGGGTATATCAATTTTTGTTCCAAAAGGATCGACAAGAGAAATAAATAGGAATTTTTTAAGAGAAATTGGGCGGAAACCTGCGATTTCTTAAAGAAAACACAAATTGAGCTTGAACTCTATAGGAGAATAAAATTTGCAATCTTGACCACAAGCTCGAGATCAAGTTCACACGGCGGCGCTCACGGTCAAGATTGAGCGACCATGGTTGAACTCGATAAAAGCAGCCATGGTGACGAGCTCTAGTGAAAGTATCTGTCGATCAAAATCACGATGGAACCAACTGATCTATCTATCGTTGACCTCGAACTTGAGCTCAATAATTTAGAGAACTTTATAAATTGTTCTAACAAAAAAAAAAAAAAAAATCAACAAAAGACTTTGTAAATTGTTTGCACTACTCTAACAAAAGAATTGCTTACTTAACTTCAAGATGATAACAACTATCACAGAATAATTAAAAGTGCGCTCGTGTTTGTTGGAACTTACGTGATTATAAAGTGCCTACAAAAAGTGCTTTTATTAAATTATGTTTGCCTACTTTACAGTTGGATTTAATCAAATAACTATTTTATACATACATGATTTACTTACCACTTGCTAAATTTTAACAACAATACTTCCCCTTATGTAGCCAAAATATGTCGTCCATTTATGATAATTCCAGTACAAAGTAATAACATTGTCAAAAAATAAACATTTAGGGTTCCAACTATAGTGTGAATAAATTATTACACTCTTGTTTTATAAGAGGGTGGCAAAAAAAATATTGCCAATTGGAGGGGGAATGGCTGAGTAGATACCCAAAAATAAACACTATATATATTTTGCTCTATTAGGCTCGCATTCCGACTTTGGTATTTGCAAGTTTGTATTTCATCCTTGTCTCTGAGAGTTCATTTTTTGCAGGTTCGTATGTCCCATTTCATTTTTTCTTTTATATGACGTAATTGTGCTTTTTGAAAGTTTTATAACTCAATTACAACTTCTTCTTTTTTTTTTTTTTTTTTTTTTAATCATAGCTCAATTACAAATTTCGCAATAAGTCTCAGGACTTTTGGTGCATTTATCTATTAAACTTTAATATTTGGCTATCTTGATGTAATTTAATGAAGCATCCTCGAAAGATAATATCAACCACAAGGGTGTCACAACCTTCCCGAGGGTGAATTACCTAAAGAAAGCTAATGGATTACTAAGTCCGAAGACTTGACACGGACCCTCCCAAGTCCTACCAATCGCGACTTGATGTTAAGAAATTAATCTATTTAAACATGCAATTATACTCAATTTGGAGCCGCCACTAACCAATTAGGGTTGGTTAGAAACCCAAGTAAAGTATGTGAGAATACTTTACTATTGCGAACCAAAGATTCAGTAGGTTCGGGGACATGGTTACGCTAGATTAGTCTAACGCCTTTTTGGTACCTTTTATTTTAATTTTAAAAATATTTTGCAGGCAATGTTGATTAATTTAAACTTAAGCTACTAACATGCAAATGGTGGTCATGTAGGTGCACAATCAATAAAATAACATTCAATAAAAAATGCTAATAAAAATGCATGCCCTAAACATAATTTCTAAATGACATGGCACATAATTTTTCTTTTTCTTTTTTTTTAAATGTTAATTATATGCAATCTTAATCTAACTTAATATACATAAATTTATTTTAATGACATGCGAGATGCAATTCATATGGTATGATTTAAACTTATCACTATATGTATGCAATCTAATTTATATAATTCTAAATATGCATGTGCTATTTGATATGGGATGAATGACATGGTATTTCTACATGCATGCTCTTTTATGATTTTTTTTTTTTAATGATGATTCATTTTTTAAAGCATATATGCAACTTATGCTAAATAATGATGATATGAGATTAATTATGAATGAACCTATTAACTAACTAAGGAAATGATCTTTTTTTTTTTTTAATGACATAATGTTTTTTATTGAAAAGAAAGTAACTTAATGGTGCAATGATCATCTTTTAGCATTTTCCTTTTTATAAAAAAAAAAAAAAAAAAAAAACAATTAAACTATAACTCATATGGCATGCATAACATTTTTTGTTCCTCTTTTGTTTTACTAAATGAAAATCGACTTAATCTAAAAATATCTAGGTGTGTTGCTTTAATATGAAATGTGTATGGACCTAAGTACCTAAGTTCTAGATATGACAATATTTTACTAATAATTTTTTTTAATTAAACCTATTATGCAAATTAATTAATATGTACCTAATATTTTTTGGATTCTTTTTATTGAAATTCGGAATTAATAAAAAAACTAATTAGACTAACTAAAGTGAATGATATTCTAATTTATTTTAGGAATCAATTTAACTTAAACTATATCTTATCTTAAAAGCTATATAAAAATCAAGACATGCCAACATTATTTAAAATTAGCCCTAACAAAAATCACCCATCTAAAGTATAATCTAAAATTATAATCCTATAAATGCAATTCTAATTTGCTAACCCTAAAACTACAGTCCTAATTTACTAAACCTAAATGCTCTAATGCAATATTTAGATTTTTATGTACTTTTTGATTTTTTTTTATTTTTTTAATCTTTCCAAACAAGTAATTATTTAAAAGAATGAAGATAAGAATTAAAATAACCGAAAAAATAATCCGTTGTCTCATGGATTAAATTAACAATTATTTTAACTCTATAATGATTTAACAATTTAAATACTATCAAAATTCCTAAAAATTAAAGTAATTAAAAAAATGACCCGACGTCTTACGGGTCAAATTAATAATTACCATAATTTGGGATAAAACCCCTTAATATCTACAAGGTCTAAAAATATTGACATACAATACTACAATTCAAATAATTAAACTTAAAAATAAGCTAACATAACATGAAATAAGTAAAGAATAAAAAGTAAAAATAAACTACCTAAGGCTTGGAAAATGGGAGTAGCGACGGTGGTAAATGGCGTCGGTCGAAGGGTGTCCAGTGAACAGCAGGGTCGTGGCGTTAGTGACCGGCGAATAGCAGGGTTGCGGGTCGCAGCGGTGGTGGAGGGCGGAGTGGTGAGCGGTGTCGCGAGTTGGAGCTGCAGCAGCCAAAGGGGCTGTACAGATGTCGGGTGCCGGGCGAAAGATGGCAACGGGGGGCGTTGCAGGTGGCAGCGTGGACCACCGGTGAAGGGCGTTGCGGGCCGGGAAACTTCAGATGCAGGCGCTGATCGGAAGCAGGGCCGTCGTGGGATCTGCAGAGGGGCTCTGGCGTCGCTGGGTTGTTGGCGAGGCTTCGAGTGCAAGTCCGGTGTGGTGGCGGTAGCTACGCAGGCTGCTGGTACAGGCGTTGACGGTTGCAGGTGTCGAAGGTGTTGCTGGTGTTGGATGGTCGCCGTGGACAGAGACGCGGGCAGGGGCGGCGTTCAAGCAACAACAGTCCGACTTGGGTGGAGACGGAGCAGGGGCGTCGGCATGGGGGCTCCTAGGACGGCGACCAGCGGGACGGAATGACTAGCGGAAAGGCGTCGATGGCGCGGGCGCTGGTGCTGGTCGCTGAGGGGGTTTAGGAGCGGCAGCGGCAGCTCGGCGGCGCGGAGGAAGCAAGCAGCAGGGACGCCGAACGGGAACTCACGAGGAAGATGAACAGTTGTTCATCTTCTTGCCTTTTCCTCTTTTCTTTTTTTCTACTCTCACGTCTCTCTCACGTCACCTCCCTCTCTGCCCCCTGTACGCTTTCCCTTTCCTCAGAGAAACAAAGCTTTCCTTCCTTTTTCTCTCTTTTCACTTTTCTATTTTCTTTTCTTTCGACGAAAGACCAAGAGAAGCCCCCCTCACTCAGTTCTGAAGCCTCGCATTTTATAGTGAAAGCGCTCAAAGTTATTTTTGCAAGCGAGATATTCACTCAACAACGCTAACAATAAAAAGACTCCAAAATCAAATAAAAACTGAATTTTTGAATTTTGAAATGAATATATATTTCCAAACCGAATTTTTATTTTATTTATTATTTTCTAAAAAATTAGGTGTCAACAAAGGTGAATTACACTTACAATAAAGCCATGTGTACATTTGAGTGGACTAATCGAAATACAACTGTGGTTCTTATTTAAATGGTTTCATGATCATATTTCCAACGAGGCAAAATCTTCATGTTTGGCATGTCAAGTCCAACGTGAGGTTTAAAAATATCCTCTTTATTAAATTATTGATTTTGTTTTTGCCTAACATTTTGTACCAAAGCATATAATACAAGATATTGCTAATTTAGTCATAAACTTTTGCGTGAAATTCTAATATAATTCTTCTAGCTATTTTCATCAGAAGTTGTTGGTGTGGCGATGTGCCATGTTAGACAATCGGCGATGACTAGATCATCACATCAGCAATTTCAAGAGAAAATTGACATGGAGGAATACATTGGAATTTTATATGAAGATTTAGGATGGAAAACTTACCAAAAAAGTTGTAAATCAATTGCAAGTCATAAACATTGTATTTTGGCTAATTTAGTTTTAAACCTTTTGATAATTTATCAATTGAGTCATTCCAGCCAATTTTATTTGAAAATTATTGATATGGACGTTAGGTATTTTACATGACTTGACTAGTGCTAATATGAATAATTTTTTAATTTTCTTTTAATTTTTTCTTTGCTTTTTTACATTGTGGTCAACAAGGGTCAGCCATAAGGGCCTTGGGTGAGGTTGTGGGCGACAATGTGAAGGCCCTTACCAGGTCAAGGCGAGAG
The DNA here is from genome assembly GCA_014182575.1 of Eucalyptus decipiens. Lineage (NCBI taxonomy): Eukaryota > Viridiplantae > Streptophyta > Magnoliopsida > Myrtales > Myrtaceae > Eucalyptus > Eucalyptus decipiens. The sequence continues at coordinate 60,734,136 of CM024613.1, read as the reverse complement.
CCTTCATGGCTTTGCTAGTTGGGGGCAAGGCTCTTGCAGTTGACAAGGGTCGTTGGTGATAGTCACTTGGAAAATGAAAATAAATAAATAAGTAAATAATTCAAAAAATACAAAAAAAAAATATTGAAAAAAATACAAAAATTATCCAAATCATTGCCAACTATGCTACATAGAATATCTAGTGTCAATGTCAGTAATTTCGAATCAAAATTGGTGGGAATGACTTAATTGACAAATTTTAAGACTAAATTGATCAAATTGAAAGGTTTAAGACTAAATTAGCGAAAGTGCAATAGATTCAAGACTATTTTGGTGAGTTATTCGAATTAGGACTCAATGAGTAAAATTGAAAAGTTTAGGATTGAATTAACATTTATACAATAGATTGATGACTAATTGGTAATTTTCCCTTTTTTTTTTTTTTATTTCGAAATAAAATAGTGGAAGAATATAAATGAGCATAGAACTTATTTATACATATAATTCATATCCTATTCCATGGAACCATCAATACACATACCAACAACCACAAGAACCAATAGAAATTCTACACCACCGACGCTATATTCAAGCCTAAAATGAAAATTAAAAAGAATATAGTCAATGGCTAATAATTCATCAAACTTGTAGGTAAAAAAGGCGTTCACTTGGAACATACGTTGAATATTTGATTATCCATAAAGCCTCTTATTTAAAATTTATACCTACATCAACTTATTGAATTTGACGAATTCCCTCCAACATTTTTTTAAATTTCTTGCGTGATGATCCAATCTCTCTAAAATTAATAATCCATGAAGGTATAAACCTCACCATTCAACTTTTCATTTCAATATACATAGTCTAGACTACTTGTTTTAATTCTTTTGAACTATATTGATGATTGTATTGACTAGCATTATCACCTCATTCTTCGCGTGTTGTTGTTTCAACCTCCTTCCATACGCAAGCTGGTGCTTTTAGGGTTTCCAAACCCACGTCCTTTTTGAATATTTCATTTTTTCCCTTTCCTCTGTATTTGTAGCACTTGACCTTCCTTTGTTGCTTTTGATGCCATTGAAGCATCGAGTCTCAATATTGATTTTTTTTTTTGGTCATCTTTAACATTTCCGGTTCCCTTTTGGTCCTACCATGTCTTGATCATATAATCCTGACACTTTTCTTGCTTGTTTCAAACAAATCTAGTCATAGGAACATGCAAAAAACATTCTCCTATCGCCTCAAAGCTCCACAAAAGAAGTAGCTGATGAAATCATCCTCGGCCCCTATTTGCGAACACCGATTTCTCCTCCCTTTCTTGCTGAATGTTTCCTTCGAAATGTGGAAGAACCACTCCCCTTTCAAAGGACCATCTTTTGGAGCATGTCTTGCTGGCTCCTACCCAAAAACTTAGGGCTTTTTACCCCTTCGACCGCACTTTCTTCGATTGGTATTATAGGTTGAAGGCTGTCAAGCAGGAGGTGTGGCGTAAGGCTTGAATTGAGAAGGCTTTGGAGTTTTATACCTTTGATTGGAAACTCAATCACAAGCTTTTGGGTAGCCTTGCATGCTTTTAGTTGCTCGTCTATTAACTGTTTCTTCTTCAAATCAGGCCCTATGTTAGTAACTTTTCTTGATGTGTTTGCCATCACTAGTTTGAGCTCAAATGGTGATGATGCTAATGCTATTAATCCTTCGGCTTGTGATATCTTCGGAAAAGGTGTAGACTTCTCCTATACTAGTTTCCAAAAAGCCTTTGCTTGTCAGACAAGGGATGTTGAGGATGAGGAGCATGTTGCCTTTTTGCTCTATTGGTTGTCAAAATTCTTTTTTTGTCACCCCTCCCTTCAAGTAGCTCAGGACCTCAAGGGTTTAGCTTTTTACCTTTCTCGAAATAAGCATATAGTCATGGGTCATCTTGCTCTTGTACAATACTGCTTCCACCCACTTGGTGAAGTAATCAGTGGCTAGGAGTATAAATGAATATTTCTTGCTTGACGGTGGGTATATCTTCCCGATAACATCTATTGTCTATCCTTTGAAAAGCCATGGCTTCATTAGCGGCTTTAGCAAAGTTGTTGGGACATGTTGGATTAGGCCATGCATTTGGCAAGGTTTGCATCCTTTCGCGTAACTGATGCAATCTTGGGCCATGGTGGGCCAAAAATAGCCATGACGCTTCAATAGCTACTTCATTTTGATACTTGCTTGATGGGCTCCATAAATCCCTTCATGAGCCTTAGCTGTCACCAACATTGCTTCCTCTTCATTCAAACACCTCAACAATACCCCTTCAATGGTATATTGATAAAATTCCTCACCTAAGACCACACATTTTAGTGTTTGCTTCTTCAATCCTTTGTCTCGAGACTAGGGGTTCTTCAAATACTCTATTATTAGCATTCGCTAATTTCAATTGTTTCCTTTTGTTGTAGCTTTTGTCACACCCCGAACCTCGAGCGTGCGCACAACCCTCAGTGGTCGATTGAATTTTGCGACGTTCCTAGGACTCGTCGCCGACCCTTTTTATTTTATTGCATATGCGAAAGCGAATTAACTAATCCCTTGACAATGATATACAAGGAATAGAAAAGCAGGACAACCAATTTCAAATCAAATAAACTTTTATAAACACTTCAAGCTTATACAAAAAGTCTATGTCATAAAGAACTACTAACTCACCTATGCTCCTAACCCTTCTGCTTCAAGCTCCTAACTCTTCACACTAGGGACTTGAAAATGGTTATTCAATAACTAGTGAAATATAAATCTCAACAAGTTCCTTACCCGGTATGTCATACCCTACGCATTATAACTCAGCACAATACACGCAATGCACATGGCCATTAGATGATGCAGTTCATCAATCACATACGAGTTGCGTCACAAGCAATCTCACCTGGCCATTGCCACACTCTGCACGTTATCGATCCATGCATGTGTGCCATAAACGATGTGATTCACTCACGCATATAATTAATGCATATAACAATTTCACACATCAATGTATCAATTTAGATCAAGCTATCGATCAATCGACTCAGTCGATTACATGTCATCACAACCATCTCTTGGTCATCTCATTTACTCAATCCAAACGCTGAATTACGGCTTAGCGAGCACGGCCTACTAAATCTTTGGCGGTAATGTTGAATTACGGCTCAGCGGCACAGTCCAGGCTTAGTGGTAATCATGGCTCCACTCGGCACAACCTTTATTAGGTGGTAAATCTCAGCCCGATTGGGCGCGACCTTTAATAGGTGGCAAATCACAGCCTTGTAGACGCGACTTTTATCAGGTGGCAAATCACGGCCCTAGTGGGCATGGCCTTTAATAGGTGGTGGATCACGGCCTGAGTGGGCACAATCGATTCCAAAATCGATGGTGAATCACGGCCTCGAAGACACGACCTTTAATAGGTGGTAAATCACGGCCTCAAAGGCACGATCGATCCCAATTCGGTGGTTTCATAGATCTAACCCACAACAACACACAATTATACAAATCATCACTCAATTCATGCGGATGCCCATGCATTTACACATCCATTTACTTCATAAAATCAACACACATGAAACAAGGTAATTTTTCGCTCTCGAGTGAACAGTGTACATGAACAATAATTTTGTGAACAGTGTCACGTCGAGTGAACAGTAAATTCCAGAATTCAATATTTAATAAATTAAATTTAGAAATTAAACAAAACATTAATTAAAACAAACAAACAATTAATTAAGCAAAACAAGCTTAATTAAACACATAAGCACAATTAAGCAAATAAAGCAAGATTAAGCTAAACTAATCTAATCCATCAATTTAACCACCTATCTTAGGGCTAATACAACTTAATTAAATCTCCTAAATTAGAATTAAATCTAACTAAACCAACCCCTAAGTAAGTTTAGGCACTAATCGAATGATTAGAAGCTAAACTCACTTGTTAAGCGGGCTGGAGACACCGACACGGCAGCAACGACGGTGGCTACGCACCGAGACCTCTACCACGGCGATCCAAGGCGGTCCCAAGCTCAGCACAACAACCATAGCCTCTGTCTCCCTCTGAAATTCTGAAAAACAGCCTTGCAGAGGAGAAAACAAGTTGAACGGCTTGGCCAGAGCTTCGGTGAGGGGGTTGGCCGGCAACTGGTGGCACCCGAGGGTCAAAGGGGAGTGGCTGGTAGCTGGCTAGGTGAAAGAATGATCGAAATGGGAGAAAACGGGCCGAAATCGCGAACCAGGCGGAACTGGGCAGAACCGGGCAGTCCGGCGGCCAATGGATTCTCGCTGGATTTTCGGGACGTCTAAAGAATCGTTCCGACGAGCAATTGGGTGATACGGTACGCTATCAAAGTCTTCTTCGTGGTGGTGGGTGAAGCGTAGCCTGATTTTTACGGGAAGATAACTTTTAACTCGGATCTTTGACGAAAGGTCAGCTGGAGCAAAACTGTTCCAGGCGGTCAGACTGCCACTGGCTTCTGGCCAGCCGGTGGGTCAAACGGCGGCTCCGATCAGCGAACGGCCAAGTCCCCCTACACGGTCTAGATCTTCTGAAGATAATGGTGGGTGGCACGAAGGCTGATTCGTCCGTGAAGTCAACAATTAACTCGGATCTTTAGAGGAAGGTCTGTAGGAGCAAAAATTGGAGGAAGGAGAATGAAGAGAGAGAGATAGAGAGAGAGAGAGAGCTCTATCGAGGGAGAGCCGAATGAGGGGAGAGAGAGAGTGAAGTGAGGGATGTGAAGGCCTCTTCAAAGCCATTTAAGGCTGGCTTCATGTCCCCATTCATGACATCATCATTTTCTCTCTCCTCCTTTACCCTTATCCACTTGCTTTTGGGGGCAAAATAGTCATTTCACCTTGCACCAATTTACCAATCTAACCTTGGGCTGAAATTAGTGGATGGGCTTAGAAATTGGGCTTGGCCATGAATAGAAGTGGGCTTAGAAATTGATTGGGCTTGAAATGGCTAAGATTTGGCCCATGGGCTTAGAAGATGAATAGTTGGTTTAGGCCCAATGGGCTCATTTGCTTTCTTTAGGCCCACCATGGTGGCTGTCCCAACTTGGGCATAAGGCCCACACTGGCTTAGCCTGGCCCACGTCCTCACGGGCTTACTTTCTCAGTCCGAAAATCCATTTTCCAATTGCTCGGCTTCATTGGCTCTATCGACTGTTGAAGCAGCTTCATCTAATGTCTGTCTCGGACATTCCCAATAATTCGAAGCCCAATCTTTAGTTCTCATGCCATGTCAATTTCGCCCTAATGCCATTTTGGGTACAACTCGGATCGACGGGCGACTCCGACATGGCCATCATAATAGTAAACCACTTGTCGTTCCATTATGTTCTGTCACGGACTTGTAACATAGGTTGTGACATCCCCTAGGTCATTTTCAATCTTGTTTTCCATTGAATAAATCGGGCATTTCCATTCATTCCTCGACATGTCACGCCTATTGAATAAATCGGGCATTTAATCGACACGCTTATCACTCTTGAGATAATTAGACTATCTAGGGAAGCCATTAAAGAATTTTAATGCGATAGACTTGAGAATTCGACCAGGAATTGGCTATTTGATTGTGCTCATCTTTAGAGGCCATTACGGCACAATTAAAAATCGATTAGAGATCAGAGATAGGTTGGTTCGACAGAGATGGGTGGTAAAACGTGGATGACTCCACTAATTTGGAAAATTCTCGTCGACTGGCATTAGACTTATTTTTCTATCATTTTGATACCCCGTGTCCGTATTTGAATCATCGAAATTTTCACGACAACCGAGAGTGGCCAATGTGTCGAGTGGGTTCATTGTGACTCAAAAAAATCGACCACGGGTCATTTGCACTAAAAAATTCTGAAAACTGCCTAGTAGTCTAGGTCACACTAAAAACGCGTCAGATTGAAATTAACTGCGAATTTGAGTTTGATTTCTAGTTTTGTCGTGTCACAGTTTAATTCTAGGAGCGTCAACTCAGTCTTAGAAGATTTTTGTGCAAACCGAGACTTTTTGGAAAAAAGTCGGTATAGGGCCTTTTTGTCCAGAAAAAGTAAGGGATTGTTTTTTATTGCGAAATTAAGAAGCAAGTGGGATCCATTGGTGAGGAAAAATACCAATTGGATCGGTGAGATGTCGGTTGATTTTATAGAGGTTGGTTTGTGTTGAACCAAGTAAGAACAAGTGTCAATTGAGAGGAAAACCATTGAAATTCGTAACTCCCCAATGCCTATGGTTTTTGGACCATTTCAATATTGCAAAGTGAAGGCATTGGTGGCTAAATGAGGGTCAAGGAGGTGCTGGTGGTTGAGGATGGTCAAGGGACCAAGGATTGGAAAAATAAGGCTAATGGCCCCCTCTTATCCCCCTCCTTCTTCCTCAAGCTACCGACCAGCCCCTTCCCCTTCATTGTGCAATTTGTGGAACCAATAGCCAAGGAGAGATGTCATGTCCTAATCCTCGGGCATGCACCCATCCCTCATCTGGTCGATATAATAGCAACGTCCCAAGATGCGTCGCTGACCCATTGATTTTAATACGCATGCGGAAGCATATAAATAATTTCCAGATAATAAAACAATGGGATAGGAAAGTAGGATTCCAAATTTCCACTTTAAAAGCAACCACACTTATATAAATTGCAAACCATAGTGCAAATATATATAAGGCAAATTGTTAAGTTAGGTTTTAAACCACAGGTTCATAAAACAAAGTCTGTAAAAGGGAATCGACTCCAATCAAAAGAGAATTGTCCTATGACTAACTAGTCCAATAGGATCGTCAATTCTTCGGGCCTCCAGTCCTTCATCACTGCCATCTAAGGACCTGAAAATGGTTATTCAATAACCAGTGAAACTACGTCTCAACAAGTTCTACCCCATAAGACCCGATTAGGAAGCTAATACACTCAAGAAGCTGCCTAAGCACAACATGGATCAGAGGGCTTACTTTGGCCTCAGTTCCTTCCTATAAGTCAATACAATTTATACAATCCATATATTCACCAAATTACTTCCATCAGTCACTTCACAAATCAATTTACCCAACTAGATCGAATCATCGATCAATTGACTCAATTAATTACATGTCAACAAGACCATTCCCTAGTCATTTCAATCAATACTACCTATAAGTCTAATCATACCTAGGACTATTTATTATAAGCCGATAATAGGTGGTATAGCTCACAAAAAGCTGCCTCAATTAATGAGATAATATACTATATATATGCTCGCCAAGAGCTACCTTAATTTCTGATATAGTATATATTATATATGCTCGCCGAGTTGCTAAACATACTTTCATAGTATGCTTTGAGAATTATATATTCTCACCGAAGTTGCTAATCATATTTCATAGTATGCTCACTAGAGAATCCATTGATCCACTATTCTCATGCTCAAAAGCCGCTAGATCCATTGATCCGCTAATCTAACATGCTTGTCAGAAGCTACCAGCCATACTTTCATAGTATGCTGATAAATGTATATATGCTTGCCAGAAACTGCAAGCCATACTTTCATAATATGCTAATAAATGATAATTTAATCAAATCACCATTTTTATCATTCTTGATAAAATATCGTGTGTGGGTAGATAGTTGGCCTTAGCCAAAATATAATAATTTTCTTTTCCATAAATCCCACTATTTTATATGATCCATCAAAATATTTTTGGCGTTGTAAACCGACGCTCGGTTATTTTCCAATCAATTACTGGAGTTAAATCAATTTAGGATTATATCCTAAAATCACAATTAAATCAATTTAACACGATTTAGCGCTCAAATAAATAAACGGACTGCACCACAATAATCAACATAAAATTCCGATCGGCTATCCCTACCTAATTTTGAAAAATAAATAAATAAATAATTAATTAATTTAGAAAATTATTAAATAAATACAATAAATCCAATTTAGACCCGTAATGCTTAATTGGAAGTCGAGACGAGCCGAAAATTACCGAGACTTGTTCAATAAATAATAGAGTTTGTCTACTTGCTAATTACACTAACTCATTTGCCTAACATGCATTAATAAATCTCTAATTTAATTATTCTAATCTAATCTATCCACCTAATTGCACTTAATTAAATCTAATCAACCCCTAAGCATCATTAGCATACTAATAAGGGATTAGTGAACAAAAATCACTTGATTAATGAGCGGGTTGGATCAAACCGATGGAAACGTCGTGGGGGACGTTTCTTCTCAAAGCGGACCTAGGTTTTGAGGCTTGGAACACCTCCAAAACGGGCCCGACACCTTGTTGGAAACCCACAAAACTTTTGTTATGTTCTTGTTGAAACGGAGAGGAAATAAGCTCGGTTAGGCTAAGCAAGATTGGTGGAAGGCTTGTCGAGGTAATCGGCGGTCGAACGGCAAAGAAACGGGTTGATCTAAGCTCCGGCGAGTGGGTAGTCGGCAATCGGTGGCTCCCGGGGGTCTTGGGGATCTTGTAGGTGGATGGAACGGCCAAAGGAAGGGTCGAATGGGAGAAAAACAAAGAAAATCGCAAAATAGTGCAGGCGAGCAGGGGATTGACGGACTAGCGACCACCGACTTGCGACGGCCGTCTAGGACGGTGGCGGCTCCATTCGAGGCGAGATTTTGGGCTTGTTGGAATGGTTTGGATGTCCTCATCATGGTGATGGGTGGCTCATTCACTGATTCATTCGGGAAGTCAACTTTTTACTCAGATCTTTGATGAAAGGTCAGCTAAAGCAGAAACCGGCTAAAGTGAAAACAAAAGAGGAAAACGGTCCGGCGGTGGTATGGCTGCTCTGGCGACTTTCTTGGCTGCTGGTGGGGTTTGAACAAGGTGAGAGGAGGGAGATAGAGAGGGTTTTGGATGGCAATGAGGAGAGAGAGAAGGAAGAGATGAGGTTGGAGAGAAAAGATCTAGGGGACAAGGGCTCCACTTGCCTCAACTTTCCATCCCATGGTCTTCTTGACCATTTCCAGCCTTGAGTATGGCTTCCTTGGCTGTCCATGACCCACCAAAGCCTGCTTCTAGAAGTCCGAAGTGGTCCAAAGGTCGCGGGTGGTGGGGGCATATGAATTTGGTTCAGTTTTTCCTCAATTGGACCTTGATTCAACACCAACCGAGCTCAATAAAATAAAATCGACATCTCATCGATCCATTTGGCATTTTTCCTCACCCACACAATCCACTTACTTCCCAATTTTGCGATAAAAAACGATTTCAGCATTTTTTTGAACAAAAACGGTCACATGCTGATTTTTTTTTCCAAAAAATCTTGGGTTTCAGAAAAAAATTTTCAGACTAAGTTGACACTTCTAGAATTTATTGTGACATGATAGAATCTTTAAATGGACTTGAATTCGCGGTTAATTTCATCTAGTCACGTTTTTAGCGTGACCTAGGCTACCGGGTAATTTTCAGAAATTTTCAATTCAAATGACCCGTGGTCAATTTTTTTTTCGAGTCACAATGAACTCACTCAACACATTGGCGACTCTCGATGGTCATGCAAATCTCAAGGTTTTAATTACGGACATAGGGTATTTAAAATGACATAAAATTGATCTAGTGCCATTCGACGAGAATTTTGCCATCAAGTGGAATCACCCACACTTTGATCACACATCTTAGTTGAATCGACCTATTCCTAATCTCTGATTGATTTTGACAATGCTGTAATGACTCTTGCAGACTAGCACGGTCGAGCAGTCGAATTCTCAAGCCCATTGCATTAAAATCTCTTAATAACTTTTCTAGATAGTCTAGTTATCTCATGAGTGATCGGCTCTAAGAATAGCACTATAGACGCGTCAATGAAAGGTCCAATTTATTCAATTGAAAACAGTATTGGAAATTTAGGATATCACAAGAGAAGCCATCGAAGCCATCCCATCCCTGCCGCACGCCGCACATGGCCGGAATGCCACCCCGTCGCCTTGCCCGCCGTCGCGCCTAGCCGCGCATGCCCTCCGCTTGCCGTGCTGTCCTCACTATTCCAGTAGCCTAGTCGTGTGTTAAAGCCTTTGTTTCAGCCGTGCCGAAGTCGTTTGGCTTGCCTCCGACCTCCATAAGTCCCCGCCAAGGCCCGGTTTAGCCCTTTCAACTTCCTCATCCATTCCCACCTTAAACCAGCCTTGTTGCCCTCTATTTCAGCCAAGAACGGCAAACATAGAGAGGGTTTCCAGCAGCTTGTTGGGCCCATTTTGAGGTCGATCTTGACCCCGAGAGCTAGGCCCGCTTTGGAGAGAATCGAGCCCCGCGGTGTTCCCGTTGGTTTGAACCGACCCGCTCGCGAAACAAGTGAGTTTAACTCACTAATCCTTGCTTAGTCGGTTAATCACGCTTAGGGATTGATTAGTTTAGGCTAAGATGGATTAGGTGGTTAGATTAGATTAGATTAGTGAATTTAATTACTTGCCGATACATGTTAGGTGGTTAGTTAGTGCAATTAGCAAGTAGACACATTCTAATATTTATTTAATGAACCTTGGAATTTTTCCTAGTCCGTTTCAATGTCCAATTAGGCATTACGAGCCTAAGTTGGATTTATTGTCATTTATTTAATATTTTATGTAATTAATTAATTAATTAATTATTTTCCAAAGGTTATTGTGGTGCAATCTGTTTGTTTATTTGAGCTCTAATTTATGTTGAATTGATTTAATTGTGATTTTATGATTTTATTCATAAATTAATCAATTTTGGTAATTGATTGGAATATAACCGAGTGTCGGTTTACAACACCCAAAATATTTTGATGGACCATATAAATGGTGGGATTTTCAAGGGTAAAAATACTGTATTTTGGCTAAAGTCAACCGTGTAATCATACACGACTATTTTTATCGGGTATGATAAAAATGATGATTTGGTTTTGCAGTTGGGTGGTATACTATATTGGCTAGGGGGCCCTATTATATCGGTTTCGGGCGAGCAATAATTATCAACTTTGGGTGAGCATATATAGTATACCATATTATCAGCTTTGGGCGAGCATATATATAGTATACTATATTATAAGCTTTGAGCGAGCTATACTATCTATTTATTAGTTTTGGGTGAGTAGTCCTGATTGATGAGACTTTATAGATAGTATTGAATGTACCAACCATGGGAAGGTCGTGGTGACATGTAATCGATTGAGTCGATTGATCGAATGATTCAATCTGAGTGAATATTTGTTTGAATGATATATTGTTTTGTAGGGTGGAACTGAGGCCAAGGTAAGTCCTCTGACCCGTGTTGTGCTTAGACAGCCCTTAGGGTGTATTGGCTTCCTAATCGGGTCTTAGGGGGTAGAACTTGCTGAGACGTAGTCTCACCCCGTTGTGAGACAACATTTTAGGTCCCTAGATGCAGCACCCCACCTCCTCCCGTGCATTTTGGTATACCTAAGGAAGTCACTGAGATAGATTATCATATTTCGATACACCATCACCCTAAGGCTTGAATATGTATTGGTGAAATCCATTGTCTAGGTTGATATGGGTGAACCCCAAAAGGTGCCCCACAGATACTAGTCATGGTATCGCCATTACGATGATGGATGAAGGGTGGGTCTTATGCTGGAATTTGATGTACCTTTGTACGCTTTAGAGGTAGCGTTTGGGAAGGAGACATCAGATCCTAAGGGTGGATTAGTGGTGGATGCAAAGGATCCAAAGCCTAGTGATGATCTTGACTCTCTAGAGTGCTCAGCAGTGGACTCCGGCTGGAGTATGAAAGAAGGAGAGATTGTCGAGGAGGATCCAAAGGAGGACCTAAAGGAGGATCCTGATGAGGAGCTGAAACCTCACCCTTGTCTAGAGTGTGTTTTCTAGCTTGTTTAAGTTGAACTTGACTAGTAGTTCGCCTTGTATATATATGCATTATGGTTTGCATTGTATATAAGTGTGGTTATTTTAAAAGTTCAAATTTGGTCTTACTTTTATATCCCATTGTTTTATTATATGGGGATTTTATTATGCTTTTGCATGCGTATTAAAATAAACAGGGTCACTACCATCGCTCGTATTAAAAGAGGAGAAGTTCAAATCCTAGATGCGTCGTTAGGGATTCTTACGTCCTAGAATTGTCGGTTACAAAAATAAATAAATAAATAAATAAATAAATAAATAAAAAATAAATAAATAAATAAATAAAATATATAGGGTTAGCGATGCGTACTGGGATGTCGTTATTTAATCGACCGGTGAGGGATGGGCGTGCGCTCGAGGATCGGGGTGTGACATAGGTGGCAATGCTTTTATCTCATTTACTAAAGTGTAAGCTAGTTCTTTCGGGATGCGATAGTCAGATGCCATCTGAGCAAGTTTATTGGCTTCCGTATTTTGATATCCTAGTATGTGCACTAATTTCGAATAAGGAAATCTAGCTAACAATTCCTTTGTCGTGTTATAGTGCTCCACAATATTGTCATTAAGATATTGATATTCACATTTTAATTGTTTGATCACTAATTGCGAATCACTCATCACTTTAATCATTTGTACATTCATGTCAGCCAACAAGTAGAGGCTGACTATTAGTGCCTCATATTAAGCTTGATTATTAGAATAATTGGAATCAAACCTAAACTGGAATCTCGTTTTGTGTCCCCTTGGTGACACAATCAAAACTCGTACTCCTTATGTGATGGATGTAGACAAACCGTCAAAATATAGTAACCGTGGGAGTAGTTGTGCATAATTTTCGCTTCCGATGTCTTCGACTTGAACACATGGGTATTTGGTAAAAAAATCAGTTACAGCTTGTCCCTTTACGTCTTTCATATTAAATCTATCTTAGACAATGTGAACGACCACTTTGCCACTCGGCCTTTCACTATAGACCTCGTAAGCATGTACTTGATAACATTGGTTTTGCATCTCGCATGAACAACAGCTGGCAACAAATAATGTCGCAATTTTGTGCATGCAAAATACAAAGACAAACCGTTCTTTTCAATAGCAGCATATCTTCCCTCGTCATCATTCAACATCTTACTGAGATAATATACTACCCGCTCTTTGCCTTCATCATTCTCTTGCACCAACATGCTACCGATAGTTGTATCGGTGGCCAACACATAGAGTTTTAGAGGCCTGCCTACTTTTGGCAGCATCAACACTAGAGGATTAGTCAAGTATGCTTTTACTCTCTCAAAGGCACGCTAGTGTTCTTCTCACCAGATGAATTCTTCTTAATTTTTCAATTTCAACAAAGGAGAAAACACATTTATCTTGCCAGATAGGTTAGCAATGAATCTCTTCAGAAAATTTACTTTCCCGATTATCAGTTGCAATTGTTTCTTGTTAGTTAGAGGAGATAAATCTAATATGGCCTTAGCCTCATTCTTACTAATCTCTTTTTCCATTGTTAACCATAAATCTTAAGAAATTCCCAACTTTTATACCGAATGCACATTTTAAAGGGTTCATTTTTGTTTGATACTTCTCCATCCCAACAAAAGATTGCTCAAGATATTCGAGATGACTTACCTCTTCTTATTTAACTAGGATCTCATTGATGTACACCTCCATGAACTCTCCTATCATATCAGGGAAAATAAAATTCATCGTCGATTGTTAAGTCGCTCAGCATTCATTGATGCGAATGGCATAACTTTCCAAGCAAATATCCCTATGGCTCCTGGGCACCTAAAGGCCATCTTGTAGACATTCTGTTCAGCAATGAAAATTTGATTGTACCCCGAATAGCCATCCATCAAGGACAACATTTCATTTCCAACCGCGGAGTCTACTACCACATTGGCAACTGGCATTTGATATTTGTCTTTCGGAGTTACAACATTTAAATTCCTGAAGTCAATGCAAACTCACAATTTCTCATTTTTCTTCTTGACTGGGACTATCTTAGATAACCATTCAACATATCAAGCGGTTTCAATGAAACCTACCTTCAACAGTCTCTCTATTTTCTCTTCTATTTTTGTGTTCACTTTGGGAGCAAACCTTCTCAGTGGCTGCTTATGAGGCTTCCAACCTGGTTTTATTAGGAGACGCTGCTCAATATCCCTACCTAACCCCGCCATTTCATGGTAGTCCTATGCAAAACAACCCTTATGCCTCCGTAAGACTTCCACTAAATCATATTGGAATTCATCACTCAGTAATGCACTTATGAAGATATTTTGCTTTACTTCATCATCACTTATATCAATTTCTATGGGCGGATCTTCGGATTCAATTGTTTTCGTGTCCTCCCTGAGTGAAGACTCCTCCAAATCCCCTTTGCAATCAGCAAACCCTAGAGAGTGCTTAGTCTCCTCTGCTAAGTAGCAAGAGTACCACTCATCCAACTCTTGTAACAAGTTGCTTTCTTCCATATAAAACATCGAATTTCCCCTTGGCCAGCTTGTTCTTCTTCGGGATCCACTCAAACCACATTTCAGTAAAGCGGCCGCATGCAAGCTTACTGGTATCCGTGCAAGGTGGTTCTATAACGGATACTGCATCATCTTCAGGAGCATCCATTTGACCTACATCAGCCCAAGTAATCGTGATTTGCTCTTACATACTTTACCTTATCTTCATTCCAGAAAGCTAGGATCTAATGTAATACTGAGGGTATTCACCGGTTGCTGTGTATCCAATCCCTTCCCAACAACAAATTATAGGATTAGTCAGCATCTATTAAGAAAAATGTTGTTTTCGTAGTGCGCAACCCAATTGTGACATCAACTACTATTGCCCCCTTAGCATCGTGTATGTCTCTCGAAAATCCGAGAGTGTTACACTGGTAGGGATTATTTTCTTCTCATCTTTACCGATTTTTCCGAAAGTATCGGCAAGGCATAAGATTTAGAGTAGCTCCTCCATTAACTAATATCCTATTAACTGGACGGCCTTCAATCTTGCTTACCAGCATGAGGCTTTCAAGTGCTTCGTCTTATGAATCGGAAGTTTCTTGAATTTCACCACTTCCTCATTAGTGAATTTGAATTCTGTCTTGACTGTCTCTATCAATTCAAAAGTTTCTTCTTCTGTCGGAACGACCCTCATGGCAGAAGCTTTAAATTCAAGAGAAAGTCTCACTTGCACCATGTTTGAGCAAGCTGAAGAACCAGAGTTGGACCTTTCTCTGTTTACTTTTCACTTTGTCTACCTTCCTCTCGATCTTTTCTTCTTTTTGCTTTCGAGAATGGCTCTTTCTTTGCACAATGTCATCTTCCTAACAATTACTATATTGTCCATCCATCTCAAAAGAATCTCCCTCATGTCTTACCCAAACTAGGCTCTTAGTTTCACCGCAATGTTTACTTTCGGTCTTATCAAAGTGTCGGCTTGCGTATGTAATTCCTGCAACTTTTTCTTTCGCTGCATTCTCCTTCTTTGAGTCCTCGACATCGGTTTTTGCTCGAAAGGCTGAGTTTCTTATGGATTTCCTTCCCTACAAACCACTGCCCTTGAGGATTATGTGGCACCTTAATCGTTCTTGGAGGCTTCTGACGTTGACTAGTCAAAGGTGGGAATCCATCTTCACACTTGAATTTTGACCCCCATCCTAAAGGTATTACTTAAAGTGATTTTTGTAATCGTTGCTAATCGTTGGTTCCTGAGATGGATGTCAGGTATATGGGCATTATAATTAGAACAAGTTTGCAGATGTCTGTGGAGTTAAAGCTAGACAGAGATCAAAACAGATAGGTGTCCGACTGCCATATGCATTTTTGAATAGAGACAGTTCTATTTTGATTTAAAATCTCTTTATGGATGTGAAAATTTTCAAACAAAAACTTTTAATGTGTAAAGAAGGGTGTTGCCATTTCCACACCCTATTTGGCTAAAACGTATTATTTTTATGTTAATAACCAAATTATATTCGTCACGAAATTCGGTTTAAAATAATTAAAATTTTCCGTTATCTCTCCATCTCTTAATAAAATTTGGATCATGCTAATTCCACACTCAAATTAGTTCTATACACACCCTAAGAAAATTATGTGACAAAAGTACCCTTGTGCGTCTACAGCCCCTTTCTTTATCACTCAGCCTACAAAAGACCCGCCTCTCGGCTGTACAACACCACCCTTGTCAGCCTTCTCACTCTACCATTGTCATACATCACTTGTCACTTGCCTTTAGCCTGGCTCACATCTCGTCATTTGCAACTTTGCTCTCGACCGCAACCCCTCGTTGCTTCAAGATCCAAGCGCATATCACCACGATCACCTGGATCAAACTGTATGAGGGAGTCAACCGTAGATCGACCTAGAACTGAGGTTCCAGATGTCTCGGTGAAAACCTACGTCATCGAGCTGGTAACCAAAAAGAAAAAAAATTGAGAACTCAATAGATACGTTCATATATTGTAAAGACAATTAAACATTGGCCAGTAACTCAACCAAGACCTTATAACTTAAGGTAGTTTAATCTGATATAAGTTCGTGGTTTTTCCTATATTAGGTTGGTACTTTAATATTAGGGATTAATTAGTTCAAAAACTTAGTAACTTATCCAAATAAAATTTGATATGTTAGTATAAAAATTGGTAATTTGCAAAGTACACAAGTAATTAGTAATTTCAATAAGAGTGGGGTAAGTTACCAGCTAGTTCCTTGGAAAAAAAAAGTAGACAAAAATGTCACATGTCATTTTTTTTAATGATAATTCTGTGACATTTACTAGCACTTGTTGTGCCGTGACCTATTTTTCGGGTGCACCACCTAAAACTTGGTTAATGGACTACTAAGTTTTTTAAGTTTAGCTCGGGCTCTCCCAAGCCTATACCAATTCGCGACTTAAAGTTCAATTATTTAACATGCAAATGATTAATATCTAGGAGTTGCCATTAATCGGTTTATGGTAGGTCGATTAGACACCTAAGTAAAATAATGGGAGGATTATTTTACTTCTACGAACCAGAGACTAAGGGTACAGGGACTTGGTTACATTAGAATTCTCTAATACCCTTTCGGTACCATTCTTTTAATTTTTAAAAATGATTATGCAGGTAGCTTTGGATTTATTTTGACCTAAGCTACTATCATGCAAATATGGTGACCACACCGATGCTCAAATATTCAATAAATAAATTGCATCACACAAAGCAAACGATTTTTTGGGTTTTTTTTTTTTTAAATCAAAATTCTTTTATGAAAATGCATTTTTTTAACATAATGACTTAATCTTATTAATATGCAAAGTCTTATTAAATGGGCCTATTATGCAAACTAATTAACATGCACCTCATGACCTAATTTCACTAATGAATAAATTTTGATTAAATGATTCTATTATGCAAACTAGTTAACATGCACCTAGTATTTTTGCATTTTTTTAATTGAAATTCAGAATTTATGAAAACCCTAATTAAGCTATCTAAAAAGGGATAATTTTCTAATTTATTCTAGGGATTAATTTGACTTAAACCCTATCTTTTCTTAGAAAACTATTTTTTGAAAAATGAGATAATTAAAATGTGCGATCATTATCTAAAAAATTAATTTAGGTCAAACCCTAACTTATTTTCTAAAGTGCAACCTTAAAAATGTAATCCTAAAAAAAAAAAAATTCTAATTTACTAACCTACATGTCCGATTCACTAAATCTATATGCTCATGCAGAATTTTGATTTTTTTGATTTTTTGATTTTTTATATTTTAATTATTAAATAAATATTAAATCTAAACTATCAACAAAAATAAAGGATTAAAATAATCGAAAAAAAAGTAACTTGTTGTCTTACGAGTCAAATTAACGATTATTATAACCCTAATTATCACGACAAAGAGATCAAAATAATTAAAAATCCGATCCGAAATCTTACGGATCAAATTAATACTTATAATGATTTAACAATTAAAATTCTACCAAGAAGCCCAAAATTAATATAATTTAAAAAATAATCCAATGTCTCTCGGATCAAATTAGTAGTTACAATAATTCCGGACAAAATCCTAGCGGGTAATGCCTACAAAATGCACAAATATTAACATTGACAAACCATATTCTAATTTAAACAATAATAACAAAATTAAAAAAAATGACATGTGACATTTTTGTCTACTTTAATAGCTCGAATAATCTTCTTGATTGATTCCGTCCAACGGGTAGATTGGAGGAATTCCTTTGGAAAGTGCTAACGGGTATGATGGCATGAAGGAGTATAAAAGGAAGTCGTTCCAGTTGTTCGAGTGGGTGCGCGATAGAAGAATTCCAAAGTCTGAAGCTTCCTGTTGTTTAGTCAATTCATTTGAGCGAAAAAAAGTTGTACTCAAAAGAGAGTTTATACTTGTGAGAAACCTTGAGAAAGTGTGATAGAACATCCACACCGTGGGAATCAAGGAAGAACTTGTCTTTGTAACATCTTTTTTTTTTGTTCATAGTGGAATCTAGCCGATAGGCTGTCGGTGCGGAAGAGTGGACGTAGGCTTAGAATAAGCCGAACCACTATAAATCGTGTGCTCAATTTTCTCTTCCCTACTCTTTACTTTACCTTAATCGTAATTCATTTTGGTTAAGCAAAAGAGTATCTCATTTCTGTTATCTGCTTAGTATTATAGTGGTATCTCGAAAAATTGTTGTTGCACCTATTCACCCCCTTCTAGGTACTTATACTAGCTACATCACTTGGTATCAGAGCTTGTGTACTCACTTTGTTTGAAGTGTTTTACTTCAGAGTTAAAGATCCATGGCTAGTATGCTAGCACCAGGACTGGTGGAAGGTCAAAGCAATACCAGACCACCCTACTTTGATGGAAATGATTACAACATCTGGAAAAGCAAGATGAAAAGCGTTCCTACGATCAAAGGATCCTTTGGAATGGGACGTTGTAGAAAAAGGAATTACTCCTAAAGCTGCATCTGTCTCAGAGAGAGGAAAAGAAACTGTTGAGTCAAGAGAAATAACTCAGGAAGAGATAATCAAGAGACAAGTACTCGATGCAAAAGCAATTTATTCTTTATATTGTGCTTTGTCACCTACTGAATATAACAGAATATCTTCTTGTGATACAGCAAAAGAAGTCTGGGATAGATTATATATCACTTATGAAAGAACAGATCGAGTGAAGGAGACTAGAATTAACATTCTCCTCGGTCAATATGAAGCCTTTAAAATGATATCAGGAGAATCTATAACTGACATGTTTAGTCGTTTTACAGATATCGTGAATGGTCTTGAAAATCAAGGTCAACCGATTTCTAATCCCATGAAGGTAAACAAGCTGCTGCGAGGACTCTCCAAGGATTGGAACCATATAAAGACTTCAATAAGAGAGACGCAAAGAATCATGCCACTATTTGTCGACGAGCTGGTTGGAACTCTTCAGTTTTAGGAAGTGGAGCGAATCAATAAAGATGAAGATCCTAAAGGTAAGAAATACATTGCATTAAAATCTAATGATGATTCTCGATGCTACGATTCTAAAGACGATATGGACGATGAGGAGCTTGCTCTCATGATAAGAAGATTCAGAAAACGAAACGAAGGGAGAAGATTAAATCCAAGGAAACAAAATTTTCAAAAGTATCGCACCAAGTCTATTGATGATGAATCAAACAAGGATGTAGTCTGCTTTGAATGTAAGAAAAATGGACACATCAGACCCAACTGTCCTCTTCTGAGAAAGAAGAAAGGAAAAGCTGAAAAGTCTCGAAAGGCTCTCAAAGCCGAAACTTGGAGTGATACAGAGTGTGAAGAAAGTGACGATGAATATGCCAACTTATGTCTGATGGCGCAATCAGACTCAGACTCAAAATCTGGATCAGACTCAGACAGTGAATTTGAGGTAAGTAATTTTAAAATTATTGTCAAGATTTCTAAGTATATTGATGAGTTGTGTTTTAGTCTTAAGACTTCTCTTAAAAGAATTTCCGAACTCAAAAAGGAAAATTCTGCCTTAAAACAACAAGAAAGTGCTTTGAAAGAAAATGTGAAATGTTTAGATGTGAATGTTTCATCTCTTAAAGAAAATGAAGTCAATCTTTTGAAAGAAAATGCTTTCTTAAAAAATGACTTATCAAATGTTTCAAAAAGATTTTCATTAGGATCTGAGAAACTTGAGAAAATTCTTTTAGCTTAGAGACCTTACTTCAATAAGTCTGGTCTAGGTATGACAGCTGAAACTATTCCCTTAATTGATTTCCCTAAAGTAAAAGAAAGAATTAAGCAAAGACCCTCGAGAGAGGCTTACAAAAATCATTTCAAGAAGGTTTTTGTAAAATCTGTAGGTTGAAATGCCCTAAGGTGTTCAAAGTACAATAACCCGGATCATTTTGAAAAAGAGTGTCCTATGGTCTGGAAACCTGTTAAGAAAGCATGGGCTAATACTATTTTTATTACTAACACCAATGGACCCAAGAAAATATGGGTACCAAAGAAAACTTGAGTCTCTTTTGTTAAATGCAGGTCACTATCGAGAAAAAGGTGAAATGGTACCTAGATAGTGGATGCTCGATACACATGACAGGAGATTCAAATTGCTTCATAAAGCTTGTTCAAATGAATGGTGGAAAAGTTTCCTTTGGAGGAAATAGCAAAGGAAGAATAGTGGGACTTGGAACTGTGAAGATTGGAAACCTCACAATAAACAATGTTTCTTTAGTTGAAGGACTCAACTATAATCTGCTCGTGTCGCCAGCTATGTGATACCGGTTTCAAAATCTACTTTCAAGAGGGAATATGTTCGGGAACCGAAAGACTTTACTCAGTCATTTATGGGTTGAAGGCATGGAAATATTTACCTCCTGGATGTGAAACCAGATGAATCGCAATGTCTAATCTCAATCCAAGACGAAGCGAGCTTGTGGCACAAAAAGCTTGGGCATATTAACATGAAGCGTATAGCCAAAATCTCAGCAAAGAAGCTTGTTCGTGGTCTACCCAATTTATCATACCAAAAGTCCGACATATGTACACCATGCATATTGGGAAAACAGGTAAGAAATTCATTTAAACCAATAAATCAAGTTTCCACTAACCGTGTACTTGTAGCTTTTGCATATGGATCTCTTTGGACCAACCAACTCAAAGCATTGGAGGTAAGAAATATTGCCTAGTAATTGTGGATGATTACTCACGATTTACTTGGGTGTATTTCCTGGCAAGTAAGTCTGAAACTTTCTCTTATTTTGAAAAGTTTGCTAAAAGAGTTCAAAATGAAAAAGGATATGCTATCTCCAGTATAAGAACAGACCATGTAGGCGAATTTGAAAATCAAGATTTTACAAAATTCTGTGATGAATCTGGATTTAAGCATGTGTTCTCCTCTCCATATACTCCTTAGCAAAATGAAGTTGTGGAAAGAAAGAATAGATCTCTTCAAGAAATGGCTAGAACTCTTTTAATTGAAAGTAAGATTTCTTCACGATTTTGGGTCAAGTCGTTTCAACGGCGTGCTATATCATCAATAGAGTCTTTTTAAGACCTATTATAGAGAAAACCCCCTATGAACTATTCAAAGAAAAGAAGCCCATTGTTTCATATTTTCATGTATTCGGATGTAAATGCTTTATACTGAAAAATACAAATGATCGAGTTGGTAAGTTTGAAGAAAAGTCAGATGAAGGCATCTTCCTTAGATATTCAACCACAAGCAAAGCGTACAGAGTCTCCAACAAGAAGACTCAAACAAAGGAAGAATCAATGAATGTCAAATTCCAAGATTCTACACAAAGTGAATCTATTCGAGACACATCTTGAAGAGACGAACTCGCTCCGACTCTACAAAGTCTAAAACTCAAGAAGCAAATCGACTTTGAAGGACCAGCTACAAGTGATTATTGAAGATTCAAGTGAAGGAAGTGACCATCAATCGATAAATTAACCAAAGAATCGGAAACATAAGTCCAATCATCCCAAATATCTTATCATTGGCGACATCAATGAAGGAATTCGCACAAGATCCAAAAGGCGCGAAGAGTCTAGTGTCAGTGGCTCTTATTTCGAAATAGAATCCAAAAGCATAGAAGAAGCTTTATCGATGAAAGCCGGATTGAAGCCATGCAAGAAGAACTCGTGCAATTCAAGTATCAATGATGTCCGGGAATTGACTCTTAAACCTAAAGGTAAATCTGTTATTGGAGCTAAATGGGTTTTCAGAAACAAGATGGATGAGAAAGGCAAGGTCGTAAGAAACAAAGCAAGACTCGTGGCCAAGGGATGCACGCAAGAAGAAGGGATAGACTATGACGAGACTTACGCACCAAAGAGCAAGGTTAGAAGCAATTCGTTTATTACTTGCTTTTGCTTGCTATAAAAATTTCAGGTTATTCCAAATGGACGTCAAAAGTGCCTTCCTAAATGGATTTATCCATGAGGAAGTTTATGTGGAACAACCACCGGGTTTGAAGACCCAAGGAAACCGACTTAGTCTTCGACTCAAAAAGGCCTTATATGGTTTAAAGCAAGCACCTCGAGCTTGGTACGACACTAAGTAAGCTCTTAATACATAATAGTTTTGTCAAAGGTAAAGTAGATACTACTCTATTTATCAAAAAGGAAAATAAAAGCTTTTTACTTGTTCAAATATATGTGGATGATATTATTTTTGGATCCTCTAATGAAAGTCTGTGCAAGAAATTCTCTAATTCTATGCAGGATGAGTTTGAAATGAGTATGATGGGAGAATTAACCTTCTTTCTTGGACTCCAAGTAAAACAATTGAAGGAAGGAACATTCATTCATCAAGAAAAATATGCTATGGATCTTGTCAAGAAGTTTGACTGAAAAGTGCAAAAAGACCGACATACCAATGTCAAGTTCCTTGAAGATAGACAAAGATGAAGGAGGAAAGAAAGTTGACAAGAAGCTATACAGAAGTATCATCGATTCACTTCTCTATCTTACTGCTTCTAGACCTAACATTTTGTTTAGTGTTTGCATTTGTGCTAGATTTCAAGCAAACCCTAAAGAATTTCATCTCAGTGCTGCGAAGCGTATTATCAAGTACATTGCTTCAACTCCAAGTATCGGTCTGTGGTATCCTAAGAAGGAGACTTTACTCTTCTTGGATATTCGACGCAGATCTAGCCGGTTGCGAGTTGATAGAAAGAGCACCTCGGAACTTGCCGGTTGCTTGGAAGCAGGACAGTGTCTTAGTTTTCAAGGAAACAAAGTACTGTGGCTCTCTCTACAATAGAAGCAGAGTATGTAGCTCTTGGAAGTTGTTGTTCGCAAGTTCTGTGGATAAAACAACAGCTACAAGACTTTGGAATTGAAGACTCATGCACGGAGATTAGATGTGACAACATCAGCGCAATCAATCTCACTAAAAATCCAATCCTTCACTCAAGAGCAAAGCATATAGAGATTCGACATCACTTCATTAGAGATCATGTTCAAAATGGAGAAATCTCGATTCAATTTGTTGATTCAAAGAGCCAACTAGCGGATATATTCACAAAGCCTTTGGAGAAGAATCAATTTGATATTATTCGTTCCAGACTCAACATTTTGAAGCTTGAAGAAGTTAAAGTTTAGAGACTCTCAGACCCTCAGACTCAGACATTCATGGCTATAGACTGTAAGTTGTTTTGATATTCAATCTCGAAAAGGTACTATCATTCGTTCAGTTATGATTGATTTATATTATCTTTAATTTTCGTGAAAACTGGAAACTTGCCTTTTCAAAAAGATAACTTCTATTTAAAATGGCAATTATCGTTTTTAAAAAGAGACGACTGTTCACTTTCCTTTGTGTCGATTGTTTTTCCTTTTTAAATTGGGTTATATATATACAGTCAGTTGTTTTCTTCGCTTAAAACCCTAAAAAGCATTCTCCTCCTAATCCTGTCTCGACTTTGTGTTCATCTTCGAGAAAGTTATCATCTTTTCTTGGGAAAGCGAGTCAAGGAATCTTTCAACGACAAGGAACGATGTCTTCTTTGAGAAAATCTTCAAGAATCGCGAGCAGGGGAATGAGGAAGGGACCTACCCATTTCGATCTCACCGAGGAAGAAGAGTTACCGAGACAACAACAGAGTCCGATTCACTCTCAGCCACGTCACTCTCCACCATCTACCCCACAAGATGTGAGTCATCAACCGGAGGAAGAAATAATCGAGGAAGCAAAACCTGTAAGAATCCAAAAACCCTCTTTTATTTACAAGCTCTATCGCGCTTGGAAGAGCATTGGTACTCCGCTGAACTATTTAGATGATTTCCTTAAAGACAAGGGTTATGGAAATGAGTATGTCTTTTTGAGACGAATGGAGGATTTAAGAATTGCTCTGAAAGGAAGGGCTGAGGAAGCACTTGCAAACATTCCAAGTGACCCTCGTGTAGGGGGATTGAATCCGACTGACGGGAACAATGATGATAAACTGTTTAGTGAATTTCAACCTAGAATGGGTGTTGCAGCGAAAGTTAAAGGAAAAAGAACGGAGTTGTTCAAATCAAAGGAACAGGAGGATCTATTCTTCAAACTGTTGAAACGTGGGGTGATAAACCCCAGGAGCGTTGATTTTGACTTTCTGGATGCCATCAATATGAACTTGAGGGAGAAGTTCAATCTACTTCAACTCGAGCAATTTTGCTCCGACACCACAGACGGCTATGCACAATTGACAGCATATTTCTATTCAAATCTCAGCTTTTTAGATGCGAATAGAATATCCTTCAGTGTTCGAGACCAAGACTATGTGGTAGATGTGGACATGTTGGCAGATATAATTGGGGTTGAAAGAGGACAATATCAACCGGTCAAGGTTTCAATTGCTCGTACCACACTGGAGCTTGTCAAAGACAGGAATACATAAGGGAGAATTACCTACACAAGAATGCGTGCCATCAACATCTTGCTTCACAAAATTGTGATCAACTGTCTCAGGCCAAAATCAACATCCAAGACTGATGTGTCTAACTCTGAGGCGAAATTGATGTACACGATCAATTCGGGGACAAAGTTCTCTCTCCCTCACACCATTCTCTTCCACATGTACAGAGCGATGGTGAAGGACAAGGGGTAGTTGCCTTACTCAGGTCTTGTGACCAAGATCTTCAGACACTTGAACATCGAACCTCCACACACTCTTTGTGTTTGACCATGCGACAAAATGGTGGTGGGTTTACAAATGCTGACAAAAATGTGTCTGAAAGAGCTTGATAAGGCAATAGAGAAGTTCAAAGTGAAAACTCCAATCAAATCTCATCCAATATCTTCTGCATCGAAAAGGAAAGGGAAGGAGCCCATGGGTGCTCCATTCAAAAAGAAAAGAACTCTTATCTTAGAGGATGAAGATGAAGAGGATGATCTCACTATCTCTGCCTTGGCATTGAAAAGGCTCAGTTGTTCTAAACCCGAATCAACGGAACGACAGGAGAAAGGAAAAGAAGCAGAGGAAAAAGAACAGAGAGAAGAAAAGGGAAAAGAAGAGAACAGAGAAGCAGAGGAGAAAGAAGAGAAAGAAAAAGAAGAAGAGGAGAAGGAAGTTGAAGAAGAAGAAGGAGTGAAAGAAAAGTCTGCAGATGAAGCTGAAAAGAAAGGCAATCAAGACACTAATGAGCATGACCATTACTCTTCTCCACCTGAAGGCACTGAGACAGGGGGAGATAATGAGGGAGTCAGCCGCTCTCCAGCCGACCCAGAAGACATTCATGCCTCTCATTTTCCTGAAGAAGAACATGATGCTTCATCACCAAATCTGCGAGATTATTCTGATATGCCATCATCTGTAGATCGTGTTGAAGCTAGTACGCGCATGCATACTCAAGAGATTTTTGCAGAATTATGGAAATTCTCTTGGAAATGCGTGGTCAAATCTATGCTCTAGGATGCGAGGTTCAAAGTTTACGAGAATGCAGGCCAAGTTTCCTCAGTTTCATTGAAAGATCAGATCCAAGCCCTCTCTATTCAGATTCAGGCCAATGCAAAGGGTGAGGAGGTTGCACAACTGAAGGAAGACTTGAAAAGATTGGAAGGGATCGTTCAGTCCATGGGAGATTTCCAGCTTGTGCGCATTCCCAAGCAGACTTGACTTTTTTCTCACCTTTTTAATGATGACAAAAAGGGGGAGAATTGCAATATTTGAACTTTGACTTGAACATTTACTTTAAATTATTTTTTTGTTTGGATATGTTTGGATATTTGTTTTGAGTATGACTTGGGTGTGGATTTGAAACTGACTGTTGCATTTATATCAAGTATTATTGTATGACCTTACTCATGAAAGACTAATATATTTTCTGTGGATGCAGAGTCTAATTGAGTTGTTAATCTTTATGAGATATCCATATTGCTTGAGTAATGTTTTGCGGGTCAAAGTTGTTCGGATCTACAGAAAGTTTTGTCACCATCAAAAAGGGGGAGATTGTTGGAGAAATCTTCTTGAAGTATTTTGAAGCGACAAAACGTTTCCATCGAGTCTAGTCTGAAGGTTTGCAGTCTCTGCTATTTAAAGTCTGAAGACCTCCGAACAGTCAGACTCAAGACTCAAGACTCAAGACTATTCTCATTGACAGTTTCTAATCCAGCTACGAAGGCAATCCAGAGACAAAGTGTTTGGTTGAGGATTTGGTCTTATCCACTGGAGAAGATCTATTGGCTGGATATGAGATAACGGATTCATCTATTTG
Organism: Eucalyptus decipiens; assembly: GCA_014182575.1. Taxonomy (NCBI): domain Eukaryota; kingdom Viridiplantae; phylum Streptophyta; class Magnoliopsida; order Myrtales; family Myrtaceae; genus Eucalyptus; species Eucalyptus decipiens. The sequence continues at coordinate 60,707,655 of CM024613.1, read as the reverse complement.
AATTGATCAAGATTGATTTGATGATCAAGAATCCAATGATTGGCGAAATATTCGTGGAAAGTTCTACTTATGGAAACCGAGATCCTGATTGTATGGGCGAACAAGATTGATGGGCTATCGTCATGTTTCTTTAATAGCTCGAATAATCTTCTTGATTGATTCCGTCCAACGGGTAGATTGGAGGAATTCCTTTGGAAAGTGCCAACGGGTATGATGGCATGAAGGAGTATAAAAGGAAGTCGTTCCAGTTGTTCGAGTGGGTGCACGATAGAAGAATTCCAAAGTTTGAAGCTTCCTGTTGTTTAGTCAATTCATTTGAGCAAAAAAACTTGTACTTAAAAGAGAGTTTATACTTGTGAGAAACCTTGAGGAAGTGTGATAGAACATCCACACTGTGGAATCAAGGAAGAACTGTCTTTGTAACATCTCTTTTGTTCATAGTGGAATCCAAAGATAGGCCGTCGGTGTGGAAGAGTGGACGTAGGCTTAGAATAAGCTGAACCACTATAAATCTTGTGTTCAATTTTCTCTTCCCTACTCTTTACTTTACCTTGATCGTAATTCATTTTGGTTAAACAAAAGAGTATCTACTTTCTATTATCTGCTTAGTATTACAGTGGTATCTTGAAAAATTATTGTTGCACCTATTCACCCCCCTCTAGGTACTTATACTAGCTACATCAACCATTTCTTATCACATTAAATCAAATCTATATGATTTGGCAATCAGTTCAATTCTTGCCAATTTTTCACTTGATTTCAAAATTATTGCTGCATTTAACAAAGTCCGGACATTCATCAGAATTCCATATTTCCTTACATAATTCAATCAAATCAATTTCCCCCATTTTCATTTTTTTCTTTTTATTTGTTCAAAATACAATTTTATTTTTCCAAAATTAGGTGTCAACATGTTGCAATTTACTTATACGGATAAAAGTTCATATTTTTTTTTTGTCAAGGAAATTGTTAATATAGAAACAACCATCGGAGGATAATTCTTAAAGTCAACCTAGAACACAAACCCTAATTCCTGGGTTTGTTCCCCCTTAACCCTAGAAATGGCTAACTATGATAAGTAATCTAAACTAAAACATGTCGAGCACTGGAAGTGATGGTGAGGGAAAGTACATTGTACTATGTGTAAGAATTTTCTTGATATGGGCTACATTAATTGAGATTGTAATTAACCGTTCTTACGGAGTTGATCTAATAAAGTAGGATATAAAGTTTTTTAATAGTCGAATATGGGCCTGGCTTGTGTGGGCCGAGTTGGGCCTGGCTCGTGATGAGAGGGCCCGTCCAAAACTCTATAAATAGCGCTAAGGTCCCTTCTCTAGCCCTCATTCTTCCGAAAAACTCTCTCACCTCACATAAAACAATCTGTGAATGGCAGTCTCATCGAGTCAGGAACCGAGGGTCATAGAGGAGAAGATCTTTAGCGTTAAAGGCTTGGATTGCTGTCGTTTTGCTCCAAGAACTATGAATTCAAAATCAGGTACACAAATCTTTGTCTTCTCCTTTAAGATGTTCAAGTTTCTAGCTATGTCGATCTTGGGAAGCCGTTCAAACGGCCTACATTTGGTATCAGATTCAGCATAAACTAGAACTTGAAGAATTTATCCGTTGAAGTTAGATTTTGACTGTATATTCAGATTCATTTTGTCGACCTGAGTGTTTTCGTGGGTAGTGATATAGCTAGAACGAGTACCTAGAGGGGGGTGAATAGGTATAAAACGATTTTTCAATTAAATCACACAATACTAGACAATTGATAGAAATAAACAGCAATCGAAAGATTGAGAGAAGGGAAAAGAGAATTGAACACAATGTTTATAGTGGTTCGGCTTTAGTTTAAGCCTACGTCCACTCTTCTGCACTGACAGCCTATAGGCTGGATTCCACTATGAACAAAGAAGTGTTACAAATATTGTTCTTCCTTGATTCAAAGTGGTGTAGATGATCTACCACACTTGCTCAAGATATCACTAAGTATAAACACTCTTTTGTGTATACAATTTTGCTCGAATGAATCGATCGAATATCAAGGAACTTCGACTGGAATTCGTCTATCGAGCATGCACTAAAATAACTTGAACGACTTCCTTTTATACTCCTTCATGCCATCATACCCGTTGGCACTTACCAAAGGAATTCCTCCAATCTACTCGTTGGACGGAATCAATTAAGGAGATCAATCGAGCTATTAAAGGAACTTGACGATAGCCCATCAATCCTGTTCGCCTATACAATCAGGATCTTGGTTTCCAAGAATAGATCTTTCCAAGATTACTTCGTCAATCATCGGATCTTGAATTCAAACAAAGAATCTGTTAGCTTAACCCAGCCAAGATATCTTCTCCAGAGAATAGGACTAACTCCTTAACCAAACACTTAGGTTCGAATAGCCTTTCGACACCGGGATTAGAAAACCACAATGAGAATATCTTTAAGTCTTGAGTCTTGAGTCTTGATGTCCTACTGTCTTCGGACTCTAAACCGAGAGTCTGTAATAATCCAGACTAGACTGATAGAAACGTTTTGTCAACTTCAAAATATTCTGGCAGGATTTCTCCAACAATCTCCCCATTTTTTATGGTGACAAAACTTTCTTGTAGATTTGAACAACTTTGACCTGCAAAATATTACTCAAGTAATATGGCTATCTCATAAAACTTAAAAAAAACAACCAGACTTTGAATCCACAGAAAAATTGGTTAGTCCTTCACAAGTAAAACCATATAACAATACTTGATGTAACTGCAAGCATTCAGATATCAAAGTCCACATTTAAATCAGACCAAGTTCAAAGCTCACACCCAAATCAAAACCAAAAATATAAACACATAAAAGAAATAGAATTTGGAGTTCAGAGTATTTAGAGTTCAGAGTTCAAAAGGTTCAAAGTTCAGAGTTCAAAAGGCAAGTTCTCCCCTTTTTTGTCATCATTACAAAGGCGAGAAAGTAGTCAATTCTCGCTTGGGAATGCGAACTATCCGGAAATCTCCCATGGACTCGAACGATTCCTTCCAGCCTCTTCAAGTCTTCCCTTAGCCGAGCTACCTCTTCTCCTTTGCATTGGCTTGAATTTGAAAAGAGAGATCTTTGATCCGATCCCCGCAGGGACACGAAAGATGCTTTCCCAAAGATTCTTCAGACTTGAATTTCACAAATCCAAAGCATAGATTTGACCACGCATTTCCGAAGGATATCAAGTATGCGACGAAAATCTGCTGAATTATCCATCTCGTGTACCGACATTTGCTCGATCTGATGGAGTAAACGCAGACGATGGATCTTCTGTGTAATCGCGCAGATTCGATGTTGATGCATCATGTCTTTCTCCAAGCATTTGAGAGGCCTGAAAATCTTCTGGATTTGCTTTAGAGCGACTCACATCTTCACAAGGAACAGATGTAGTCTTCCTGTGCTCTACTCCTCCCCCTGTTTCTAATGTTTCTCCCCCTGTTCCTAAAGCCTCGGATGGGAAAGAATGATGGTCAATTTCTGCAGCGTCTTGAAAATCTTCATCTTCATCTGCAAACTTTTCTTTGGCTGCCTCTTCTTCTTCTTCAGCATCTTTCTCTGCTTCTTCTTTCTCTGTCTCTTCTCTCTCTTTCTCTTCTTGCTCTGCTCTTTCTTTCTCTTCTTCTTTGGCATTTTCTTGTCTCTCTTCTTCTCTTTGATTTTCTTCTGCTTCTTTTTCCTTCTCCTGACATTCCGTTGATTCAGATACAGAACGTCTTCTCCTTATCAATGCAGAAATAGTGTAATCTTCCTCTTCTTCTTCTTCATCCACCAAGATATTCTTCTTTTGCTTTTTGGATGGTGGACTGATTTGCTTCTTTCCTTTCCTTTTGGATGCCGAAGGTACTGGAGTTTTCACTTTGAACTGCTCCATCGCCTTGTCAAGCTCTTTCAGACGCATTTTTGTCACCATTCGCAGACCCACCACCATTTTTTCGCATGGTCGAACACACAGAGATTGTGGGGGCTCAATGTTCAAGTGTCTCAAGATCTTGGTCACAAGACTTGCATAAGGCGCTTGTCCCTTGTCCTTCACCATTGCTCTATACATGTGAAAGAGAATGATGTGAGGAAGAGAGAATTTTTTCCCTTTGATAATTGCATACATCAATTTTGCTTCCGAATTTGACACATCTGTCTTAGATGTTGATTTTGGCCGAAGACAGTTGATGACAATTTTGTGCAGCAAAATGTTGATGGCACGCATTCTCGAGTAGACAATTTTCCCTTCTGTACTGTTGCCTTTGACAGGATCCAGCGTAAGACGAGCAATGGAAACTTTAATTGGTTGATATGATCCTCTCTCTACTCCTATGATATCAGCCAACATGTCCACATCTACTATATAATCTTGGTCACGGACACTAAAGGACATTCTATTCGCATCTAAAAAGCTAATATTCGAATAGAAATATGCAGTCGATTGAGCATATCCTTCAAGAGTGTCGAGCAAAATTGCTCAAGTTGCGTAGATCGAACTTTTCCCTTAAGTTCACATGAATAGCATCCAGAAAATCAAAATCAACGCTTCTAGGGTTTATCACCCCTCTCTTCAACAGCCTGAAAAACAAATTTTCCTGTTCTTTGGATTTAAACAAATCCATCCTCTTCCCTTTCACCTTTGCAAAGAACACCCAACCTCGGTTGAAAATCATTGAACATTTTATCATCATTATTTCCATCGGTAGGAATCTGTTCAGCCATACGAGGATCACTTGGAATACTTGCAAGTGCTTCCTCACCCTTCCTCTAGGAGCAATTCCCAACTCCTCCATTTGTCGCAGAAAAGATACTCATTCCCATAGTTCTTACTTTTAAGAAAATCATTCACATGGTTCAACGGAGTTCCTATGCTTTTCAAAGCACGATAGAGTTTATAGATAAAGGAGGGTTTTTGTATTCTTACAGGCTCTGCATCCTCGATTATCTCTTCCTCTCGATGGTGACCCGCACTTTGTGGGGTAGATGGAGAAGAGCCACGTGCTGGAGAGAGAATCGGGCTCGTTGCGACTCGATAACTCATCTTCTTCGGTGAGATCAACATGGGTAGGACCCTCTCTTGCTCTTTGTGGTCCCCTGCTTGCGATTCTTGAGGACTTCCTTGAAGAAGACATCTTTCTTTGACACTGAGAGACTTCTTTAATCGCTTTCCCAAGAAAAGATGATAACTTTCTCGAGTTTGAACACAAAATGGAAACGAGATTGAGAGAAGAATGCTTTTCGAGGGTTTAGAAAATAGAGAGAAGAAAACTGTATTTATATAACTCTGTTTCAAAAGGAAAAACCAATCGGTATGAGGGAAAGTGAACCGACGAATTCTTTTAAAATCAATAACTGCCAATTTTAATAGAAGTTATATTTTTGAAAAGAAACGATTCCCTTTTTTTCTCGGTAATTATAAATTAGTTTATAATAATCATACATTTTCGAGACAGAATAATAACTTACAGTTTATAGCTATGAGTTTGAGTCTGAGTCTGAAAGTCTGAGAGTCTCTAGACTTTAACTTCTTCAAGCTTCAAAATGTTGAGTCTGGAGCGGATAAAATCGAATTGATTTTTCTCCAAAGGCTTTGTGAATATATCCGCCGCCTGACTCTTTGAATCAACAAATTGAATCGAGATTTCTCCATTTTGAACATGATCTCTAATGAAGTGATGTCGAATCTCTATATGCTTTGCTCTTGAGTGAAGAATTGGATTTTTAGTGAGACTTATTGCATTGGTGCTGTCGCATATGATTTCTGTGCATGAATCTTCAATTCCGAAGTCTTGAAGCTGTTGCTTAATCCACAGAATTTGCGAACAGCAGCTGCCCAGAGCTACATACTCGCTTCGTTGTTGAAAGAGCCACGATTCGCTTCCTTGAAAACCAAGATACTTTGTCATGTTTCCAAGCAACCGGCAAGTACCTGAAGTACTCTTTCTATCAACTCGCAACCTCGCTAGATCTCGCGTCTCGTATATCCCGGAAGATTAAAGTCTCCCTTCTTAGGATACCAGAGACCAATGCTTGGAGATGAAGCAACGTATTTAATAATACGTTTCGCAGCACTGAGATGAGATTCTCTAGGGTCTGATTGAAACCTAGCACAGATGCAAACACTTAACAAAATGTCGGTCTAGAAGCGTAAGATAAAGAAGTGAACCGATGATACTCCTGTATAATTTTTTATCAACTTTCTTCCCTTCTTCATCTTTATCTATCTTCAAGGAACAAGACATTGGTATGTCTGTCTTTTTACACTTTTCAAGCCCAAATCTTTTGACAAGATCATTAGCATATTTTTCTTGATAAATGAAAGTTCCTTCCTTCAATTGTTTTATTTGAAGTCCAAGAAAGAATGTTAACTCTCCCATCATACTTATTTCAAACTCATCCCGCATAGACTTAGAAAATTTCTTGCACGTACTTTCATTAGATGATCCAAAAATAATATCATCCACATATATTTGAACAAGTAAAAAGCTTTTGTTTTCTTTTTTGATAAATAAAGTAGTATCAACTTTACCTTTAACAAATCCATTCTGAATTAAAAACTTACTGAGTCTGTCGTACCACGCTTGAGGTGCTTGCTTTAAACCATACAAGGCCTTTTTCAGTCTGAAGATTGAGTCTGGCTTCTTTGGGTCTTCAAACCCAGGTGGTTGTTCCACATAGACTTCCTCATGGATAAATCCATTTAGGAAGGCACTTTTGACGTCCATTTGGAATAACCTGAAATCTTTATAACAAGCAAAAGCAAACAATAATCGAATAGCCTCTAACCTTGCTACTGGTGCGTAAGTCTCATCAGAGTCTATCCCTTCTTCTTGCGTATATCATTTTGCTACGAGTCTGGCCTTGTTTCGTACGACTTTTCCTTTCTCATTCATCTTGTTTCGAACACCCATTTGGCTCCAATAACAGCTTTTACCTTTTGGTTTAAATGTCAATTCCCACATCATTAATGTTAAACCTGTTCGAGCTCATCTTGCATAGCTTCAATCCAGCTTTCATCGACAAAGCTTCTTCTACGCTTTTTGGTTCAATTTCAGAAATGAGAGCTACGGCACTAGACTCTTCACACCTTTTGGATCTCGGTGCGAATTCCTTCATTTAGTTCGCCAATAATTAGATCTTTGGGATGACCGGACTTATGCTTCTAGTTGCTGGTTGATTTATCTGGCTGAAGATCCCTTTCTTTGCCTGAATCTTCACAAATGGTTTGATGCTGATCTTCCTGAATCTGTGACGCCTCTTGTGTTGAAGACTTTGGTAAGGTTGGAGCAAGATCTGACTCTTCATGATGAGTCTGATTGGATTCATCTTGTACTGAGTCTTGAAATTTGACATTCATTGACTCCTCCACAGTCGACTCTTCTTGTTATAGACTCGTAGGCTTTGCTTGATGAAGAATATCCAAGGAAGATGCCTTCATCTGATCTTTCTTCAAACTTACCAACATAATCTTCTGCATTTTTCAATATAAAGCATTTGCAACCGAACACATGAAAGTATGAAACAATAGGCTTCTTACCTTTGAATAACTCATAGGGGGTTTTCTTTAGAATAGGTCTTAAAAAGACTCTATTAATGATATAGCAAGCTGTTGAAACAGCTTCAGCCCAAAATCGAGAAGAAATTTTGCTTTCAATTAAAAGAGTTCTTGCCATTTCTTGAAGAGATCTATTCTTCATTTCCACAACTCCATTTTGCTGAGGAGTATATGGAGAAGAGAACATATGCTTAAAGCCAGATTCATCACAGAATTTTGTAAAATATTGATTTTCAAATTCACCACCATGATCTGTTCTTATGCTTGAAATAGCACACCCCTTTTCATTTTGAACTTTTTTAGCAAATTTTTCAAAATACGAAAAGGTTTCGGATTTACTTGCTAGAAAAAATACCCAAGTAAAGCGAGAGTAATCATCAACAATTACTAAGCAATATTTGTTACCTCCAATACTCTGGGTTCTGGTTGGTCCGAAAAGATCCATATGTAGTAACTGCAGTACATGATTAGTTGAGACATTATTTATAGACTTATATGAATTTCTTACCTGCTTTCCCAGAATACATGGAGTACATAGATCAGTCTTTTGATAAGGCAATTTGGGTAGACCACGAACAAGCTGCTTTGATGTGATTTTGGCTAATTGCTTCATATTAATATGCCCAAGCTTTCGTGCCACGTACTTGCTTCGTCTTGAATTGAAATCAAGCATTGCGATTCTTCCGGTTTCACATCCGGAGATAGATATTTCCATGCCTTCTACCCAAGAAAGACTCGAGTAGAGTCTTTACCGGTTCCGAACATATTCCTTCTTGAAAGAAGATCTTAAAACCAAAAGATCACATAGTTGACTCGATGCCGAGAAGATTGTAATTGAGTCCTTCCACTAGAGAAACAATGCTTATTGTGAGATTTCCAATTTTCACAGTTCCAAAACCCACAATTCTTCCTTTGCTATTTCCTCCAAATGAGACTTTTCCACCATTTACTTGAACAAGCTTTATAAAGCATTTTGAGTCTCCTGTCATATGTCTTGAACATCCACTGTCCAGATACCACTTTACCTTTCTCTTGATAGATACCTGCATTAAAGAAGAATCTCATGCTTTCTTTGGTACCCACATTTTCTTGGGTCCTTTTGTGTTAGTAAGATAAACAAAGATTAGCTCAAGTTTTCTTAACAGTTTCCAAACCATAGGACATTCTTTTTCAAAATGATCTGGACTTTTGCACTTAGAACACCCGAGAGCATCTCGACCTACAGGCTTTACAAAAACCTTTTTGAAATGATTTTTATAAGCTTCTTTTGAAGGTATTTGCTTAATTCTTTCTTTTACTTTAGGAAAATCAATTAAGGGAATAATTTCTGCTGTCATACCTAAACCAGACTTATTGAAATAAGGTCTTTGTACTGAAAGAATTTTTTCAAGTTTCTCAGACCCTATTGAAAATTTCTTTGAAATATTCGATAAGTCAATTTTTAAACGAGAATTTTCTTTCAAAAGATTTTCTTCATTTTCTTTAAGAGTAGAAACATTCATGTCTAAACATTTAACTTTTCTTTCAAAATATTTTCCTGCTGTTTTAAAACAGAGTTTTCCCTTTTAAGTTCGAAATCCTTTTAAGAGAAGTCTTAAGACTTAAACACAAACTCATCAATATACTTAGAAACCTTGACAGGAATTTTGAAATTACTTACTTCAAATTCGCTGTCTGAGTCTGATTCATAGTTTGAGTTTGAGTCTGATTGCGCCATCAGACACAAGTTTGCATATTCATCATCACTTTCTTCACACTCTGTATCACTCTAGGTTTCAGCTTTGAAAGCCTTTCGAGACTTTTCAGCATTTTCTTTCTTCTTCTTTAGAAGAGGACAGTTGGGTCTGATGTGTCCCTTTTTCTTACATTCAAAGCAAACTACATCTTTGTTTGCTTCATCATCATCAACAGTCTTGTTCTTGTCTTTGAAAGCCTTGTCTCTTAGAGTTGAATCTTCTTCCTTTTCTATTCAACTTTCTGAATCTTCTTATCATGAGGGCAAGCTCCTCATCGTTCATATCGTCTTCGAATCTGTAACATCGAATCATCATTTGATTTTAATGCAATGGATTTCTTACCTTTTGGATCTTTGTCTTCGTTTATTCGTTCCACTTCATAAGACCAAGAGTTCCAACCAGCTCATCGACGATAGTGGCATGATTCTTTGTGTCTCTTTATTGAAGTCTTTATGTGATTCTAGTCCTTGGAGAGTCCACGCGTAGCTTGTTAACCTTCATGGGATCAAAAATTGGTTGACCTTGATTTTGAAGACCATTCACAATTTCTGTAAAACGACTGAACATGTTAGTTATTGATTCTCCAGATCTCATTTTGAAGGCTTCATATTGACCGAGAAGAATATTGATTCTGGTTTCTTTCACTCGATCAGTTCCTTCATAGGTGATATGTAACCTATCCCAGACTTCTTTTGCTGTATCACAAGAAGATATTCTGTTATATTCAGTAGGTGACAAAGCACAATATAAAAATATATATTGCTTTTGCATCAAGAGTTTGTCTCTTGATTATTTCTTCCTGAGACATTCCGCTAGCTTCCACAGCTTCTTTTCCTCTTTCTGAGACAGCTGCAACTTTAGGAATGATTCATTTTTCTACAACGTCCCATTCCAGAGGATCCTTTGATCGTAGAAAAGCTTTCATCTTGTTCTTCCAGATGTTGTAATCCTTTCCATCAAAGTAGGGTGGTTTGGTATTGCTTTGCCCTTCCACCAGCCCTGGTGCTAACATACTAGCCATGGATCTTTTACTTTGAAGTAAAACACTTCAAATAAAGTGAGTACACAGGCTCTGATACCAATTGATATAGCTAGAACGAGTACCTAGAGGGGGGTGAATAGGTATAAAACGATTTTTCAATTAAATCACACAATACTAGACAATTGATAGAAATAAACAGCAATCGAAAGGCTAAGAGAAGGGAAAAGAGAATTGAACACAATGTTTATAGTGGTTCGGCTTTAGTTTAAGCCTACGTCCACTCTTCTGCACTGACAGCCTATAGGCTGGATTCCACTATGAACAAAGAAGTGTTACAAATATTGTTCTTCCTTGATTCAATGGTGTAGATGATCTACCACACTTGCTCAAGATATCACTAAGTATAAACACTCTTTTTGTGTATACAATTTTGCTCGAATGAATCGATCGAATATCAAGGAACTTCGCACTGGAATTCGTCTATCGAGCATGCACTAAAATAACTTGAACGACTTCCTTTTATACTCTTTCATGCCATCATACCCGTTAGCACTTACCAAAGGAATTCCTCCAATCTACCCGTTGGACGGAATCAATTAAGGAGATTAATCGAGCTATTAAAGGAACTTGACGATAGCCCATCAATCCTGTTCGCCCATACAATCAGGATCTTGGTTTCCAAGAATAGAACTTTCCAAGATTACTTCGTCAATCATCGGATCTTGAATTCAAACAAAGAATCCGTTAGCTTAACCCAGATGAGATATCTTCCCGAGAATAGGACTAACTCCTTAACCAAACACTTAGGTTCTGAATAGCCTTTCGACACTGGATTAGAAAACTGTCAATGAGAATATCTTTAAGTCTTGAGTCTTGAGTCTTGATGTCCGACTATCTTCAGACTCTAAACCGAGAGTCTGTAATAATCCAGACTAGACTGATAGAAACTTTTTGTCAGCTTCAAAATATTTTGGCAGGATTTCTCCAACAGTAGCATGTCTCCGACGGTGGCCAAATTTTGATGTTTATACCCATTTCGGACTTGACTTAAACTCAGAACATTCTGCTCATTTTTCATGAATTTTGGTCCTATGAAAGTGAATTTTTATTGCATAAATGGCTTCTACTCTCCCATACGAGCATTTTGGTGGGTAGAACGTCTTTAGAAGATGCCGGAATCCTTCCCATGCACCCAGGCGATGCTGGGAGTCGGCAACACACGCCGCCGCGTGGTCTCACACGCCTGCACACACGCACATGCGCGCCGACGTGTGGACCACCACGTGGCTCACGCATGCGCTCGAGCGCTCATATGCGCCGACGCATGGACCGCCACGTGGTGATGACGTCATCCGATGACATCATCTAGCCGACTTCCCACCGCCATGGACATGTGTCCATGTGACGATGACGTCACTATGGACCCGACCCGGGTGGACCGGGTCGACCCGACCTGGCGTTGACCGGGTTGACCCAACCCGGGTTGACTCAAACCGGTTGATCGTTGACTGGTTGGGCCGTTGACCAGTTCGACCCATTGACTGGTCGGACCGGTTGGATTGACTTTAGGCCGTTTTCTGGACGCGGGTGCATGCGGCTCACGCGCCGCACACTCTAGTGGCTCGGGAGGGCACGTGTGATATCCGTTTGGTGCGTGGTTGAGATGGCTGTACTTGTATATGAATTTCCTATCTTGTGATGTGCTTATTTGCATTTTTTGATGCCTTTAAGGATGTGAAAATGCATGTGAAACCCTAAGGTACGTGATTTTGGGGTATTTTTGGCGTATTTTCATGTATTTTTCTATCGTTTTGGAAATACAATTGCATGCTTATGATTATATCATTACTTAAGGAACGTGTGTAGTGTTGATTTATTAGTAGTATGTATTAGTGGATGGAGCAATGCAATTAACATGACTTGTGATTTTAGTGACAAGATAGCCTCTGTCATCAAGTCTAAAATCACATGTGAAAGGTAAATGTGAGTCATAAAGTTATATCCCTTATATAAAAGAATTTCGATAATTCAGTTGGGTTATGACTGCCAAAGTGGCACACTTGATTGGATTTGAGAAACATCGGTCTCTTATTGTAAAGGGATGTCTCCTATTTTGATGCATGTTTATACTTCCAAATGAGGTAATTGTGCGTTAGTTTATGGAGGGATACATGTACACATATGGTCGAAAAGTGACTAACTCTAGTGATTCATATACCCAAAGGTGGTGAATTTGCGAAAGGTTATAATACTTTTTCATGGACCGCTGTCATGTGAAGAGTATACAATTGCATGTCATGTATTCTACCCAAAGGTGCTTATATGTTGATGTATGTAGCTTTTGAGATGTGTGTTTAGCACTCACATGATGGTAATTATATGTATTGCTTATATAATCAGTTACCTTCTCTGTAAATGGCAATTCCATTAAGATTGAGGTTCTTATTGGATCAAACTTCAAGAAATGGAAAGAGGATTTTCTATTTCGGATGGACTTGGCAAATGTTCATATTGCTCTCACTGAGGATAAGCCGGCAGACCTTACTAATGCTAGTACATAAATTCAGAAAGTACGTTTTGTTGCATAGGAAAAGAGTAATAGAATTTGCTTGCTTATTATGAAACGGTCAATTCAGGAACATTTGATGAGTGGCTTGCCAACTGACTATACTGTTAAGGAAATTATGGAAGCTTTGGAGGCTAGGTATCGTGTCTCTTCCAATGCTGAGATAGGTACACTTATGCAATCACTCTTTAATATGAACTATGATGGTTCAACTGGAGTTAGAGATTATGTGCTTAGGATGGTAGATCTTCAGACAAAACTCCAAATTCTTTAGGTTGATATCCCTGAAGCTTGCATTGTGCATCAAGCATTAAATACTCTTCTTCCTGACTTTGGAATTATCAAGACGAACTATAGTTCGCAAAATGAGACTTGGTCAATCAATGACCTTATAGTTAGAGTGGTGGCAGAGGAAGAGAAACTGAAGAAAGAAAGAGGGCATCTTGCCTTGTATGCCTCTAGTTCTGCTAGCAGAAAGGGTAAATGGATTGCACATCATAGAGGAAATGCTAAAGCCATTGGGACTTCTAACTATATAGCTCCTAAGAGGGGAAATCCTGAAGCTGCTGGCCCTTCCACCACTATGGCTCCTAGAAAGGCACATTTTAAAAAGGAGGGTGTCATTTGCTACTTTTGTAGGAAGATGGGACACATAAAGAAATACTGTGATAACTATAAAGCTTGATTGTCTAGAAATGAGCATAAAGGTAATGATTCTTTGGCACTTGTCTATAAATCCAACCTATCTGAAGCCCCATCTAGTTCTTGGTGGCTAGATAGTGGTGCGACTAATCATGTTGCATTTACCATATAGGGATTCACAAACATAAGGACGCCAAATCAGGATGAATCAAAGCTCATTGTGGGAAATAACAACAAGGTCGACGTTGAGTTCGTGGGAGATGTCATTTTGGTTTTAGATACTGGTTTTAATATGATATTAAGAAACACTTTCTATGTACATTCCTTTAGACGAAACTTAGTTTCCGTATCATGTTTGGACATGTGTGGTTACTCTTTTGAAATAAAGAACAATACTGTATCTATGTTCTTTAGTTCAAATAAGGTTGGATGCTGCAACATGTTCAATGGATTGTACAAACTGTGTTTATCTCCCAATGATATATACGTCGCTAATACAGTTGAAAGTGTCGTTCCCAAAAAACCTCTACCTAAGGAATAGTCTTATGCGTTATGGCATAAACAACTAGGTCATATATCCAAAAAAAGAGTAGAAAGGCTGATAAAGACACACATCATGCCTATTCTTAAAGGTGACCTAGAGACTTGCATAGACTGCTGTGGAGGAAAGATGACTAAGATAAAGAAGAAAACCGCAATTCAAAGTTCTGACTTACTAGAAGTCATTCACATCGATATCAGTGGACCTATACTACAACTTTGTGTAGAAATTTTTAATTTATCACGTTTATCGATGATTATTCTCAGTATGATTACTTATTCTTGATTAAGGGAAAGTCTGAATCTCTTGACAAATTTAAGATTTTTCAGACTAAAGTTGAGAAACAGTTAGGAAAGGTAATAAATGTGGTTAGATCTGATCGAGGTGGAAAATATTATGGTAGACATGGCAATGTTGGGCAAATTAAAAGGCCATTTGCTAAATACTCAGAGGATTTTGGGATAGTGGCTCAGTTCACAATGCCTGAAAGTCCTTAACAGAATGGTGTGACTGAAAGGCGCAATTGTACTCTCATGGATATGGTAAGGTGTATAATGAGTAGAACTAATTTGCTTGACTTTTTTATGGGGTGAGGCTTTAAAAACAACCCTTTATATATTGAATCGTGTTCCTACCAAAGCTGTTACATCGACTCCTTTTGAGTTATTGACTGGACGCAAACCAAGTTTGAATCATTTTAAGGTCTGGGGATGTCCTGCAGAAGTAAAATTGAATAATTCAACTTTAGGTAAGTTGGAGGCTAAATCCACTCGATACTACTTGTATCTTACTCAGAATATTCGAAGGGATATCGGTTTTATAATCCAAGTGGAGGAACAAGGATTGTAGAATCACAAATGGCCAAGTTTCTAGAATTTGATGTAGCCGAAAAGCATGATTGCTCACAAATTAGTGAACATAACAACATGATAAGACCTGCTATGTCTTTCTCCTTACCTATGCAGACGATTATGGAGCCTACTGTGCCACAAACTAAACCTGTTAATATTGAGAATCCTATTGATGAAACGGCCACAGATGAAGTTCTTCAAGTTCCTCAGACTCAAAATGAAGTTACAATGGCTCCACTTAGGAGGTCTACTAGGGAAAGACGTACAGCTATACCACTAGACTATATAGTCTATTTAGGAGAACATGATTATGATATAGGCTGCATTATAGATCCAGTGACTTATATAGATGTTGTTTCTTGTCCTCAATCAAGTTTGTGGTTGGATGCAATGAGAAATGAGATGCAGTCTATGAAATGTAATGGCGTTTGGGAGCTTGTTGAATTATCAAAAGGTTGTAAGCCCATAGGCTACAAGTGGGTTTATAAGACTAAAAGAGATTCAAAAGGAAAGATTGAGAAATTTAAAGCCAGACTTATGGACAAGGGCTTCACTCAAAGAGAAGGGATAGACTATGAAGCAACTTTTTCTCCAGTTTCTTCTAAAGACTCATTTAGAGTGATCATGGCGTTAGTAGCTTATTTTGACATGGAATTATATCAAATGGACGTTAAAACTGCTTTTCTAAATGGAGACCTTGATGAGGAGGTTTATATGGTACAACCTAAAGGTTTTACAGCAAATGATCCAAGTAAGTTTGTGTGTAAACTAAAGAAGGCTATTTATGGTCTCAAACAAGCTTCCAGACAGTGGTACTTGAAGTTTCATAATGTTGTTACTTCTTTCGATTTTGTTGAGAACAAAGTAGATCGGTGCATATACTACAAGGTCAGTGGGAGGAAATTTATTTTCTTATACTTTATTTGGATGATATTTTGCTTGCAAGTAGCGATGTTGGATTGCTACGTGAAACAAAATAGATGTTGTCAAAGAATTTTGACATGAGAGACTAGGTGAGGCATCCTTCGTTCTTGGTATTGAAATCCATAGGGATCGTTGTCATCATATGTTAAGTTTATCTCAAAAGACATATGTTGATCGTATTTTGGAGAGATTCAACATGCAGGATTGCAAACCAGGAATTGTTCCTATCATTAAGGGTGACAAGTTGAGCCTCTCATAATGTCTTCAATCAGATTTTGAGAAAAACCAAATGAAGGATGTGCCTTATGCTAATGCACTTGGAAGTATCATGTATGCTCAAGTTTGCACCAGACCAAACATCGCTTTTGTAACAGGGTTTTTAGGCAGATATCAATCAAATCCAGGACACAATCACTAGTTTGCTGCCAAAAAGGTCTTGAGATACTTGGAAAAGAACAAGAGATTATATACTGATTTATAGATATGTCCATGATTTGCGATTGTTGGCATATTCAGATGCATATTTTGTTGGTTGTGAGGATGATAGGAAGTCGTCGACAAGATATATATTCATGTTGGCAGGAGGCGCAGTATCGCGGAAAAGTGAAAAACAGAAATCTATATTTTCCTCTACCATGCAAGCGGAGTTTATAGCATGTTTTTTAGCTGCTACTCAAGCAATTTGGCTTCGGAACCTCATTAAGGAATTGACTATATTTGATTTTGTGGATAGACCCATATAATTATATTGTGATAACAATTCTGCTATGTTATTTGTCAATAACAACAGAAGTCTCAAAGGGTCTAAGCATATGGAGGTTAAGTTTTTGACCATAAAGGAAATGGTATAGAATGGTGACATTATAGTAGAGCATGTTCCCACAGATGGTATGTTGGCAGATCCGCTTACTAAAAGCCTACGCCCTTGTGTATTTGAGCGACATATCATGAACATGGGCTTGGGAGAATCGGTGGATACTATCATTTAGTGGGAGCTATTTCAGGTTTGCTCTAATGAAGTTTACTTATGTATTTTTTTACTTTTTGTAACGTTTCGATATATGTCAACTCCTTTTGTATAAGTTGTTATTGAGTTGTGTACATATATCTAAGGAAAATCTCAAGGTACTGTGTAAATCTTGAGTAAAAGCTAGGGGCATCAAGTTATTAGCTATATACATATGTCTCAGTTACACATAAAGAAAAGTTAACCATAAAGATAAGACATATGTGGATTCATTAGAATCATAAAGATATCCTCTAGTGCCACATATGGTTTTCTATGACACTTAAAGGTAAGAGAATAGTGACCAACAAATGGGATAACACATAAGGTAAAACTCTTTATGAGGTGTTATCGATTGCCACACGACCATATTAAATCCATATCAGTAAAGTTGATAGCACTTGTGACCATGGAAGGTTCTGTGTATGTATATTCAGTTACTACCATGATCCGGTGTTGAAGACTTTATGGGATCGGATTGACTGTTGAGAATTATCTCTAGATCAATATAAAGGTGTGCACATACAGTACATTCTCAATTAATATAACCCAAGTGGGAGAATATAAGAATTTTCTTGATATGGGTTACATTAATTGAGATTATAATTAATTGTTCTTATGGAATTGATCTAATAAGGTAGGATATAAAGTTTCCTAACAGTTGAATATGAGCCTGGCTTGTGTGGGCCGAGTTGGGCCTGGCTCGTGATGAGAGGCCCCGTCAAAACTCTATAAATAGCACAAGGTCCCTCCTCTAGCCCTCATTCTTTCAAAAACTCTCTCACCTCACATAAGGCAATCTATGAGTGGCGGTCTCATTGAGCCAGAATTGAGGGTCATAGAGGAGAAGATCTTCAGCGTTAAAAGCTTCGGATTGCTGCTGTTTTGCTCTAAGAACTATGAATTCAAAATCAGGTACACAAATCTTCGTCTTCTCCTTTAGGATGTTCAAGTTTCTAGCTATGTCGATCTTGGGAAGCCGTTCAAATGGCCTACACTATGTAGTACATCTTATGCGCCTTATGCGCCTCAAGGTTTGCGGATGTACCGCTTGCTTCTCTAGTTGGTGAATAAATGCAGTGAAGCCTCGATCTCCTTCGCTCTCCTCTTCAATCGTTTTTTTATCATAACACATCATGCTTCTGAATAACCTCCCCCTCATCTCATACAGGCCTTGAGTTCACACATTTCAATTGAATTGGACCTAAGCAAGTCCTTAAAAGGCTTCATCTAAGTTCTCATTCGGGTTGAGGGTATTGCCAGTTATAGGGCAATAAAAAACATACTGTACTAATTGGGAGTATAGAGCATGTGAGTATCAACACGTTAAAATAAGAAATGCATCCATGAAACTCATCGTTTCTTTGTATCAAATGGACAAGGCACAGAGGTTCCTCAATGGCCTCCCTCTCATCTCATAGAGGTCTTGAGTTCACAGTTGTCAATTGACTACATTGAATGCTATAATACCAGAAGGTAAGCTTTTCGTCTTGTTTTCCACAAGTTCAATTTCATATGCCACTCTATCTTACTTATTTATGTCGTATGGTGTAGCCAATATGCCCATAAATGACATGCATGCACGTAGAATTCATTTGCCTAGTTAATATAACTTGCTCACTTCCCACATAGATAACAAATTATTGTATGTGTACCAGAGGCTTCTCACTCGTTATGTTACGTAAGTCTTATATATAGTCCACATAATATAAATTATGGCCAAGATATGAATAGGATGCACCCCATTTCGTAAAAAGAGCCGAGCTTAGTTCGGGTGCCGATGGACGCACAGGACTACTGAAATCAAGCTTCATTCCGCTTGTAAACTACTTTTATGAACTCTAATCTTGTGCTCCAGCAACACTCGGTTCTAACTACATATTCCCAGCCAAGGAAACACATTGGAAGGCTTAAGCAATTAATTATATTCATTTTGAGCGAATATACTAATTATCCCATTTGCACTCATTCGATTTATAATTCTAAATAAAAGCCAATTTCGTACACGACGCTAAAAACACCATATACCTGCGAATCCGTTACGTTATATCATCAACCTTTCTTTAGACCTTCTCCTCTACCATTTATTAACAATTTATTTCCTAAGGTCTATGATTTCACTGCCGTTAGCACATGGTTTTATTCCTTTTCACAAGAGCTCCAGGCAAGTTCTTTTTCACGTGCAATCCCTTACGCGTAACAAGATTTCGCTTATTCAACGCCGGGCACGTCCGAATCAATAATTGCGTAGGCTACAGGGACGATGAACAAGCAGATACACCACGTGCGCGCACAATAAAGTGAAAGAGTGCTAAACACGTTGCCATGATTTGTGCGATATATAATTTTAACCCAAGAAAAAAGGTGGTCCGTGACCAGCTGATTTGAAGGAGATCCTTTTGAGTAGATAACGGAGAACTTTTAGAAATTAAATAATCATTTCTTACTTAACTATTTAGATAACTTTTGTTTACACCTGTGTGGCTGGAATCAACAGGGAATGCTTAGGGCGAGCATGCATGTGACACGGCCCACGGACGGAGCATGATCCAAGACAGACCGGATGGGGCCGTGTCACGCACAATGGGCAGCCCATGAGCAGCCCACGAACTGATCCATGAACGACCCATGATCAACTCACGATCGGCCCATGCGCAATACGGACAAAAGCCCGTGATCGTTCAGCTGCTTTGTGTCAGGCGGCCCTGCTGATCCTGATCTTGCTTTTGACACATGCTCATGGGCTTCCCAAGGCCTAGCCATTGAGTGGCCTAGTGTACAGACTTGTAATGATGACTTGTATTCAAATACAATCATTGGATTGGAGGGAAGATCAACGGATGAGATGAATCCAACACTTGTATAAATAGGGGTTTCTCCCTCTCATTGTACTCAGTTTGTTCACGAGCAAATACATTCATTTTTTGAGCATCCGACCCTCATGCTCGTGCGTGTGCGTGTGAGGCTAACTTGGGAGTGAAATCCTAAGGCCGCATGGTGTTTGATTGATCGAAATCAACTGACCCGTGACACATGCATCAAGAGTGGCAGAGCCAGGCTACTCTTGATCGATCTCTAAGCGAGTTAACCGATGCATGTTCCATACGTGCATTAGCGGGTCAAAAACGAGCAACGAAGGAAACAATTATTTAATCCTCATCTTGATTTAATATCACACCATCCACAAAATAGAAGTCATCGCATGCATGTTTCTATAGATCACACAAATCAATACCATCTCAACCATTAATTATGGAGTTTACATAATCAATGGTAGAGATGGACTTTGTCTACATGGTCTATATATAAGTCATGCAATGTTTTGCTTGAGCCGAGAGTGAGAATGTTAAATCTCTACACAACAATTGCTAAGAAGCAAAACTCTAGTCATGATTAGTGACCCAGTTCGCTAACTAGTTCGTTCATTTACTGAACCAGAAGCCTGTTGTTTCCACAGTCGATCTGCCGTCCTAGAATCCGGCTTTGTCATGCACCGTTTATTGTCTAAGGTTTTTTCACTACCTTGGATCGAATCATTGGCTTCTTTTGGACCAGGATGATCTCATTTATGTCGTCTAGTTCTACATTGTTGACCTAAAAAGGCTTGTCATACAGCGAATATAATTATTACATGAAACACAACATGATCAACTTTCTAGTCGGCCCACGGTATATTATAATAAATTGAAGAACGAGGTCACTTCGATGCAGGCCACAAATTAAGTTAATCCTCGATTATAGGGATTAACAGGTTGGCCAACGCTTAAATTCTAATTGCCCCACGTGACCTTGTTTAATGTTCTAATCGTCGATTACGCAAGATAATTCCACAAGAACAAGCTTGATGATAAGACAACGTAAGCTCATTTTCAATCTTCCCAACTTTGTTTTGCCTTCGTGTTGTTATTATCATGTGATAGGAGAGCAACCCACTCCATTAATTTGGCTGAAAGTTGAAAATTTCACGCATAAATTAAAACGTTTAAGAGGATTTATATCCTCACAACTTAATTATAATCTCACATTTTCTGAGGCCTATGGTTCTTGATTATGTTACCGACGCTACTAATTCTTTGAATAATCTTTCCTCCACATTCCTAAATTACGATAAAGAAATTTTATATAATTGCCACGGTAAACTCCAGTTTATATCATAAAGATGTCTTATTATTATATGCATTGATGATAAGCTCCGGTATTTTCTTCTTCTTTTATTGCCACGATAATAAGTTCCATTAGTCTTACGGCAATTTTGAAATTTTTCGTAGCGCCTTAATTAATTAAAAGGTAAACCATTGCTTCTCATAGGTGCTCTGGAACATTGTATTTGTCCGAGGAAAATGTCAAGTTGCAATCACGGCTCTTGTGGTGTGAAACGTGTTTTAGGATTTTCTTGTCCGAGCATGAAATGATGGCTTGTGTTGCGCAGGGAACATGTCGATTTAGAAATGATTGCTTAAAGAGTGAGTTACATGCCCATGAAATGGTATTGAAAAGCACGAGGAAACTTCCATGGGATAGGAATCTTCTCCGGTTTCAGAGGCAACATCAAGGGAAGAGCATCAATTTAAGGAAAGTGTCCACACACCTCAAATTATACGCATTCAGTTTCATTCTTCGTACATTCTTTCGTCACCTCATCGGTGGGAGCAGATCTTCGATGAGGGATATATTTTTAGACGCAATGTAAGACATTTCCGTGCTCCCAATCTGATAATTATGTGTCAAAGTTCATCAATTAGAAAGAAAGAGAGAAAATACTCAATACTCGATACGTCATGATTGATTTCGATGGATTGTTTATGTTGTGCAATTAATAGTGTACAAATGTGTCTACTAGAGAGGCGTAGAGGCTGTGAGGACCAATCACTAAGAACCATTGACTTTTGAATTTATCGATGATACATCCTCTCAAGGGAAAAAAAAATTATTTGTTTGCTTATTATAAAAAGCAGAAAAGGCCCTTTTTTTCCGTCAAAATTTAGAATTCTCTCAAAATTTCAAAAATCACAAAAAAAATTATACATGAATTTACGTGTCAAATTTGTATATTGTGAGAGTTTTAGATATTTTAGGATAAGTCAAAGTGAATCACCAAGTTGACTAGGGAGCTCCAAGCCTTAAGATATAAATTAAGCAATGGACAAAATATCTTATTCGAAAGATAGAGTTTATGAATTTTCTCACCAATCAATTGATTCGGGTGACAAACTGGACAAGATGCAAGTGGTCAACTTTCTTTACAAATGATTAGGTGATAGTTTTTAATCTATTGTGGGAATAATAATCTATTCTATATCACAAAAAATTAAATAATAAATAATTATATATTGTTGTAAAATCCACTCTTTCAAGATTTTGTGACTCATAACAAATCGTTATACTTATAGTAACCTAAAGACTGTTATATTGGCAAAACTCCAAAATAAATTATGGGAAAAAATTAGATGGCTGCATTGTTACTCCGTCAAGAGTAACGACAGTCTTGACCCCATATTATCCCAAGAAAATTGTTAGGTTTTGTACGTTTTATTGGGAAATCAATATCCAAATCCCATTGCCTAGGATTCCATTAATTTTTTATTTGAGAATTAACTTTGCTTTTCAAATTTGCTACATGAACTTGAAGTTGTCTCATATGGAATAGATTTCATATCGATATTTTTTAAATTAAACAAAATTGTTCATTTCCCTCTTCCATAAAATGCTTGCAATTGTGTTCTGATTAAGCTAAATTATTAATAATAAATGTTCATTAGCCTATTGCTTTTGAAGTGATACTAAAGGCTCAAAATGCACCATTAGTTTGAAGCACTTACGTCATTGTTTGGCTAGCATTTTTGTTAGAATTTGAAGCACTTACGGCACTTTTAGGCTCAACTCTATGAAATTTTATGTATTCTAATAATTCATATGGATTGTGTACTTTGAGATATTTTTGATATAGAATATTATCTCAAATATATCATGAATAGTGGATATGATATATGAATTGGGACGCATTATTTGCTAGATAATCAATGTGTTATGCTCTAATTGATCTTTCTAATATGATTGATTATAGTAGGCGTGCTTTTAACGGGCCTATATTTTTGTGAAATTTTTTTCTTTGGGCGGGGAAGTACTTTTATAAAGGCAATATTTCTAGTAGGCTCCCTAAATCATAAACACACCGACTAAAACCCTTGTCAAATTAATGATTCACACCACGCGTCATTAATCAAATCATAAATAGTCAGCTTCTCGAACATATTTTAATAGGGGCTTTTGTAATGTCTCTGATCTGGATCCACTTTGGATGCTTGTATATCAAGAACAAGATCAATAGAGATATTTCGTACACGTTTCTGTTTCGGGAAGGAATTGAGACACCTCGGTCTAGGTAAACCCCTAACATATAGATCTCATGGAAAATTGATAGTTATCTTCAGGAGAATGGTAATATTTGTGCTTTATTTCTACTTCAATAATCTACAAATTCTTTCGCAAAAGAGAAAATAAGTATTTACACGCTTTAAAAGTTTGTCATGTCATAAGAGTTTGTCAAAAGATAGTGGTACACTATAAGGAATGATTCGATTTGTAAAACTTTTGTTTAAACATGTTACAAGAAAGTTCGGTTTTTTGATTGCTGGACCTGACCGAAACATATGCTCCGAAAAGGCTCTTTAAACTAGACTTCAGTACGAGTTTTCTTTCTCCTGGTTTGCTGCGTTCGGTAAATGATAAGGAGAAACATTTTTCTCGTATGCTTCTTTTTTATTTGGAAAATACAGATTTCTCTGCTGAACCGAATATCTCTCGACTTCTAGGAGCTCTATTTTCCGAAGTATCATGGGACTGGTCAACCCGTGTCCATGAAGAACAACGTGGGGAGGTGGCTGTGGAACTTCTTTCCCGAGCAATCCTCCACGGAAACGTTGACGCCGATTGTCTCCAGAAAAGAACAAAAGGAGAATCGGTAATGAGTCTTGAAGCAGTTGATTAGCGCGTAAGGAAATGTATTTTTAAATTCTCTCTTCTTTCTTGCCCGCATGACTAAGTAAGTCGTGGTAAGTTCATCAGCTCGTTCCTCGGCGGTGCTCCTTAACCAATCATCTTCTTCTTCTTGGCAAACACGGGAAAAATTAGCACGAGCCTTTGAAAGAGAAATGCCGGTTTTTCCTTTCTTTAACTTTCATAGGCTGTAATGTCGAGGACGCGTGTTTTTGCGGGAAACCCGACGAATTCGTTTTCATGTGGAGCAGACAGCGAGCATCTCGACTGAGAAAACCAAATACGAAAAGAAGTTCCCTATAAAGAGCCCCCTCAATGGAAGGTGAAGGTCACAAGAAGAAAGAGGCCGAGCGAAACACAAGTCCCCTTTTTTGTTCTGGATCAAGTGATTCGTACTAGTTCATTTTCATCTTGTTGAGAAAGAGAGACGGAGACAGAGACGATGGGCAGATTTCTAGGGTTTGGGTTCACTCTGACCCTGCTCTTTTGCATGGCTCAAGGCAAAGTCCTCCGCTATGATTTCGTGGTGAGTAGGAACATCTCCTTGTTGAGCACTTTTAAGTCTTTTTTGGGCCATACAGATCATTTAGCGACTACTAGCGCATTTGTTACAAGTTTTACGATCTCATGATTCGTAGATGTTATTGTATTAGTATATTCAAGACAAGAATCTCCTCTCATCATGGATGATCTTCACATCTAGATCTTGGACTATGCTCGAGGCCCAGTATTACAGCATTCATATACCAAAACTACATGCATTTTTCTGATGATTTTATCTTCTTGAGAGTTTGGTAGTAATCCCTAAATGTCCACAGTTGTATAATTTATTTATTTGTTCATTTGGGAAGTGATCTCCAACCCATTTGGGTCTTTATTCTTGAAGCAAGTGCAGACGCCGGCCCCTAAATTACTTAATGTTATCTGTAGGCTGCAATACACCGAAACGTCTTAAGATGTTTGACGGTCCAATTTTAAAGGATGATTTTTTATTTGTTGCAGGTGAAGGAGACACCTACTAAGATGTTGTGTGAGACAAATCGCTCTGTATTAACCGTGAATGGTTTGTTTCCTGGACCGGAGATCCGTGCTCACAAGGGTGACACCATCTACGTTAATGTCACCAATACAGGACCTTACGGAGTCACTATTCATTGGTAAAAATAAAACCACCCTTCCTCCACCTTCTCTCTTTTCCCTCCCTCCCAATCTCCTAATATTATACACACGTGTAGGCACGGAGTGAGAGAAAAAAGGTATCCCTGGTCTGATGGCCCAGAGAATATCACGCAATGCCCAATCCCTACAAACTCAAGCTTCCTTCAGAAAGTCATACTCACTGAAGAAGAAGGCACGCTATGGTGGCACGCTCATAGTGATTGGACACGGGCCACTGTACATGGCCCTATAATTATTTTGCCTATCAATGACACCAACTACCCTTACAAGTTTGATGAACAACACACAATTGTGATTGGTATTCTACTTAAATGACATAAATAAGTTTTTCCCTTAATCAAACATGCACAAGTAATAGCTTGAATTGTTTTTCTTAACAAAACTAATTTGGCACGTAGCTGAATGGTATGCCAGAGATACGAAGGCTATAATCGATGAGGCTCTTGCAACCGGAGGCGATCCAGACTTGTCCGTGGCCTATACCATCAATGGTCAACCGGGAGACAGTTACTCATGCTCTAATGGTATGAATTCTAGTGTGTATTTATGAGTGTGATATATGCTATTTTTTAAAAAGAAAAGCTTGTATTCATAGGTAATGAAATAAAACCTTTTTACTCTATATTAATGAAATGAGATCTTGCAAGATTGTTATTCCTTAAAACTAATCAAGATCTAGAGCAATACTATTTAATATGGTGTTTTTTTTATATAATCTTTTGTAGGATCGGCATACAATATAACAGTTGTGCAAGGAAAAACGTATCTCTTCCGGATCATCCACTCTGGGATGAACGAAGAGATGTTCTTTGGCATAGCCAAGCACAATCTCACTGTGGTCGGAATGGATGGAGCTTATTTGAAACCGCTTAAGACCAATTACCTCATGATAACTCCTGGTCAAACGATGGATGTTTTGGTAACTGCAAACCAAGCCCCTGGTCGTTATTACATGGTATTTAGTCCGTTCTTGGATACCGGTGCCCCGTCCAATGAAAACGTTACGAGGGCAATAGTTCAATATAATGGCAATTATAACCACTCGGAGACTCCTTTGTTACCCGAGCTTCCAGGTTTTACTAACAAGAGTGATGCTGGAAACTTCACTGTTCAGTTGAGGAGTTTGAACAGCAAAGAACATCCATCTAAGGTTCCAACCAAAATCACTAGGAACATTACGATCACGGTGACCGTGAATCAGAAGCCATGTCCTGCTAATAAAACATGTACTGGTCCACAAGGCAACATGCTTTCGACAAGCTTGAACAACATAAGTTTTTCGGCTCCATCGATTAGCATTCTCCAAGCATACTACAAGTACGTAAATCACTAGACCTTCCAATTTTGATCATATTTGTTAGTATCTCAGACCGATAGAGTTGATTTAGGCTGAAATATTCTTCAAATCGAACCAATTTGAATGATTTAAGCCTTCATTGTCTTAAAGCAAATGCATAATTCAACATCTAAATGTGTCTATAACATTATGTTTGTGTGGTGCGTGCAGCAATCTCCAAGGAGTCTACAACAAAACTTTTCCGGATACACCACCTTTCGTGTTCGACTACACCGGGAATGTATCGGCCTTAGGAGAAGCTGCCAATGTGAGCACCGAAGTGCTGATGATTAACTATAATGAGGAGGTTGAAATAAGATTCCAGGGGACCAATTTCGCAGCGGAGAATCACCCCATGCATTTACACGGCTACAGCTTTTATGTCGTTGGAATGGGCGATGGAAATTTCAGCGACTCCTATGTATCGCAGTATAATATAGTCGATCCGCCTTACGTTAACACTATCGGACTCCCCAAAAATGGGTGGACAGCCATCAGATTCAAAGCCGATAATCCAGGTAATATAATTTATTGATAGAAACGCATATAAACATATAGTTTGCGCGGATACTTGTATATGAATACATTTGACAGATTATTCATTTACGGCTGCTTGTAGGGGTGTGGTTCATGCACTGTCACTTGGAACGCCATGCGAGCTGGGGGATGGACACAGTCATTGTCGTTGGAGATGGGGCGTAAAAACATCAGAAGGTGCTGCCGCCACCCAAAGACATGCCTCCTTGTTCCGTGTCTTGATCAGGATATTGTTTGCTTTGAGTTCATTGCTAGGGCAACGGCCATTGATATACCAATGGAAATAAATCATCTGTACTGCCTGGCGAATTTTGCAATTCTGGATTATTGAAATAAGCTTTGACTTTAACATATGTTTCGGCATGTGAAAAGTTTATGTTTGATTCAAAATAATGTATTCGTTTGTCCCATAAGTTATTAAAAATTTATTTGTACATCAATAGAGGCGAAATTTTCAATGATATTCACTGAAAGCCAACTTGCGATGTTGACATGGAAGGAGTCGATGCAACTTGCGATATTGACGTAAATAAATCAACTTGCGATGCCAATTTGACATGCTTTAGATGAGTATTTTTTTTTTTAGCTCTTCAATGGAGGTGTGGATGATGGATATCGGTTTTTGAATTCGTTTATGAAATTGGAAATATTTTATTTCTTATGGGATCTCTTCAGCTGACGGAAGGAGGAATGAAGATATCATATCACATTCTCTATGCTGAAAGAGAAAGCTACTGGAAAAAAATAATAAGTTGAACAACATCGTGGATGTATGAGGATGATTGTTGGCACGAGAAATTATTTTAAAATAATCAACTAATTTTAATCAGCTCTTTGTAGGAAATCTTCAATTTGATTGCGATGTTAGGCTTTTAAATGTACTCGGGATACAGAATCAATCACATGATTGAAAATTTGTGCAAATTTTGTCTTTTCTTTGGAACCTGTCTAATGAAGGTCGCATCACATATTGAACTTTGGATTGACCTTGTCCGCTCGAATTTGTCGCGGTTAAATCTACTTCTTGAACGAGATTGTCGGCATGATTATTATTATAAAGATAATAATTTAAGTTACCAGAAAGAAGAGTAGGTTTGCTATAATTTATCGTCAATCACTAAATTTAGTATACTAGATAAAGCGAGAAACTATAAGCAGTTAACTTTATAAATTGTTCCGACCAAAAAGTATAAAAAAAAAAAAAAAAAAAGCTTTGTAAATTCTCTGCACTATTCTTAAAAAAAAAAAAAAATTGCTCACTTAACTTTAAGATGATATCAACTACCATAGAATAATTTAAAGGGCGCGCATGCGTTGCTTGGAATTTATGTCATTAGGAAGCACCTATAAAAAGTGCTTTATTAAATTATATTGCCTACTTTGACAGGCGGACTTAATTGAATAACTATAAGGCACATACATAATTTAATTACAACCACTCGTTAAATTTTAAAACAATACTTCCACTTATTTAGCCAAAAGATGTGGTCCATTTTTATGATCACTCCGGTCCAAACAAATAAAGGAAAATGTCACAAATGATCCCTGATGTAGATGAAAGTTCAGGAACCAAATTGAGCATATCGAAAGCTCAGGGATGAAATTGAACATTAGATGAAAGTTCAGAGACCAAATTGAGCAAATCAAAAGTTCAGAGATGAAATTAAACATTAGATGAAAGTTCATGGACCAAATTGA
The DNA here is from genome assembly GCA_014182575.1 of Eucalyptus decipiens. Taxonomy (NCBI): domain Eukaryota; kingdom Viridiplantae; phylum Streptophyta; class Magnoliopsida; order Myrtales; family Myrtaceae; genus Eucalyptus; species Eucalyptus decipiens. The sequence continues at coordinate 60,679,097 of CM024613.1, read as the reverse complement.
GCAAATCAAAAGCTCAAGAATGAAATTAAACATTAGATGAAAGTTTATGGACCATTTGTGACATTTTCCCTACAAATAACATTTTCAAATCAAAAGGTAAACATTTGGGATTCCAACTATAGTGTCACCAAATTGTGAATAAACTCTTGTTTTATGAGAGGGTGGGAAAAAATATTGCAAATTGGAGGGGGAGTGGTTGAGTAGATAACCCAAAAAAGAACACTTATTTCATCATTAGTTCAAATGTACAAAATTCATATTTTAAAAAGGTCGGGGACCTTTGTCTTGCAACGGTTGATCTTCTTCAGGGAAACAGATACAAGAAAGGGCCCAAACGACATTGCACATTTCTTTCCCCTTGCAAAAGCTGATCTTCTTCGTAAGCATACGCATCCGACCTGATCTTATGAATAGGTCAAATGAAGTCTTTTCTCAATTTCTATAACCATCTTTAAACGAGTGCCTTAGAAGTCCTACAAATTCTTAAAATGTAATCTGGTCTTAAAACTTTATAAATTTGATATAATGAAGTCCTTCCGCTAATTCTATCTATTTTGACTAAAAGAAAATGTTGGCGTGGTTTTTCTATCACTTTTTAAAGACATGTGACGTACTAGTAAATGCCACATTAGAAAAAAAAATGTTAATTTAAAAGCCCAGATTGATTTTGACGAAAGAAATTACCAAAAATATGAATATATCAAACTTGGGTCCAAAAGGATTGGCAAGACAAATTAACAGGATTTTATGGGAGAAATTGGGCGGATACCCGAGATTTCTTAAAGAATCAACTAACACAAATTGAACTTGAACTCCGTAGAAGAAAAAAAGTACAATCTTTACCACAAGCTCAAGACCAAGTTCACATGGCCGCGCTCATGCTCAAGCATTTATTTTGATCGAACATGGTCAAGCTTGATCGGCCATGGTTGAATTTGATGAAACTCAAGCGGCCATGGTCGCAAGCTCTAGTGGAAGTTCCCTTCGGATTCCATCAAAATCGCAATGCAACCAACTGATCTCTCTATTGCTGACGTTGACTTTGAGGTCAATAAAGTAGTGAACTTTGTAAATTGTTACGACCAAAATAATAATATAAAAGGAAAATTTGTAAATTCTTTGCAATATTAAAAAAAAAAAATTGCTCACTTAACTTTAAGATGACATCAACTGCCATAGAATAACCAAAGTGCACGCATGTGTTTCTTGGAATTTATGTTATCAGGAATCGCCTATAAAAAGTGCTTTATAAAATTATATTGCCAACTTTTACAGTTGGACTTAACCAAAAAACTATAAGATACATCAGAGGAGGTTGAAGAGCGAGCGAGAGGAAGGCGAGCGAGAGAGAAATCGGGTCGCGAGCTAGGCCGACCTCCCACTGAGAGACTTCGGGGGAGGCCGCCGGCGAGCGAGTCCGAGGAGGTCAGATCCGGCCGGTGGAGGCTCGGATCTGGCCGGACAGAGAGAACCACAGAGAGAGAGAGGCCAGCCGAGGCTTGGGGTCCCCTGAGAGACTTCGGGGAGCTCGAGTTCCGGCCGGCCGTGGTGTGGTGAGCTCGGAGGGGTCCCCGAGAGACATCGGGGAGCTCGAAGGGCGAGCCCGAGGGAGAGAGAGAGCCCCAGCGAGATCCGACCAAGACCAGGCCTCGCCGTCACCGTCATTGCTCGCCGTGGCCTCCACCATCGCAGATCAAGCCCCCCCAGCTTCGTCGTTGCTCGCCGTGGCCGCTGCCGTCGTAGATCAGCCCCCGCCGTCGCCGTCATCGCCTTCGTTCAAGAGAAGGTAAAAAAAAGCCGTCGCCGTCGCCGTGGTCCCCATCGTCGTTGCCGTCATCGCCGTGGCCGTCGTCGCCGCAGGATCACTTCGGTCTCTTCTCCGGCGCCGCGGATTCGCAAACCCTAGGGTTTGCGATTTTCCGGGTCCCGAAGCGGATCCGGACCCGGAAAATCGGGTAGGGTTTGCGGTCCGAGGGGTGGCTGGAGGCTGGGTCTGGTGACCGGAGCTGGATCCGGGTAGGGTTTTCAGGAATCGGGTCGCGGCCGGGTAGGTTTCCACAAGCCGGGTCGCGGCTGTGAACCGGGTCAGAGAGCGGGTCGGGCGTGGGTTTGAACCGGGTAGGGTTTCCGCCTGGTTTGGTTCTGTTCGTGTGGGCCGAGTAATTTTTTTGGGCCGAAATTCTTTTAACGAAAGTGGGCTAAATTTGGCTTGGGCTGTTTTTAAAAAAAAGTCCGAGTCGGGCCCGTCCCTGTCTGGGGCTCGCGACCCGGGTCGGTCCCAGCCCGGGAACCCGACCCGGGTCGTTTTTTAAAAAGTATATTAATATTTTAATATAAAATAATATATTAATAAAAAAAAAATCAAAAATGTTTTAATTTCCGAAAAATAAAAAATAAAAAAAACCAAAAATATTTCTTATTTTCCAAAAATGCCAAAAATCCAAAAAAGCCAAAAATTCATAAAAGCCAAAAAAAAAAATTCAGAAAAAGCCAAAAAGACTTGTATTTTTTCCAAAAAATACCAAAAAATACCAAAAAAGGGTCCAAAAAATCCCTTTTATATCCAAAAAAATCAGAAAAATACTCAAAAAATGTTTTCCTCCCAAAAATCCAAAAAGCCTTAGGGTTTAAACAAGATTAGGTACCGAAAGGGGCATTAGTGATTAACTAGTGTAATCAGTCCCGATCCTAATTTCTGCAGTTACGTAAGAGTGAGTATTTCTCCCGATCTTCACTTGGGTTTAATCGACCCACCCCAAACCGATTAGTGGCGACTCCATTTTAAAAATTGATTTACAGGTTAAAACTCGGATTATTAAAGGCGTCATTTAATTTCAACCACTTGCTAAATTTTAATAACAACACTTCCACTTATAACATTTAGGGTTCCAACTATAGTGTGACTAAGGTGTGATTAATTATTTATAATCTGTTTTGTAAGAGGCTGGCAAAAGATTATTGCTAATTGGAGGGGAAGGGGTTGGGTAGATACCCAACATTAATATCATCATTAGTTTACATGTGCAAAATTCATATTCTAGGAAGGTCGGGGACCTTTGTCTTGCAAAAGCTGATCTTCTTTGAGGAAACGGATCTTGGAAGAGGCCCAAACGACGTTGCACATTTCTTTCCCTTTGCAAAAGCTAATCTTCTTCGTGAACATACACATCCGACCTTGATTTTATGAATAACTTCAGTTTTATTGATTTTTTCCCTCTGTTGGGTTCACATTTTGGCTTTGATTCTAGCTTTGTAATTATTTGGAGGTTCGTATTTAATCATTTTTTCTTAGATTTTTTTTTTGTACATTTGTGTTTCCCCTTTCATTTTCTTTTAACAGAACTCAATTATACCATTTGAAAGTTCTAAAGCTCAATTATAATTTTTGTGGTAAGTTTTAGGATTTTGGTGCATTTATCCATTAAATTTTAATATTTGGCTATCTTGATGTAATTCAATGAAGCATCTTCCAAAGACTTATCAACCACAAGGTGAATTACACTTACAATAAAGCCACGTGTACATTTGAGTGGATCAAATATAATGGAAATACAACAATGGTTCTTATTTAAATGGTTTCATGATCACATTTCCAGCGAGGCAAGATCATCTCGTTTGAGTCCAACGTGAAGTTTACATATATCCTCTTTATTAAATTGACTGATTTTGCATTTGCCTAACATTTTGTACCAAAGCATATATTATAACATATTGTCAATTTAGTCATAAACTAAACTTTTATGCGAGATTCTAAAGTAATTCTTCTTATCAATTTTATTGGAAGTCGTTGATGTGGCGATATGTTGGACAATCAACGATGACTGGACCGCGACATTAGTGATTTCAATGAAAATTGACATGAAGGAATACATTGGAATTTTGCACAAAGATTTAGGATAAAAAAATTACCAAAAAAAATCTTAAATCTATTACACTTTTACCAGCAATTCTAAACCTTTTTAATTTAGTCAATTTAGTCCTAAGCATTTTGACAATTTGCCAATTAAGTCATTTCAGCTAATTTTGGTTGGAAATTGTTGATGCGAGCACTATGCATCTTACATGGCATGATCCAAATTGATCTAGACAATTTTTTAAATTTTTTGCTGAATTCTTTATCATTAGTTTGAATTTTGAATTTCCTTACAATTTTTTCTTTGCTTTTTTTCATTGTGGTTGGCGATGGTCACATGGCCGTTGGGCCATTGGCAAGGCCCTCGCTGGTTACAAAGGCCTTGGGCGAGGGTGCAAAGGCCCTTGCCAGGTTTGGGTATGGGCCTTTGCAACTTCACTAGTCGGGGGCAAGGCTATTGTAGTTGACAAGGGTCATCAATAACTGTCATCGGCAAAATGATAAAAAAAAAAATTCAAAAAGATTTGAAAAATTATAAACATCATTGAAGTCATTGTTGACTGTACCACGTAAGATATCTAGCATCCATGTTTTAAGATTTTTTTTTAGATTTCTAATCAAAAAATTTGTTTATAATTGAAGAATGACTTAATTTTTCCTATAAAATTTCCAAATAAAAAAGTGGAAGAATATCAATGAGCATAGAACTTTTTTATGCATGTAATTCACATCCTATTCCATAAAACCATCGATATAAATACTCGCAACCACAATATTTAAGCCTAAAACGAAAATTAAGAAGAATATAGTCAATAGCTAATAATTCGTCAAATTATTGATGGACCAAAAACATCTTGTAGGTAAAAAAGGCATTCGCTTCGAAGATACGTCGAATATTTGATTATCCATGAATCCTTTTATATATAATTTATACATACATCAACTTATTAAAATCGACAAATTCCCTCCAAAGTTTTTTTCAAATTTCTTGCATGATGATCCATTTGCTCTAAAATTAATAATCCATAAAGTTATAAAAAATCATAGAGAAAAAATTGCTAGAAAATGAACATCACCACTCAACTTTTCGTTTCGATATTCGTAGTCTAGATTGCCATAGACTAAATTAAAGTTGAGAGAATAAAATGACATTTCATTGCCCAGCACACCACTCAATGATTTTGTACACACGTTAACTTAGACATGTTGATTAGATGCGAAAATATAAAATCGAAAGGTCTTTTCGTTTCGGTTGAATAACCAAATTGTAGAAAATGTCAGTTCCATAGGGGACTCCCACTCGATCGGCCATTATTCAGACAATTTGAACTGACATTTTGTACAATGTGAGTCCCCAATGTACAGTAAAAAGACACACACTTCAATCTGTATATTTTATTCTGATTTTTCCAATCAGGTAATGCCAATAGAATTTATTTAGTTGGCATGACCAACATATACGAAAATAAATTAATCCACAGATTTTGCATAAATCAGTCGAGACTGTAAGAATCTTCTGGAACCAAAACGTCAAGACCGAGCCCCACGACCGTGACTAGGCTCATATAGGGGGTTTCAAATGCCCAAGAAAATATTGGGTGTCCCAAGTGTAGAGCTTGAGTTTTGCACTTGTCCACCTCAAGCCCACTCTGTCTCTTCAATTATTGTTTTTACTTTTTATTTTTCCTTTTTTTTTTTTTTTTTTCTTCTTCTTCCTCCTTTCACTACTTTTTCCACGCATCCTTGAGAGACCTCCCCTTTCACTCTTCAATAAGACTCACTATCAACTTAATCCCGCGAATCGCCTTCCACCACCACCTCACCGCTGTCTATCCTGCATCGTCGAGCTCGAGTCCGCCGGCGAATTTGAGCATCATTTTTTGGATCTAAGATTGAGTAAGTCCTAAATTTGTGATTTAGAGGTCAGCTTGACCTTGAATCAACAGATTTGAGTTCGACTAGGGTCGGCATAGGCAATGGACAAAGGGAGAGACAGAGTGGAAGGAGGAAGAAGAAGAAGGAAAAGGAAAAATAAAGAAACAAATAAAGACATTAACAAAGGGAGAGGGGACGACGTTGAGTGGACTTGCAAAGCTAACGTGTCTAGGGCAACCAATATTTTCTCGCCCAAGCAAGTCAGCCACTGATGCAGCTCTTCTTGCCACGAGTCAACATGTGATTCGTCCATCTTGTGCTTACGTGGCCTTACTCTCTCTTGAAATGCCATGCCAGAAAACGATGTAGCACTAACTAGGTTGTTTACATAAAGTTGATAATTCATTTTAACTTAGGTAGGTAATATAATGATAGAAATTAATAAGTTACAAGCGTTAACAGGTCATCCAAATAAAACATGGTAAGTTAGCATACAGATTGATAATCTATAAGCTATAAACAAGTAGCTGATACTCATAATACTGTGGTTAAATTATCAACATGCTACTCAGAAAAAATAAGTCACTCATCATTCTTTTAACCGGTGGTTGTTTTATATTTATCATCATTTATTGAAATTTACCGGCACAAGAAATTTGTATGTTTAACACGTAATCATATCATTCGGTGTAGGTAATAGATAATTGTTCTTTTAAACTAGAGAAGTATGACCTTAGCAATTTTATCACAATCAAACGTGCTATCAATCAACTGCTCCTCGTGAAGGAAAATGAATCAAATTGAAATGGGAAAAAAAGTCATAAAAACTCCGACCTATGCCCATATGACACATTTATCCCAACATTATTTTATGATATCAAAAATTCCAAATTATACTCATTGCAACACATTTAACATAAATATTTTATTGTGACATAAAAAACTCTAAACTTGTACTTATATGAAACGTTTATTCTCCTTCAAGGTTTCCTTAGATGATTTTTTTCAACCAAAAAATAAAGTTTCTTTTAGCCATGTCAATACTATTTACTTTTGTGGTGTCAATGTAGATAGATTTTTAGGAGTTCTCATTGATAGAATTTTGATGGAGCATAAATATGTCATACAAGTATAAGTTTGTGATTTTTTTATGTCATGAAAAAATATTTATGATAAATGTGTCATCGTGTGCATAATTTAGGGTTTTTAGTGATTTTTTTCCAATCAAAATAGAAAATAATTTCAATTCAGAAAATTATCTTTCTTCCACGCCCAACCCCTTCCTACTTAATAATCCTCAAAAACCTTCCACTTGTTTCACTTTTCTTAGTGAACTTGACTTTTAATTAATTACGATAACTAATCATCCAAAATTATCCCTTCTAGTCTATAAGAACTATAATTTCTTTCTGATACTTACAATTTATCATGGTTATCGAGACTTCCCGCTCTTCTTCTATGAATTGTTTATAGAATTTTTATGGATATGGATCTCTAGAAAAATGTGTTGAAAAACTTTTGTTTAGCCTCATAACTAAAAATCTCGTGGAGCATATAAATTATAAATAATTTCAATGCAATGTTGAATTCTCACCAACCGTTAATTTGTTTTTCGGTAACATTAAAAAATCTCAGAGAATAATAGCTTTTGCTTTTGCTTTGCTTGATGTGACTTATCGCTCCCACCGATTATTGCGGCGTATCATAAGCATATGTCAAAAGATAAATCTCATGCTTGATTCAAATTCAAACTATGGTCCGAAGCTAGACAGATTGACCAACAAGTCAACAATTAGATCAGAAAGAAAAACATATTTATTCTAGAAACTCCTAATTGCCCATAAGATCCAAAAGATATCTTCAAGCTAATTATGATAGTGACACGTGATATGATTTATTATAAAAAGCAACTGATTCATTAATTATAAGGACTTGTCTACTGTCATTTTATAACCACTCTACAATAATCAACGATATTCGTACTATTTTTGACACGTCTAAATGTCTCAAATGCACATAAATAATGAAAATTGCCAGTTATTAGTTTATGTCGCGTGTACTTTTTTAGTTAATATATATCTAACATATAAGCTGCAGTACTATGCAACGCGAGCACACCCATTTATTTTGGACTGCACTGAGTTTAACCAAAAACAAGAGGAACCCCTTGGAATATATAATAGAAAAATTTCCTAAGTTTTTAAATGCAACGTGCAAGATTTAATGAAAAAGACCTTAGTCTGTCCAAAATTGATATTCTCCATATTCTGACCTATTAATTTGTCCGCGTCGACTGTCGAGACATAGATCAGTGGCGTTGCCTATACGGATTGGCCATGGGATGTCACAGACCAAGCCGGCACATGAGATGCTCGTTCAAGTAGGGTTTTGGTCAGATCTATGATCTGACTAAATTAATTGATATAGTGTTGTACTAAGAATTCCAAGTCATCTTACTCAAGAAAAAAAAATTTATATTAATCCGTTGTTGCTGACTGCTCATCAACAAAAAGAACAAAATCTTTGCGAAGTGAACATCACAATTTTTTTTTTTTTTTTTGGGCCATAAACATAAAGAACAAATCGAATTTGGACGTTCCAGTATAGAAGATATATAAGCATAAAAATTTGAACAAATTTGCTGATGTCAGTGAAATTAACAAAAATTTGATTTTAACAAAAATTTGAAACTAACTCTAATTTGATTTAAAATCTTTATATTGCTAGTAAAAGGAATACACCATTATTGATGTGGAAAATTTTAAACAAAAATTTAAAATGTGTAAAGTAATTGGGTATGATTGATGACACCAATATTTTGACAAAACCCCATTAATTACTTATTGTATAAAAAATAAGGATTGACTGACTCCGATCCCTTAAAAAAACATTATAAATGTCATATTATGAGCATTTTAATGAGCCCACATGAACTAGAAATTTGGCCAACCCATTTAATATCCTTGATTTGATGTGCTGGGTGATCTAAATTAGGCGGATGGGTGAAACTTGAAGAGCGACAGTGCATATTTCCTCTTGAAAATTTGGTCGCAAGGAAAGATAAGAAAGATATATTATGAATATTTCCATTTTCTTGGCCACAAGAAGAAAGTGTAAAATGCCACATGTTCTCAAATCTCAAAGAGTTAAGTGTCAAGTTCTTTTCTTAAGATCTTGGCGTCAAAAGGAAGCTAAATAGGGCATGTATATTGGGGCTCACCATCATCATTTCAATCGTTTACCTCTCTCAAACACGAATGCTAAAAGAATTTTTCTGCAATTTGTTATTTCACCAATAATCTCAAGAAAGAAAGGTCACTTATCATTTTTTGAGAAAAAAAGCCACCAAAAACCTTAAATTATATCTAATGACTACAATTTTGGGTATTCACTTAATCTTGTTAAGCATATATCCTGAATTTTTTTTTTTTATAATATCAAAAACTCCAAACTATGCTTATTGTGATACATTTATCCTAAAATTTTTCTTATGATATCAAAAATATTAAACTTGTATCTGTGTCACACATTTACTCTCCATCAAAGATTTGTCCGATGATATTACTGCCATTTTTATTTTATTGTGATGTGAGCCCAATGTCAACACCGTTTGCCTTTAGTTGTCCATGTAAGTAGATTTTTAATGATGCTTATTAACAAAATTTTGATGGAGGATAAATGTGTCATAGGAACAAGTTTGGGAGTTTTGGCTTCATATAAAAATGGGTTAGGGTAAATTTGTCACAATGCACATAATTTAAGATTTTTGGCTTTTATTCCTTCTTTTAACTAAAAACTTAGTGATATTTGTCAATATTTTTTGAACTTTATTAATACACAAAACATTGGATTCTATAGACGATATAGATAATCGCTCTTTTTAACTACGTAAAGAACCTGTGAAAACCCGATCATAGCTGTGGATAACCCGAGCAACATCAATAAAGAACCTGTGGAGGCTCCTTCAGATTGTGCTATGGTCACCTTTGCCGAACCATTGCAATGGCGTCATCAAGCTGGGAGTTCTGGAACTGAACCAGTAGTAACCGCAAAGGCTCCTGTAACGGCAAATGTTCAAGATGGTAAATCTGCAGTAGTTGAATCTTCCAAGATCAAGAAATCAAAAAGTACTCGTTTCTCTCCTAAAGTTACTCCCACTAAGAAGCTTAACGGTATAACCCATATGAGGTACGGTCTTTTGCACAGGACCATCTGGAGGAGATGCATTTAATGGAAACACCAATCATCGAGGTCGATAAACCTGGACATTGGGCTGTGGTGGCTGACCCTAAACAGCCACCATGTGACAAATGAAGATTATAAGCTGGAATTGTTGGGGGTTGGGCAATCCCCTGACAGTTCGAGCTCTTAGGGCCCTTGTGGCTCAGGAACAGGCCCACTTGGTGTTCTTAATGGAAACAAAGAACTACTTACAAAAAAAAAAATGAGTACTTCTATTATCTAAGCAATTGTATTAAATCCAAAAGTCTTACAAAATCCACTGCTCCTCACTGAGGAAATTGTTGCGAGTTAAAATAGACAATCATTTCAGTTCAGAAAATGATCTTCTCCCCACTCCACCCCTTCTCTCTTGTTTTTCCAAATGGTTTCCTCTGTCTTTCCGGCAATGTCTTGTTTCCATGACAATAAATCTTAAAGTCAACCTCATGACAAACCCTAAATTTGGGGCTTGCTCACCTTTAACCTAACAATGATAAATAAACTAAAAAGATGTTGAGGACCCATATTGACGGTGAGCGAAAGTACACAGTACTTTTCTAGTGCCATGCTCCCAAAGGTATGTACATGTACTGCTCAGCTTTCTATCGTGCTTAAATGCAGCGAAGTCTGGATCGTCTTCATACTCTGCTTCCCCTGCTTTTATCACGATCCATTATGCTTCGCAACGACCTCCCGCTCTCATTTATATAAGGTCTCGAGTTGACACGTGTCCATCGGCTATTTTTATGTTACGGTGCCAGGAGGTAAGTTTTTGTTTTTGTTTTGTTTTTTTTTCCTTCACCAATTTAATTTCTTGCCCTACTCTCACTTATATTCATGCTGTGAGGTGTAGTCATCTCAATCCATTATTTTTCATTAGAAAGTCCAACATAATAACTTAAACTTAAAGATGAAGGAATGGCACACGTATATAAGAGCATATGATGAGATATATTTCAATAATCCCAAGCTGAATTAAGAATGACATATAGTAGATGCACACACGAAATAAATTGAGGCAATAACTGGCTTTGACACTATATTAAAATGTTTAACCCAAAAGTTTAGGCAAATAAGTCGAGGACATCCTATTTATATAAATAATATATGAATCTCACAGTCAAGCGATATATGATATATTTAAACAATTTCAAATCAGCAACCCTTCGTTTGTCATACTCACATACTATGCATTAACATTTTATTATTGCAATCACACATAAACAAGAGATGATTAATTGTACTACCCTTAGCATGTGCATATTATTCCTTTTTGCAAGAGCTCCATGCGAGTTTTCTTTTTCAATTTTCACGTGCAGTCCCTTTTGTCTACCAAGAAACCATTTACACAACTCTAGGCATGTCCTGAGTTAACAACTGTTTGCATACAGGGACAATATATGAACAGATGTACAACGTGCACCCATGATAAAGTAAAGGATGCCAAACTTTTTGCTTTGATTTGTTCACCGAATAAGTTGGAGGGAAGGAAAAGATGGTCCACGAGCAGCTGAGATCAAGGAGGCCCATTTGGGTAGAAAAAGGGAGTTTTCTAAAAGTTAATAAATTAATCATTTTTACTTAATTATTTGTATAGCTAACTTTCGTTTGGATCTATGTGGGTGGAATCAACTGAGAATGGTCAGAGCGAGCTTTTGTTTAAAGTGCTACAGCTAGATTCCTCTTGATCAATCTATAACCAAAGCTAATTGATGCCCGTTCCCTAGGTGTATTAGCGGGTCAGAAATGAGCACCTTCTAAGAACAGGATCATCATTCTACCTGATGGAAAACAACTACATTTTTAACTTTTGCGCCACCTCTTCTGCTGCATCATTGGTGCATATCTGTAATACACGACTAGCAAAAGTACCTGTCCAGGTGAAAAGGTGATTCCTAAAAATGCCATTGCTTAATTATTGCGCATCACATCGATTGTTCTCTCTTTTGTTCAACCAATCACAAAACAAAGCAGGTGGACAAGTTTTCTCTGCACGCCAGGTTCAACACTAGAGGGGATCGATCCACGAGGAATCACTTTCCAGCTTAGTCCACTACTGAAATAGTTGAATAGAATATATCCCGGCTTTGTGAATTGCCAATAAGTCTACTAAAGCTTATCTTGTCATTATGTCACGTTATCATTGGTGATAATGCTATATTACCAAAACCTAAAGCTCACATGGACAATGGTAGAGATGATTTGGTCTCCATGATCTGTGGATAAGTCATTGATTTCTTTTTTTCGAATATTCCGTCTTTTTAGATTAATTGCTGGGAACCTTGGAGTGGGTCTTTTTTTTTTTTTGGCCAGTAAAACCATGGACTGAATCATTGGCTTCTTTTTGACCAGGATGATCTCATTTACTTTGTCGAGTTCTCCATTATTTACCCTAAAACGTGCCCATATGGCAGATATAATTATTACATGAAACAGAACATGGCCAGTCAGCCCACGGAATATTACAGTAAACTAAAGAACAAGGTCACTGCCGCGCATGCGACAAGGGCTACTGTGATTAACAGGTTGGCCATGTTGCGCTTATCTTTTAATTGTCCCACACGACCTTGTTTAATATTCTAATTGGATGCACGAAAATTCTGCTAAAGCACCTTGATCGACACAACAACGTAAGCTCGTTTTCAATCTTCCCAAATAATTTTGTTGTCATTTTTGTGTTCTCATAACCGTGTGATGGTATGGTCAATTGAAAGGGCGTTTTGTATGACAGTGGATGTCAATTGAAAAAATGATTGCCTGAAGAACGAATGACATGCCAACGAAATGGTGCTGTAATACATTAGGAAACTTCCATCGGATGGGGATCTTCTCCAGCTAAGGAGGGGACATTGTGGGAGAAGCATCAATTTAAGGAAAGTGTCTACACGCCTCAAACCTATACATTCTCCTTCGTTCTTCCTACATTTCTTTCATTGATTTGCGGATAGAAGTAGATCTGTGACAAGGGACATATTTTTAGATGCAACCTAAGACTTTCTCGTCTCCCAAACTGATAATAAAATTTTCTGTCAAAATTCATCAGTTTGGAAGAAAACGAGAAAATATACAATACTTAATATGCGATAATTTATTTGGATGGATTGTGATGTTGTGTGGTCGGAAGTGTATAAAGTTTCTACTGGAGAGGGTAGAGTGTTTGACGACTGGCCTCTAAGACACCATTGACTACTAAATTTACTGATGTGGTGTCCTCTCAAGAAAAAAAAAACAATTATTTGTTTGCATTTTAAAAAGAAAATAGCAATTCTTTATTTTCATGTTAAAATATGAAATGATATCCGAATTTCACACAATCAGTAAAATTTAAAAATATATGTTAATTCACATGTCAAATTTATATATTGTGAAAGTTTTAGATGTTTTGGGATTAAAAAAGAAAAATTCAAAGTGTTTCCATTGCAAGATTTAGATAAAACAAAAGGCAAAAAGTAAAAACTAGAGGATTTTTAGTTGATTGAAGCATTGGTGAATTTCTAGTTAAAAATTAGAGGTCATACTGCAAGCAAACTGTCATGGGCTAAGATTCCTTGCTAAGGTCCATGATCTTGACTTAATTAGTTCATTGGTCTTGCAAGGTGTTCTATAAATTTTCAGGTACTCCCCACGTCTGTGCTTTTAAAGAAAAAAGAGTGAAAAAAAAAAAGTCTATGCAGATATGCCTTGAAGGTTTGTGGACGTTGCCATCTCGAGGCTCATTGTAGATCAATATTTATGCCAAAAATTTACATTTTGGAAACAGTTTGTACCCGAGCTTTTTGTTATATGTACAAAAATATATGTCAGGCATATCATGTAAATAATATTCCCCATATTTGTGTGTGGGGGAAAATAACACGAAGAGACACAGTAGGAAATCAAACTCTTTTCCTTGAGGCATTAATTGATGATTATATTGGGAAAATAACCTGCAATCACCAAGTTTCAAAGTGAAGGGTCTCCGATCACCGCAGTGGATAATGCTCTCACCCAGTTCAGGATCTATGAGAGTCTTCAACCACCGAAATCTAGATTTTTACACACAAGTATTAGTACGGATCATCGCTGGAAACCACCAGATCAAGGCACAATCAAATGCAACATCGATGGGGCTTTCATCCCAGGGAGTGAAGAGGGTGCTATCGCATGTATTTTCCGAAATTTTAAAGGAGAGCTTACCGATATGTTTACCAGTACTGTTCCGGCTACATCGGCGTTTCAAGTGGAGATCTTTGCGATGATGCGGGCCTTTCAGCACATGATCGATCACAGCATCAACACCATCGAGTTGTGGTTGAATCGATTGCCTTTTCTTGGTGGAGATTCTTCGGAAACACCAGCCGCAGCCATGGCGGGAGCGACACCTCCTTGCTGTTCTTCAAGACCTAATCTCTCAATGCCCTAATGCCTCGGTTCATCATGTATCGCGCGAGGCAAACCTAGCAGCCGATCACCGCCAAAGCCCATCGGGCTAATGGACCTGTTTCTAACCGGCTTGTTTTTACCCCGTTTGCTTTACAGAATATTATCCTTACGGATGTATTACTTGCTGGTTGTAAGCATATGTTCGTATAATATATCAGTCTTTTCCGACCAAAAAAAAAAAAAAAGTGAAGGGTCTCATAGAAGTATGGTCAATTTTTTAGGGCATGTTTGGTCGAAAGATGTTTGTGAGTGAAGAATCCCTTATTTTAGAACATCCCCGGCTATCTATCGGGGGTCCATTTGATTTTTGTGAAAGTTGACCACTTGGGTTTCGTCCGATTATATAGATCCTAGCTATTATTTAGTCAGAATCAGTTTATAAGAATGTAGGGCATGCGCAACTTACCGAATAAACCACTAATCACTGACTAATCCCTGGTCAATTATAATTTGCGCCGTGTGATTATTAATCAAATCCAGCATAAAACCGCTCAAGCATGTTTTTTAATTACAGGAGGATGATATTTTTTTTTTGCTATATTTTTTACTTCAGTAATCTACACATTCTTTTCTGACCAAAAAAAAAAAAAAACTACACATTCTTTGGCTAAAATAGAAGGGAAGTATTTAGACACTTTAGAATATGGTCATATTGAAAGAGTGTCTCTAAAGACAATAGACAATCACGCGTTTTAAGAAGTGATTTGATATCAAAAGAAAGTCATATTGAAAAAATGTTTGATTATTTGCTTTTTTGGTTGTTGAAATTGATTGGACAGATGCTTTGAAAATTTCTTTACGTGAAAGAAAATATCACATATTAGGCATCGGCACTACATAAGAGGTGATGCCGATAAGATGGTTGGCATAAAATCTTATGATTATTTATTCAACTAAAGGCACAACTTGCCTTTATGACTAGCGCAACTGTGCAACATTAACTAGAATTCTGCATGAGTTATCTCTCTCTTTTTGTATTTGATATACCATTAGAAAAGGAATTTTCTTTTGTGCTTTCTTTTAATGAAAGATACAATTTTCTCTGTTGAATATCTCTTGGCTTCTAGAGGCTCTCTTTACCATACGATAAATTTCAGTGGTAACAAGGGACTGGTCAACTTTGTGTTCAAGAAAACGTTGATGCCCGCTGTCTCCCTAAAAGAACAAAAGGGAAATCATTAATGAGTTTTCAAGCAGTGGGATACACGTAAAATAATGTTTCTTTTTCTCTCTTTTTGCCGACATGACAGTAAAGTTGAGAGAAGTTTTGTCACCTCCTTCCTCTGTGACGCTCTTCAATCAATCTTTTTTTCGTGGAAACGACGGAAAAAAAAAATGAGCTCGAGCCTTTGAAAGGCGATTGCTCTTTTTCCTTCAATTTGCATTTGTTATTATCTCATGGGACACGCTTTTGTGAGCACCAAGACCGCTTCGCTTTCACGTGGCGCCCACTGAGACTGACTAGACAGGCACCATCAGACTTTGCAAGAAGTTCCCTACAAATAGCCACCTTCAATGGAAGGGGAAGGTCACAAGAAGAAAGAGACTGAGCATAACACAAGTCTCCTTTCTGGATCAAGTGATTTGTACAAGTTCAGTTGCATCTTGTTGAGAGAGAGAGAGAGAGACGATGGGAACATTTCTAGGGTTTGCGCTCACTTTGAGCCTGCTCTTTTGCATGGCTCAAGGCAAAGTCCTCTTCTATGATTTCGTGGTGAGTAGGAACATCCCTTTCTTGAGCTCTATAAGTGTCTTTTCTGGGACATATAGAACATTTAGTGAGTATTTGTGCATTTGTTACAAGTTAGACTATATTGAGGCATTACAATTGATTATGATTTCATAATTCATAAATGTTCTCTTATTAGTGTATTCAACACAATAATCTCCTTTTATCAACGATGATCTTCCCATCTAAATCTTCAGCTAGCTAAAGCTTGGACTATGCTTTGAGGCCAAGTAGTACAGCATTCATATACCAAACTACATTCAATTATCTACAGTCACTTTATTTATCTACTTACTCTTTTGTGATCTGGTTTCCAACCCTATTTGGAGTCTTTATTCCGGAAGAAAGTCCATATGCAGGCCTTTGAGTTAATTACTGTCACTTGTAGATAATGATGCACCAAAAGGATTATGCATCAATTAAAAAGGAGAGATTATATTATGGGTATAATGGTCCTAGAGTCATGGATGATTTTTGTTGCAGGTGAAGGAGACACCTATTAAGATGTTGTGTGAGACAAACCGGACCATATTGACAGTGAATGGTTTATTTCCTGGGCCAGAGATTCGTGCTCGCAAAGGCGACACCATTTATGTTAACGTCACCAACACAGGACCTTATGGAATCACTATTCACTGGTAATAATAAAACCACCTCCCTCTCTCTTTCTCTCCCTCTCCCCCTCCCTCTCCCCTAATGTCACACACACCTGCAGGCATGGAGTGAGACAAATAAGATATCCTTGGTCCGACGGACCAGAGTTCATCACGCAATGCCCAATCCCTTCGAACTCGAGCTTTCTTCAAAAAATTGTACTCACCGAGGAAGAAGGCACATTGTGGTGGCATGCTCACAGTGATTGGTCACGAGCCACTATACACGGCCCTATCATCATTATGCCCGCCTATGGAAAAATGTACCCTTACAAGTTTGACCAAGAACACACAATCGTGATTGGTATTCTATTTTCAACTAACTTAATTGACATTATAAGTTTTTCACTTATTCAAAAACACACACAAATTAATAGTTTGGTTTGTTTTTCTTAACAAAATTATTAATTGGCATGTAGCTGAATGGTATACAAGAGATACAAAGGCCATAATCGATGAGGCTCTTGAATCCGGAGGCGATCCAGACTTGTCCGTGGCCTATACCATTAATGGTCAACCAGGAGATAGTTACTCATGCTCTAACGGTATGAATTCTAGTATATATGTATAAGTTTGATATGTACTATTTATATAAAAAGAAAATGCCTTATTTATAGGTGATGATATCTTGCAAAAATTATTTGTAAATACTAATTAATGACGATCGCTATATATTACTAGTAATTTCAAGATCTCCACCGATAATATTTGATATGTTGCTTTTTACCTTTTGCAGGTTTGGCGTACAACAAAACTGTTGTGCGCGGAAAAACATATCTCTTTCGGATCATCCACTCTGGGATGAACGAAGAGATGTTCTTTGGCATAGCCAAGCACAATCTCACCGTGGTTGGAATGGACGGAGCTTATCTAAAGCCTCTTAAAACCAATTACCTCATGATAACTCCTGGTCAAACGATGGATGTTTTGGTCACTGCGAACCAAACTCCTAGTCGCTACTACATGGTTTTCAGTCCATTTGTGGACACCAATGCCCCATCCAACAAAAATGTCACACGGGAATATTCCAATACAATGGCAATTATAACCACTCGAAGACTCCCATAATACCCGAGCTTCCAGGTTTTACCAATAAGAGTGACGCTGGAAACTTCACTATTCAATTGAGAAGTTTGAACAGTAAAGAACATCCTTCCAACGTTCCAACCAAAATTACGAGGAACATTACGATCGCGGTGTCCGTGAATCAGCAGCCATGTCCAGCTAATCAAACATGTACCGGTCCAAATGACTCTATGCATTCGGCAAGCTTGAACAACATAAGTTTTTCAGCTCCATCGATTAGCATTCTCCAAGCATACTACAAGTACGTAAATTGCTAGACCTACCAATTTTGGTCCTATTTGGTAGGATTGAATATTTCTCTCAAACCGGTGGGGTTGATTTGGGTTGAAATATTCCCCAAATCAAAGCTAATTTAACGGGTCAAAAAACCTTCGATGTCTTAAGGGTAAGGCATAAATGAACATCTGCATGTCTCTATATCATTGTGTTTGTGGTGTGTGCAGCAATATAAATGGAGTCTACAACAGAACTTTTCCGGATCAACCACCTACCTTGTTCGACTTCACTGGGAATGTTTCGGCTTTAGGGGAAGCTGCCAATGTGACTACCGAAGTGTTGAAGATTGACTATAATGAAGAGGTTGAAATAAGATTTCAGGGAACCAATTTCGGAGCAGCAGAGAATCACCCAATGCATTTACACGGGTACAGCTTTTATGTGGTCGGAATGGGTGATGGAAATTTCAGTGAGACCGAAATATCAAAGTATAATACAGTGGATCCACCTTATGTTAACACCGTCGGACTTCCCAAAAACGGGTGGGCAGCAATCAGATTCAAAGCTGATAATCCAGGTACTACAATTTCATTGGTAGAAATGCATAGAAACATATAGCTTGCATGGATTTAAACTTGTATATAGATGCATAATTGACACATTAGTCTATTACGGGCGCTTGTAGGAGTGTGGTTCATGCACTGTCACTTAGAACGCCATTCGAGCTGGGGAATGGACGCAGTCCTCATCGTCCGAGATGGGAAGAAAAAACATCAGAAGGTTCGTCCGCCGCCAAAGGACATGCCTCCTTGTTCCGTGTCTTCGTCATGATGAAGTGTTCTTTGAATTTATTGACAGGGCAGAGGTAAATTGATATCTTAAGGGGATTGAAACGTCTGTATTTTGTATCTGAGTTTGCAATTTTGCATCATTCTAGTTAGTTTCAATTCGCCGCAAATGTTTTGGCAAGTAAGAAAGTTTGTTCGATTCAAAATAACTGTACTCTTTTGCTATAAGTGATTTGAAAAAACCTTTTATTCCTGAGGAGGTAAACTGATGCAGTATCGACAAAGATACAACTGTTCTCCTAAGCTTTAGCTGGTCATGAATCTTTCCTACTGTTTGAGAGCCTAGGAAAATCAATGGAACTTTAGGCTGGTCATAACCTTTCCTTATGGGAGTAGGAAAATCATGATCGGGATAGCGGACCAAGGCTATGGAACTTGTGTGTGGGTCTTTGGTCGACATTGAATGGCCTTCCTTTTTTCTTTTTATTTATTATTTCTCGTTAAGGGCTGAAAAATGAAATAGAGTATGCCCGGCATATTTTGGGGCAAAATCTTCAACTATGTTGGCTCATAGATGTACTCTGGACAAAGGATTGATCACGCAGTCAAAATTGTGTAAATTTTGTCTTTTCCTTGGGACCTTATGCCTAATGAAGGTTTCATCATATCTCGAATTTTAGATTTAGCTTGTCAACGAGAATTTGTTGCGATTAGTCTACTCTTGAACAAGATGGTCAGCATTGCAATGTCGGTATTGGATAAAAAAGATAAATCATCCCATCGTTCTCTAATACTTAAAGCTATCAAAAACAAGAGCAGGGTTTGGTATAGTTCATGTCACTCAACAAAATTAGTATACTAAGATCACCAAATAATACAGATGTACACCGTGCACCCATGATAGATTAAAGGATGCCGAACATTTCGCTTTGATTTGCTCACCAAATAATTTGGAGGGAAGGAGATGGTCTACGAGCAGCTGAGATCGATGAGGCCCTTTTGGGTAGAAAGAGGGAGTTTTCTAAACGTTAATTAATTAATCTTTTTTAATTAATTATTTGTATAGCTAACTTTCGTTTGGACGTATGTGCTTGGAATCAACTGAGAATGTGTAGAGCGAGCCCTTGTTTAGAGTGCTAGGGCTAGATTCCTCTAGGTCAATCTATAACCAAAGCTGATTGACTCACGTTCCGCCGGTGTATTAGCGGATCATCATTCGCCCCGATGGATACCAGCAACATTTTTAACTTCTGCGCCAACTCTTCTGCTGCATCATGGGTGCATATCTGTAATACGAGACTGCAAAAGTACCTATCCATGGAAAAAAATGATTCCTAGGAATGCCATTGCTTAGTTATTGCGCTTCACATCGAGTGCTCTCTCTTTTGTTTGACCAGTCACACAAAGCAGGTGGGCAAGTCCTCTCCACGCCGGCTTCGAAGCTAGACGGGATCGATCCTCGAGGAATCACTTTCCAGCTTAGTGCACTACTGAAAAAGTTGAAAATAATATATCAAGTCTACCTAAAGCTTATCTTGTCATTATATCACGTTATCATTAGTGATAATGCTAGATTACGAGACCTAAAGCTCCGAAGAACAATGGTAGAAATGATTTGGTCTCCATGATCTGTGGATAAGTCATTTATTTCTTCTTTTCGAATATTCCATTTCTTTAGAGTTATTGCCGGGAACCTTGGAGTGTGTCTTTTTTCTTTTTGGCCAGTAAAACCATGGAATCGTTGGCTTCTTTTTGACCGGGATGATCTCATTTAGTTTGTCGAGTTCTCCATTATTTACCCTAAAACGTGTCCATGTGACAGATAAAATTATTACATGAAACAGAACATGGCCCATGTAGCTAGTCAGCCCCCGGAATATTACAGTAAACTAAAGACCAAGGTCACTGCCGCGCATGCGACCAGGATTACTGTGATTAATAGGTTGGCCATGTTACGCTTATATTTCAATTGGCCCCACATGACCTCGTTTAATGATTTAATCAGCGATTATGCAAGATAATTCCATGAGAACACCTTCATCGATACTACATCATAAGCTCTTTTTCAATCTTCCTGACTAACTTTGGTTTCCTTTTCGCGTTTTCATTATCATGTAGTGTTATGGTCAATGGAAAGGGCATCTTGTGTGGTGGTGGGACATGTTTAAATGATTTCTTGAAGAATGAATTACATGCCAATAGAATGGTGTCGAAATACACTAGGAAACTTCCTTAAGTTAGGAATCTCCAGTTAGGAGGCAACATGGTGGGAATAGCATCAATTTAGGGAAATTATCTACATGCCTAAAAGATATTCTATCTTGTTCTTCCTACATTCTTCCATTGATTCATCGGCAGAAGTAAATCTCTGATGAGAGAATTTTTAGATGCGGTGCAAGACATTCCCATTCTCCCAAACTAATAATTATGTGTCAAAATTCATTTCTTTGGAAGAAAACAAGAAAATAGACAATACTAAGTATGTGATGACTAATTTGGACGGTTTGTTGATGTTGTGGAAAAATTAGACAATTTTAAGTTCATTGGGGGTACTAAAAGATTTTTAATTAGAAACTAGAGGTCATTCATTCAAATCCCACAAACTACTATGGGGCACGGTCTTTCTTTAGAGGGCCAAATTATGGACTAAGTGGACTTTACAGGGTATTTCATGATTCTCCATGTGCTCGAATCTTCATGGCCGTGTCCTTAAATTATAAAAAAGTAAAAAGTCTATTTTTGCAGGTTGGCATCTGGAGGTTCATCATTGAAGCATTAATCAAGCGAATCACACAAGTTTCGTTTCCTTTCATCTTTATTGGTCAATCGGCCGCCGGAAGCAAGTCATGCAACGATAAGCAACTTTCAGAATCAGATATAAGCATCCCTTGCTTTGGAACGTCCACGGTTTGTCGGGGGGTCCATATGATTTCTGTAAAGAAAAGTTGACCACATGGTTTTGTCCTATTAGGTAGATCCTGGCTATTGCAGACGCATATTTCGAAGGTGTAGGGCCGTGCAACTTGCCGAACAAATCATAAGAACACCCACTATTTCCTATTCGCTAGTCAAACAATGATATAGACCGCGTGCTTGTTAATTAAATCCTGTAATTACCTACTCGAAAATGTTTTAGTCTGGATTTTGTTTGTTTATGTGTCACGAGAAAGATCAGACAAAGATATATCCTGCACGCTTATGTTTGGCGGAGGAATTGAGACAACTGCTTAGTCTAGGTAAAACCCTACTCTATATAACTCACGGAGAATTGGTAGAGTAGCCATGACTTCAAGCCATTATTTCACATTGGCAAAAACAACGTAGACCATACCAAAATTTGCTTTTACATTCCTATATATTGGAATGAGGGGTCTAAGATGAGAACAAATGAAGATCTAAGGCCCTTCTCTCGACTATCCAGAAAGACTTCTTGTTAATTTTCAGAGACCATTGATTCCTATCTCAGGGCTCTCATCAGAATCTTTCAGATCCGTAGGATCTACATAGGGTAGCAGGTAGAGAGCATACTTGTAGAACTAGATAATCTTATTAGATGAGCACTATAAATTGGGAAAATTACTCATTTAATTCTAAACTTATTGTACAAACGTCAATTTAATTCTAAACTTTTCAATTTCATCATAAATTTTTGTGTGAAATTACGATATAGTCTTTCCGATTAATTTTCATGGAAAATCATTGAAATGGTGCTTCAGTCATCGCCAGCAATCCTATGTAGAAAGATTGCCCATTAGCAATTTCCATGAAAATTGCTGGTAGGGCTACATTGTAATTTTCCAAGAAGGATTATAATCAAATTTGCAAAATCAGAAAGTTTAGGACAAAATTGACATCCAGAAAATAGATTTAGGACTAATTGGATTCTAACCTTTTAATGACATCAGACTTTGAGGAGAGGGGAGGGTGTTTAGAAGAGCGTTGGGAGAGAACATTATACGAGATTCAACTCTTAGCCCACTGTTGCAACTATGAGGTGTGGAAAAAAGTGAAGTTGAGTTTTCTAATTTTCTTTCTGACATTTTTCATGTACAGGAGAATGGTAATATTTGTGCTTTATATTCACTTAAATAATATACACATCCTTTGGAGAAAAAAATTATATATACACCATAGAAGAAGGTTGTGTTGAAAGAGTTTTTCAAAAGATGGTGACACATTTTAAGGAACAATTTGATTTGTAAAAGTTTTATTTACACGTGTCACAAGAGAGCCGCCTCTTAAAAAACTGGAAAGTTTCATTTTTTGATTGCCAAAGCTGATTGAACAAATGTTCTAAAAAAAAAATTTTAAACAAGAGAAAACATTATGTGTAATGTGGTTGTGTTGCGTAACAAGTGATGTGGATAAGATAGTTCACATAAAATCCAATGATTATTCATTAAACTTAAGGCTCAACTTTTTCACTAGAGCACCTAGAATGGGTTAACTAGACCTCTGTACGACTTATTGTTTTTTTTTATCGTAGATGAAAAACCATTAGAAATGTGTGTGTGTGTATATATGTCCTTTCTTTTTTTGCAAAATACAATTTTCACTGGTCAACCTGTCTCGAGAAAAGGTCGATACCTCCTGTCTCCAGAAAAGAACATAATGGGAATCGCTAATGTTGGGAATAACGGATCCCCGAAAAGCGGATTCGACACTGAATCGAACCCCTAAATCAATGCGGAAGACAAGCCCGGGAAAAACGAACACGTATCACCGATCCTAAAGCACACCACGGATTCGAGCGTACCTTTTAGCCACAGATTAAACACCGATGCCAATTGAGGAAGAGAAACTAGGCCTGTACAATCCAAGGAAGCAAAATCCTTTCATGTGCTTTACTGTTTTGCTTTTTGAAGAAAACGGGAGAGAGAGAGAGCAAGCGTAAAGAGAAAAACGTACGTCTTTTTTTTTTAAACAAAACGGTGACTTTTTCTCTCTCTCTCCTCCCTTTTATACCTCTCCTTTCCACGGGCCCTATTCCCGTGGGCCGGGCTTCTGGCCCAACTTGGGCGGACGGGCCTTAAGCCCAATACTAATAAAGCCTTCATCTCCCACTCGCACATGGTGGGCCGAACAGGATTTTCTTTACCTCTCTTCAACATTCATACCGGTGAATAATCCGTGCGACCAGCATACTTTGAGAGCTCGTTGCTATACATCTGTTAGGAATATATAGCAGCTCATAATGGGCGTTTCACTCTGAGTAGATTTAGTATGCAGTATCCTAGATCGATCGATTACATTTATATCTCTCTTGATCTCTTTTAAACAATGATATATATATTGTATTTACAATTATAGTTATCACAAAGACAGTTATAATTGGTCGACCAGTGAATACAAAACTACAATGTGATTCTCAAAAATCGATCTTCCTCTTTTCTTCAAACTCTCAATTTCAGTTCAGCTTGCTTTACTAGAAATGTCCCATTAGATCGAATCAAACTCATGACCATTGGCAACATTCTAAGATAGCAAACACTAAATATAAATTTTGAGAATAAGTAAGAGTCATGAGGGGACTTAAATTGAGGAACTCTTTTCCTCAAGAGTCTCACACGTCATAAAAGTTGAGATCAAACTCTTTGCCACTCTTATTGGTCATCTCATGCATACGTAGTATGAAATACGTATTACGGTATTAACTCCTTTCCCATGGAGCGTATGTCTACATTTTTCAATACCGTACAGATGATAGTACAGACACACCCAATGTCTAACTTGAGTTTACGTACCTACTCATTCACAAAATTCATCAGAACTCACATCTGGCATCTTAGACAGATAAAGTAAAATACGTGGGGTATTTTACTCTCGGACATCGTAAGAATTATGTCCTCATTTTAACACTTAGTTAAGGCGACATACGTATTTTAAGCTTGAGCTCTCGATTATCACATAGATAATAAGCTTAAATACAGTCTCATCTCTATTTATCACACAGTAAATAGAGGCGATTACCCGTGTGAGTGGGCTAATCTTTTATCTGTCCGACATACTTCCTTAACTTATAATAATACACTGAGTATTAAGATGCATAAAGATCATACA
Source organism: Eucalyptus decipiens (assembly GCA_014182575.1). Lineage (NCBI taxonomy): Eukaryota > Viridiplantae > Streptophyta > Magnoliopsida > Myrtales > Myrtaceae > Eucalyptus > Eucalyptus decipiens. The sequence continues at coordinate 60,654,194 of CM024613.1, read as the reverse complement.
AAGATTCATAGGCATTAATTAATGAAAAACAAAATTTCATAAATGTGAACAACTCAGGGAAATTACAATCCAGTACATCAGACTCTACGTAATCCTAGAGATTTTACATGACCACAAAACACATCTCTAGGTATTGGCTTTGTCATAGGATCTGCTACCATTCTATGCGTAGATATGTACTGCAAGTTCACATCCTTTCGTGCAACCATATCTTTTACAAAGTTATACTTGGTATGTATATGTTTGGTCTTGCCATGATACTTTGGATCTTTGGTGTACGCTATAGCTGCTTGGCTATCACAGTTAACCAATAATTGATTTGCAGCTTTCTCAATAACACCTAAATGATCCAAGAATCTCTTAAGTCAAACTCCTTCTTATACTGCTGCTGATAATGCCACGAACTCAACTTCCATCGTGGATAAGGTTATACACGTTTGCTTCTTACTACTCCATGATATGATGCCATCGTTCAGTAAGAAAGCAAATCCTGAGGTAGATTTTCTTTCATCTAAATCTCCTCCCCAATCAACATCTGAATAGCCCTCAAGTCGCAGATCGTTTCCTTGGTAATTCAACTTGAAATCAGCAGTTCCCTTCAGATACCTCACTATTCTCTTGACGGCTTTCCAATGTGCTAGACCTAGATTGGATTGGTATCTACTCACAATTCCAACTGCAAAACATATGTCGGGTCTTGTACACATCATAGCGTACATCAAGCTCCCAACTACACTAGCATAAGGAACATGTTTCATTTGTTCCTTCTCTTGTGAAGTCCCTAGACACAGTTTATGGCTCAATTCTTCACCTTTCGCAATAGGAGTGTCTATAGGTTTACAATCTTGCATACGAAATCGTTCAAGAACTTTATTTATATATGTTTCTTGCGAAAGAGACAATGATCTCTTTGAACGATCTCTTGAAATCTTAACTCCAAGAATGTATGCAGCCTCACTTATATCCTTCATCTCAAAGTTGGAAGACAACCAACTCTTGACGGTATTAACAAACTCCATATTGCTTCCGGCAATCAGTATATCATCAACATATAATGATATGATCACAAATTGATCCTTGGATCTTTTGATATATATACAATGATCCTCATCAATCATTGTAAAATCATATGCCATTATGGCATTATGAAAACGTATATACCATTGTCTCGAAGACTGCTTAAGGCCATATATCGATCTCAAAAGTCGACATACTTTTTCTTCTTGGCCTTTCACTATGAAACCAGCAAGTTGTTCCATGTAAATTTCTTCTTCTAATTCTCCATTGAGGAAAGCAGTCTTTACATCTATTTGATGTAACTCAAGATCCAGACTGGCCACTATTGCCAGAATAATGCGAATCGAGGTAAGACTCACTACAGGAGAAAATGTATCTTCATAATCAATTCCTTCCTGTTGATTATACCCCTTCGCCACAAGGCGAGTCTTATGCCTTTCTATCGAGCCATCAGCCTTTTGCTTTATTTTGAGAACCCATTTGTTCCCAATAGCTCTGCATCCTTTTGGAAGATCAACCAGTTCCCAGACTTGGTTTGATTTCATTGACTCCATTTTTTCTTCCATTGCATTAATTCATTTTTCCTTACTAGGGCAATTCAAAGCCTCACTGATATTTCTTGGCTCATTCTCATCTTGCGGAGCAACCATGAAATTTTCCCCTTTAATGTCAAAAGGTCGACGGGGAATACTTTGGCGACTTGTTCGCCGTATGGGAGATTGTACACTATGCATATCATTTCCCATCATGCTCCCACTTGAATTAGGTAATGATGATGTCGTCTCATCATGTGGTTGTAATTAAGAATGAGTTGATTTCATTTCATCACTTCTCATATTACTCCCACTCGGATGAACTCCACTAACATCATTATCCTAATCTAAGGTCTCAAATAGGGAGTTATCTTCCCTATTTCGCCCTTCTTAGGAAATTCATCCTCTAAGAATGTGACATCTCGCGATTCAAATTCAGTTATACTCCCACTTTCCTACTCACCATGAACACATACCTTTTTGAGTGTTCCGAGTACCTTATGAAAATACTTTTCTTTCCTCTAGGACCCAATTTCTCAAACTTGTGAGAGGACTCATGTGTGTAGGCAGCACAACCCCATGGCTTAAGAAAACTTAAGTCCGATTTTCTACCTATCCATAACTCATATGGAGTGGAAGCAACTGATTTGGAAGGCACGCGGTTAAGTATATAGGCAGCAGTTAACAACGCATCACTCCAAAAGGTGATAGGTAAGTTAGAATGCGCCATCATGGACCTAACAATTTCCAGTAGGGTTCTGTTTCTTCTCTCCGCAACACCATTTTGTTGAGGAGTATATGGAATAGACAAATGTCTTTCTATTCCTTTTTCATCACATAATTTTCTGAACTCATCAGATAAATATTCTCGACCTCGATCGGATCTCAATGCTTTTATTTTCTTATCTAATTGATTTTCTACCAGGTTCATAAACCTTTTGAAACAACTTATTGCTTCAGATTTGTGAGAAATCAAATAGACATATAGGAATCGAGTACAATCATCAATAAATGTGATGAAATAAACAGCCCCATGCCTTCCTCTCACATTCATTGGACCACATACATCAGAATGGATTAAATGCAGAAGAAATTCAGCTCTTTTCCCTTTCCCAAATGGTTTCCGTGTTGTTTTCCCTTCTAGGTAATGCTTACATATAGGCAAATCGACTTTTTCAATGTTGCCCAACAAACCCTCTTTGGCTAGTCTGTTCATACGTTGTTGGCCAATGTGACCAAGTCTAGCATGCCACACATTCACATCATTATCATATGTATTAGAAGACGTGATAAGGGAATAACAAACATTTGCATTAACATAGTCAATATCTAATACAATGAAACCATCCAGAAAATAACCACAACCATAGTAATTTGTATTCAAAAACAAATCCACACCTCTATTATAGAAGTTCATATTGAAACCTAATTTAACCAACACTAAAACAGACACTAAATTCCGATGAATCTCCGGAGCATATAACACATCATGTAGGAACAAAATGCATCCACCACGCATATTCAGTTGGCATGTGCCAATTCCTTTCACTTCAGCTCTGGAGTTGTTTCCCACATAGATCCACTTAGTTCCAGTTGGTACTCTTCGGAATTCCACGAAGGATCCTTTATCCTTCGCTACATGGTCCGTCGCTCCTGAATCCACAGTCCACAAAGGATTAGACTCGGTTAAAAACACAGAACTCGACACAAAAGTAAAGTTCTGAAAAGTACAAGGGGTGCATACCTTCTTTGGCTCACGACGGTCGCGAGCATAGTGACCCTTCTTGTCACAGTTGTAGCATTTCACCCTTACAAGCTTCTTCATGCGAGGACGCTTTCCTCTATCATGTTGGTTAAACTTGGGTTTCTTCCATGAAGGACCTGCTTCTTCCTTGCCTTTCCCTTTATCAAACTAGCTAGGGCGCTTGCGCTTGGAGCTCGAAGCTCCATTTGAGCTTAAACTAGCATGATAGAGTTCAACATCCGGCTTAGCCGCCAAGAGGCGGTCCTCTTCCAGCTCAAGATGACGCATTGCATCCTCGAAAGTTTTGATACTTTCATTATGAATCAGGTGCACCTTCATATGCTCCCAACTCTGAGGCAAGGAACGAATCACTGCTTGCACTTGCTGCTCATCTGTGAGGACATGGCCAGCATCTTTCAGCTCAGTTATCATGTTTGACATCTTTCTAAGATGTTGCTTCATGGTCTGACCATGAGGCTTCTTATAAGAGTCAAATCTGATAGTGAGCTGCCTCAGTCTAGTCACCGAAGTATGACCGAATCTAGCTGCTAATGCCTCTCACATTTCCTTGGCATTGTCAAAACGCCTAAACTCTCGCATGACGTCATTTTCCATGCTGCTCAGCAACGTGATGTGAGCAAGAGTGTTCTTTCTTTTCCACGCAGAAAAAGCTTCCTTGTCTCTTTTGTGCTGTGCAGTGGTTCCATCTTCAGGTTCAACCATGGTCAGGTTAAGAGCCTCAAGTGCTTCTTGCTCCTCCAGCACATACTGGATTTTCATTTGCCAAATTTCATAGTTGTCACCATTGAGCTTTTCACCTTTGTTCAGCTCGGCAACTATGCTTTTTGTGGCTGAAGCCATTGATATGAACACATTAGACAAATATGCACGAATTATTAATGCCTATCATTTATGCATCCCTATTTACATAGACCCATCATATTAATGAATAATTTCAAGTAAGGCTTTAGAATCAAAATGTCACTATGTTTCCAATCATCTTCCAAAAATCCTAACTTAAAATTATCATTAATATAATTGTCTTATGCAAAATCAATTCTATGAAGCTACAAAAACTTCTAAAACTACCCACAGCTAATTACCCACAAAGAACCAAAGAATAATGAGAAAGCAATAGATCATTTGCATCAAATAAAACAATAATACTTTCAACCAATATGACTAACATACAGGTTGCTACATCAACAACAATAAGGTAGTAAACATTACATAAGATGTCCACAAAGCACACTTAACTAAGATCAGCCATTACAACTAACACAAAGTCAGCACACGAACTGGGAAAGATCCTATTTTGTTCAATTTCTTGATCTTTTCCCTTGTGACAATACAGTAATATTCATTTACAAAATCCATCACAATTTTCTTATAGGAAGCAGCTCCGTTGACATCCTAAATGCGATTCAACACATCTTGCCATTCGGTGGAAGAGTGTTTATGAAAATCGCACCATCTCTCGACCGTAACATAGGACGACCATTCCATATGACCTGTTGAATTTTCCCGTTGACTTCAAGGATGTGATCAATTAAGTCAACTCTCTCCCATCGATGATCGATCCGCTCGGCTATCAACTTAGACGGCCTATCCTTTTGTTCATCGATAATCTAACGCGAATAGGTGTGCGCAACCTCGGGGAGGCATTGTTCCTGCAACAAATGCAGAACAAATAAGGGATCACATATAATCCACATAGACTTAATTGAAAATGAAACACATTCTTTTTCCCTTTTTTATTTTTTTTGTCAACGGTCAACGGTCGTCGGTCAACGGTCAACGGTCGTCAGTCAACGGTCAAACGGTCAACGGTTGGGTCGCCAGACCGGTCGGGCCGGACGGACGGCGCGGACAAATCACGCACGACCGTGCATGCATGTGCGGGCTGGCGTCACGCGCCACGCGTCGGCGGCGAGCGCGCACGCGCGCATGTGTTCGCGGGTCGAGTCGAGTCGGGTCGCCAGTCGGGTCGACGGCCGGTGACCGCTCGGCCAATCGTCGACGGTGCTGACGTCATCGATGACGTCACCCCAGCGGTTACCGACCGTTGGGTGACGTCATGCTGACATCAGAACGAGCCGGTTCACCGACCGGCGCGTGGGCCGCACGCGCTGGGCGATCCAGCGCTTCTGGGCGCGTCTCGTCGACCGGCGCGTGTGCCGCACGCGCTGGGCGATCCAGCGCTTTCGGGCGCGTCACGCCCACGCGCAACGCCTTCTGGCGGCGCGTGTGGGCGCGTGCGGCGTCGCCCGGCGGCGCACGATGTATCCCTAGACTCGTCTCGAAGACCCCTTTCTCCCTATCCCATCAGAATTTGATTTCGACTTACGAAAACTCGGAAAAATGGCCGAACAGCGCTCGGGTGTCGGGATTTTTGCCCCGATCCGTACGGCCGAAGTTCTTTTGCGAAAAAATCAATCAAAAACGTCAAAACAGGTCGTGAAAACGTGAACTAGGGCTCTGATACCAATGTTGGGAATAACGGATCCCCGAAAAGCGATTCGACATTGAATCGAACCCCTAAATCAATGCGGAAGACAAGCCCGAGAAAAACGAACACGTATCACCGATCCTAAAGCACACCACGGATTCGAGCATACCTTTTAGCCACAGATTAAACACCGACGCCAATGGAGGAAGAGAAACTAGGCCTGTTCAATCCGAGGAAGCAAAATCCTTTCACGTGCTTTACTGTTTTGCTTTTTGAAGAAAACGGGAGAGAGAGAGCAAGCGTAGAGAGAAAAACGTACGTCTTTTTCTTTTAAACAAAACGGTGCCTTTTTCTCTCTCTCTCTCCTCCCTTTTATACCTCTCCCCTTCCACGGGCCCTATTCCCGTGGGTCGGGCTTTCTGGGCCCAACTTGAGCGGACGGGCCTTAAGTCCAATACTAATAAAGCCTTCAGCTAATGAGTGTTAAAGCAGTGGATGAGCACATTAAATAATGTTTCTTTTTCTCTCTCTTTTTGTCGACATGACTAAATAAGTTGAGAGAAGTTTGTCAGCTCGTCCCTCTGTGATGCTTTTCAACGGATCTTCTTTTCGTGCAAACAACGGGAAAAAAAATGAGCACGAGCCTCTGGAAGGCAATTGCTCTTTCTCATTTAATTTACTTTTTATTTTTATTTTTAATATCTCATAGGACACGCTTTGTGAGCACTATGACGGCTTCGTTTTCACGTGGCGCAGACCGAGACTGTCTAGATAGGGACCATCAGACATCGGAAGAAGTTCCGTATAAATAGCCACCATCAATGGAAGGGGAAGGTCACAAGAAGAAAGAGACTGAACATAACGCAAGTGAGAGAGAGAAGATGGGAACATTCCTAAGGTTTGCGCTCACTTTGAGCCTGCTTTTTTGTATGGCTCAAGGCAAAGTCCTCTTCTATGATTTCGTGGTGAGTAGGAACATCCCCTTCTTGAGCTCTTTAAGGGTGTCTTTTCTGAGGTATATAGAATATTTAGTGATTACTTGCACATTTGTTACAAGTTTTAGACTATATTGAGGCATTACAGTTGACTACAATCTCATATCTTCACATCTAAATCTTCAGCTAGCTAAATCTTGGATTATGCTTGAGGCCAAGGATTACAGCATCCATATACCAAACTATATTCAAATATCTACCATCGCATTATTTATCTGCTTTTTTGCAATGTGGTTTCCAACCCATTTGGAGTCTTTATTCCGGAAGAAAGTCCATATGCAAGCCTCTTGAGTTAATTAACGTTACTTGTAGATAATGATGCACTAACAAGATTCTACATCAGTTAAAAAAGAGAGATTATACTATGTGTATAATGGTCCTAGAGTCATAGGATGATTTTTGTTGCAGGTGAAGGAGACACCTATTAAGATGTTATGTGAGACGAACCGGACCATATTGACAGTGAATGGTCTATTTCCTGGGCCGGAGATTCGTGCTCGCAAAGGCGACACCATTTATGTTAATGTCACCAACATAGGACCTTATGGAATCACTATTCACTGGTAATAATAAAACCATCTCTGTCTCTGTCTTTGTCTCTGTCTCTGTCTCTCTCCCTCCCCCTCCCCCTCTAATGTCACACACACCTGCAGGCATGGAGTGAGACAAATAAGATATCCCTGGTCTGATGGTCCAGAGTTCATCACACAATGCCCAATCCCTTCAAACTCGAGCTTTCTTCAAAAAATTGTACTCACCGAGGAAGAAGGCACTTTGTGGTGGCATGCTCATAGCGACTGGTCACGAGCCACTATACACGGTCCTCTCATCATTATGCCTGCCTATGGAAAAATGTACCCTTACAAGTTTGATCAAGAACACACAATCGTGATTGGTATGCTATTTTCAGCTAACTTAATTGACATTTTAAGTTTTTTGCTCAATCAAACACACACTCACACAAATTAATAGTTTGGATTGTTTTTCTTAAAAAAATTATTAATTGACATGCAGCTGAATGGTATACAAGAGATACAAAGGCCATAATTGATGAGGCTCTTGAAACCGGAGGCGATACAGACTTGTCTGTGGCCTATACCATTAATGGTCAACCAGGAGACAGCTACTCATGCTCTAACGGTATGAATTCTAGTATCTACGTTAGTTTGATATGTCCTATTTATATAAAAAGAAAATGTTGTATTAATAAGTGATGATATTTGGTGAAACTATTATTCGTAAATACTAATTAATAATGATCCCTGTATATTACTAGTAATATTAAGATCTCCACCAGTATTATTTAACATGTTGCTTTATTACCTTTGGCAGGTTCAGCATACAACAAACTGTCATGCGCGAAAAAACGTATCTCTTTCGGATCATCCACTCCGGGATGAATGAAGAGATGTTCTTTGGTATAGCCACGCACAATCTCACTGTGGTCGGAATGGACGGAGCTTATTTGAAGCCACTTAACACCAATTACCTCATGATTACTCCCGGTCAAACGATGGACGTTTTGGTCACTGCGAACCAAAATCCTGGTCGCTACTATATGGTTTTCAGTCCATTTGTGGACACCAATGCCCCATCCAATAAAAACGTCATGAGGGGGGTATTCCAATACCAGGGCAGTTATAACCACTCGGAGACTCCCGTGTTACCTGAGCTTCCGGGTTTCACCAACAAGATCGATGCCGGAAACTTCACTATTCAATTGAGGAGTCTGAATAGCAAAGAACATCCGTCCAAGGTTCCAACCAAAATCACTAGGAACATTACGATCACGGTGTCCGTAAATCAGCAGCCATGTCCAGCTAATAAAACATGTCTTGGTCCAGGGAACACTACTATGCATTCCGCAAGCTTGAACAACATAAGTTTTTCAGCTCCATCGATTAGCATTCTCCAGGCATACTACAAGTAAGTAAATTATTAGACCTACCAAATTTTATCCTATTTGTCAGGATTGAATATTTCTCTCAAACCGACAGAGTTGATACGGGTTGAAATATTCTTTAAATCAAACACAACTTAACCGGTTAAAAGACCTTTGATGTCTTAAAGGTAATGCGTTGATCAACATCTAAATGTCTCTACAACGTTATGTTTGTGGTGTGTGCAGCAATATAAATGGAGTCTACAACAGAACTTTTCCGGATCAACCACCTACCTTGTTCGACTTCACCGGAAATGTTTCGGCCTTAGGGGAAGCTGCCAATGTGACTACCGAAGTGTTGAAGATTGACTATAATGACGAGGTCGAAATAAGATTCCAGGGGACCAATTTCGGGGCAGCGGAAAATCACCCAATGCATTTACACGGGTATAGCTTTTATGTCGTCGGGATGGGCGATGGAAATTTCAGTGAGTCCGATATATCAAAGTATAATACGGTGGATCCACCATATGTTAACACCGTCGGACTTCCCAAAAACGGGTGGGCAGCGATCAGATTCAAAGCTGATAATCCAGGTACTATGATTTCATCGCTACTTGCACAGATTTATACTTGTATACGAATGCATAATTGACAGATTAATCTTCCACGGGTGCTTGTAGGAGTGTGGTTCATGCACTGTCACTTAGAACGCCATTCGAGCTGGGGAATGGACGCAGTCCTCATCGTCCGAGATGGGAAGAAAAAACATCAGAAGGTTCGTCCGCCGCCCAAGGACATGCCTCCTTGTTCCGTGTCTTCGTCGTGATGAAGTGTTCTTTGAGTTCATTGACAGGGCAAAGGCAAATTTATATCTCAATGGGAATAAAACATCTGTATTTTGTATTTGAGTTTGCAATCTTCCATCATTCTAGTAAGTTTCAATTCGCCATAAGTGTTTTGGCAAGTAAGAAGGTTTTGTTCGATTCATTGTATTCTTTTGCTATAAGCGATTCGAAATGTACTTGTCTGTTGCCGATAATAATTCCAGAAATGTAATCGATAGGGGCAAAATCTTCAACTATGTGGCTAATAGATGTACTCCGGACAAAGGATTGATCACGCAGTCAAAATTGTGTGAATTTTGTCTTTTCCTTGGGACCTTATCTCTAATGAAGGTTTCATCATATCTGGAATTTTAGATTTAGCTTGTGAACGAGAATTTGTTGCGATTAATCTACTCTTGAACGAGATGGTTAGCATTGCGATGTCGGTATTGCGATAAAAAAAGATAAATCAACCCATCGTTCTCGAATACTTAAAGCTATCAAAAACAAGAGCAGGGTTTGGTATAGTTCATGTCACTCAACAAAATTAGTATACTAAGTAATGTGACCAGTTGCAAGCGATGAACTTCTCAAATTAGTTACCACCCCATGCGGTGGCCACGTTGGCTTGGGCTTACATCCCCCTTACGAAGGGGACGGGTTCAAATCTTAACGTGATTGCTAATGGTCTTAAGCGTTATGCCGTGGTGGTGGGTACTGCGCTAACATCACCAGGAGATTTACGGTGCAGCTGTCAGCTGCAAGCTGGTTCCTCCTACCCAAAAAAAAAAAAAAACTTCTCAAATTAGTTAGCATCTTTTCAAAAAATATCTTCACTTAGCTTTAAGATGATGTCGACTGTCACAAAATAATTGAAAGTGCGCACGTGTTTCTTAAAATTTATGTGAAGCATTTAAAAAAGTGCTTAATTAAATTATATTACCTACTTGGCTAAAAAGATGACAGAGTAATAACAGTCGGGACTTTAACTATTTAACTCCAAAACACATGCGACATGCGTCATTTAATTAGAACCACTTGCTAAATTTTAATGACGGCACTTCCACTTGTGCACCAGAAGATGCGGTCAATAGATGATGAATTTTTTTTTTTTTTCAAAAGACAAACACGTGGTCCTGGGGTTTCGATTATATTGTGACCAACATATATGTTTTTCATTCTGTCGAAAATTGATTTTACGATATAGACACTTATGACCTCCCCCTCTATGCCCTGCGGTAATGATTCCTTTGGCATTATGACCGTTACTACAATGACTAGGGTGGCAAAAGAAAAATGCAAATTGGAGCGGTTGAGGGGAGATAATGAGAAAGAACACTTACTCCATCATTAGTTCACATGAACAGAATTCCTGTTTTGGAGACATTGGGGACCTTCGTCTCGCAACAGCTGATCTTCTTCGGGGAAAAAGATGGAAAGAGTCCAAAGGACATTGCACACTTTTACCCCTTTTTAAAACCCACCTTGCTTTCTTTTAACACCCCCCCCAAAAAAAAAAAACCACCTTTTTTTGGGTCCTCAAATGTTGGGATTTAGGAGTTGAGAATGGCGAAATCGTACATTTTGCTAATGTGATTTGTAATATGATGTCTAGTCCTAGTGACATTTAGATACATTGATACCAAAGTCAGATATACCTCGAAGCAAAGCAATCTGCATGTTAATAAATTGCTAAACAATGGTTCTAATCATCATACCATTCAAATTAATTCTTTTTGGGTTTTCTTCAATGAAGACTAATTATATGCTATTCTAACTTAAGGTGAACATGCTTGATGTACTATTCTAACGACATATGATATGACTTAATTCTAACATAGTATACAATTTTAATCATAAGACCTAAATGTGCAATCACTATATGACATGGAAGTTGTCGGGCTGGGGCTTGCTGCTCAGAGAGGCAGCGAACGGTGTGAGCTTCGGAGGTGTCCAGGAAGTCTCGGCTGTGTTGTTTCACTGAGCAGGGCAGCCGCCGCTTTGTCGTCGCTTTCTGACAGCAGAGGCAGCGTGGATGGACGTTGGCAAGAAGGAGAGCGGAGCAGCAGAGGGTAGCGCTGGTGAGGTGTCCGCGCGCGTGGGGCAGGCGCGAGGACTACACAATGAACGGAGAAGACTTCTTTCTCTTCTTTTTTTCTATGTCCTCTTTCGCTTTTTCCTTCTGCAGAACGTGCCCACATTCTCTCCCTGTCCTTTTGTGTGAAAGGGCTCCTCATCTCCTTCTCTCTCTCTCTCTCTCTCTCTCTCTCTCTCTCTGGCCGTCTGTCAATTGTTGTGAACCCCACTAATCGTGAAGACTCATATGATTATACAGTGAGAGAACTAGGTCTAGCTTTATGCTAACGGGCTTAATTTTGGCCTTTCAAAGGTAATGGATTCTAATTTCAAGGCCTTTTACTAATTCCAACTCCTGCGAGTTAAAATTAGTTCAATTGAAGCTCAATAGGACTCTCCCTCCTTGTCAATTTTCGGCCAGCATAGGTATCTAATTGGCTTGGCCGAATTTGCTTCTTTCACGGGTTTAGTCCAATCAATTTAAGTTCAGAACTTTGATTCACTGCTGGTCCAATTTTAATGCCATTTACGAACTTATCTGAAACATGTTCCTAATACCTATATGTAATATTGTAATTTAACTAATATATTTTTTTAGGAGCCGGATCGATTCCTAAGTTTCTATATCGTAAATGACTAACTGAGTCGTCAAAACTCAGGTGTCAATAAAGTACTCTATAAATAACTTAATTAAATTGCATATAGATATTAAGACATTTTAATTAAGCCTATAAATTGCATTTGATGGGTGCAGAGAGGCGCTGAGCTCAATTTTTTGATAAGCCCGTAATTCCTCCATGGTGGCCAAAATTACTTGTGCTATGCACATGGATGTCCTAAATTGGGAAAGTCGTTTTTGAGAAGTAATTGGGAAATTTTGGTCACATGGAGTATAGAAAGTAATTGGTATGATCCCCAAAGATAATTATTTATGCTTAGTTATTTGAGAAAAGGAAATAAGATCAATTCGCATGGTCATGGGAAGTGCTTACTTGAAGTATTTATATTCTTGCCTTATCAATAGCAATTTATTTACTGCTTTGATTGTTAGTTGTCTTATTTGTGCACCTACATTATCACTTCCTGCATGTTAGCGGCTTAAGTTAAAATTGATCAAGACTGCCTACAATAAAGAGAAAAGGTACTAAAGGAGTGGTAGATTTATCTAATGTAATCAAATCTATATCCATGGATCTCTTATTCGCTTACTAAAATGTTTGCCATACTTTACTTATCTGTCACTTATGAATAAATTGATTTTGCATGTTAAGTTAATTTAATTAAAATTCTAAAGTTGCGGTTAGTATGGGCTTGGGAGAGTTCGCTTAAGTCTTTGAGTTTATAATCCATTAGCTTCCCTCTTGGGGTTCACCTTTGGGAAAATCTTGGCACAAGGCAGCAAGCTTGCCATGATGGCGAGGCTGCTGTGCGTGGCTGTGATTTGGTAAGCACGGTAGGGAAGCTCAACAGGAGCAGAGGCAGCGGTTGATGACTAGAACAGCTTGCCGGAAAACCTACAAAGAAACCTTGCGGACTCAAGGAGTTCATTTGAGGGCCGGTAGCCTTGGTCAGGTTTCTATGGTGGCGTTGGGCCACCGGAAGTTCTGTAGGGACACCTTGGAGTTGCTGGATCTCGATGGCTGTTCTCTGGCGATTGCAGGAGCCGGCTGGAATGGTGGGAACCGCTGGACACTCCGATAAAACTACAAAGAAAATCGTAAGGCGCGGTGAGAGCTTGGCAGCAAGCTGATCACAATGATGGGGGAGTGTTCTGTGCGGTGCCAGGAGTTGGGCATGACGCGTCGTCAGATCGGAATGCAGGAATAGGCAGGACAATGGCGCGAGGCACAACATGGGGCACGGCAGTGCATGGTGCAGCAACGAAGGAGACGACAGTTTTGAGCTTTTTCTTTCTACTTTCTCTTCTCTTATTCTATGAACGTGAACCTCCTTTTTCCATATTGCCAACCTCTGAAATATTCAACCCCTCCCTTTCTTATTTTTTTCTCCCTCTTTAAGTTGAAGAGAAGGTATGTTTATAGAGGGTGAGATCAGGGCACTCTTGTGAGAATAAGAACTGTCTTAATTTCCTAATATGGATTAAGAGAACATGAAATATGTCCAACATAAGAAACTAGTGCATTTTTCTTGATCATATTTCCATATTGCCAAATTTTGTGATATAATATGCCTCGCCACTTCCAGTTTGACACAAGAACATAATGTTTCCTAGTTTATGACATGTGCCATGTTATGTGTTCGATGGGCTTGGCTAAATTTTGCGTTCTTGCAGGCCTTAGTCTAGATAATTTAATTAAGCTCAGAGTCTCCATGCTTAAGTTAGTCCAATTGTAATGCAATTAACATGGGCTTATTACTACTAATGGCAATGCTCCTAACACACGAATTAATAATATTTTTTATTTAAAGGTTAGGGTTGTTTTCTAATTTCCTTTTGACTAAATGAGATTGTCAACATTTAGATGTCAACAATAATGTGCAATAAAGAAATGCAAATAAAAATTGGTAAAACGTGCGAAAAGTTGGTATTAAAAAAGAAAAAAAACTTGGTAACTGAAATGAGAGTTGATAATCTAAAACTAGTTGGTAATATTACTGGAGAAGAATTTGTAAGTCACTCCTAGCAATTTCTAAAAAGAATTTTTGTATATCTAATGTTTCGTTAAGAAAGGCAAATAAAGCTTGTAAATGATAAGGAAACTTGGCATATTAAAATGTAACAAATAAACGTCATTCAAATGAAATATGTCAATTAAAACTAGATGGTAATTTAAAGAGAAAAAATTGAGTGAGTTGCGCTAATTTAGGTTGGTAATCTCTAAAACGATTTATAACCAAGTCAACAAAACTTGATGGCTCAACAAAAAGTTTGTACATTGTAAAAAACTATCGGAGGTTGGTGAGTAATTCAAAAGAGACTTCATAACAAAAAAGTGGTTAGTAATTTAATTTGACAACAGTTGGGAATTCATTTTAATTTATGTTAATAATTTAACGTTAGAATTACTAAATTTAACGATCAGTAAGTTACCTAAATGAATTTCAATAAGTTAGCACAAAAATTGGTAATATACAAATTATAAAAAAAAAAAATTGTAATTTTCATAAAATTGTAGTTAAGTTACCAATAAGTTGAAAAAAAATTTACCTATCATTTTTTTAAACCAACGATCTTTTTTTACATTTATCAATATTTATTAGCATGGAAGAGATATATATTATCACGAACCATAAAATTCAGCGTACAGAATTAATAATCGTTAATTCTATTACCTTAAAGAATATATTTTAATCGAAAGTTTTATCAATCAACCGCTCCTCATGCAAGAAAAAAATGTTTTAAATTATCTTTCTACCCTCTCCTCCCTTTTCAAAGCCCCTTTCTCTTATTTTCCGAATGATTCTCTTTCTCCTTTCGGTAACGTCTTGCTTTCATAAGAAAATAGATTCGTGTACAGCACATACATCATTAGAAAAAATTTCTAAAATGGAAACAACCATGAAGAAAAGTAGACCTAAATTTTGGGTTTGTTCACCATTACGCTAACTGCGATTGATAAATTAAACTAAAAGATCTTGGGGACTCAAAGTGACGGCGAGGGAAAGTACATGGGACTTTAGTACTATCTTATTATTGACACTTAAATTTTACAATTTTATTATGTACAAGATTAGGAATTAGTCACTAAAACAAAACAAAAAAAAAACAAGAATAAAAAAACAAAAAAAAAACAAAAACAAAAGCAAAAACAACCCAAAAAAAAAAAAGAGAAAGAAAACATGGAAGGGGCTGAGCCCGTTTCCCTCTTGGCCCGGCCCACATTAGCCTCTGTCCTCCTCCAGCTTGTTTCGCACGCAAAACCTGCAAAAAGAAAAGCAGCAGTAGAGCAGTGAGAGAAGGGGAGGGACCGAGAGAACGGCAACAGAGAAAAAACACAACAAAAAACAGGGGCAAAGAGAAGGAGGGAGCTCGGCAACCGAAGGGGGAGGCACGGAACAAGGAGGAAAGAAGAGAGAAAACCCTAGAGTGAACAGGGAGGAGCTGGGGGAGAGAACCAAACAACCCGAGAGAGAGGGAGCAGTGAAAAAGAGAGCTGGAGCAGCTCCTTCACGCGGCCGTTTGAAGCCTTCGCTATGTCGGCTGCTGTGCGGCGGAGCCGCTCGTCCACGAGCACCGCGCCACCACCGCCGCACCCCAACCTGCCTGCAGCCTATGCGTTCGCAATCCCTACTGCAGCTACGATGACTCGACCTCGCGCCATGTCTGTCCAGTGCTCGTTGCCCCACTACCCACCGCTGCAGCACCTCCGAGCAACTCCTATAGTAGCTCGCCTCCAACCGCCCCTCCTACTCGAACACTAGATCCCGAGCCCCCACGACACCGCCTCGCTCTTGCTCACCGATCCTCGCGCCATCGCCGCTTCACCCGAGCCAGTTGTTGAGTCCCCTCGTTGCGCAACCTGCAGTAGCCAAGCTCCCGTTCGCCGACCCTAACGTCGTCACCGCTCCTCGCCGAACTGCCGCCTCCCTACTGCTACTGCCACTGCCGTCATCCGCCGCCTACCTCGTCTCCGACGCTGAGCCGCCGACGTCCCTGCCATCCCCCCCGACACCGCGAAGAAACCTTGGGGTTTCGACCACGAACCGGGTCGCGCGGGTCGCAAACCAAGTAGGGTTTTGATCCGTCCAGGCCGGGCCTGCGTGCATAGGCTGATTTCTCTCTGGGCTGTAGCAAGGTCATTGGGCCGGGTTAGTATTAGATTATATTTTTTGGGTGTTAGGTCAGGCTTAGTTTATTTAAGTTTCTTTTTTTTTGTGGATTGAATTTTTGGACTGGATTGGGCCCGTGCTTCAGGCCTAGTCTTGCTAGGGCCCGCAAGCTTCGTTGAGGAGGGTTGGGCCCGACTTGGGCTTGTCGGTCGAGCCCAACCCTAAACCAGGCGAGGGCCTGACCAATTCTGGTTTGGGCCTAGCTCAGGTCCGGTCGGAGACCGAACCCAACTCGCGCCATGGCCAGGTCGGACCCGAGTCGGGTTGAACCGAATCCCGACCCGATCGGGCCGAACTGGGTCGGGTCGGACCGGACCCGACCCGGTCCGCCCCCAAAAAAAAATATTTTTATTATTAGAAAAATTTAAAAAAATTCAAAAAAATTCAAAAAAAAAAAAATCCAAAAATTAAAAAATGATGGGGTTTGATTAGGATTTGCCATGTCTTGCCTTCTTAGTGTAATTAGGCCTTTATTTTCTCTTAACGTAATTATGTTGCATGTTTAATTTGTATATCTAATTATATTTAATTGCATGTGTTTAATTTTACTGCAATTAGGACCTTGATAGCTATGATTATTATTTTAATGATTGCGCACTCGTATGATCAGCTCGTTTGTTAGCGAATAAGCATAAAATCAATCCAAACTACTTGACAAAGATCATTTTGTTAAAGTGAACAAGATTAGGTACCGAAAGAGCACTAATCGGTTAATTAGTATAATCAAGGCCCCGACCCTAAATTCTCTAGTTGCATAGGAAGTGAAGCACACTCCCATGCCTCACTTGGTTTCTAGCCGACCCTAATAGGCTAGTGACGACTCATTTTGTGCAAAATTTATAAAATATATCCCAACGTTACGCGGGATATGGGCATGGGAGAGTCTACGCCTAATCATGGGCTTTAGGCCCGTCGTTTAGGCAATACTCCTAAACCTGTTCCCTTTCCCCGAGGGGTAGGTCGCGACAGCTTGGCAACTCCGTTGGGGACATGGTTTTAGACCTTAGAGGACTTAGGCCAAAATTAATCTTGTTCAAAAATATTTTTGTTTGGTAGTGAGGATTCCAGGTACGTTCCTAACATTAAAGGTGTTAAATGTTTTTGCAAAATGGGAGGTATAAGGGGAAGTGTTTGCTCACCTTTGTCTTGCAGTGAGGCGTAGGAATGTATGGTTTACTTTTTATATATGAAGTGCTGATTGCTTATAAATTATCATGCTTGCATTTCCTGCATTGCACTACACCATAGAACACACAACCTGCCGCTGGACCCGGGTCGCATAGGATCACCTAGGATGGTGTTGAGGTGGATACCACTCCGACTACAACTGCGTAGTACGAGTCGCCCACCTCCACCCCGGAATTTCTTTCTTCACGTCAAAGGTACCCACCCCGGTCTGCGAGCATGCGACACGGGTTGGTTCTTTAATGAAGCCGAAGTCATGGGTAACCCGACCCAGCCACGATCTTGTTGGTTCAGTCCGATGATCCTATGGCTTCATTTTGAGCCGAGATAAAGTAGAAATCGAACCACATCCCATGTGCATGTCTATGCAATGTAAAAAAAAAAGAAAAGACAAAGGTCGGCACCCATTGTAAGTGTTATTTTCTTTTTTATTTGCTCATTTTGTATTGCATTTTCATCTTAAAATTCGCGGAAATCAATTGAATGCCCTCAGTGATATAAGCTTATGATTGAAAAATTGGCAATCACTTTTGACAAGTGAGCATTTGAATGCAAGTTCTAAACGTTTTGATTTGGCCCTATTGAGCACATGGTTTTGTTTAAATTTCTAGTTATGGGCTCAAAATCATTTTGAAAAAAAAAAAAAAAAAAAAAACTTTCAAGTTGTGATTTTATATTGGGGCACAAAGATTGAAATTGCATTTTTAATCAAATTCTCTCCATTTTGTGTATAAATTTCTCAAAACAAAAGTCACTTCATTTTTGCAGGAGTGAAATCACAAATCAATCTTTCAAAAATCAATGCCACTTTTTCATGAAACTTTTGGAATAGAGTGGACGTTCAATTGATGTCCGCGGATCATTTTTAAATGATGTCTTCTCTTATGATAAAATCTTGGCAAAATACAAAAATCCCGTAGTAAGGACTATGGGGCATGTACCGTCGCCTCAATTTTGTTGTAAGAAGCGATCTCATTGAGAAATCATTTTGTCATCCTCATACTAACATTGTCTTTTTTTTGCAGGTTATGCGTGATGCTCCTTGGCATTAGGACAAGAGTTGATTTTACTTTCATCCATGCAAGAGTTTCTTGTATTTTATCATTATTCTTACTCTTGTTAAGAGTCATGTTTTCCGTTTTGAGTTTTGATTGTGAATCCAATTGATGCCTTTGTAAGTCACGCGACTCATTTTTTATTTTTATTTTTATGATGGAATTCAACTTCATGAAAATTATCCACAAAAAAAAAAAGGATTCAGAAGTGTTTCAAGTGAATCTTTACGTCTACATTCCAAAATGAATTTCAAGAAAACTTTGCTTAAGGCCCTCTCTTCACGAAATCGCTTTCTTCAGTAGGACGATGAGTTTATTTGAGATCGACATTTGCTCATTCTAAAAGATAAAAGTGTAGACTCATGGAACTTGAGGAGTAAGCATGCGTCGAAGCATCCTTGGCACCAATTTTCCATAGAGGCGGAACGAAGTTGAATTCCATTCTAGGAAGTTTTGTTATTCGCAAATTCCTTAGATGCCAAAACAACCCATCGATCTCGTTCACTTTGCATGATGAGACAAATGAAGGAGGTTGCCAAGCATCCAAAAGGCGAATTCGAAGGAAGAGTAAATTGTATCGATTCCAGTTATTCATTTCTGATACCATTTATGACATGACCTTTTTTTCATTGTCAAGGAGACATCAAGAGTGCCAAGTTTTGTAACGTTCCCATCAAACGCGGTGGAGCATTTTTAAGTCCTGTTCATCTTAAACAAGGAAAGATTCAAATGAAGCAGATGGGCGATATTATCCATTCCTCCATGAGAGACACCTTAGGATACTCAAATGGAACAAATGGTGATAAATGGAAAAGTTGCACTTTGACCATAGAAGCAGCGCCTTCCACCAAGGAATCAAGAAGATATCAAGCACTTAAGGGCAAATGCAAGGAAAGGGTATTGTCGAGTTACCAAATATCCACGAAGCTGAATCCAAGAGATGTTAGTGCCCAAAAGATGAAAGCGAATGAAGGGTAATAATGTATCGTTTCCAACATTTCAATTCCTAAAGATTTTTGCACTAACATATTCTTTCACATTCTTTACAGGGTTATCAAGTCACCATGCCACAAGTAAGTACCATTCTTCTCATTTTTTTTAAAGGAAGAAAAAAAAATAGAGAATTTTCATTACAAAAAAGAACCTTTGGCGCTTTCCTAAAGACAAGCACTAAAATGAATAATTGAAAAAAAGAAAAAAAGAAAAGCTTTATGAAAACTTTTTGAGCATCTTTCTTACCTCAAAATTATTTTCTCATTTTGTGGGTTATTCATTTTGAATCAAACTTTCCTATGGAGATTGATCTACTCATATGATCTCGATAGAGTGAAATGGAGACGTTAATCATGCCAAACAAGAAGTGCTTAGGATGAAGAAAGGCAAGTCATTTTCAAACACGTCCTTCAAACACTTTTAAGAGTTGAGTGAAAGGCGACCTTCTCTTAGAACGAATGATTCATTCGCATTGAGCGCAAAGACCAAAATGATAAAGGCGTTTCCTTCATCAATCCCAAGCATTACACTAATCTCTTGCTACCCCTTTAGCCCAAAAAAGATGATCCTTCAAAGTACCATTGTCGAGGACGACCCTTGATTGGAGCAGCATAAGGGGTTATGATCATGTTGTAAAGCGAAAGATTGAGAAAGATTCTATTACTTTCACTTGTATCAATCTTCTGGTGATAACTTCAAAGGAATTCTCATTAGAGCTCAACTCATTCTAAGGTGAAGAGGAGCATTTCCTTCTCTACCCAAACACTAATACCCATTGCTTTAACCAATTTAGGCCTGATTATTCAATTCTGAACCCCGAGCGGTGATCATCTCCCTTTACTGGGGTAAGGCGTAAGAATTGACCAAATACAATTAACAGTCACAAGAAAATATGAACAACATCTCGAAAGCCATAAGAGCTACAAAAGTTCAAAGAACAAAAAAGTTCAACAAATTAGGGGGCATAAAAAACAATGTGCCTAGTAAAAGTAAGGCCAATGCTCGTCAAGAAAAAGAGCCAAAAGACTGTATCTTATATATATAAAAAAAAAAAATTATCAAAGTCCAAGTGCCTGCATAAAAAAATTCATCGCTAAAGCAAAGGACATTAGAGAAAGGAGCAAAGCTCTCATGCAGAAATGATTAGTCAAGAGACTTTCGAGATGCACCGTGTTTCAAAAGCCAAATGATTTCGAAAGATCGAGTGACCCGGTCACGATGCCATGATGATCACCAACTCTTAAAAACCCTCTTGAAAATTTTAAGCCTTTCGTGCTTCTCTCAAGCCAATATTACAACCCTCATCCGAAGTCTCTTTTGATTGGGATGGTTTGAGTGAAAATGAGAATGTCACAAAGATGTTATTGCTTGAACAAGTGAAAGTAATCATATCTTGTCTTATCTTCCAAGTTCTCGACTTGTAAACCCGACGAAGATAGCGACAAATGTTCCTCTATTGGCCTCAAAGTAATAATTCCTTTGTGTAAGCCCTAATCAAGCCTATATTGTGGTCCTTTCAAAAGACCTTTTTGATCGATCAGATTGTGCTCATCGTGAATGTTTCTAAAAGCCTTTGAGATGGGTTACGTGAGATACCCTCAGCAATTAGTTACTTCCCACGCAAATAGATGGGATCAAGCAACTGTTTTATCAAGAGTGTGTGAGAAGCCCTTTTGACTAAGAAGCTCTAGTTTGGCATGCTTAATGAGCATTTTTCACAAGTCGTAGCTGTTCTGATAAGAACTAGACTCCTAGAGAATTTGATGATTAATGATATATCCACAAGTAAGATGACAGTTTTGCGCTACTTGATGCTAATTGACATCAAATGTTTTTTAAAAACAGTCAGACTTAGCTTGATTAGCTTGTTCAATTGATGCTGCAATATTGCCAATACATCTCTCGATGACGTCTCTAATGACATATGCTTAAGTTGAGTTCGACAAGATTCCTCAGTGAAGCCATGCAGTTTCAAGGAGTTAGCAGGTGCTTCCCTAAAAACCAAAGGTTCATGGTTAGCCTTAAACCATGTTATCTCCAAAGGTTCATGGTCAACCTTAAACCATGCCGTCACCAAAGATTCATGGTTGTCCTTAAACCATGTCATCTCCAAAGGTTCATGGTTCAGCCTTAAACCATGCCATCTCCAAAGGTTCACGGTCAACCTTAAACCATGTCATCTACAAAGGTTCATTGGTTTTTCTTAAATCATGTATTTCATACCCGGTCGAAACCCATTCGTACACGGTGAGACTTTCCTCCTATTCGAAACCCGTTCGTACACAGTGAGGCTATCACACCAGGTCAAAACTCGTTTGTACATGGTGAGACATTCCTCCCAGTCGAAACCTGTTCGTACATAGTGAGACTATCACACTCGGTCTAAATCCGTTATTATACAGTGAGACCTCTTTCCTTCAACCCCCTTCTTATGACCCGGTGGGCTTTCCGTAGTCTGGAGTCCTTCAACCCCATTCTTATGACCCAGTGGGCTTTCCATAACCTGGAATCCTTCAACCCCCTTCTTATGACCCGGTGGACCCGGTGGGCTTTCCATAACCCGGAGTCCTTCAACCCTCTTTTTAGGATCCGGTGGGCTTTCCGTAGCCCGGAGTCCTTCAACCCTCTTCTTACAACCCAGTGGGCTTTCCGTAGCCCGGAATCCTTCAACCCTCTTCTTACGACCCGGTGGGCTTTCCGTAGCTCGGAATCCTTCAACCCTCTTCTTACGACCCGGTGGGCTTTCCGTAACCCGGAGTCCTTCAACCCCCTTCTTAGGACTCGGTGCACTTTCCGTTGCCCGGAGTCCTTCAACTCCCTTCTTATGACCTGGTGGGCTTTCCGTAACCCTAAGTCCTTTAACCCCCTTCTTATGACCCGGTGGGCTTTCCATAGCCCGGAGTCTTTCAACCCCATTCTTATGAACCGGTGGGCTTTCCATAGCCCGGAGTCCTTCAACCCCCTTCTTATGACCCAGTGGGCTTCCCGTAGCCCGAAGTCCTTTTACCCCTTCTTATGACCCGGTGAACTTTGTATCCCGGCGTGCTTTTGTAGCTGAAAGTGCTTTGTAGCCCGGAGTCCCCCTTCTTATGACACGGAGAGCTTTGTAGCCCGGCATACTTTTGTAACCTGGAGCGCTTTGTAGCCCGGAGTCCCCCTTCTTCCTATGACACGGAGAGCTTTGTAGCCCATAGTGCTTTATAGTCCGAAGTCTTTCTTCCTATGACACGGTGTGCTTCTGTAGCCCGGAGTCTTTCTAACTCTTATTGACAAAACGCACTTCCGTAGTTATGATTCATTTCCGTCGGCTTGATACGTGCCTATGCACCTAGAGTCACTCTATCGCCAAAATAATTTAGGCGTCTTTTGTTTTTGAATGGAACCTCTTCGAGCTCCCATTCATAGAGGGACAACTGTTGACACGTAAATTTTACAATTTTATTACGTACAAGATTAGGAATTAGTCACTAAAAAAAAAAAAACAAACAAAAAAACAAAAACAAAAGCAAAAACAACAAAAAAATAAAAGAAAGAAAATGTGGAAGGGGTTGAGCCCGTTTCCCTCTTGGCCCGGCCCACGTTAGCCTCTGTCCTCCTCCAGCTTGTTTTGCATGCAAAACCTACAAAAAGAAAAGCAACAACAGAGTAGTGAGAGAAGGGGAGGGACCGAAAAAACGGCAATAGGGAAAAAACACGACAAAAAACAGGGGCAAAGAGAAGGAGGGAGCTCGACGACCGAAGGGGGAGGCACGGAACGGGAGAAAAGAAAAGAGAAAACCCTAGAGTGAACAGGGAGGAGCTAGGGGAGAGAACCGAACAACCTGAGAGAGAGGGAGCAGTGAAAAAGAGAGCTTGAGCGGCTCTGTCCGGCGGCCGTTTGAAGCCTTCGTTGCACTGGCTGCTGCACAACGGAGCCGCTCGTCCGCGAGCACCTCCCCACCACCGCCGTGCCCCAACCTGCCTACAGCCTGCGCGTCTGCGACCACGCGAGCAAGGTCATTGGTTCGGATTAGTATTAGATTATTATTTTTTTTGGGTGTTGGGTCAAGCTTAGTTTATTTAGGTTTTTTTTTTTTTTGTGGATTGAATTTTTGGATTGGATTAGGCTCGCGATTCAAGCCCAGTCCTACTAGGGCCCGTGAGCTTCGTCGAGGAGGGTTGGGCCCGACTTAGGCCTGTCAGTTGGGCCCGACCCTAAATCAGGCGAGGGCCCGATCAATTCTGGTTTGAACCGGACCCGACCTGGTCCAACCCCAAAAAAATATATTTTATTATTAAAAAAATTAAAAATAAAAAATTTTAAAATTTTAAAAAAATTTTGAAAATTCAAAAATGATGGGGTTTGATTAGGACTTGCCATGTTGTGCCTTCTTAGCATAATTAGGCCTTTATTTGCTCTTAACTTAATTATGTTGCATGTTTAATTTGTATATCTAATTATATTTAATTGCATGTGTTTAATTTTACTGCAATTATGACATTGATAGCTATGATTATTATTTTAATGATTGCACACCCGCATGATCATCTCGCATGTTAGCGGATAAGCATAAAATCAATCCAAATTACCTGACAAAGATCATTTTGTTAAAATGAACAAGATTAGGTATTGAAAGGGCACTAATCGGTTAATTAGTGTAATCAAGTCACCTACCCTAAATTCTCTAGTTGCATAGAAAGTGAGGCACACTCTCATGCTTCACTTGGTTTCAAGCCGACCCCAATAAGCTAGTGGTGACTCCTTTTATGCAAAATCTATAAAATATATCCCAACGTCATGCAGGGTACAGGCTTTTGAGAGCCCACTCATAATCATGGGCCTTAGGCCCGTCTTTTAGGCAATACCCCTAAACCAGTTCCCTCTCCTCGAGGGGTAGGTCACGACACTTATGCTCAAAACGATGCGTACATGTACTGCTCAGACTTCTAGTTAGTGATTAAATGCAATGAAGTGAAGATCATCTTCATACTCTCCTTCTCTTTGCTTTTATCATGACACTTTATGATTCTCAATGACCTCCCTCTCTCATTTACATGAGATCTCAAGCTAGTTCATATCCATAGACTGTTTTATATGTTATGGTACTGGGAGGTAAGCTTTTTTTGTCTTGTTTTCCACAAGTTGAATTTTTTGAGCTACTAAATCTCAATTATTTATGTCGTGTGGTGTAGTCGATACTTCCTTTAACTCACTTGGACACTCACAAAATCCATATGCACGATTAATGGAACTTACTCACCGTCCACCCAAACGAACCATTGCTACATGTATCAGATTGTGTACCAGCACTTCTGACTTGCCATATCATGCAGGTCTAATATCGAGTCCGCATAATTTGAATTATGGTTGAGATATGAATCGGATCCACCCAATTCATAAGTTCCCCGTACAAATACTGACAAGATAATTGGGCACACAGAAACCTTCTTACCACCATGTACAGACCTTTCCCTTTAGAGGATCAACCTTTCCCCTGTCTTTCTTCCATTTTGGGCACACAGAAAACCTATCTCTTACCACTATGCATTAACATTTTTTTTAGGCAATTATATATTTAAGTAGGACAGAAAGTAAAACCCGTAACCAGGGCTTCATTACAGATAATATCCAACATAACTTGAGGTGAATAGTGAACCCAGTTTGAAGGAAGGAGGCCTTGCCTGTGGGCTTTTGCGGCCTAGTCAGCTAGGGCATTTGTCTCCCGTCGACAATGTTGCAGAGAGATTGGGAAAATAGGGCATTAGGGTTTCACATTCGGCGAACAGAGCACGACATTCCCATGGTGGCAAACGGCTATGATTCATGGTCTCGATGAGGATGAGGTTATCTGATTCAAGCTGCATGTGAGAATCAGTTTTCCCTTTGTGCAATAGATCCTTTAGCGTATACAAAAGTGCTTGGATCTCCGTCTCGAGTGCTGTAGATGCGTGAATGCTGCGTGTAAATCCATCTATCACTCTACCAGTGTGATCTTGAGCTATGCTTGCAATCGCACCTATATGATTAGGGCTAAGAAAAGCGCCATCCATATTTACCTTAATAGCTCCTCGCTTTGGTGGTTGCCAGATACTGTTAGAGTTCTGTCACATAGACTCAATGGGTGTTGCTTGCTGTTAAGATCTGAGACAAAAATTGGCCATATGCAAGGCTGTGTCAACAAGAAGATCCGGATGGGTACGTTGTTTGCGAAAGAGAAACTGGTTTCGAGCCTTCCAAATGTGCCACAAAAGAGCTACAATGATCTCAAAAACCGGTATGTTCCCCTTCTGCTCAATAATATGTGCAAGCCATTAATCGATGCGGTTTGTTGTAGAACTAGAAAATGTGATGTGCACTTTAGGATTGTGCCAAATAGAACTAGTCGATGGACAAAGAAGAAATAGATGTTTAGGGGTTTCAAAAGTATTAGCTGAACACAATTTGCAAAAAGGGTCGGGGATAATCCTGCGATGAAACATATTAGCTTTGGTAGGTAATGCATTATGGCATAAAGACCAAAGGAAAGTACGAATTTTTGGGGCCGTCTTTGTCTTCCATATATGTTTCCAAAGCTTTGTTGGTGGAATATAAGAAGAGGATGCTTGTAAATGTACCTTGTTAGATGCTGATTGTTTGATGTAATGATATCCACTTTTAACAGTATAGTTTCCATCTTGTGTGGTTGTCCAACATAGTTTATCCTCAGATGTGGTTGTCCATAGATTAAGAGTTAGAATTTCCTTAACAACCTGTAGCTGAAATGTCCGATGAAGAAGTTCTACATTCCATTCATTCTGCTCAGGAAGAATATACTCTGCTACTAGTTTAGGTTCCTCTCTATTTGCTGGCCCACCTAGAATGCCCATATTCAACCATTTATCCTCTCTAGCATTAATAGAGATTCCATTTCCAACTGACCATTTAAGTCCATCAATAATTTAATCTCAGCCCAGAAGAAGATTTTGCCAACCCCAAGAAGGTCTAGTCCCCTTATCCACTTTCCATAGGGATGTAGAATGAAAATATAAAGCTTTAAAAACACTGTCTCATAGAGATGAATGATTATGAAAAAGTCGCTAGGCTTGCTTCCCTAATAGGGCTTTATTAAAGGATATGAGGTCTCTAAATCCCATCCCTCCTTTCTCCTTACTCTCTTTCAGAAAATCCCAACTTTTCTAGTGAATGGCAACTCTGTTACTGTTGTTTTGCCACCAAAATTGTGCTATTTTTTCTCAACAGATTTGCATATAGAAACAGGAAGTTTAAATGTCATCATAGTATACTGAGGTAAAGCCTGAACCATTGATTTCAACAGAATTTCTTTCCCCCCTTTAGAAATCAGATTTTCTTTCCATCCCTCCAACTTAGCATTGACTCTTCCTAATATCCAGGCAAACATATCCCTTCTTGATGACCCCCAATCAGATGGTATTCCTAGATATTTACCAGTTTTATCCATTAGTGGTACTCTTAGTTCGCTTGCCAAGTTGGTCTTAAGGGTAGGAGGGCGATTTGGTAAGAAACAAATCGGATTTGTTCCTATTAATTGCTTGACCTGTGGCTAGGCAATACTGATTTAGAATACTTGCTAAGTTCTGACATTCTTTGATTGTACCTTCAATAAAAAAGATAGCATCATTAGCAAATAATAAATGGGATAAAGTTGGACACCATCTATTAACTGTAATACCTCGTAGATTACCTATGTCAACAGCTTGTGTGATGAGGTTGGAGAGTAAATTAGCCAATAGGATAAACAAGTAAGGAGAGAGGGGGTCACCTTGCCTAAGTCCCCTTGATGGTTGAAAATAGGATAGAAATTCGCCATTGAACTTTACACTGAGAGAGGTTGTAGTAACACATTACATCGGTCACTTGACCCAATGATCATTAAATCCCAATCGACAAAGATAAGCTTGTAAAAATCTCACTCTACCCTATCAAATGCTTTCTGCATATCCAACTTTAGAATCCCCTGAAACCGTTTCTTTCTTTTTCAAATCTTTAACTGATGGATTACCTCCTGAACAAGCGGGACATTGTCTTGTATTTGTCT
Organism: Eucalyptus decipiens; assembly: GCA_014182575.1. Lineage (NCBI taxonomy): Eukaryota > Viridiplantae > Streptophyta > Magnoliopsida > Myrtales > Myrtaceae > Eucalyptus > Eucalyptus decipiens. The sequence continues at coordinate 60,626,611 of CM024613.1, read as the reverse complement.
ACCCGAGATAAAAGCACTTATTCTTCCTATTACAAAAAAATTCTGGACTGTTGTAAAAACATCTTCTTGGATAATATCCCAATAGCTATGATAGAACAAACCGTTTAAACCATCTGGTCCTGGGGCTTGGGTGGCTCCTAATTGAAAAGTAGCATGCTTGACTTCCTCGCGAGTAATTTCAGCTATTAGGGACGTGTTCGTAGCTACTGTTACAATCTGAGGACATTGTGATAGAATAGGTTCAAAAGCTTTGTGACCACACGAAGTGTAAACCCTGTTAAAAAACGAAAGAGTCATATGTTTCAGCTGATCCGGTTCTCTGATCCACTCGTCATTATCATCCTTCAAGATACTGATTCGATTTCTTTTTCTTCATTGTACTGTGGTGGCATGAAAGAATCGAGTATTTCTTTCTCCCCATCGCATCCATTTAATTCAAGAACGCATCCCCCATTATTGTTCTTCCTGAGACTAGCTTTTCTGTATCTGTTCTTTCAAAGCTCTAACCTGATATTCATCATAATTACATGCAGGTTGATTAGTGGATTGCTGAAGTTGCTGTTGTAGAAGAGCAATTTGACGATGACCCTCTGAAAAGGTTGATTTACTCCACTTGGTTAGCGCCCTTGTTGTTGCCCGAATCTTCTGGGAAATGGAGGAGCTACTGAGAGATAATGCTGACCACGAATCCCCCACCACCTGTCTGCATTCTTCACGTTCAAGCCAAAAAGATTCAAAGGTAAAAGCTCTTGCTCCCCTCCCTGTTTTAATATTAGTAGATAATAGAAGCGGATTGTGGTCCAACCCTATAGCAGGGAAAGCCACAACTTTAGCTTTTGGATATGTTAAACGCCAGTCAATAGTGCATAAAGCTCGGTCCAGTCTCTCTTTAACCATCTCCTGCCCACTTCGATTATTGCCCCAAGTATAGGCACAACCCTTAGTCTCCAGGTCCATCAATGCACAATCATGTAGTAAATCCCGAAAGGATTGCAATCGATAAGGCTCAGCAAGTCTCTTGCTTACTTTTTCCCAGTTATATAAAATTTCATTAAAGTCTCCTAAACACACCCAAGGTTGAGTGTTGGAGTGACTGATTTGCCTCAATTCAGCCCAAAATTGTTGTCTATGTTGGTAAACAGCTAGAGCGTGCAAAACAATAAGGCACATAGAAGAAACACCCCTATTTTCAGAACAAATAGTGTCAATAAAATGATAATTATGAGCCGTGATAGTAAGTGAAATCTAGTCATTCCATTTAAGTACCATCCCTCCAGCCAAGCCATGAGGATTCACTACAAAATGGTTGCTATAATTCAGCCTTTGTTGGATTTGAGTAATAACTAATTCCTGGTTCCGAGTCTCCATCAAAAAAATTATATCGAGCTTATCCTAAGCCACAACGACCCTAAGAGCACGAACTGTCAGGGAATTACCTAGTCCCTGACAATTCCAGCTTAATATCTTCATTTATCAATTGTTCAGATTTTTTTGATGAGGATGCGTCAGACTGAAATACATTGACCTCTGATTTATGTGCTTGTACAGGGGAGGTAACCAAATCCAACTTGGGCAGAGGAACACCGCGTGAACTGTCAACCAGAGGGTAGTTAACCATTAAGTTAACAGGTAAGGTATGGAAATTCTGAACATTCTGAGTATCAATAGAAGCTGGTTGAGTATGTATCTCAACAGGTGCAGCAGGGAGTAACAGTAGCCCTGGTTGAGGTGTTTCAGGTACACTTTCTTCAGTTTTGTCTTGAGTAATGTTAAAATCATAAAATGCCTGCCAATAGGGGCTGTGTTCATTGACCTCAGCCAGTAACCACTGTCCATGATACATCTTGTCCAGCCTTTCAAACTAAGCCTCACCATAAGGAATATCTTTACAATATGATGCATAGTGGCCTAAAACACCACAAGATTAGCAGTAATGTGGCAACCGTTCATAACGAAAATCAAGCCAAATATTTTTCCCTTCCACAAGTATGAGTTTACCCGGTTTAAGAGGTTTTGTGAGAGAAATTTCAACCTTAACTCTTATTGCTATGAATGTCGATCCTTCTTTCGCTTCAATTCTGACTTCTAAAGGCTGGCCAACATCCCTTGCTATCTTACTTAAGAACTGCTCTATGCATCACTCTAGAGGTAAGCCTAATACTTGCAACCAAAACGCCCAAGTTGTAAAGCTATAGCAGTGCAAGGGCATATTAGGAACCTAGGGTTTGAGAACAAGCAAATTGTTTGAGAATAACCAGGGTCCATTGTCAAGAACCCTCTATTTTTGGGATAAGTACACTAATGGTGCCATAAGTTGTGTACGGCGCTCACTTTGGTGCCAAAAGTTTCCGTCGGATCACTTAAGTGCCAAATCGGAGGAAAAACGCTCACTTTGGTGCCACCGGCGAAAGATTCCGGCCTCCGGCGAAAGATTCCGGCCAAAATGATATATATATATTTTTTAAAAATCGATAGGCCTTTAAATGACGTCATTTTCGGTCCTCTTTAAGAAAACGACGTCGTTTTGCCGTCCTACGTGGATGGCTTCATGGAAACGACGCCGTTTAGCTCACATGGGGAAAAATTAGGGTTTCCGCCGCTTGGCCACCGTCGTTCGCCCGCCGTCGCTCGGCCACCGGCGCTGCTCAGCCACCGTCACTCAGCCACCATTGTAGTTGCTCGACCAGGTGAGCGAGGAGGTTGAAGAAGATGGGTCAAAGGGGTTGCTGGTGTGCTGCTGCTGCTGGTGCATTGCTGGTGTTGTTGCTGGTGTGCTGCCGGTGCTGTTGCTGGTGCCGTGCCGGTACCGTTGCTGGTGTGGGTCTTCGAGGAAGAAGAAGACACGAAGACAAGCTTCCCTCTCTCTCAATTTGGGGATTAGGGTTTCAAAGTTGGGGGAAAGATGCCAAACGGCGTCGTTTTGGTGTTTGGATGCTGACTCAGCGCTCCGACGAGCCACGACGGCGTAAAAAATTAATAAAAAAGGCCACGTCGGATTTCCGGCCAGTGTCGTCGGAGTTGGCACCAAAGTGAGCGTTTTTCAAATTTTTTGGCACTTAAGTGATCCGACGGAAACTTTTGGCACCAAAGTGAGCGCCGTACACAACTTATGGCACCATTAGTGTACTTATCCCTCTATTTTTCGTCCCCTGACATAAATTTGAACACATAAAGTATTGCTTCTCTTTGAGTGACATTCACATTATCTAGCCGCCAAACTTTTTTCATCGTGTGCTAAAAAGCTGGAAAATTAACAGATGAGTTGGCAAGTAGTTTGCCGACAAGGATTAACTTACATTCTTCTACTTTCGCTGCAGGAGGAGCATCATCCCAAGCTTCAATTGCGTTAGGCGACCAAAGTTTGCCTAACTAACTACATAAAGCGGCTAATCGAGCATCCTCAACCGAATCCGGATGCTCCATCGGGGAACAGCTTCAAATAGAGAACCAGTGGAGATGGGTCGCTACAGAAATTGCATGCGAATGTGGAAGTAGTGTTGACACTTATTTTAAAATTTAATTTATTAGAAAATAATAATATAGCATTTGGTTGTAGAGGGAAAAGAGATTAGGGAAAATTTTGAAAAAAATTTGAATTCAAAATAATTCAACAAATGGATTTCGGAGCCATTTCTTTGTTGAAGAAGTTGAGTGAATATCGCCGGATCTTCAACAACTTCAAATTTTTCTTCTATAAAAAGAGAAGCCGAGGCTTCGGTTTGCGGGGGCTTCTATTCATCTTTTGTCCAAGGAAAAAATAGAAAACTGAAAGAGAAAGGCAAAAAGTGAAAAGTGAGAGAGAGAAGGAGTTGACGTGAGCGGGGAAAATAGAGAAAAGTACAAAGGTGGCGAGAGAGAAAGGGTAGAGTTCGGCAGAGACGTGAGGAGAGAAGGAGAGAAGAAATAAAAAAAAACAAAGGAAAAAGTTGACAAGACCCCTACTGTTCACCTTCTTCCCCATTTCGCTTCTACTCTACACGGTGTTGCTGCTCGTCCGCCACCACACCACCAGTGTGCGATCAACGCCGTTTGAAGCCCGACGATTGCCCGCTCCACCGCACCTCTGCACTAGCGAGCTCGCCCCGACGCCGACGCCCTTGCTCCGTCTCGCCCAAGGCGAACTGCTGTTGCTCGAACGCCGCCCCTGCCCGCGTCTCTGTCCACGCGACCATTCAACCCTTGCAATCGTCGACGCCCGTACCGGTCGGCCTACGAGCACCACCACGCCTCCGCCACCGTTGCCTCGCCGAACTCGCCATCGACGCGCGGCGCCAACGGCTGCCAACGCTCGCGCTCCCCGCCGTCCAGTAGCTTGAGGCCACAAGTGACACACGCGACACCTGCTCACCGCGCTACTACCGCTACGCTGCCGCTGCTGATCAACTCCCCCGCCGGTCACCGCTATTCGAGCCCCGTGCCACCTCTACCGCGCTTGCATCGGTGTCCTCGGCCCGAACCAGTTTCCTCGCCGTGCTCACCGCCGCCGAGCCGCTCCACCAGCTCAACGAAGCCACCTGCCGTGCCGATCCGTGACGAAACAGCTTTCCTTGCCCTGTCCACGATCACCCAAATGCCGAAGCTCCTCCCCGCTGGTTGCCGTACGCAAGGCCCGTGAAACCGTTTCTGTTCAGCCGCTCCCGGTCGCGCCTCTGCTCAGCCCAAGTGCTCAACACCACCCCCGTTAGCCATTCCTCAAGTGGGTCTAGCCCTAGACTAGGTACATTTTTAGGTTAAATTTAATTCAGATATTTTGTAGTTTTTATTATTCTAACTTGATTTGTGTTAATTTATTATCAAATTAGAAAATTTGTCATATTAAGTCATGACAATCAAAAATATTGAGCCGCGAGACGTCGGGTTAAATTTTTGATTATTTTGACTTCTCATGGCATATTCATGAATTGCTTTGCATAATTGATTCACATAAAGATAATATGTCATTGATAAATTATCAATAGGACGTACATTTTGATGCATCATTGTTATTTTCACATCAAATATCATGCATCATATGTCATATCTAGGATTTAGGTATTTAGATCCATAAACCTTTCATGTTTAAAGCAATGCATTTTATTTTTTTCATATAAGATTATGTTAACTCTCTTTTAATAAAACCAAAAAAAAAAAGAATAAAAAATGTTATTTAGGTCATATAAATCACACCACATGTTGCACTCTAATTAGTAGGTTATAGATTAATGTTTTAATATTCCCATAATGTAGTTTTTTAATAATAAAAAAAAAAACCAAAGATTAGTATTCCATCGTTATGTTATTTTTTAAATAAGAATTATTAAGTCTTATTAAAAAGAAGAAGAAGAAAACACAAAAGTCATTTCCTTGGTTAGTTAATAGGTTAATTCATCATTATTTAGCATAGGTTGCATATATGCATTAAAAAATGAATCATCATAAAAAAAATTATAAAAGAGCATGCATGTAGAAAGACCATGTCATTCATCTCATATCATGTAGCATATGCATAATTAGGATTATATAAATTAAATTGCATACATACAGTGATAAGTTTAAATCATACAATATGAATTGCATCGCACATATCATGAAAGTAAAATCCATGCATATTAAATTTAGATTAAGATTGCATATAATTAACATTTAAAAAAAAAGAAAAAGAAAAATTAGGTGTCATGTCATTTAGAAATCATGTTTAGGACATGCAATATTATTAGCATTTTTTATTTGAATGTTATTTTATTGATTGTGCACTCGCATGACCACCATTTGCATGTTAGTAGCTTAGGTTTAAATTAACCAACATTGCCTGCAAAATATTTTTTAAAAATTAAAATAAAAAGGTACCGAAAGGGCGTTAGACTAATCTAGCGTAATCATGTCCCCGGACCTATTGAATCTCTGGTTCGCAATAGTAAAGTATTCTCCCATACTTTACTCGGGTTTTTAACCAGCCCTAATTGGTTAGTGGCGGCTCCAAATTGAATATAATTGCATGTTTAAATGAGTTAATTTCTATCAAGTCGCGATTGGTAGGACTAGGGAGGGTCCGTGCCAAGTCTTCAGACTTAGTAATCCATTAGCCCTTTCGAATAATTCACCCAGAAAAAAAATTCGGGAAGGTCGCGACAAGTAGCATAAGGGAATTTGCGATGCAGACATGCACAAACTATGCAGAACCAGTGAGAAACATAAGGGAAACGTGCAAAAGGAGAAAGGATGTGAACTCGAGAAGCCCATCAAAGTAATGCATGGGTTAAACGGATGATTCAACTAGAATCGAGAAAAAACCGAAGCTAAAAGGAGATGATGAGATTAGGGTTCAGAATGAAGAAGATGACTACTAGGGCAGTAGGGGAAAACTCTACATCATGAGAGAGAGAGAGAGAGAGAGAGAGAGAGAATCGATGATCTTGCATTAACATTTTATACTGCCCTAAGCATGTGCATATTATTTGTTTCAAGGGCTCAATGCGAGTCTTTTTTACAGTGTAGTCCCTTTTGTCGAACAGGAAATCATTTATTCAACTCTAGGAATGTCCCAATTGACAATTAAGTTACATATAGGGGCAATACACAATCAGATATGCCACGTGCCCACTTAATAAAGGAAAGGATGCTCAACATTTTGCTGCAATTTGCGCACTAAATAATTTATAGATAAGATAAAGGTGGTCCATAACTAGCTAAGATCGAGGATATCCTTGTGGGTGGAAAAATGAGGATTTTAAGAATTAATTAATCAGTCTTACTTAATTGTTTGTATTATTGATTTTTGTTTGGATCTATATATTTGGAATTAACTGAGAATGGTTAGAGGGAGCCTTCGTTTAGAGTGCTAGAATGGTTAGAGGGAGCCTCGTTTAGAGTGCTAGACTGATCAATCTACAACTAGAGCTAATTGACGCACCTTCCCCAGTTGTATTTTTAACCTGATGGGAAACAACATTTTTTTTAACCTCTGCACCACCTCTTCTACTAAATTGTTGGTGCATAACCGGAAAACGGGGAATCACTTTCCAACTCAGAAAAGTTGAATACAATTTTATCATGCTGTTATATTACACGTCATCATTAGTAGTAATGTTAGAGAAGTCACCGCACGCATATTTCTATACAACACATAACCAATATTATCTCAATCATTAAGTCGGGAGCTCACATGAACAATGGTAGAGATGATTTGGTTTACATGGTCTATGTATAAGTCATTTATTTCTTTTATTCGAATATGTCGTCTCTTTAGATTAATTGCCAGGAACCTTGTGGTACGCCATTTTCTTTTCGGCAAGTAAAACCATGGGCTGAATCACTGGCTTCTATTTCACTGACATGATCTCATTCATGTTACGTGAAACAAAACAGGGTCAGTGTACCCAGTTAGCCCACGTGATATTACAGTAAACTAAAGACCAAGGTCATTGCCATGATTTATAAATCGCCCACATGAACTTGTTCAATGATTTAATCGGGGATTACACAACATAATTCCGCTAAAGCACGTTGATCGATGCGACAACTTGAGCTCATTTTCAGTCTTCCAACTAACTTTGTTTTTTGTCTTCACTGGCACGGTCAATTGAAAGGATGCCTTGTGTTGTGGAGGGAACATGTCAATTGAAAAAATGATTGCTTGAGGAATGAATTACGTGCCAATGATATGGTGTTGAAATACATTAGGAAATTCCCATACGTTGGGGATCTTCTCTGGTTAGGAGGCAATATGGTGGGAATAGCATCAATTTAAGGAAAGCGTCTACACACCTCAATTTGATACTTTCTGTTTCGTTCTTCCTACATTTTTCGTCAATTCGAAAAATAGATCTCTAACGAGGGAGATATTTTTGGATGCAACGTAAGACATTTCCCGTCCTCCCAAACTAATAATTGTGTGTTGAAATTCATTAGTTTGGGAGAAAAATGAGAAAATACAATTGTACTTAATTTGTAATGATTAATTTAGATGGATTGTTGATGTCATTTAAAGAGTAAGCAAAAAGTAAAAATTAAACGATTTTTATTTGATTGGTGCATTGGAAGATTTTCCTGAAGAAAAAGTCAATTTCTTAATTGAATAACTCTTCTGACCAAAATAATAATAATAATAATTAAATAACTCCACTTATAGAAAACAAGATTTGCTTGTATGGATGACCAAATCAATAGGATCTTTGATTGTTTTATTTTAACGGCTACCTTAATCTTCTCATCAATTGTCGAATGGCTAAGTATGGAGATTGATTCTAACGGAGTTTGTCCAATCAATGGGAAGTTTTGGATTCCGAGAAGTACAAAAGAAGACCAAGGTGCTCAAGAGAGATTTATCAAGAGAAAACAATTCTAAAATTCAAGATAGCTTCACAATCTTTTATTGTCTTAAGAGAGCTTATCATTGTAATCATTTAATAAGTGTTAGTAGAGTATTAGTGCAAGATAATGACCCCTATTAGCTTGTGTGTGAGCATTACCAACTTTGAGAAGAAGTGCTTGTGAATAAGCATCACTCACTACTATAATTTCTCTTTTGACTTACTAGTGAAATCCAAGCAGTAAGCTGTCACCAAGGGAGAATAGATGTAGACTTATTTTTAGCCAAACCACTATAAATTTTCTTTATGCAAATCTTCTCTCTCTCTCCTCATATTCACTTATTACTTTATGATAGCTCTTGCACCACTGCATATTACTAGAAATTTGGTCACGATAATACTTTGTTTCTCATAGTTACACTTTTGTTCCTTGACTTTTTCAATTCCACATCTGTTTGTCAAGTTTGTTCTAAATCACTTATTCAAAGCCACTCCCCCCCCCCTCCCAAACTGGGCGGGGGCTGGGTTCCCCGGCCAAAAGCCACTTGCCAAACAAATCATATTATAGGGCTTGTGCAACTCGCCAAATAAATCATATTGTAGGGCTTGTGCAACTTGCCAAACAAATCATAAAACACCCACTAATCCCTTTTTTGCTAGCTAAATAATGACTCAGACCGGGTGCTTATTAATCAAATCCTTTAATTAGCTACTTGAACATGTTTTACCTAGGCCTTTCGTAATAGTCTCTGATTCGGATTTTGTTTGTTTATATGTCATGAGTAAGAATAGACAAATATATTTTCTAAGCGCTCATGTTTGGCAGAGGAATGGAGACAACTCGAGACAAGTATATACCTCACGGAAAATTAGTAGAGTTGCCATGACCGCAAGCCATTATTTTACATTGGAAAAAAACAACTTAAATCATTCCAATGTTGGCTTTTACATTCCTATATTTTGCGATAAGGGGTCCAAACTGAGAAGCAATTGAGATTTAAGGCAAGTATACTTTTTCATGTCTACGGCCCTTGTCTCGAATATCCAAAAAGGATTGTTAGTCTTCATACGCCATTAATTAACATATTAAGGCTGTCAGGTCTCAGAATTTTTCGGATCCACAAGGTTCTACATAAGGTATCGAGCGAAGAGTATATTTGTGAAACCAGATCATCTTATCAAATGGATACTATAATTTGGAAAAATTACCTAATCGGTCCTAACTTACTATATGGATGCTAATTCAGTTCTAAATTTTTTTTTTTAAATTGTCAACTTTATTTTATTGATGATATTTTTCAAACTTTTTTGTGATTGTGCATATATTTAAAGATTTTCCATATCCTCGATTGTCCTTATCTTGATTGATTGTACTTGATTCGATTACCTTATGTAGAAACTTAATAAAGCATAAAAATAGACTCATATATTTTTTCACTAGTATCATCGAAATAATACAAAAAAATTTAATTTTTTCCTTTCGCATAAATTTTTGGGAAAATTTCAAATAAGGGCCTGAAATACTATAATTTTCCCAAATAAGAGCTCAAAGTGAATATTATTTCAAGTGAAGATGTAAAGTGGAAAAATCGTCTAAATTATTCCAACCATCGAAGAAGGGGAATTTTAGTCAAAAAATTCTAAATATATTTTTAAATTTTTAAATTTTTAAATTTTCTTTTCTCTTTTCTTTAATTTCCTTTTTTTTTCCCTCTTCCCTCCCTTGGCCATCATTGCGCCTTGTTGATGGTCGGCAAAGGTTGCCGACCTCAAGTGAGGGTTGCCCTCACCAATATCAAGTGAGGGTAGCATATACGAGGGCGAGGGTGAAGGCATTCCTCGCTAGATCTAACAAGGGCATTCCTCATTGAATCCAACGAGGGTTGCCCTCACTAGTGTCAAGCAAGGGTCGCCTTGCTTAGGCTAGGTGGACAAGGGTGACCCTCGCCAAATTCGGCATGGGCAACCCTTGCCTGAGTCTAGCAGTCTCTGCCATGGTTGGCGAAGGGAAGAGGAAAAAAGAAAAGAAGAATAAAATAAGGAAAATAAGGAAAAAAATTTAAAAAATAAATGATAAAAATGTCATCGACTAGTGAGGTTAGGCTATTCTTTAAGATTTATAAGATCACTTCAAACTCTTATTTAAACAAGTTTTATTTCAAATCTTTATTTAAAAAAATTAAGGCACTTCATGCTTTTATTTTAAAAAAGGTTCATTTTAGATCTTTATTTGAAAAAATAAGAACACTTCTGGTTCTTATTTGAAGTTTTCCTAAATTTTCTTGTCTATAGTTATGGGCCTCCCTAGATGTACATAAGTGACTTAATACTTCTTCTATTGTTGCGTACCCACACATACGAACACTGGAATTCTTACTACGCAAACACCCCCTCCATCAATGTCTGTTGTCACTACACAGTTGTCACGGTGTTGTCAATCTCCCGTGCACCACTTCAGATCAAGGATGAAATAGCATTTTCAACTTTCCCATTATCATTGTTGCGTAGTGTCAAATCCCTAAGAATCTAACTTTTATTCTTGTCACTTGTTAACTAGATCCTAAGAAAAAATAATGAATGAGTAACATAATTATACACTGGAATTAGAGATTAATATTCAAATTTTTGCAATCTCAATATTCGACTCAAGCAGAAAACAGTACATTCTTCAAAGAAAGCTTGTCACTTAAAAAACAAGTGATTTTTGTTCGACAAAATCCATTAGTATCACAAATTAGAAAACAACCTACTAAGAACATAACGATTTTCCTTATCAGATGGGTTTATCTGAATCAGTTTGCTAGTTTTCGGGCTCATCAATAATGGCTTCGCATCTAAAACATCTGGATCATTTTCCCAAACCATACATGTCATTGACTCCTAGCAACTATCGATGACATAATCCAGCATACAACAGTAAAAGGAAATAGCAACAAAAATCACAATTTATTGCCAAGGATAAACGAACATGAAGAGAAAATAAAACCAGAACATTGAAAGAAGCAAAAAAAAAAAAAAAAAAAAAAAAAAAAAAAAAAAAAAGGACTGGTATGTAACATGCTGCCCCAATTCTGTAACTGGGCTTAAGGACATGTTTGTCAAAACAGTGGGGTTTCAGATGGGAAAACTTAGGCCCAGTTTACATTGCACGCTCTTATAAATTACGTCATTTGGAAGAGATAGAAGAAGCAGATTCAATATCACCCTATTCTCAATGTCAGTCCATTTTCTTCGGATCTAACTTTCCCACAATGACATTGTTTAGAAAGCCAATTGGGGTAAATGTGTCACTTGATGGACCGGTTTAAAATTTTTTGTGACATAAAAATTAGTTTACTATTAATGTATCATTGGCATAGAAGTTTGAATTTTGTGGTGTTATTATGCCATGCTTTATTAGAAATTTTCCAAGATGGTAACAAATTTGTGCCCGAGTGGACACCTACCTACCTAGAGTATGAAATGCATAGCCCAATTTTTTAAATGAAAGATAAGCACTTATTGGCTTTTCCGTCTAAATAAAAACTCTTTTACGAAAAATTATAATGAAATTCTACATTATACAAACTACCTTCTTGTCAATATTATGATTGTGAAAATTTGAGGGTGTCCACTATAAATTAATTTCTAAAACCACTATAAATTAAATTGTGAAACCCTAGAAGCACAAAGCATAAACTTAATCCTAGAAGTAAAACTTCCCTAACAAACGAAAGATACAATCAAAAGTGAGGGTTTCAAGTATCTTATCGCACCATATCCTTTGTAACATGCAGATGAAGGAATAAATCAGGATATTACTTTCTCAAATCACTTCAACGGATGAAGACGGTCTTGACCCTTTTTTGGTTTTTGTATTAGCAGGGGTTTGATGTGCTTCAGAAAAGAAATCACATAGAACATGCATGGACTGTCATGGAGGAAATAAAACAAGAGATAAGACACTGTTGAGTGGTCAACCTGAAAGCTTATTGACAAATAAGAATCCATGCCTCCCCTTATAGAGCTGGCGTTGTCCTATTAACTGGTCTTTGGTTCCATCTTGAAATCATCAAATGCCGTTAATTTAACTAATATTCTTCTGTTAATTGGCATCCTGATTAAAAAGAAATTGTAATAAGCGTTGTAGGAGTGCATGTTAATTAAATAAATAAGGAAAATTTCATTGCATCACTGCCGTATCAAATAAGATAGTGATTTGAAAATCGAATTTCTTATTAAGCATGATTGATGGGACCAATGGAAAATACACAACCACAAAACTTAGAAAAGTTGAAAAGAAAAGGATAAGTACTCCTCAAACACTAAGAAAAGCTATACCCAACCACAAACAAACAACAAAAAGAAGAAATTTTTGTGGGCCGCGGACTCTTACATGACATGGAATTATGCAACATTCATGCAAGTTTTCGCTATTAATATAATGTTTTATCATGTACAAATTACGATTAATCCGTTTTCTTGTGTAATATAATTAGCAATTAAATAAGACTGTGATTCTATAATCCCCTGTAGCAAGTAAAGATAATCCAAAATAGGTACCTGCCAAAACCAAGCACTTTTTGACTCTATCTATGGAATTATTATTTGGCCCAAGATATAAAAAGAAAACAAGAATCAAAAAAAGGAAAAAGCCCCCGCACTGCGGCCTTGTGTATATGACCTGCAAGCCCTCTCCTCCATGGATTTTCTCTTGTCCTTGCCTTCTTCCATTCCCTTTAAATTAAATTACGCCTCCTCTTTGTTCCCAAGCACAGAGAGAGAGAGAGAGAGAGAGAGAGAGAGAGAGAGAGAAGGGGGGTGGGGAGAGAGAGAGCAGCGAAAAGGTTGAAGAGACTCTTCGATGGACCAAGCTCCCAACCGAGGAAGCTAGTAATCTCCAAAGGCAAAGGTAAGTGCATCGAGCTTCAGTATCATCCCAAGTTTCCATTTCCTAAGAACTCGAGTCATTTGTGATGTGATGCTATAGTTATTTCAGAAATAGGTAAAGGATCAAAGGAAAAAAGGATAAACGTGACAAGATGACCCATGGCTTTGCAGGTTTTGACTATCAAGCTCAAAGAAATGTCATGTTTGGGCTGGGTAATCTGAAATTGGACTTGCCTGGCTCCCTGAATGCCATCTAAGAAGCAGCTTTGCCAAAGACAGAGTTGGCAACTTCCTTAGTTGGCATGAGGGGAGCCATGCAGGCCCTAATGCATACATAACCCATTACAACAAGGCAAGCCCCGGTCATCAACATCCTCAGATAAGTCGTTAATTTCACTGGCTTAATTTCTCGTTCACTCCTCATTAGCCAAGAGCAGCATGTCAAAGGAAGCAAGCTAGGATAAGTCGTCAATTTCACTGACTTAATTTCTCGTTCACTGCTCATTAGCCAAGACGACTTATCCTAGCTTGCTTCCTTTGACATGCTGGTCTTCATTAAGAGGATATGCACGACATTTCCAGGTTTGTGTGTACGTTTCTTTCTTGTTATTTGTGGATGAGTTCAGCTTTTCTCAACAACATGCATATCTACTTCCACGAGCCGATGCGATGTCATATGGATCCCTCCATTAGATGCGACAGTTCAGATTGAAAATCTTTGCAAAACGGTCCACATAAACTTTAGAGAAGCGTGGTGGGGCTTTAAGACTTTACCACATTGCGGCCTCGCCCTAAATTGGTCCTCTCTCCCTCTCTATTTTTGTATTTCCGATACTCTTTTGCCTCTTCTCACTTAAGGGATAACATAGGCCGGTGATACAAGTCGAAGGATAAAACTTCTACGTGAACCCTAAAGGGGCCAGTTCCAGAGAATTTAGAATCAGAACTTGCAACTCCCTGCATGCATGTTGAACTAATTCTAACCTAGCAATATAATCTAGCTTTAAATGATAAAGAAACCAGTAGGGCCATGTATTTCCACTTGAATTGATGAGAGGTAATTATGCCCTCAAAATAATGTTGCTCAATTTTCCATTGCAACCCTACTTATTGGACCGTCATCTTATATGATATTACGTGTTTCATGACACTGTCTATTTTGTTCTCATTTCATTGATTGATTAAACTTCTTGTGTTTTTACAAAGCACATATAGCATTTTGAATTTTTTCTCCAAATTTCATTTGACTTTTTTTACGTCACAATGAGTTCAAAAAGATATTAGATATAATTAGAAAAATTTCCATATCTTCCTTGATTTTCCTTATTTCAATGTTGATATACCTTTCTTGTTTATGCAAATTTTACATTGTTATAATTGATATTTTCCATAAATAATCATTTAAAAAATTAATAAATACCCATGCAATTTTTATTCTCGAATACGCAATAATTACAAAATTCTTTTCCACACGTTCCGATCTTTCTTGATCGCACTGGAAACTCTTTTTTGACAGATTGCTTCCACATAATGGAGATGTACGATTGATTTGATGTTTAGTATGGATGATACAGAACCGGACTAGATGCTTTGCCCTACTTCCAGGTTCCAAGTCTCATCTTCCAGGTCATATTCATGTTAAAATTGGACGGTACGTACAGTGATGTCGTGAACAATATTGTCAGCTACATTATTTGATGGAATTTTGTGCTCCTGTCATTTTCTGAAACCAAAAAATAAAAAATAAAAAATCCCTCCGGAGACGTTGATTTCCATATTCCAAGAACCAAAAATGCATGAAACAAGATATATATTGATCTTCATAAATTATCTGGGGTCGGTCCATGACAATATAATTATCAGTTCATACAATAAAGTTGCCTTTTTATTTACGATAAAAATCAAATTATTTGCAGGATTTCTGAATAAAATGGTGATAATAAGTGGAAGAAAAGACAGACGTGTAATGCAGGGTGGTCTTATGTCGACCCTGGCTTTCAGGCTTTACATGTGATATTAGGTCTTGATTCCAAGTGAGAGAGATCTTTCCCATTTCGGGACCGACCGTGTAAAAGGAATCTACAAATATGGCATCAAGATAGCATTACATGCAGCTCTTATCTAAGATTAATGTGTTGTGCTTAATCATCGCGTTTTTTGATATGGTAATTTAAATAAATATAGTGAAGGTCGTTTTTATTTCAAAATTAATTGTGAATGAATTTTCCTTCTCCAATGACAATTTTTGGTACTCAAGTATCAAAATAGGAGGACTCGATTTTGTTCCAATCCAAGATTAAGATTGTGTCTAAGCCTAATTTATTTTTTATGTTGGTGGACAGTAGTCACCATCGGTAGGTCCTGCTTCAATCATTTTAGGGATTGGTCAATTCTTTATCGGCCCTTGTATCTCCAAAAATGGATTGGCTTCATGGATTTTGGATAAGATTGTTTCATGGAAAATTGAATGATTTGAAAATTATTTTTATAAAAATGATCGCTTATGTCGCTCAGAAAAATGAAAGAACGAAAAATATTTTCATCGTTCATTAAAATATTAACATATAAATTGTTGTCAATTATGAAAATATTATTTTTTCAACTAATTATTCCAAAACGAAATAAACAAACATTTTTTAAAAATTATTTTTTAAATCATCAATTTTCGTGAAATAAACATAACTCTTATCCTTTCTGAATTGGAATAGCTGCTTGCAAGTGGGGACTTGCTACATGTTTTCATACATAAGTCATAATAATAATAGTTCGAAGACTTTTGGATTTTATTTTCACTAGCTCTCGAGAAAATGCTCAGCCATTGTCGAGTAGCCTTTCAATTTTCTTTTATAGTTTCGGAAAAGTAATCCAAACATTACAAATATGAACTTTCTTCTTGAGAAGTAAACTCGAAAACATCCACCAAACTTTTGCCAAAAAATTCATAAAGTCCGTGCAAAAGAAACATTTCATTTCATTAGAGTGTCATGAGCAGGATACATAGTAGGAGCATCAGAAATTGAGGAGCCCAAAGGCTTGAGGGTAGGCTTGAGACCTAACTTTTTGGCAATCGAGAGGCTGAAGATGATGAGCAGCAAGAGTAGTTCTCATAGTGGAAGGAAGGAAAGAACGGAAAAAATAAAGGGAAAAAACATAGAAAGGTCAGAAGAAGAATGGCGTCGTTTTGTCCACCTCACGCTGTTACCTTTATACACAGGACAACCGACAAAAACTCACTGCGACGACAGATAAGTGTACAATATATTTTTTCAAAATTAAAATTATTTATCTCGCCTACAACCAAATCGAAATTCTTGGTCCTTAATGGGCATAAAAAGTGAGATTGGTTTGACCCTCCGTGTGACCTTATTCCTGTTATAATATATTTTATTACGATCCCAATTTTGTATATTTCAATTAATTTTGATTTATTGCTCAATTTATTACCCTAATTTATTATGTTATATTTACCCATTAATATGTTACCATAACGGTTTTGATAGAAGATGTCGATAATATGAGAAATGGAATAAAACATCAAGTCATTTAGGGCCGCATGGTTGCACCTTATTTCTGTTCCTTAAGGAACAAAAATTTCTGTTTTTTTGTTCCTGGGAACAAAAAGGAACAAAACGCGTTTGTGTGCGTTTCTGTTCCTTTTTTTTTTTCTTTTTGTTCCTTTGGAACAAAAAAAAAATGTAAAACAAGAAACACAAATTTTGTGTTTCTTGTTTTTAAACACAAATCGAAACACTTTTTTTTTTTTTTTTCTTTTATTTTCTTGTTCTTCTTTCATGGCCGAGGCCGGCGCCGCCTCGGCCACGGCCGGCGACCGGCCGACGAGGGCCGGCGGCCTCGCCCGGCCACGGCGAGGCTCGCCGGCCCCGGCGAGGCCGACGCTCGCTGGCCCGGCGAGGCCGAGGCTCGCCGTAGGCGGGCGAGGGTCGGCCTCGCCATGGCTGGGCGAGCTCGAGCTCGCCCGGATCCGGCGAGGCCGACCTCGCGCCGGATCTGGGCGAGATCGACCTCGCGCGGCCCGGGCGAGCTCGGCCTCGCCGGATCAAGGCGAGCCGACCTCGCGCCGGCCCGGGCGAGCTCGATCTCGCCCGGATCCGGCCTCGAGCTCGCCCGAGCCGGCGAGGCCGAGCTCGCCCGGCCGGCCGGCGAGCCTCGGCCTCGCGCCCGGCGGTGGCCCGGCGAGCCTCGGCCTCGCCTCGGCGGTGGCCGGCGAGGCCGCACCTCGCCCGCCGCCGGGCGAGCTCGGCCCTCGCCGGCCGGTCGCCCGGCCAAGGCCTTGGCTGGCGACCACCAAAAGAAGAAAAAAATGAAAAAGAAAAAAAAAAAAAAGGAAAAATAAGAAAAAAATAGAAAAAATAAAAGAAATAAAAAAATTATCCAAATTTACCAAACATGTTTCGTTTTTTTTTATTCCCTAATAAGTTTACCAAACGCGTATTTTTGTTCAAAATTGTTCCCCTAATGTAAATACTTTTTTCTATTTCTGTTCCCTGGAACAATTTTTAAACAGAAACACAACCAAACGCGCCCTTAGTCATAACCCATCACTACAAAAACACACCATCATGTTTGATGGGTATTGGTTGGTTAGTGGAATAGAACGTTAGTGTTTCCATATTTGCAGATTGATTGTGCTTCATGAATCCGTCCAAGGTCTTAGGATTTTCCGTATTTGCAAATTTTCATCAATGGCTAGAAGTATGCTAATCTTTACATTTCCACAAATCAATCCCGAGTTTTGTACAAATTTATCCGTGAATGATCAATCGGAATCGTCAGATTTTATGTAGATTTAGTTTTACAGTTGGTGTTAGAGTATGTTTATAATTTTTGCCTTAGTGAAAATTTTGGAATTTTTGTATGTTTTCACTAAATTATGTATGGTAAAATTCAAATCTTTTGTGGCTTGGAACGGAATTTCAAATTTCGGCCAAATTCGTGGGACCCACCATGCAATAACGGATTTGCATGATCACACCGCCATTACGAAGAAAAATCCTTAAGATTATTCGGTATATTATTGATCGTCGGAGGTTAATTGAGAGGTGAAACTTTTGGTGGTTAGGGTTTTAGGGTAGATCATTTTAGGCTTAATTCTAGTTAATTTGTTGGTCGTTTTTTCTGGATCTTGAAACTATACATTTATCTCAGCGTTCTCTTTGAAACCCATTGATCAATTTGGTCAAACACGGGCTGTGGAATGAGACCTAGGCGGCAAAACAAAGTTGGTCACGATAGAGTAGCAGTGGAAGAAGAGAAGCCTGTTGCATGTGCTTGAGAAGGGAATAGCTCTCATGTGTTGCACGTGCGTTGTGATGTTTTCTCGATTTTGCCCCTCTACTTTTTACAGAATTGCAATTCTACCATCTACTGACTAAAATTATGATCTTGCCCCTCTGCATTAAGGAAAATTGCGATTCTGCCCTAGACACATAAAATTCTAGTTTTGCCCCCTCTGGGCGTGAAAATTTACAATTTTGCCCTTTTGGGCGTAAAATTCCAGTTTTACCCCCCTCTTGCATGTGATTTTACTGTTTTGCCCTTATGTTTAATTTTGTGAATATTTTCTCGTGAAATTAAATGTTTAGTGATCCATATATATTTAATTAATTAAAGTTTAGTCACAATATCTTTGATTTTATTAAATTATATACATTAAGAACGTTTGGATTACATATAGTCAAAGATAACAATTGTGATTAGTCACATTAATATTATGAATTTCATTCCATGAGAATTTTCAATATATTAATGAGATCAATTAGGATGGAATATTATTTTATCTTTCTTAATTTACCCACAGGAATTAAGGAATGAAATATTATTTGATTATTTCATCATGAAATAATTTTGAATCTATTTAAATTAGAAACTTAGCCCACAGGTAGTTTTTGATATTATGTGATTCGTATTTATAACATGTTTTACATCGGTAAATATGATTTAAGTTTATTTGCCTCAAATATATTGGTACATAAGTTTTTCTTCAATTATGATGCAATCTTACCACCTACGATTAATTCTGGTATAATTGTTCCCAAGCTTAATGAAAATAACTACTGAGAATAACACTCAAGCTTAATATACTCTTTATGCATGATGGGAGCGGTCCAACTGTCTCAGTGTGATGTACATAAAGACAAAACTCTCTGCTAGTATTCGTAGTTTAGTCATTCAGCATAACAATGCCAAGTAATTGCTGGAGGCTATTGATGCACAATATGAGTCTTCAGAGAAGGTGTATGCCATGACCCTGATTATGAAATTCTCATCATTGAAGCTTACCAGTGTAAGAGGTGTACGTGAGCACATCATAAAGATGAATGACATTGTAGCTCAGCTGAAGAATCTTGAGGTTGGGATATCAGAATTCTTTCTTGTATACTATATCCTAAACACTCTCCCACAAGAGCAATGCCCCTTTCAAGATCTCTTACAATACACATAACACTAAATGGTCAATCAATGAACTCATGAACAATGGTTGATGTGAGTCACAATACTTGATGGATTGATTTTAGTTCCACAATCCACATTTCAAATTCCTTGCAGGATTTTCGGAACCAATGGAAACCGATGGGAAATGAACAAAGTATCTATTCAAGAAACAAGATGTGCTCACTTATGGAAGCTATTGAGACATGCAAATTAATTCTCAATAGTGGTTTTATTTTAATTTTAGAAAGAACCTTTTATATTCCTGGTTTCTCTAAGAATATAATTTCAGTTTCAAGACTTGTATCATTGGGATATTCCTTTGAATTTTTAGATTCAATATTCAGTTTATCATATAAATTTGAAATTGCTGGGAGTAGTATTTTGTCTGATGGTCTCTTTCAAATTGATTTACTAGACAATGCTATTCATAATGCGATGCACGTTCACGATAATGCTGGCATAAAACGATGTGTTGTGAATGAGGATTCCCTTATATTGTGGCACCGGAGATTGGGATATATCTCCATAGATAGAATTAAGTAATTAGTAAATGATAGAATACTTAGTACTCTAGACTTTACTGATTATAACATTTGTGTGGATAAAGGCAAACTAATAAGTCAAAGAAATGTGCTAAGAGAAGTACCGAAATATTAGAAATCATACATACAAATATTTGTAGTTCAAATATGGACTCAAATGGTCAGAGATATTTCATATTTTTCATAGACAATTTTTCATGATTCAAGTATCTCTACTTGCTTCATAATAAGCATGAAGCACTAGAGGCCTTTAAGGTATTTAAAATCAAAGTAGAAGAACAATGCAACAACTTAATTAAGATCGTGAGATCAGGTAAATGTGGATACTATTATGGTAGATACACAAAGATGGACAAGCACCTAGTCCATTTGCAAAGTTTCTTAAAGAGTATGGGACTATTGCCCAAGACACTATGCCTAGTTCTCCGAACAAAAATGGTATCACAAAAAGAAGAAATTGAACATTATTGCACATGGTGCAGAGTATGCTCGGCAACTCCAAATTTCCTAAGTTTTTGTGGATTGAGGCTCTTAAAACGACAATGTATGTATCAAACTAAGATCCAACCAAGTTCATTCCAAAAACGCCTTTTGAGTTATTCAAAGGTCAAAAATCGAGTTTGCAACATGTACGTGTTTAGGGATGTTAATCTGAAATAAGAATCTACAATCCACAAGAAAAGAAGTTAAATGCAAGGACTATAAGTAGGTATTTTGTTGGATATGCCGAAGTTCAAAGGATACAAGTTTTATTGTCCATCTCACACCACTAAATTTGTGGAATTGAAAAATGCTAAATTTCTTGAGAATGACCTAATCGGTGGGAGCAATCAATTCAGGGACCTTATTCCCAAAGAAGATCATTTAGATACTCAAACTTCCACCTCAAGTATTGGATTGGTTGTTGTTTACAACGCCCGTTCAGTTCAACCGACCGTTGAACAACCAATCATTAAATATCCACAACCTATTGATATTGATCCAGTAGACCCAACTGTTCAGCAATTACTAGATATTATTGAGCTTCCAGTTGAATAATAAACTCCTCAGGAGAATGTCGATGCAACATTAAGAATGTCTACTAAAATTAAGAAATCAGCAATCCCTAATGACTACATTGTGTACTTGCTAGAATCTAACTACAATGTTGGAATTGAAAATGATCTTGAGACGTTTTTACAAGCCATAAGTTGTGATAAATCCAATTTGTGGTACAATACCATGAAAGAAGAGATGAGTTTTATAGCATCTAATGAGGTCTGGGATTTAGTTAAATTGTCTAATGATGCGAAGGCTATTGGTTGTAAATGGGTCTTTCAAATTAAGAATGATTCATTAGGCAATATTGAGAGATATAAAGTCAGACTCGTTGCCAAGGGATTCACTCAAAAGGAGGGAATTAATTATACAGTGAATTTTTTCTCCCGTATCCAAGAAAGATTCTCTTCGTATTATTTTGGCATTGGTTGCTCATTTTGATATGCAGTTACATCAAATGAATGTGAAAACGGCATGCCTCAATGGCTTAAGAAGAAGTGGTTTACATGAAACAACCATAAGGATTCTTCTCTAGTACTTGTGAGCATTTGGTATGCAAGCTTAAGAAGTCTATATATCTTGAAACAAACATCCTGCCAATTGTACTTAAGGTTTCATGAGGTCTCTTCATTCGGTTTTGTAGAAAATGTCATGGATCAATGTATATTTCAGAAGGTTAGTGGGAGCAAAATTTGTTTCTTTGTGCTATATGTGGATGACATTTTACTTGCAACTAATGATAATGGGTTCTTATATGAGATGAAACAATTTCTCTCTAAGAGTTTTGACATGAAGGATATGGGTGAAGCGTCTTATATCATTGGCATTAAGATCCAGAGTAATAGACCTTGAGGTATATTAGTACTATCTCAATAAACCTATATCAATAAGATCTTAGAGAGATTTCGAATGAAAGATTATTCACCAAATATAACACCAATTGTGAAGAGTGACGGGTGTAATTTGAACTAGTGCTCAAATAATGACTTTGAAAGGGAATAAATTATTAACATCTCATATGCTTATGCTATCGGAAGCTTGATGTATACTCAAATTTGCACTCGACCTAAAGTAATCTAGGTATAGACCACTGGAGAGTTGCAAAGAAGGTGATGAGGTACCTTCAAGGAACAAAGGGATACATGCTTATGTATAGACGAACGGACAACTTAGAGGTAGTCGGTTTCTCGGATTCAGACTTTGCTAGCTACGTTGATTCCCGTAAATTAATATCAAGATATATTTTTATGTTTGCTAATGGACCTGGATCCTAGAGAAGTGCAAAACAGATCTCGGTTCTCATTTTCATTATGGAGGCAGAATTTGTTTCCTGTTTTGAGACTACCTCACATGGTATGTGGTTGAAAAGTCTCATATTGGGACTTAGAGTTGTGAATTCCATTCTAGGCCATTGAGAATGTTTCGCGACAATTCAGTTGCAGTTTTCATGGTTAAGAACAAAAAAAGTGGTAGTCGAAGTAAGCACATCGATATCAAGTATTTAGCCATTAGAGAACGTGTTAAAGAGAAGAAATTGATCATAAAACACGTGAGTACTGGATTGATGATAATTGATTCTTTAACTAAAGGCATGCCACCAATGAGTTACAAGGATCATGAATTCATAATGGATATTGGTCCAATCATGTAAATTTTTCTTTATATGAAAGAATTTGTGAAGCTTTTATTCATTTGCATCGTTTTTTCTCAACACAATTATATACATTCAGTTATTCTACGAAAAACAATTACATTTGACCTGGAGTAAACATAAGGTTTATTCATTAAGTTATGTTATCACATATGAGCTCATGAAATGCATTGTGATACACGGAATATAATACTCATTCTAAGAGGACTCATCGCTATGAGTCATGTGTTTTATTTTAGCATGAAGTTTATGTGGGTTTGGGTTAATATTTCATTTGATGGAATATTGGGATTAAGTGAGAGGATGTCATAATATATTTTATTATTCTAAATATGGTCCCAATTTTGTATTTCCCAATTAATTTCAATTTATTGCTCACTTTATTACCAGTGTTTATTACGTGATATTTGCCTATTAATATGTTACCATAATATTCTTGATGGAAGATGTCGGTAATGTAAGAAATGGAACAAAACGTCAGGTTGTCTAGTCCTAACCCATCACTACAGAAAACACACCATCATGTTTGGTGGGTATTGGCTAGTGGAATAGAATGTTAGTGTTTCCATATTCGCAAATTGATCGTACTTCATGATCCATCCAAGGTCTTAGGATTTTCCGCATTTGCAAATTTTTATCGATGGCTGGAGGTATGTTAATCTTTATGTTTCCACAAATCGATCTCGAATTTTGTACGAATTTATCCGTGAATGATAAATCGGAATGGTCAGATTTTATTTAGATTTAGTCTTACAATTCCATCATCTTGGGATGCAAGCAAAATGCAAAGGGAGGCCAGAATGTCATGTAGGCGAAGAGTCTCTTATGTAGTTCATGACTTTGGAACCAGTATTCGACGCGTTCCATGAAAGTCTTGGTCCTTCGATAACACTAAATAAATGGCACATGCAAAAACCCACCTCCCGCACCGAGGCTTCTGGGTCAAAGCAATGGAAGCTAACCAACATGGCGTCAAATTGAAGATCTTGTTCATACTATCTTGCAAAAGATAATGCGAAAAGCCTTAACGAAGAAGACAAAGAGCTGTACGCGTCGAGGTCTTGAAGCAATGGAGCAGGCAGGCAGTGATCTGCTCCCGTATAAATAAGCGGTCGCAAGAGCTTTCTTTTCATCCTCGAACTAAGCTCTTGCGACTGTCTTCACTCGGCCAAATTAGATCAGAAGAATCTCAACGAGAGAGACAGTACGAAGGTCAGAGCTTGCTTTTGCGGGGAGCTGTGTTCTTGTGTGTTTTGTCTCACTAAAATGGTTCTGTTTTCATACATCTGCAGATGAAGATTGTGATGCAGGTCCAGATGAAATGCGGGAAGTGCAGGACCAAGGCATTGCAGATCGCTGCTCAAGCACATGGTGATTCATTGTCCCTACACTGCATAAACCTCGCATTAAGATGCGTTTTCTCTATGTATTTCACAATTCTCATCCGGCCTCTGGCCTTGTCGTTTCTTGGTGCACTCTGCAGTGCTTTTGATGCAGATGACTGGGATTAAGTTGGTCGTCGTTGTATCTGCAGGTACGGAATTCGTGGGGTTCAACGGAGAGCATCAAGATGAAGTGGTGGTGGTAGGGAGAGGAGTTGATGCTGTGGAGATTGTGAGCGCAATGAGGAAGAAGGTTGGGACGACGAGGCTACTAAGCGCTGAGGATTGATTGAGGAAGCCTAAAGCTAGATCGAGACGGGCCTATCGAGTTTAGAAGATTTCAGAATTTTCTATTAAGCACATAGATAGATTTGATTCTTCTTTCCATACATTTCCTCTTTCTTCCTGTCGTAGAAAAAGTGAAGCCAGATATAATTCTTGGACTGTCAATTACATATTTTGTTATTCATGCATGCTTATACTTTGCATAATTGAGTTACGCTGAGTATGTTCATTGATTACCTGTAATCTGCCGTATACACATTAATTACTAGTTATCGGTCAAAGATCGACTCACAAAAGTTATTAAGTGAAAATAGGGGTGACCAACGGTCTCCGTTCAATTCGGGAATCCATCAGAATTGGCCTTGCCAGTTTGGTTCAAGATTGGTTTCCAGGACAATCGAATAATTCCATCGGCTGAAAATCTGGGGATCAGTCAGGTTCAATTAAATTTCATGGCTGAGCCTTAAACCCACCGGTTCTACTAGGAACCGAACCTACAAGGTCGGTTTCACGGTAGAACCAGT
The DNA here is from genome assembly GCA_014182575.1 of Eucalyptus decipiens. Classification (NCBI taxonomy): domain Eukaryota; kingdom Viridiplantae; phylum Streptophyta; class Magnoliopsida; order Myrtales; family Myrtaceae; genus Eucalyptus; species Eucalyptus decipiens. Next base: position 60,601,579 of record CM024613.1, on the reverse strand, counting down.
CTTGAACCAAATCACCAATTTTTTCTTAGAAAGCTATAGTAAGTTAACAACTTTTAAAAAATATAATATTAAGAGGCCCACATGCAACTGAACAAAATCACATGCACAATCTGAGCCCACATCCATCTCTTTCTAATCAAAATAAAATTTATAATACAGATTAAAAATTCAAACTCATGGCTCTTGCTTCACTCTTTCTTTTTCTGCTGTTTCCTCCCGTTCCGCTGCTCCTATCTCTCTCTGTTCTCTTGCTCTCAGTCTCTCATTTCTCCGGTTTCCCCTCTCGGTTCGGTCTCTTGCCGTCTCGAATGCGGACCAAAGATAGATCGGTACTTAAAATCACTATTTGCTAACTTAAATTGAGAGTTATAAGTTAATATAAATAGGGAGTTCCCAGCTCTAAGGTAGGGTCAATTCAGTGCCTGATTCTAGATTTTCTGGAACCAGTCCCAGTCTAGCTCCATAATAGGACCATATGGATCATACTCACTCCTAAGTGACAAGAACATATAGAACCTAATCAGTGCTTAAGATCATAATAATCAAAAAAAAAAAAAAAACCTCAGTTATTAGACATTGGACCAAGGGGTCAAAACACAGATTGTCAGAAAAAGTTTTTTAATGGGAATGTTTTCTAGCTACAAAATAATTTTCCTGAAACGAGTGGATCCGCAATACTTGACCATCCACTGTTACTCTTGATCCATTAGGTTTAAGTATGAAAACTTCGTAGGTATTCCAAGTGCATAAGCCCCAGTAAATCACAAATTTTAATATTGGTAGGTCCACATGATTAAAAAATAATTGGATGATTTTGTAGTGAGTTCAAACTAGGGGTAAGCATGGTCTAGGTTGGGCCGGTCCACCCCCTAACCCTAGGATAGACTTGCATAGTATTGGTTCTTAATTTTTGGGACCGAAGACCGACCCTATTAAGTTTGAGATTGCGGACCGGACCGATCTAATGGGTTCAGTCCTGATCGGTCAGGTTCCATAGTCAACCCGAGACCAATCGATAAGTTTTTGTTTCATTATTCGTACTCCCTAAAAAGACAAATCTATCATTTCATTTTAAGTAAATTCATGTACGAAACACATATAATCTCCTCAATCACTCATATATTCCAATTGTAATTTAAATCTCTTTCCTAAATACAATTGGATTCATCCACAATGAACGAAACAAAATCTATCATTTTGTGTGCATATCTCTATGATTGTTTTACGTGCATATGCGTGTGATTCTGTGCTAGTACGTACATGGTAATAAACGAGTTGTGAAATATAGGTACACATTATTCTTATCTATACATATTTTATCGAATATATTAACTAAAATGTGGGTATCAATTTTTTTGGATCAAGCTCGAGACCTTTAATTCTGATGTTATGTGCCTACACACTTAGGGTGAATTTGATAACTATTATATTCCCGAGAATAATTTCTGATAAAAAAAATAATTCATTTTTATTCTGCTCCCGTGAATAATTTCAAAGTATTTTAAAGTGTTTGGTAACTGTCTAAAATTTCTATTCCTAGAGTAGAATTGCGTTTGACATCGTCCTCAAAATTTCTACTCCAAACCATTTGCTTTTAATTTATTAATAATTGTATCATTTTTTTCCTTTTCTTCTTCTTTTTTTATTTTTTTATTTTATTTTCTTTCCCTTCTTCTTCTTCAAACTTTGGCTAGTCGCCAACCTTGGGATGACCGGCGACTGGCTAGACAAGGGCCAACAACCTTGTCGGAGCATCACTCACCTTCGACGAGGCCACACCTCGTTAGACAAGCCTTGGTTGGGCGAGGCCAAGCATGCCTAGCCGCCAACGAGGCTCGACCTCACCTAGCCAACGCAAGGTCAGCCTCACCTTGGCCGAGTGATGCCAACCTCGTGATGGCCTTGCGAGGTTGAGCCCTACCAGCGGCTGGGCGAGGTCAACCCTCGCCCAGCCATGGCTCAACCAAGCCTTGCTCAGCCAAGTGAGGCCCGTCGATGGCCGAGAGAGGCCCAGGCCACCGATGGCTAGGCGAGCCTCCGGCGAGCTCAGCAAGCTTCACCAAACTAGTCACCGAAATCGGTGGATGACAGCGGCAGTGGTAGTGGAAGAAGGAGAGAGAAGGAAGAAGAACAAGAAGAAAAGGAAAAAAAAAATGATATGACTTGATTCTGGAATTGTTTCCAACAATAAAAAATTTAACTTTTTTTTTTACTTCTTGATTCTGCTTCAAATCTAATTCTCAGGAACAAAAAAATTACCAAATGGATTTATGTTCCAAATCTATCCCGGGAACAAAAGAATATGAATTTTTACTCTTTGTCATGTTGCCAAACGCACCCTTAATCTTAATATCCAAGAGAGAATTTATGTAATTCATTGCTTTAGAACACGTATCGGACGCGTTCTATGATAGTCCAGATCCTTCTTATTAATACTAAGATCAATGGCACATGCAAAGACCCCCCTACACGCGCCAAAAATCTTGGGTCTGTGACATCCCGATTTTTCTAATTCTATTTTCAGCTGATTGAGTCGGGTATTTCATCTGTGCATATAGTACGTCTCTCTGAGTTGGCCACTCATGAGAGGACTAGCCTATTGGACGAAGCAATTAAGGGATTTTAACGCGTCAAACTTGGGGACTGATCACCCTCAGGTTGGGTGCAAGAAAATTTCCCTGAAAGCTACCCGGTAGGTTAGGCATGCTGAAATCGCACCAGATTGAATTCAACCGTAAAAATTGGGATTGAATTTAGAAGTTGGAAGCCCGGTTATGTCGCACATCTTATTAGGATCATGGGATAATTTTTGTGGATTTTAATTGGATTCAGTTAGAAGAGAATTGTTGGGAATTGAAGAAATTGGATGTACAAGATTTTAGGCCCCGGCGGAAAATGAAATTGGACCCATTGAAGAATGTTGTGGGAGAAGAGATAGTGGAAGATGACATGGGATGATGTCATGGTGAGCCATTTGTTGGATTAAAGAAAAGGAAAAAGAAAAGAAAATGGCCCCCTCCTTCTCTCTCCTTCTTCTCTCTTCTTCCTCTCCCTTTCCGTTGGTTTCTCCTCCATCTTCATTGTGCGAAGACTAGAAAAAAATTGCAGAGGAGAAGTCGAAGCAGCCCTTCACCGCCCGCTCGCCCGCTCATCACCGGCCATCCGCACCCGCCGTCGCCGTTCCGCCTTGGCCGCACGCCTCCGTCTTCCCCCTTCCTCTCCCGTCGCGGCCTCTCTCTCCTCCCTCTGGTTCGAACAGAAACGGAAGCAGCTCGCCTGGGTTGGAGCAGCAGCCGACGTCGCCGGGAGCTGCCGCACGCCACCTCGCCGCCATTCGCCTCACGCTCGCCCGCCGTGTGCCGTCTGCCCTTGTCCGCTCGAGCAGCTGTCCAGCCCCTGTTCTGCCTCTGTTCAGCTCCATTTTGGCCATCACAAGCCACGGTTCAGCCACCTCCGGCCACCGTGCACCGCCACCTCGACCCGCCGGAGTCCCCTCGCCCTCCGCCGGCCTTGTCCAGCTTGAATCAGCCTCGGATTCGGCCCGATCCAGCAATGTTCAGGGAGTTCGAAAATGGGTATGGCAGCGGACGTTTGGCCCGTTTTGGCTGCCTTCCCGAGCCCGGATGCTCGGCCCGCCTTGAGGAAAGTCGATCCTCGTGTCGTCCTCGTCGTTTTGGTCCGCTCGGCTCGCTAATCCGGTGAGTTTAGCTCACTAAACCTTGATTAGAGGGTTAATGATGCTTTAGGGGTGCTTAGTTTATGTTAAGTGTTATTAGGTGGTTAGTTTAATTTATTTAAGTGTGGATTATATTAAGGTGTTTGATTAATTTAAATTGTGTTTAATTTAAGGCTAAAGTGAGTGGTTATATTAATATAAACTTTGATGTGACATAAAGGAATTTACTTTTTATTTATTTAAATATTCCGAAATTATTAAATAATTTAATAATATATTATCATTCGAAATTATTAAAATATTATTATTTAATTATTTTCGGAATAAATTTAATTATTTATTAAATTCCGAAAATTGCGTCGGGACCTTATTTGCTCGAATTTCGTGGCCGATCGCTCCGTGTAGTCAGATTTTGAAATTTATGATTAGATATTATGAATCGAGTGTGGATTGTGAAAGATAGGGATATTATTATTTAATTAATTTTCGGAATAAATTTAATTATTAAATAAATTCTGAAAATTATTTTGGGACCCTAAATTTTCAGAATTTCGTGATGATCGCTCTTTGTGTATTCAAATTATGAATTTGATGATTAGATATTACAAATTGAGTGATGATTTGTGCAATTGATTATTGAATTGTTGTGTCTTTGGTTGAAAGACTCGGGTCGTAGTAGTGGCGAGACCAACTGAACTTTTATTCTTCTAGAAATGCCGTCGATAGAATGACGTGGCTTGGTCGCAAAGTGGCGAGACCGACCGGACCTTTATTCTTCTAGAAATGCCGTCGATAGAATGACGTGGCTTGGTCGCAAAGAGTGGCGAGACCGACTGGACCTTTATTCTTCGAGAAATGCCGTCAAGAGAGTGACATGGCTCGGGTCGCAGTAGAGGCTAAGCCAACTGGACCCATGCTCCTTCGGGAATGCCGTCGACATAATGACGAAGTCGCGCTCCATGGGGGGAGGCGATGCCTGGCATTAGTGTCAGTAGATAGCCGAACTGCGAGTAGGCTATGCCCTTGTGTGGCAGTGAATAATAATTGGAATGCGTGCTAAGTGCGATTATGATTTATATGAAAGTGATGGCTTTCCAATTGTTTGAATTATTATTATTACCTGAGATTGTGTGACACAAATTGTGCTAACCTGCAGGAATGGACTGAGGCGAGGTAAGTTATCTGTGTGAATGTGGCTAGGCTACCCGGGGCGTATTTTCTTTCTAATAGGGGTTTAGGTGGTTGAACTTGCTGAGACATTATCTCATCCCGGTTTGGGGATCAAAATTTCAGGTCCTTGGTGGATGGAGCAGCTAGATAGCTTTAGTTGGCCTTGAGGAGTTGAAGAGGTGAAGTCATGAGGAATGGAGTACGTGTCCGACTTGTAGGTCATAGGACAATTCATTTTTAAGAGCCGGTCTTTTGTGGACTTTTGGCCGTAGACCTCTGTTTGTAATTTTGTTGAATTATGAGAGTGTTATATGGTGATTCTGCTTCCTGCTTTTCTATCCCGTATTTTATTATCAGGGGTTTTATAATATGCTTCCGCATGTGCATTAAAGATTTGATTGGGTTGGCGACTTAACCTGGGACGTTGCCTTTGAATGACCATGGTGGGATGTTGACGCGCTCGAGGTTCGGGGCGTGACAGGGTCAACCTTTGCAACCAATCCTAAATAACGAGGATGGAAGTCAACTCCACGTAGCGTGCCGCCAGCCACGTCGAGCGTTACGTGCAACTTCGCAGCAATGGCGCAAAGTGGAATGACGATCTACTTACGGCTGCAGTAGAGTCATAGTGACGATCTCGTTCACACTGTTATTTCAAAGAAGAAAAAAACAAAAAAAGAGCCTTGACGACGAAGACAGCTGTCCGCGTCGAGGTCTAGAAGCAATGGAGCATTTGCGTGATCTGCTCGCGTATAAATAAGCAGGTCCGAAGAGCTTTCATTTGCGTCACTCATAACTCTTCGAACCAAGCTTTCGCAGGTGTCTTTACAAGCCAAATTTGATCAGAAGAATCCCAGCTAGAGAGACAGCGCGAAGGTCTGTGCATACTTTGCTATTGCAGTGAGATCTGTTCTGTTGTATTCTGTGTCTAATGTGGTCTTGTCCTCTTTTATTTCCCGTCATTTCCAGATGAAGATCGTGATGAAGGTAGAGATGAATTGCGGGAAGTGCAGGACCAAGGCATTGCAGATCGCTACTCAAGCAGATGGTAATTACTTATCCCTACACCTCTTTCTCTTTGTTTCTATTTGTAGATAGACACAATGCATGTTGATATACTTCGTAATTCTCATTCGCCCTTCGGCCAGTTGTTTTGTGAATTAGTCCGAGTTTCTAAAATCTCTCTTTTCACTATTGCCAAAATACGGAAACAAACCGAAGTGAAGTCAGATATATCTGTTCTTGGACTGTCAATTACATAGTTTGTTATTCATGTATGTATGCTGTTAAAAATCATATGTGCTTGTAGTTTGCCCTCGTGCTTTGTATAATTGAGTAACGCAGTTTGACTGTTGATTACCTGTTGTCTGTCCTATATGTATTAATTACTTGTTACAGGGCATAGATTAACTTACAAAAATTATAAAGTGAAAGTAAGGGTGAGTAACATGTGTCCATTTAATTTGGAAATTGGTCAAACCGGCCTTGCCAGTCCAGTTCAAGGCTGATTCCCTAGACAACCTAGTAAGCTCATGGGTTGAAAACCTTAGAATTGACCAGGTTCGATTCAATTCTAGAGTTGAGCCTTAAATCTATTGGTTTTACTTGGGATAGAACTGATCAGATCGGTTTCACGGTAAAACTCATCTTGAACCGATTAGAAAGTTTTTTTTAAAGAAAAAATTCTAACAAGTTTAGCAACTTTAAAATCATAAGAGGCTCTAGAGAAATGCAATTAATTTAGATTACATGCATAGCCTGAGCTCACATCCTTCTCTTTTTAATCAAAATATAATTTACCATACAAATTTAAAAGTCAAACTCCTAGCTCTAACTAGCTCTAACTAGCTCTAACTTCACTTTTTTTTTTTTTTTTCATTTTCTTCCTCCCGTCCCACCTCTATCTCTATCTCTCTCTCTCTCTCTCTCTCTCTCTCTGTACGGTCTCTTGCTGTCTCGGATGCGGACTCAAGATAGATTGGCACTTAAAATTATTAATTACTAACATAAATTGAGAATTACAAACTAATTTAAATAGGGAGTTATAGATGAAAAAAATAAGGCAGGATGATTCCCAATTTGTCTGATTCTAGATTTTCTTGAACCAGCCTTTAAAACAAGATAACCCAGTTCATATTCACTTCTAAGTGTTATGAGTGTGTGGAATCTAATTAGTACTTCACATCTACATAATCATCCATAAAATAACTTCATATACTAGGCATTCACCAAGGATTTAAAACCCGAGTTCCGTGTATTTTCGCATTTGATATATTTGGGAATTCTCAGTCGCTCTCTGGCTCGGTTGCTTTCCAAATTAATCCGAGTTCCTAATGCTTCTCTTGGAAAAGCAGACCCGAACCGAACCGGTCGTCCTTTGGTGCACTTTGTGGTGCATGATGATGCAAAGTAACTGGGATTAATCTGGTCTTTTATCGTTGTACTTGCAGGTGCGGAATTCGTGAGGTTTGACGAGCGCGTCAAGATGAAGTAGTGGTGATAGGGAGAGGAGTTGATGCTGTGGAGATTGTGGGCGCGTTGAGGAAGAAGGTTGAGAAGAGAAGGCCGATGAGCGTTGAGGATTAATCGACGAAACCAATAGCTAGAAAACGAGAACAAATATACACAGTTCGCGAGATTTTAAAATAATCTTTTAAGCACATATTACATGTCACGACTCGATCCTCAGGCACGCGCACATTCCTTACTTTTGGTTGATTTTAAAATGCGATATCCTAGGATTATGTATCGCCGACCATTTCATTTATATATGCACATGCGGAAGTAGTTATAAATCTCTAGACAATAAAATAATGGGATAGAATGGTATGACTAAATTTCAAACTCTTAAAAACCTTCACTCTTATATACAAGGTGAACTATTAAATTCAATTCACAATAAGCTAGTTTAAAAACAAGGTCTACAAGCAGAAGTGGGGTTCTACAAGCTACGGGTCCCCATCCTCCTTGTCATCGTCCTCCACACTCCAACTGGAGCCTTCAACGAACTACACTGGACTTTCGAGATCTTCAAAATCCAAGTCTATTGCATCTAGGGACCTGAAATGGTTATTCAATAACCAATGAGACTATGTCTCAGCAAGTTCTACCCTCTAAGATCCGATTAGTAAACTAATACACCTCGGGCTGTCTATGCATAACATGAGTCAGAGGACTTACCTTGGCCTCAGATTCCACATGCATATTAGCACAGATCAAATAGGCACCCAAGCAATCACATCACAGATCGAAGCATCAATCAAATCGACCTAGTCAATTACACGCCAACAAGACCACTCACGGTTATGCCCATTCAATCAACCAATTCACAACATCAAATCAAGGCAATGATCAATTGACTTAGTCGATTACATGTCAATCGGACCATTTATAGGTCATTCACTCCATCCCACATAACCTCCAATAGTACACTTAGTCACAAAGCTCCATCAATATTCTCGGGCGTCGTTTTCGCCAAGGTAACATAAGTAATAGACGGTCTATACGTGCGTTCTTTAAGGCACCATTTTCACACAGTGATATTCCTCATCACCGAACCACGCCCATCATAGATCACAGACAGTCTATGTACGTTCTTTAAGGCGCCGTTTTTGCACAGTGATGTCCTTCATCACCGAACCACACCTGTCACAAATCATAGGTAGTCTACGTGCGTTCTTTAAGGTGTCGTTTTTGCACAGTGATATCCTTAATCATCGAACCATGCCTGCCACAAGTCATAGACAGTTTACGTGCGTTCTTTAAGGCGCCGTTTTCGCACAGTGATGTTCTTTATCACCGAACTACGCCTATCTATACTTCGTACCTAATCGGTCTTAGCCAATAGAATTCTCAGTTCACTCTTACGATTCTTTCCACTTTACAACTCATCAAAGCATTATAAAGGTTAACTAATCAAACTCGGCCATCTACCGATCAATCATTCAATTCGACTCAATTTTAATCAATTAAGGAACAATTCCTCAAATTGCACAATTAATTCGATTCATCACAACGTAGAGCTCAAATAAATAAATGGACTGCGCCACAACAATCAACACGAAATTCCGGTCACCGGCCATCCCGGTTGAATTTCTGGAAAAATAAATAATTAAATAATTAATTTCAAAATTTAAATAAATAAATATTAAAATCCAATTTAGGCTCGTATTGCCTAATTGGAGCCCGAAACGGGTCGGGAAAAATCCCGAGATGCATTCAATAAATATTAGAGGCTCTTTACTTGCTAATGATTAAGTCTAACCACCTAACATGCATCATTAAGTCACTAATTTAATTGTTCTAACCTAATCTAACCACCTAAGTGCACGTAATTAAATCTAACCAACCCCTAAGCATAATTAGCAAACTAAGAAAGTATTAGTGAGTAAAACTCACTTGTGCAAAGCAAAGACCGGAACACCGCGACGACGACGCGATGGTGGCCGAAATCCAAATTTCGGCTACGTCGGCGGACACTCGGGCCGGACCTAAAAGCCTTGCAAGCCCACAGCAAATTGCTGGGCTTGGCCTGGGCTTTGGCTTGGCTGAAACTTGGGCCTACTTCTTGGGCCCAATATGGGCTGAACTTTGGAGATGGGCTTCAAATGGACTGGGGATTGCGGGCTTGCTGGACCAAATTCGCTGGACTTCAAGGAGGACTAAACTGTTGAATTCTTGGGCCAAATTGCGGGCCTTACTGGGTTGAAAACTGAACTGGGCTGCTGATGACGCGGGCCGAACTGTGGGCTGCTTGTTGGTGTTTTGGGCCGTGCTGTACAGAAAGAAGAAGCGAAGCAACTTCGCTGGTGCTAAAGACCTACTGACTTTGCTGGAGAATTTCTTTGGCGTCGAGCTAGGGGGAAACCGAGCAAGAGAGCTGGCGTCTTCGGTGGACTGTTGGAGACGTGCTGGCCGCTGTTTCGGTCTTGATGGACATGGCAACGGCAGCAAATTCGGTGGAAATCAAATTCGGTGGTGAGTGGCCCTCGTGGCAAAAGAAGAAAGCTCGGCAGGAGGCTTTATTCGGTGCTGGACGAGGCAACAAGAGGAGACGTCGCACGTGAAGCTGTCCGCTAATTGAAAATCTTCGGTCAACAAGCGGCAGGAAGGAAGCAGCTTCGGTGGGTGCCGGTCGCGGTTGAGACGTCCACGATGGAGAGGCGGTGGCTTTCACTAGACTAAGGAAAGAAAATAAAAAAGGAAAGAGCGGCTGCCCTTCGTCCAAAAGAAGAACGACGAACAAGCTGAGGAAACAAACAAGAAAGTTAAAATAGAAGACTGAGGGGACGTTGGGAGACTGCTAGCGCACGAATGGATGAGAAAGAGAGAGGGATTGTCGGCTGAAGGATTAAGGAACGTGCAAAACATTGAGAAAAAGAGAGGGAGAGATGTGATCGTAAATGGATAGGAAGGAATGGGGGCCCATGGGTCAACATTTAAACAAATGAAAGACCAAAGCAATTTCAAAGAGGATACGTGCATGGGACCGTCGGTCATGGGGTGTGCGCAAAATAAAGAAAGAAAAGGGAGGGAAAAAGCAAAACAAAATTTATAACTTTGCTCAACTTCAACACAAGAATAATTGGTCATCCTAGGCCAATTTCAACCTCAATTTGCTCCATTGAAGTTCAAAATAAGACGGTCCTTTAGCCTCACGAATTTCCTTTGAAATCAACTTTTATTTCATTTTTCTCGGCATCCAACTTTCTGAACAAATAATTTCGTTTGAGGTCCAATTTGAAATTAGAAAAACCCCAAACAACTTCCATTCACTGATTCGCTTACACCAAATGCCAAAAGTCTCTTCAAATTGGCCAATCCGAGTTTCCACTCATTCTCCGCATCATCCGCAACGATTTTCTGTAAAAATCCCAAACTTGCCAAAAATTCCTCAAAATGTGAGTCGACTTTCCTAAAATGACTCATGACATGACAAGACTTTCAATTTCTGAAATCGAATTCAAACTCGTGGTTATTTTCACTCCGACACATTTTTTTTAGCGTGACCTAGACTACTAGGTAGTTTTCAGAACTTTTTAATGCAAATGACCCGTGGTCGATTTTCTTCGAGCCACAATGAACCCATTTGACACAATGGTAACTTTCGATTGTCGTGAAAATCTCGAGTATCCAAATACGGACACAGGGTACCAAAATAACAGTAAAATCAAATTACTGCCGGTCGATGAGAATTTTCCAATTTAACAGAGTCACCCACGATCGGCCACACATCTTAGTCGAACCGACCTATCTCTGATCTCAAATCGGTTTTATACTACACCGTAATGGCCTCTAAAGATGAGTACGGGACGAGAAGTCGATTCTTGATCGAATTCTCAAGTCGATTTGCTTTAAAATCTCTTAATGACTTCCTCAGATGGTCTAGATATCTCGTGAGTGGCCAACTCCGAGAAAAACAATATAATCGTGTTAATGAAAAGCCCAACTTATCAGATCGAAATCAGGACCTGAAAATTAGGATGTCACATTACACTTGGCTGTCACGTAGATTTGCTTACTTCTTTCCTTGCAAATTCTCATTCTTTCTATTGGAGAAAAAGTTCAGTCTGATGTACTTGTAATTTACCCTCCTACATTGACTAATCGAGTTGCTGAATCTGTTTATTAATTGCTTCTTATCTGCCCTATATTTATTAATTACTTGTTATATGTTAAAGTCTGGCTTCCGATCAAAAAAAAAAAAAAAAAAAAAAGTTCTGGCTCACAGAAATTATTAGTATTAGGGGTGGGTAACGGTGCGACGGTGCCCATTAAACCTAGAAACTGGACAAAACCGGCCTTGCTGGTGTTATCACGAAATAATATCACAATTATATTCTCCAACATGAAACTTGTCAGGCCAACATATAATTCACGAAATAAATCAAGACTAAAGATGCATTCGATAACCATTTCATTCTCGAAATAATTTATATTTATAATTTATTTTTTCAAATGCTTGGACAAGTTTCTACCTAGAAGAACGTGTACATTTGATATGACCCTAAAAATTTCTATTTTCATTTTTTAATTTAATTATAAAAATATTAATGGAGAGTTAACATTCATGTTTGAATAAAAGTTTGTTGAGCCTAGGCTGGTCCATGAGGACCCATGGGCCTGACCCGGCCTAGGCACAAAACGGACACGGCCAGCCACCTTAACAGGCCGTACCACTACCAATCTCTATCCGCAAGAAAAGAAGATGCATCCATGTTATCTGTAAAATAAATCCCATTCATCCAAAACTAAAATTCGCTTCTTGTCGGTTTACGTTTCAATTTTTCAATTTTTTTTATCGGTCGAAGGTTCGCATTTCGATGAGGTAACGCTGATCAGCAAAAATGCTCGACCGAGGATCAACAATCAACACAAAAAGCGAAAGCGAAATGGAGATGACGACGACGACGACATATTGAAGCAGATCTTCCATAAATTTGAGATCTCGAAGCTCTACAAATATGTACAAGCGCTACGGATCGCTCCAAAGACTGTTGATATATATAGCAATTTATTTACTACTTTGATTATTGGTTGTCTTATTCATGTACCTGTGTTATCACTTCCCGCATGTTAGCGGTTTAAGTTAAAATTGATTAAGATTGCCTACAATAAAGAAAAAATATACTAAAGGAGTGTTAGATTTATCTATCATAATCAAATCTATATCCATGAATCTCTTATTCGCTTAACTAAAGTGTTTGCCATACTTTACTTAGCTGTCTCTTAATGAATAAATTGATTTTGCATGTTAATTTAATTCAATTAAAATTCTAAAATTGGGGTTGGTACGGGCTTGGGACAGTTCGCCCAAGTCTTTGATTTTATAATCCATTAGCTTCCTCCTTGGGATTCACCTTGGGAAAATCTCGGCACAAGGCAGCAAGCTTGCTATGATGGCGAGGCTGTGATTTGGTAAGCACGGTAGGGAAGCTCAACAGGAGCAGAGGCAGCGGTTGATGACTAGAACAGCTTGCCGGAAAACCTACAAAGAAACCTTGCGGGCTCAGGAGTTCGTTTGAGGGCCGGTAGCCTTGGTCAGGTTTCTATGGGGGCGTTGGGCCACCGGAAGTACCGGTAGGGACGCCTTGGAGTTGCTGGATCTCGATGGCTGTTCTCTGGCGATTGCGGGAGCGGGCTGGAATGGTGGGAGCCGCTGGACGCACTGATAAAACTACAAAGAAAATCGTCAGGCGCGGTGAGAGCTTGGCAGCAAGCTGATCACAATGATGGGGGAGTGTTCTGTGCGGTGCCAGGAGTTGGGCATGACGCGTCGTGAGATCGGAATGCAGGAATAGGCAGGAAAATGGCGCGAGGCACAACATGGGGCGCGGCAGTGCACGGTGCAGCAACGAAGGAGACGACAGTTTTGATCTTTTTCGTTCTACATTCTCTTCTCTTATTCTAAGAACGTGAACCTCCTTTTTCTATGTTGCCAACCTCTGAAATATTCAACCCCTCCCTTTCTTATTTTTTCTCCCTCTTAAAGTTTAAGTTGAAGAGAAAGTATGTTTATAGAGGGTGAGATCAGGGCACTCTTGTGAGAATCAGAACTGTCTTAATTTCCTAATATGGATTAAAAGAACATGAAATATGTCCAACATAAGAAACTAGTGCAGTTTTCTTTATCATATTTCCATATTGCCAAATTTTGTGATATAATATGCCTCGCCACTTCCAGTTTGACACGAACATAATGTTTCCTAGTTTAGGACATGTGCCATGTTATGTGTTCGATGGGCTTGGCTAAATTTTGCGTCAGGCCTTAGTCTAGATAATTTAATTAAGCTCAGAGTCCCCATGCTTAAGTTAGTCCAATTGTAATGCAATTAACATGGGCTTATTACTACTAAATGGTGATGCTCCTAACACGCAGATTAATAATATTTTTTATTTAAAGGTTAGGGTTGTTTTCTAATTTCCTTTTGACTAAATGAGATTGTCAATATTGAGGTGTCAACGATAATGTATAGTAAATAAATGCAAATAAAATTTGGTAAAACATACAAAAGTTGGTATTAAAAAAGAAAACAAACTTGGTAACTCAAATGAGAGCTGATAATCTAAAACTAGTTGGTAATTTTACTGGAGAAGAATTTGTAAGTCGATCCTAGCAATTTCTAAAAAGATTTTTTGTAAATCTAATGTTTTGTTAAGAAAGGCAAATAAAGCTTGTAAATGATAAGGAAACTTGGCATATTAAAATGTAACAAATAAACGTCATTCAAATGAAATATGTCAATTAATACTAGATGGTAATTTAAAGAGAAAAAATTGAGTGATTCGCACTAATTTAGGTTGGTAATCTCTAAAACGATTTATAAATTTAAGGGAGTATTAACCAAGTCAACAAAACTTGATGGCTCAACAAAAAAGTTTGTACATTGTAAAAAACTATCGGAGGTTGGTAAGTATTTCAAAAGAGACTTCATAACAAAAAAAAGTGGTTAGTAATTTAATTTGACAATAGTTGGTAATTCATTTTAATTTATGTCAATAATTTAATGTTAGAATTAGTAAATTTAACGATTAGTAAGTTACCTAAATAAATTTCAATAAGTTAGCACAAAAATTGGTAATATACAAATTATAAAAAAAAAAAAATTACATAATTTTCATAAAATTGTAGTTAAGTTACCAATAAATTACTTGAAAAAAAAATTTACCTATCATTTTTTTAAACCAACGATCTCTTTTTACATTTATCAATATTTATTGAAGCTTATTAGAATGGAAGATATATATATTATCACGAACCATAAAATTCAGCCAAAATTAATAATCGTTAATTCTATTACCTTAAAGAATATATTTCAATCGAAAGTCCTATCAATCAACCGCTCCTCTTATTTTTTCTACCCTCTCCTCCCTTTTCAAAGCCCCTTTCTCTTATTTTCCGAATGATTCTCTTTCTCCTTTCGGTAACGTCTTGCTTTCATAAGAAAATAGATTCGTGTACAGCACATATATCATTAGAAAAAATTTCTAAAATGGAAACAACCATAGAAGAAAAGTAGACCTAAATTTTGGGTTTGTTCACCATTACGCTAACTATGATTGATAAATTAAACTAAAAGATCTTGGGGACTCAAAGTGACGGTGAGGGAAAGTACATGGGACTTTAGTACTATCTTATGCTCCCAACTAGGGCTGAGTGGTTCTCGGTTCCTCACAGATTCCGCTTGGAACCTGGAACCTACCCTTGGATACAGGTTCCTCAATTTTTGAAACCTAGAACCTACCCGTCGGAACCAAGAACACGGAACCTACCCTGTCACAGGTTCCGGGGTCGGTTCCAGGTTCCAACATATTTTTCTTTTTTTTGGTTTCATTTTTAGTTGAAAAAAATGGAAATGAATGCAACAATAATAAACAAACTTGTCATTCATCAAAGAGAATATAACACGAACACAATCTATAATACTCATAAGCATTTAATATTCTAGAATGTGAACTATTTCTCTTTTGCACACTTCACAAAGTTCAGCCTTACCTCAACAAGAACCCTGCATCAAAATAAAGCCATATCCCTCATTGTTTTACAGCTTCCAATAAGTTCAACAACTTTAGTAACAAAGCTTTCAGGTGGAGCTGCATGAGTATCTCTCGACAATGTTGCAGCAATGGTTTCTAAACCAGAACCGATCTTTCTTCTGAGAAACTTTCCCTCTGCAAATATTTTGCAGATATTACAACAGAAGTAAAAGATCATCATAGGATAATTTTAAAAAAGAACCGATAAAGTTTTTATAATGGATGAGTATTATTTCATGGACTAGTAAATTTGATAATCTGATTATTGATTTACCTGCATCAAATAGCAAACTAACCAAAGAATAGAGCTTCACTTCATCTGGAAACTCGGATATGTTATCTTCCTTTTTCACGAAGCACAAGCGACCTCACAACAGAGAGACTTAGTCCTGCCCTTTCATGATCCATGAATCTTGATAGATGGCAATTTAGGAGGATGATGGCTGATCAAATTTGCCCATAAATTAGCAAGTTTGAGAAAATACTGCTCCTCGTCCCAGAAAATCATCATCATACCTGGCTCAACAACAGCAAACAGTATTTTAGAAGCAAAATTAAGGTTCCAAGCAAAAGGTTCAACGTATATAGCCAGCCAAAGATGCCATGTTGCCACAAAAGAGAATAAAAAGAGACAACCGAAGACTAGGGAAAATACTTGGGAATCCCGTTTGAGAACTTTTATTTTTAAAACAGCCTTCAGATGCAATAGAAAACCTTAGCAGATCGAGTACTTGCATGACTAAAGTTACAACTCTATGATAATGGTGATCTTGTACCAGAATGAACCCCCTGATGGATAAAAAACAAATTGATGTTTAGTATTAACATACCTAGCATAGTTCCTAGATTTAACAAAGACAAACGGCAAACATGTTCTTCACAAGAAAAAATAGCCTTCTAGAGTACACCTGCATTGAGAGTGTAAACATGCTTGATAGACTCCAATAAAGCCTTGACGTTGTCCTCATATTGGAACTCTAGTCTCAGCGGATCAGATTTGTTTTGAAGAGCTTCTTCAAGGCCTAAACTGGACCATATAGTAGTACATTCATCTGAAAGAGTAGATGCAACAAAGAAATCTTTATAATTAGGAAGAATCCATGGTTTGTATAACATGGCTGAGGCCCCAAGAACTCCAACTACTCTGTTAACTTCTCCTAGGGCAAGTACATACTGCTTGCCTAAATGATGTGAAAACAATAGCACATCATATTCACGGCCCAAAGAAACTCTAGTCATCACTATCTTTATCGTTCTTGGTAACTATAACATACCTTCTTTTTCAGATAATATTTGACTGGAAACATTCTTCTCTGGAGTTTGCTTCCATATTGAGGCTTCATGCTTTAGCTCTTGAGCACAAGCGGAGATCATTTCGGACCATGTGTAAACATAATTAGATTGTGCCTCAGCTGATCCTAATTTTAAAATTTTCAGTACCAAGGCTTCGTGTCTCAAGAGTTCAACCAATGACTTTGAATCTCTCTCTACCTATAGACAAGCAAGGTACTGCTACTGTTAAGTTCAAGAGCCAAACAACTGCCCAATTGGACGTCAACTTTTCATATCAGTTACAACTTAAGATATATCGATTTTTGACTCTAAAATTAAGTGGACTGTTCAAACAGACAAATAAACAAAGAAAAAAGGGAGAGATTTATCCATTTTTAACCACTACATTTGCATAACAATTGCATCAGTAGCCTTGTCCACAAATCTCATACCAGGCACTCTATCTTGGATTACTCACGAGGCAAATAACTACAATGGAAGTAAAGCAAATGAGAGTTCAGTAAGTTGCAAAACCTAAGGAAAGTTTTCGTAGTGTGACGGTGACGAAGACATGAGTCTCACGGCACCAACGGTGGCACGGACGGCGCAGCGAAGATGGCGGCGGTCGTGGCTCAACCCACGGCCAAGGGGGCAAGAGCTCGGTTCTGGCGAAGGCGGTGGCGTTTCAAAGCAACGGCGGCCCGGACGGCCAAGTGAGCGGCGGCAAGAGGTGGTGATAGTGGTTTATGGGGCGGTGGCTCACGGCGGCGGGGGCGCGGGACGGCACGACAGCTCGTCGAGCTCAACGGTGAGACGACTCATCGAACGAGTGGTGGGTGGTGGTGGTTCGGTGGCTAAGAGGTGGTGGTGAGTAGGGCGTGGGGTGGCGGTGTGGTGGTGGGTGAAGCAGCAGCCAGCAAGAGGAAGGAAGGAAGGAAGGAAGAAGAAGAAGAAGAAGAAGAAGAAGGGGGGGTGGTTTCAGCCGAGAGAGGGGAAAGAGAAAAGAAAGAGAGAGAGAGAAAGAAAAAAAGAAAAATTGGGGGAGGGGACAGGAAGTGACGTGAGGAGGAAAAAGGGCTGAAAAGAAAGGGGAAGGGGCAGAAATCACGTGGGGGGAAGAGAGGAGAAAGAGGAGAGAGAGAGAGAGAAATCTAGGGTTTTTTTTAATAAAAAAAACCCTGACCGGTTCTGGTTCCGCCGGAACCGGAACTGGAACCGAGAACCGCCGGTTCCCAGAAAAAGGGAATCGGGAACCGGAACCGGTCCCTTTAGAACCGGGAACCACGCTCACCCCTACTCCCAATGATGCGTACATGTACTGCTTAGACTTCTAGTTGGTGATTAAATGCAATGAAGTGAAGATCTTCTTCATACTCTCCTTCTCTTTGCTTTTATCATGACACTTTATGCTTCTCAATGACCTCCCTCTCTCATTTACATGAGATCTCAAGCTGGTTCATATCCATAGACTGTTTTGTATGTTATGGTACCGGGAGGTAAGCTTTTTTTTCTTGTTTTCCACAAGTTGAATTTTGTGAGCTACTAAATCTCAATTATTTATATCGTATGGTGTAGTCGATACTTCCTTAACTCACTTGGACACTCACAAAATCCATATGCACGATTAATGGAACTTACTCACCGTCCACCCAAACAAGCCATTGCTACATGTATCAGATTGTGTACCAGCACTTCTGACTTGCCATATCATGCAGGTCTAATACAAAGTCCGCATAATTTGAATTATGGTTGAGATATGAATCGGATCCACCCAATTCATAAGTTCCCCATACAAATACTGACAAGATAATGGGCACATAGAAACCTTCTTACCACCATGTACGGACCTTTCCCTTTATAGGATCAACCTTTCCCCTGTCTTTCTTCCATTTTGGGCACACAGAAACCTATCTCTTACCACTATGCATTAACATTTTATACTGCCCTAAGCATGTGCATATTATTTGTTTCAAGAGCTCAATGCGCGTCTTTTTTACCGTGCTGTCCCTTTTGTCGAGCAAGAAATTATTCATTCAACTCTAGGAATGTCCCAATTGACAATTAAGTTACATATAGGGGCAATACACAATCAGATATGCCACATGCCCACTTAATAAAGGAAAGGATGCTCAACATTTTGCTACAATTTGCGCACTAAATAATTTATAGATAAGATAAAGGTGGTCCATAACTAGCTAAGATCGAGGATATCCTTGTGGGTAGAAAAAGGAGGATTTTAAGAATTAATTAATCAGTCCTACTTAATTGTTTGTATTATTGATTTTTGTTTGGATCTATATATTTGGAATTAACTGAGAATGGTTAGAGGGAGCCTTCGTTTAGAGTGCCAGAGCTAGATTCCTCTTGATCAATCTACAACCAGAGCTAATTGACGCACCTTCCCCAGTTGTATTTTTAACCTGATGGGAAACAACAATTTTTTTATGCACCACCTCTTCTACTAAATTGTTGGTTCATAACCGGAAAACGGGGAATCACTTTCCAGCTTAGTCCATTGCTCAAAAAAGTTGAATACAATTTTATCATGCTGTTATATTACACGTCATCATTAGTAGTAACGTTAGAGAAGTCACCACACGCATATTTCTATACAACACATAACCAATATTATCTCAATCATTAAGTCGGGAGCTCACATGAACATTGGTAGAGATGATTTGGTTTACATGGTCTGTGTATAAGTCATTTATTTCTTTTATTCGAATATGTCATCTCTTTCGGTTAATTGCCGGGAACCTTGTGGTACGCCGTTTTCTTTTCGGCCAGTAAAACCATGGGCTGAATCACTGGCTTCTCTTTCACCGACATGATCTCATTCATGTTACATGAAATAGAACAGGGTCGGTGTACCCAGTCAGCCCACGGGATATTACAGTAAACTAAAGACCAAGGTCATTGTCATGATTTACAAATAGCCCACATGAACTTGTTCAATGATTTAATCGGGGATTACACAACATAATTCCACTAAAGCACCTTGATCGATGCGACAACTTGAGCTCGTTTTCAGTCTTCCAACTAACTTTGTTTTTTTGTCTTCACTGGCACGGTCAATTGAAAGGATGCCTTGTGTTGTGGAGGGAACATGTCAACTGAAAAAATGACTGCTTGAGGAATGAATTACATGCCAATAACATGGTGTCGAAATACATTAGGAAATTCCCATACGTTGGGGATCTTCTCCATTTAGGAGGCAATATGGTGGGAATAGCATCAATTTAAGGAAAGCTTCTACACACCTCAATTTGATACTTTCTATTTTGTTCTTCCTACATTTTTTCGTCAATTCCAAAAATAGATCTCTAACGAGGGAGATATTTTTGGATGCAACGTAAGACATTCCCTGTCCTCCCAAACTAATAATTGTGTGTTGAAATTCATTAGTTTGGGAGAACAACGAGAAAATACATTTGTACTTAATTTGTAATAATTAATTTGGATGGATTGTTGATGTCATTTAAAGAGTAAGCAAAAAGTAAAAATTAAATGATTTTTATTTGATTGGTGCATTGGAAGATTTTCCTCAAGAAAAAGTCATTTTTTAATTGAATAACTCCACTTATAGAAAACAAGATTTGCTTGTATGGATGACCAAATCAATAGGATATTTGATTGTTTTATTTAATGGCTACCTTAATCTTCTCATCAATTGTCCAATGGCTAAGTATGGAGATTGATTCTAACGGAGTTTGTCCAATCAATGGGAAGTTTTGGATTCCGAGAAGTACAAAAGAAGACCAAGGTGCTCAGAGATTTATCAAGAGAAAACAATTCTAAACTTCAAGATAGCTTCACAATCTTTTATTGTCTTAAGAGAGCTTACCATTGTAATCATTTAAGAAGTGTTAGTAGAGTATTAGTGCAAGATAGTGACCCCTATTAGCTTATGTGTGAGCATTACCAACTTTGAGAAGAAGTGCTTGTGAATAAACATCACTGTCCTACTATAATTTCTCTTTGACTTACTAGTAAAATCCAAGCGGTAGGTTGTCACCAAGGAAGAATAGATGTAGACTTATTTTTAGCCAAATCACTATAAATTTTCTTTCATGCAAAATCTTCTATCTCTCTCCTCATATTCACTTATTACTTTATGATAGCTCTCGCACCACTGCATATTACTAGAAATTTGGTCACGGTAATACTTTGTTTCTCATAGTTACACTTTTGTCCTTGACTTTTTCTATTCCACATTTGTTTGCCAAGTTTATTCTAAATCACTTATTCAAAACCACTCCCCCTGGCCAATCGGGCGGGGGCCGGGTTCCCTGGGCCAAAAGCCACTTGCCAAACAAATCATATTATAGGGCTTGTGCAACTTGCCAAATAAATCATATTATAGGGCTTGTGCAACTTGCCAAACAAATCATATAAACACCCACTAATCCCTTTTTTGCTAGCCAAATAATGACTCAGACCAGGTGCTTATTAATCAAATCCTTTAATTAGCTACTTGAACATGTTTTACTTAGGCCTTTCGTAATAGTCTCTAATTCGGATTTTGTTTGTTTATATGTCTCGAGTAAGAACAGACAAAGATATTTTCTGCACACTCATGTTTGGCAGAGGAATTGAGACAACTTGAGACAAGTATATACCTCATGGAAAATTGGTAGAGTTGCCATGACTGCAAGCCATTATTTTAATTGGAAAATGTTGGCTTTTACATTCCTATATTTTGCAATAAGGGGTCCAAAATGAGAAGCAATTGAGATTTAAGGCAAGTATACTCTTTCATGTCTACGGCCCTTGTCTCGAATATCCAAAAAGGATTGCTTAGTCTTCATACGCCATTAATTAACATATTAAGGCTGTCAGGTCTCAGAATTTTTCGAATCCACAGGTTCTACATAAGGTATCGAGCGGAGAGTATATTTGCGAAATCAGATCATCTTATCAAACGAATACTATAATTTGGAAAAATTACTCAATTAGTCCTAACCTATTATATGGATGCTAATTCAGTTCTAAACTTTAAAAAAAAAAAAAATTGTCAACTTTATTTTATTGACGATATTTTTCAAACTTTTTGTGATTGTGCATAGATTTAAAGATTTTCCATATCCCCGATTGTCCTTATCTTGATTGATTGTACTTGATTTGATTACCTTATATAGAAATTTAATAAATCATATAAATAGACTCATATATTTTTCATTAGTATCATCGAAATATACAAAAAAATTTCAATTTTTCCTTTTGCATAAATTTTTGGGAAAATTTCAAATAAAGGCCTAAAATACTATCATTTTCTCAAAAAGAACTCAAAGTGAATATTATTTCAAGTGAAGATGTAAAGTGGCAAAATCATCTAAATTATTCCGACCATTGAAGAAGGAGAATTTTAGTCAAAAAAATTCTAAGTATATTTTTGAATTTTAATTTTTCTTTTCTTTTCTTTCCTTTCCTTTTCTTTTTTCATTTTTTCCTCTTCCCTCCCTTGGCCATCATCGCACCTTGTTGATGATCGACAAAGGTTGCCGACCTTAGGTGAGGGTTGCCCTCGCCGATATCAAGTGAGGGTAGCACATACAAGGGCGAGGGTGAAGGCATTCCTTGCCAGATCTAACAAGGACATTCCTCATCGAATCCAATGAGGGTTGCCCTCACTAGTGTCAAGCAAGGGTCGCCTCATTTAGGCTGGGTGGGCAAGGGTGACCCTCGCTAGATTCGGCATGGGCAACCCTTGCCTGAGTCTAGCAGTCTCTGCCATGGTTGGCGAAGGGAAGATGAAAAAAGAAAAAAGAAAAGAAGAAGAAAATAAGGAAAAAAAAATTAAAAAGTAAATGATAAAAATGTCATTCAACCGGTAAGGTTAGGCTATTCTTTGAGATTTATATGATCACTTCAAACTCTTATTTGAAACAAGTTTTATTTCAAATCTTTATTTGAAAAAATGAAGGCACTTCATGCTTTTATTTTTCTTTTTAAAAAAGTTCATTTGAAAAAATAAAAACACGTATGGCTCTTATTTTGAAGTTTTCCTAAATTTTCTTGTCTATAGTTATGGGCCTCCCTAGATGTACATAAGTGACTTAATGCTTCTTCTATTGTTGCATACCCACACACAAGAACACTGGAATTCTTACTACACAAACACCCCCTCCATCAATGTCTGTTGTCACTACACAGTTGTCACGGTGTTGTCAATCTCCCTTGCACCACTTCAGATCAAGGATGAAATAGCACTTTCAACTTTCCCATCATCATTGTTGTGTAGTGTCAAATCCCTAAGAATCTAACTTTTTTTCTTGTCACTTGTTAACTAGATCCTAAGAAAAAACTAAGAATGAGTAACATAGTGGAATTAGAGATTAATATTCAAATTTTTGCAATCTCAATATTCGACTCAAGCAGAAAACAGTACATTTTTTGAAGAAAGCTTGTCACTTAAAAAACAAGTGATTTTTATTCGACAAAATCCATTAGTACATCACAAATTAGAAAACAACCTACTAAGAACATAATTATTTTCCTTATCAGATGCACTCGTCAACAGAGAGATCCTTCTGAGGGACATGAACGATGGGCTCATCTGAATCAGTTTCCTAGTTTTCGGGCTCATCAATAATGGTTTTTTTTTGGTCGAACATCAATAATGGTTCGCATCTTAAACATCTGGATCATTTGCCCAAACCATACATGCCATTGCCTCCTAGCAACTATCGATGACATAATTCAGCATACAACAGTAAAAGGAAATAGCAACAAAAATCACAATTTATTGCCAAGGATAAACGAACATGAAGAGAAAATAAAACCAGAACATTGAAAGAAGCAAAAAAATAAATAAATAAAAGGACTGGTATGTAACATGCTGCCCCAATTCCGTAACTGGGCTTTAAGGACATGTTTGTCAAAACAGTGGGGTTTCAGCTGGGAAAGCTTAGGCCCAGTTTACATTGCACGCTCTTATAAATTACGTCATTTGGAAGAGATAGAAGAAGCAGATTCAATTTCACCCTATTCTCAATGTCAGTTCATTTTCTTCGGATCTAACTTTCCCACAATGACATTGTTTAAAAAGCCATTTGGGGTAAATGTGTCACTTGATGGACCAGTAAAATTAGTTTACTATTAATGTATCATTGGCATAGAAGTTTGAATTTTGTGGTGTTCTTATGCCATGCTTTATTAGAAATTTCCCTCGATGCTAACAAATTTGTGCCCGAGTGGACACCTACCTACCTAGAGTATGAAAGCATAGCCCAATTTTTTAAATGAAAGATAAGCACTTATTGGCTTTTCCATCTAAATAAAAACTCTTTTACGAAAAATTATAATGAAATTCTACATTATTCAAATTACCTTCTTGTCAATATTATGATTGTGAAAATTTGAGGGTGTCCACTATAAATTAAATTCTGAAACCCTAGTAGCACAAAGCATAAACTTAATCCTAGAAGCAAAACTTCCCTAACAAACGAAAGATACAATCAAAAGTGAGGGTTTCAAGTATCTTATCGCACCATATCCTCTGTAACATGCAGATGAAGACAGTCTTGACCCCTTTTTTTTGTTTTTTGTATTAGCAGGGGTTTGATGTGCTTCAGAAAAGAAATCACATAGAACATGCATGGACTGTCATGAAGCAAGTAAAGCAAGAGATAAGACACTGTTGAGTGGTCAACCTGAAAGCTTATTGACAAATAAGAATCCATGCCTCCCCTTATAGAGCTGGCGTTGTCCTATTAACTGGTCTTTGGTTCCATCTCGAAATCATCAAATGCCGTTGATTTAACTAATATTCTTCTGTTAATTGGCATCCTGATTAAAATATATATATAATAAGTGTTGTAGGAGTGCTTGTTAATTAAATAAATAAGGAAAATTTCATTGCATCACTGCCGTATCAAATAAGAATAGTGATTTGAAAGACGAACGAATTTCTTATTAAGCATGATTGATGGGACCAATGGAAAATACACAACCACAAAACTTAGAAAAGTTGAAAAGAAAAGGATAAGTACACCTCAAACACTAAGAAAAGTTATACCCGACCACAAACAAACAACAAAAAGAAGAAATTTTTGTGGGTCATGCAACATTCATGCAGGTTTTCGCTATTAACATAGATGTTTTATCATGTACAAATTACGATTAATCCGTTTTCTTGTGTACTATAATTAGCAATTAAATAAGAGTGTGATTCTATAATCCCCTGTAGCAAGTAAAGATAATCCAAAATAGGTACCTGCCGAAACCAAGCACTTTTTGACTCTATCTATGGAATTATTATTTGGCCCAAGATATAAAAAGAAAACAAGAATCAAAAAAAAGGAAAAGGCCCCGCACTGCGGCCTTGTGTATATGACCTGGATGCCCTCTCCTCCATGGATTTTCTCTTGTCCTTGCCTTCTTCCATTCCCTTTAAATTAAATTACTCCTCCTCTTTGTTCCCAAGCACAGAGAGAGAGAGAGAGAGAGAGAGAGAGAGAGAGAGAGAGAGAGAGAGCAGCGAAAGGTTAAGGAGACCCTTCGATGGACCAAGCTCCCAACCGAGGAAGCTAGAAATCTCCAAGGGCAAAGGTAAGTGCATCGAGCTTTAGTATCATCCCAAGTTTCCATTTCCCAAGAACTCGAGTCATGTGTGATGTGATGCTATGGTTATTTCAGAAATAGGTAAAGGATCAAAGGAAAAAAGAATAAACGTGACAAGATGACCCATGGCTTTGCAGGTTTTGACTATCAAGCTCAAAGAAAATGTCATGTTTGGGCTGGGTAATCTGAAATTGGACTTGCCTGGCTCCCTGAATGCCATCTAAGAAGCAGCTTTTGCCAAAGACAGAGTTGGCAACTTCCTTAGTTGGCATGAGGGGAGCCATGCAGGCCCTAATGCATACATAACCCATTACAAGCAGGCAACCCCGGTCATCAACATCCTCAGATAAGTCGTTAATTTCACTGGCTTAATTTCTCGTTCACTCCTCGTTAGCCAAGAGCAGCATGTCAAAGGAAGCAAGCTAGGATAAGTCGTTAATTTCACTGACTTAATTTCTCGTTCACTGCTCATTAGCCAAGACGACTTATCCTAGCTTGCATCCTTTGACATGCTGGTCTCCATTAAGAGGATATGCACGACATTTCCAGGATTGTGTGTACGCTTCTTTCTTGTTATTTGTGGATGAGTTAAGCTTTTCTCAACAACATGCATAGATGCGACGGTTCAGATTGAAAATCTTTGCAAAATGGTCCACATAAACTTTAGAGAAGCGTGGTGGGGCTTTAAGACCTTACCACATTGCGGCCTCGCCCGTAAATTCGTCCTCTCTCTCCCTCTCTATTTTTTTATTTCCAATACTCTTTTGCTTCTTCCCATTTAAGGGATAACATAGGCCGGTGATACAAATCGAAGGATAAAACTTCTAAGTGAACCCTAAAGGAGCCAGTTCCAGAGAATTTAGAATCAGAACTTGCAACTCCCTGCATGCATGTTGAACTAATTCTAACCTAGCAATATAATCTAGCTTTAAATGATAAAGAAACCAGTAGGACCCTGTATTTCCACTTGAATTGATGAGAGGTAATTATGCCCTCAAAATAATGTTGCTCAATTTTTCATTCAACCCTGCTTATTGAACCGTCATCTTATATGATATTTCGTGTTTTGAGACATTGCTTATCTTGTTTTCATTTTATTGATTGATCAGACTTCTTGTGTTTTTACTAAAGCACATATAGCATTTTGAATCTTTTCTCCAAATTTCATTTGGCTTCTTTTATGTCACAATGAGTTCAAAAGGATATTAGATATAATTAGGAGATTTTCCATATCTTCCTTGATTGTCCTTATTTCAATGTTCATATACCTTTCTCGAATATGCAGATTTTACATTGATTATAATTGATATTTTCCATAAATAATCATTTTAAAAAATTAATAAATATCTCATGCAATTTTTATTCTGGAATACGCAATAATTACAAAATTCTTTTCCACACTTTCCGATCTTTGTTGATCGCTCTGCAAAACTCTTTTTTGACAGATTGCTTCCACATAATGAGATGAACGATTGATTTGATGTTTCGTATGGATCATACAGAACCGGACTAGATGCTTTGCCCTACTTCCAGGTTCCCATTCTCATCTTTCAGGTCATATTCAGGTTTAAATTGGACGGTACGTACAGTGATGTCGTGTCCAATATTGTCAGCTACATTATTTGTTGGAATTTTGTGCTCCTGTCATTTTCTAAAACCAAAAAAGAAAAACCCTCCGGAGACGTTGATTTCCATATTCCACAAGAGCCAAATATGCATGATACAAGATATATATTGATCTTAATAAATTATCTGGGGTCGGTCCATGACAATATAATTATCAGTTCATACAATAAAGTGGCCTTTTTCTTTACGCTAAAGGTCAAATTCTTTGCAGGAATTCTGAATAACATGGTGATAATAAGTGGAAGAGAAGACAGACGTGTAATGCAGGGTGGTCTTATGTGGACGCTGGCTTTCAGACTTTCCATGTGATATTAGGTCTTGATTCCAAGTGAGAGAGGTCTTTCCCATTTCGGACCGACCGTGTAAAAGGAATCTACAAATATAGCATCAAGATAGCATTACGTGCAGCTCTTATCTAAGACTAATGTGTTGTGCTTAATCATCGCGTTTTTTGACATGGTAATTTCAATAAATATAGTGAAGGTTGTTTTTATTTCAAAATTAATTGTGAATGAATTTTCCTTCTCCAATGACAATTTTTGGTACTCAAGTATCAAAATAGGAGGACTCGATTTTTTTCCAATCTGAGATTAAGATTGTGTCTAAGTCTAATTTATTTTTTATGTTGGTGGACAGTAGTCACCATCGGTAGGTCCTACTTCCATCATTTTAGGGATCGGTCAATTCTTTGTCGGCCCTCGTATCTCAAAAAATGGATTGGCTTCATGGACTTTGGATACAATTTTATCATGGAAAATTGAATGATTGGAAAACTATTTTTATAAAAATGATCGCTTATATCGCTAAAAAAAATGAACGAATAGAAAAATATTTTCATCGTTTATTAAAATATTAAGATACATATCGTTGTTGATTATGAAAATATTATTTTATTCAACTAGTTATTTCAAACAAAATAAACGAATATTTTTAAAAATATATTTTTTAAATCATCAATTTTCGCAAAATAAACATAACTCTTATCCTTTCTAAATTGAATAGCTGCTTGCAAGTGGGGACTTGCTACATGTTGTCATACATAAGTCATAACAATACTAGTTCGGAGACTTTTGGACTTTATTTTCACTAGCTCTCGAGAAAACGCTCAGCCATTGTCGAGTAGCCTTACAGTTTTCTTTTATAGTTTTGGAAAAGTAATCCAAACATTACAAATATAAACTTTCTCCTTGAGAAGTAAACTTAAAAACAACCACCAAACTTTTGCCAAAAAATCCATAAAGTCCGTGCAAAAGAAGCATTTCATTTCATTAGAGGATCATGAGCAGGATACATAGTAGGAGCACCAGAAATTGAGGAGCCCAAAGGCTTGAGGGTAGGCTTGAGACCCACCATTTTGGCAATCGAGAGGCTGAAGATGATGAGCAGCAAGAGGAGTTCTCATAGTGAAAAGAAGGAAAGAACAGAAAAAATAAAGGGAGAAAACACAGAAAGGTCAGAAGAAGAATGGCGTCGTTTTGTCCACCTCACGCTGTCATCTTTATACATAGCACACCGACAAAAACTCACTGCCACGTCAGATAAGTGTGCAATATCTCTTTTTCAAAATTAAAATTATTTATCTCGCCTGCAACCAAATCGAAATTCTTGGTCCTTAATGGGCGTAAAAAGTGAGATTGGTTCAGTCCTTCGCGTCACCTTACTCCTGTTATAATATATTTTATTATTCTAAATGTGATTCCAATTTTGTATTTCTCAATTAATTCTGATTAATTACTGTGGTTTGCCACCATTCCAACATAGAAGAAGAAGATGGGGCGTTTGAATCCTCACATTTTTAGGGGGTTGGGGTTGGGACGATTTAGTTTCAAGTATAGGTTTCGACTCTCACGCCCTACAATAGGGCATGACAAAAGTCTGAGAATGAGAATTAGAGTCGGAGTAGAGTAAGACCGATAAATAAAAAATTAATTCTAATTTATTACCCAATTTATTTCCCTCATTTATTATGTGATATTTGTCCATTAATATGTTACCATAACGGTTTTGATGGAAGACGTCGATAATGTAAAAATGGAATAAAATGTTAGGTCATCTAGTTCAAACCCATCACTACAAAGAATGCATCATCACATTTGAGGGGTATTGGCTAACAAAACTAGACGTTGGTGTTTCCATATTCGTAGATTGATCGTGCTTCGTGGATCTGCTCAAGATTTTAAAGTTTTCCGCATTTGCAAAATTTCATCAATGGCTGGAAATTTGTTGATTATTACGTTTCCACAAATTTATCCCTAATTTTGTACGAATTTATCCGTGAATGATAAATCGGGATCATCAAGTTTTATTTAGATGTAGTCTTAAAGTTGGTATCAAAGCATGTTTGTAATCTTTGCCTTGGTGAAAATTTTGGAATTTTTGTATGTTTTCACTGAATTATGTATGGGTAAAATTCAGATCTTTTATGACTTGGAATGAAATTTCAAATTTCGGCCAAATTCAAGCGACCCACCACGCGATAACGGATTTGCATGGTTACACCACCATTAGGAAGAAAAACCCTTAAGATTATTCAACATATTATTGATCGTTGGAGGTTAATTGAGACGTGAAACTTTTGGTAGTTAGGGTTTTAGGGTATATTGTTTTAGGCTTAATTCTTGTCAATTTGTTGGTCGTATTTGCTGGATCTTGAAACTATACTTTCGTCCTGGTGTTCTCTTGGAAACCCATTGATCAATTGGTCGAACATAGGCTATGGAAGGAGACCCAAGCGATGGAACAAAGCTGGTCGCAACATAGCAACAACAGAAGAAGAGAAGCCCGTTGCATGCGCCCGAAAAAGGGAATAGCACTCATGTGTTGCATGCCTACCGTGATGTTTTCTCGATTTTACCCCTCTACTTTTTGTAGAATTACGGTTCTGCCATCTACCGAATAAAATTATTATCTTGCCCCTCCGCATTAATGAAAATTGCGATTCTACCCTAGTCAAAATAAAATTCTGGTTTTGCCCCCTCTAGGCATGAAAAATTACAATTTTGCCCTTTTGGGTGTAAAATTCCACTTTTACCCCCCTTTTGCATATGATTTTACTATTTTGTCCTTACATTTAATTTTGTGAATATTTTATTTTGAAATTAAATATTTAGTGATATGTATATATTTAATTAATTAATTATTAGTCACAGCGTCTTTGATTATATTAAATTACACACATTAAGAGCCTTTGGATCACATATAGTCAAAGACAATAATTGTAATTAGTCACATTAATATTATGAATTTTATTCCACATGAATTTTCAATATATTAATGAGATTAATTAGGATGGAATATTATTTTATTTTTCTTAATTTACCCACAAGGATTAAAGAATGGAATACAATTTGATAGTTTCATCATGAAATAATTATGAATCTATTTAAATTAAAAACTTAGCCCACATGTAGTTTTTGATATTATGGGATTCGTAATTTTATAACATGTTTTACATTAGTAAAATATAATTTAAGTTTATTTACCTCAAATATATTGATACATAAGTTTTCCTTTTATTATGATACAATCTTACCACCTACGATTAGTTATGGTATAATTGTTCCCGAGCTTAATGGAATAATTATAAAGAATTGAGGGAATTAGTTCTTCTCCAATTGGGGTGCGTGGATTTTGATTATGCTCTACGATTAGATGAACCATCTGAACCTACTGAGAATAGCACTCAAGTCGAATATACTCTTTATGCACAATGAGAGCGGTACAAGCGTCTTAGTGTGATGTACATAAAAATAAAACTCCCTACTAGTATTCGTGGTTCGGTCATTCAGCATAACAATGCCAAGGAATTGTAGGAGGCTATTGATGCACAATTTGAGTCTTCAGAG
This sequence comes from Eucalyptus decipiens, assembly GCA_014182575.1. Lineage (NCBI taxonomy): Eukaryota > Viridiplantae > Streptophyta > Magnoliopsida > Myrtales > Myrtaceae > Eucalyptus > Eucalyptus decipiens. The sequence continues at coordinate 60,570,892 of CM024613.1, read as the reverse complement.
AATGCGCATACCATGACCCTGATTATGAAATTCTCATCATTGAAACTTACCAGCGCATATCATGAAGATGAAGGACATTGTAGCTCAGTTGAAGAATCTTAAGGTTGGGATATCATAATCATTTCTTGTATACTATATCCTAAATACTCTCCCACAAGAGTATGCCCCCTTTTAGATCTCTTACAACACACATAACACTAAATGTGTGTTCATGATCATGTGTGTTCGAAAGGAAGAGAGGCTGCTAATGGAGAAATGAGAAAGTGCTCATATGGCAACACATGATATGTATAAAGGGCAAGGCAAGCATAAAGGAAAAGGTAAAATGCCTCTACCTCCTAAGCCAACATTAAGAAGGAATCCAAGTGCTTCTTCTATAATTGGAAAAAAAAATAAATAAATAAACACATGAAAAAAGATTGCGCCAAATTTAAGATCCAACTCAAGAAGAAAAGTAACCTACTCTCATATGGTAACCTACTCTCATATGTTTGTTATGAATATAATATAGTTGATATGAATCACAACACTTGATAGATTTATTCTGGTTCCACAATCCACATTTCAAATTCCTTACAAGGTTTTCAAAATCAGCAGAAACCAGTGAGAAGTGAACAAAGCATCTATTGGAGAAACAAGATGTGCTCGCATATGGAAGTTATTGGGACATGCAGATTAGTTCTCAATAGTGTTTTTTTTTTTTATTTGAGAAATAACATTTTATATTCCTAGTTTCTCTAAGAATTTAATTTCAATTTCAAGGCTTCTACCTTTGGGATGCTCCTTTGAATTTTTAGGTTCAACATTCAGTTTATCATATAAATCTGAAATTATTGGGAGTGGTATTTCATCTGACGGTCTCTTTTAAATTGATTTACAAGACAATGTTATTTATAATGCGATACACATTCACAATAATGCTGTCATAAGCGATATGTTGTGAATGAGAATTCCTCTATGTTATGATATCGGAAATTGGGATATATCTCCATAGACAGAATTAAGTGATTAGTAAATGATGGAATACTCAGTACTCTAGACTTTGCTGATTAGAACACTTGTATGGGTTGCATAAAGGGAAAGTAGACTAAAAAGTCAAAAAAATGTGCTAAGAGGAGTACTGAAATATTAGAATCATACATACAGATATTTGTAGTCCAAATATGAACTCAAATGGTCAGAGATACTTCATCTCTTTCATAGATGATTATTCACAATCCATGTATCTTTACTTGCTTCATAATAAACATGAAGTACTAGATGCCTTTAAGGTATTTAAAATTAAAGTAGATAAACAATGCAGCAAGCAAATTAAGATCGTGAGATTAAGTAGATGTAGGGAATATGAATATTATAGTAGATACACTGAAGATGGACAAACACCTGGTCCATTTGCAAAGTTTCTTAAATAGCATGAGATTATTGCCCAATACATTATTGGACATGGTGCAAAATATGCTCAGCAACTCCAAACTTCCAAAGTTCTTGTGGATTGAGGCTCTTAAAATGATAGTGTATATATTAAACCGAGGTCCAACCAAGGCCGTTCCAAAGACGCCTTTTGAGTTATTCAAAGGTTGGAAATTGAGTTTGTGACATGTACGCATTTGGGGATGCCTGTCTAATTAAGAATCTACAATCCACAAGAAAAAAAAAGAAGTTAGATGCAAGGACTATAAGTAGGTACTTTGTTAGATATGCCGAAAAGTCTAAAGGATACATGTCACACTGCAAACCTCGAGTGCATGCTCATCCCTCGGAGGTTGATAAAATTTGTGACGTCCCAGAATGCATCACCAACCCATTCATTTTAATACACATGTGGAAACATATAAACTAATCCACTAACAATAACATATATGGGATAGAAAAATAGGACAGCAAATGTCAAATCAAACACATTATTAAAAACCACAATATGGTTTACAAACAGAGGCCAATTATAGGGTCTAAGTACAGGAGGTCTATCTCCAAAAAGAACTTATGAGCCACCCATGCTCCTGACCTTTCTACCTCTAGCTCCAAGTTCTTCACACTAGAGACTTGAAAATTTAAGCCCATGCCGGGGTGAGACAATGTCTCAGTAAATTCATCCCCTAAACCCCAATTAGGAAGGAAATATGCCTAGAGGCAATCTATATACACAATACATAAGACTTACATCGCCTTAGTTCCCTTATGCATGTTAACACAATTCATATATCACATAAGTGCAGTAACAACACTCGAGCATTTGGAACTTCTCATTTCTATCTTAATCAATCAATCAATCAATTAATCAATTGAATCAATATAATCAATCCATCATTCAATTAAACAATCGCTCACAAGGGTCTCGATTATAAGGCAAAATCGTTATGACATGCCACATATCGTATCACATAATTTCTTCCCATAATTAGGCGCAAACAATTCATATCGGTGGCTCCATCCACACCCGATATTCGCTCTTAATATTCAAATTCCCAATCCAACCTCAATATTCCCACTTAATAATCCAACTCAATGCTCAATACCAGGCTCAAGGTTCTAGAGGTGCCCTCTCCCCACGAAGTTCCGACATCGTGTGGCACTTAGTCCCTGACCACAATCAATCATAGTATGAGGTACTAGAGGTGGCTCTCACGAATTCACACTGTCGTGTAGTACTTAGGTCTCAACTATACTAAACAATAGCTCAAGGTACTAAAGGTGGTTCCCACGAAGTCATGCTATCATGTAGCATTTAGTTCTTGACTATAAAAAGTACTAGTATAAGGTTCCAAAGGTAACTCACATGAAATCTTGCTATCATGTAGCACTTAGCCCATTTACTATGCATGACAATACTGCAAAACTTCTAGAGGTGGCTCTCTTGTGACTCAAGTCACCATGTAGCACTTGGACTTTGACTACTATAAGCAACGGTACAAGGTACTAGAAGTGCCTCACACGATGTTTCATTATATGCGTAGCACTTAGTTCTTTACCAACTCACAACCTATTAGGTTCCCTTTTGAACACAACCTTGTCACTTCATCTTCTTTACCGACACTAGTTCACCTTGTCACTTCATGACAACAATAAACCATCACACAATCATCCAATACCGGCCAAAGACATTTTGCTTTGCACACAAATTCATCAATTAAAATAACGAACTTGGTCTATTTTTGTCATGTTAAAAATACCTGATACAAATAATCATGAGTGGGTATACAGTTAGTTTGAGCCAAAAAAATACTATATCTTCCTTTTCAAAAATATCACTATTTATTATAGTGCTTAAAAATATTTTTTGCATCAAAAACCGATGTTCGGTATTTTCTAAACAAAATACCAAAATTACATAATTTTGGGATAAATACCCAAAATTACAATTTCCACTCAATTTGCAAAATATAGCATTCAATTGCACAAAAGAAGCACATCATTATAAATAGCACAAAATTCCGATCACCGGCTCTCCCAGTATAATTTTCGGAAAATATTAAATAATTAAATAAATACCAAAAATAATTAAATAAATATAATTAATTACCAAAAATACCAACTTAGGCCAGAAATGCTTAATTAACCACTCGAACGGGTCGGGAAAATTTTCTAACCTATCTAGATAAATAGTACGATCTATCTAGTTTCTAATTAGGCTATTATAACCACCTAACATGCACAATTGAACAATTAAATCACTAATTCATTCTTACTAATCACATAAACCCTAATTAACCTTAGCTAATCACCCCTTAAGCAACATTAACTTTCTAAGCAAAGTTTAGTGAGAAAACTCACCGATTTAGCGCAAAAACCAATTCACGACGACGATAGCGCGACGGTGGCCGAAACTTGGGCTTACGGTGACACCAACGGGAGCTTAGACCAAGCCGAAAATGGCCTAACAAATCTCAGCCTAAGCTAAGATTTGTTCTTGAGTTGAGCTGGGTCGGAGATTGGGTTGAGTTGTGGGCTGCATGCAACTGAATGGAGCTGCTGCGGACTTCGAGTAGGCTAGCCAGTCGAGGGCTTAGTTGCGGGCCGTGATTAAAATGGCTAGGTGGATTGGTGGCCGCGCGAGAGAAGGACCAGTGAAGGAGCAACTGGCGAGCTAGGCTGACTTGTGCGAAACGGTGGAGATGGAATGCATCGACGGAGCTGCTGGTGTGAAGATCAGCGGTCAACTGACCAGCTGAGAAAATTGACAAGCTAACCTCCACACGTGGGACGATAGGCAAAAGTGGCGTTGAAGACTTGCGGTCAACTGACCGCTGAAGGAAATGGCGAGCTGACTTCATGAGTGGAGGAGACGGGCAGAGGTGGAGGATGTGTGGCAGTAGGATGGAGAATTCGGTGGAGATGGCAGCAAGAGAGGGAGAGAGAGAGAGAGAAAATTTTGGTGGAGATGGAGCTCACGGTTATAGGCGTGTGGAGGGATTCGGTCTCTGTTGGGAATAGATCGCACGAAGAAGAAGGGGAGGGGAGAGAGAGAGAGAGAGAGAGAGAGAAGGGGAACCAAGGCCTTCAAAGTCAAAGAAAATATCCTATTTTCATTAATGCTTGGCCCCAAAATTCTCCATGTTCATCCCTTTGTCCCCCAATACTTTCTTGCATAATATTTCCACAAATAACCAAGTTGATGTCCAATTTTTGCAGCCCCCATACCAATCTACGAATTTCCCCCAATCAGACTTTAATTTCTTCACGAATCTCTCTAATTTGGTGATCAATTTTGCTAAGGAGAAAGCCCACACAAATTTCACAATTTCCCTTCACCAATTAGCTTCCTTTGGAGGCCAAAAATCCACTTGAAAATGGCCAACCGAATTTCCTTTCTTTTCCAAATCTTCTGAAATTGATTTTCTGTAAAAATTCCGGACTCGCCAAAAATTCTTCGAATGATGAGTCGACGTTCCTAAAATAACTCGTGACACACTAGAACTTTTGATTCCTAAAACCGGGTTCAATTTCCTGGTTAATTTCAATCAGATGCGATTTTAGTGTGACCTAATCTACTAGGTAGCTTTTATGAAGTTTTAGCACAATTGATCAGTGGTCGATTATTTTCGAACCACATTGTACATTTTCGACACATTGACGACTTTCGGTTGTCATGAAAATGTCGAAATTTCAAATACAGACATAGGGTACCAAAACGACAAAAAATCGGTCTAGTACCGATCGACAAGAATTTTGCAATTATGTGGAATCACCCATACTTAATCATGTGATTCTGTCGAATCGACCTATCTCCGATCTTTAACCAATTTTTAACTATGCTGTAATGACCCTTGCAAATAAGCACGGTCGAGTGGTTGATTTCTGGTCGAATTCTCAAGTTAATCGCATTTAGATTCCTTAACGATTTCACCTGATAGGCTACTTATCTGATGAGTGGCCAACTCAAATAAAAGAATTATAAGAGCGTCGATGAAAAGCCCATTTCATTTAATCGAAATTATGAATAAAAATCAAGATGTCACAATACAAGTTTTATTGTCCATCTCACATCACTAGATTTATGGAATCTAGAAATGCTAAATTTCTTGAGGACGACATGATCAATAGGACTGATCAATTTAGGGACCTTATTCTCAAAGAAAATCATTTAGATACTCAACCTTCCACCTCAGGTACTAGATTAGTTGTTGTTTACAACACCCATTCAGTTCAACCGGTCATTGAACAACCAATCATTAAAGATCCACAACTTGTTGATATTGATCCGGTAGAACCAACTGTTTAGCAATTACCAGATACTAGTGAGCTTTTAGTTGAATAAAAAACTCCTCAGGAGAATGATGATGCAATATTAAGAAGATTTACCAGAATAAAAAAAAAAATCAGCAATTTCTAATTACTACATTGTGTATCTACAAGAATCTAACTATAATGTTAGAGTTGAAAATGATCTTGAGACGTTTTCACAAGCCATAAGTTACGATGAATCCAATTTGTGATACAATGCCATGAAAGAAGAGATGAGTTTTTATGAAATCTAATGAAGTTTGGGATTTAGTTGAGTTGCCTAATGGTGTGAAGGCCATTAGTTGTAAATGTGTCTTTAAAATTAAGAATGATCTAGTGCTAGTGAGCATTTGGTATCCAAGCCTAAAAAGTCTCTATATAGCTTGAAACAAGCATCCCGCCAATGGTACTTAAGGTTCCATGAAGTCATCTCTTCATTCGGTTTTGTAGAAATTGTCACATACATACATACATACATACATACATACATACATACATACATATATATATATATATATATATATCTCAGAAGGTTAGTGAGAGCAAAATTTGTTTCATTATGCTATATGTAGATGACATTTTACTTGCAACTAATGATAATGGGTTCTTATATAAGGTGAAATATTTTCTCTCTAAGAGTTTTGACATAAAGGATATGAGTGAAGCATCTTATTCCATTGGCATTAAGATTCATAAGGATAGACCTCAAGGTATATTAAGACTATTTCAAGGAACCTATATCAATAAGATCTTAGAGAGATTTCGAATAAAAGATTATTCACCAAGCATAACACCCATTATGAAGGGTGATATGTTTAATTTGAACCAGTGCTCAAAGAACGACTTTGAAAATGTACAAATGAAAAACAACCCATATGCTTTACCGTCGAAAGCTTGATGTATGCTCAAATTTGCACTGGACCTAACATTGTTTTTGTTGTAGGAATGTTAGAAAAATACCAGAGTAATCTAGGTATGGACTACTAGAGAGTTGCACAGAATGTTATGAGGTACCTTCAAGGAACAAAGGGACACATGCTTATGTATAGACGAATGGATAACTTGAAGGTAGTTGGTTACTCGAACTTAGACTTTACTAGTTGTGTTGATTCCTATAAATCAATATCGAGATATATTTTTGTGTTTACTAGCGGAGCTGTATCCTAGAGAGGTGCAAAACAAATCTTGGTTACTGCTTTCACTATGAAGGCAAAGTTTGTTTCCTGTTTTGAGGCAACCTCACATGGTATGTCATTGAAAAGTTTCATATCATGACTTAGAGTTGTGGATTCCATTTATAAGCTATTGAGAATGTATTACGGCAATTCAATTATAGTTTTCATGGTTAAGAACAAAAAAAGTGGTAGTCTAAGGGTGCGTTTGGTAACGATTCTGTTCTCGGGAACAAATTCTGATCCTAAATTTTTTTTTTTATTCTATTCATGGAAACTGATTTTGAGTAAAAGAATGCGTTTAGTAATTGTACAAAATTTCTAATTCTAGAATAGAATTGTGTTTGGTACCGTGTTCATTGATTCTGTTCCAAATCAATTTCTTTTAATTTTTAAATAATTTTTATAATTTTTTCCTTTTTTATTTTCTTTTATTTTCCTTTTCTTTTTTTTTTTTTTTTCCTTTTTTTTTCTCCTATTCTTCTTCTTCTTCTTCAGGCTAGTCGCCGGTCCAACAACCGGCCAAATGAGGGCCGGCAACCTCACCGGAGCGTCGCCGGCCCTTGGCAAGGTCATCCCTCATCGGCTGAGCCTCTCCGGTAGCTGGGCCAGGCTCGCCCAGTCCTGGCGAGGCCAAGCCTCACCGGTGGCCAGGTCGGCCTTACTAGGGCTAGGCGAGGCCTACCCGCCACTTTGGCGAGGCTAGGCAAGCCTCGCCGGTGGCCAAGCAAGCGAGGGCTAGGTGAGGCCAGCCTGGCCACCGGTGGGGTTGGGCATCGCAAGGCTCGCCGGTGGCCAAGCGGGCCTCGCTGGGGCTAGTCGAGGCCCACCTAGCCACCAGTGGGGCTGAGCGAGGCTTGCCTAGCCACTGGCAAGGCTCGGCCTCACTAGATCTGGCGAGGCCGAGCCTTACCGGTGGCTGGGCTTGCCTCCGGTGAGCTCGCCGGACCTCGCCTTGGCCTGGCAAGCCTCCGGCAAGCTTGCCAAATAGGTTGCTAGCAACCGGCGGCGGCGGATGGGGCCGACGGACGGCGAATGGCGGCTGCGGCCGACGGACGGCGAACGGCAGCTGCGGCCGACGGACGGCGGACGGCGCGGCGGGCAGCAGTCGCGAGATGGCAGTCGATGAATAAGAAGAACAAGAATTTTGATTCTCTTTTTGATTCTTAGACCGAGAATCATTTTTTTTTTTTTTTTAATTCTCAATTCTTGTCCAAAACTGATTCTGGGAACAAATTTGTTCCCGGGAACCAAAAATTTACCAAACGCGATTTTGTTCTTAAACTGATTTTGGGAACAAAAAATCATAATCAGGTACTATTTGGATGGTTACCAAACAGTGCCTAAGCAAACACATCGACATCAAGTATTTAGCCATTAGAGAACATGTTAAAGATAAGAAAGTGATCATAAAACACGTGAGTACTAGATTAATGATAACTGATTTTTTAACTAAATGCATGCTGCCAAGGAGTTATAAGGATCATGTATTCAAAATGGGCATTGGTCCAATCATGTAAACTTTTCTTTATATGAAAGAATTTGTGAGTTTTTTATTAATTTGCAATGTTTTTTTTTCAATACGGTTGTATACATTTAGTTATTTTGAGAAAAAAAAATTACGTTTGACCTGGAGTAAATATAAGGTTTATTAATAAGTTATGTTATCACATATGGGCTCATGAAATGCATTGTGATACATAGAAGATGGTACTCGTTCTAAAAGGACTCATCGCCGTGATTCATGTGTTTTTTTCAACATGAAATTTATGTGGGTTTGGGTTAATATTTCATTTAATGGAATATTGGGATCAAGTGGGAGAATGTTATATTATATTTTATTAATCTAAATGTGATCCCAATTTTATATTTCCCAATTAATTCCAATTTATTGCACAATTCATTACCCGCGTTTATTACGTGATATTTGCTCATTAATATGTCATCATAACGGTCTTAATGGAAGATGTCAGTAATGTAAGAAATTGAACAAAACGTCAGGTTCTCTAGTCCTAATACATCACTACAGAAAACACACCATTATGTTTGAGGGGTATAGGCTAATGAAACGGGACATTGGTGTTTCCATATTCGCAGATTGATCGTGCTTCGTGGATCCATCCAAGGTTTTAGGGTTTTCGGCATTTGCAAATTTTCATCAATAGCTGTAGGTATGTTGATTTTTATGTTTCCACAAATCGATCCTGAATTTTTTATGAATTTATCCATGAATGATAAATCGGAATTGTCAGGTTTTATTTAGAATTAGTCTTACGATTACATGATCTTGGGATGCAAGCAAAATGCAAAGGAAGGCCAGAATGTCATGTTGGCGAAGAGAGTACTTATGTAGTTCATGACTTCGGAACCCGTATTCGCCGCGTTCCATGAAAGTCTTGGTCCTTTGATAACACTAACTAAATGGCACATGCAAAAACCCACCTCCCGCACCGAAACTTCTGGGTCAAAGCAATGAAGCTAACCAACATGACGTCAAAGTGAAGATCTCGTTCATATTATCTTGCAAAAGATAATGCGAAAAGCCTTAACGAAGAAGACAAAGAGCTGTACTCGTCGAGGTCTTGAAGCAATGGAGCAGGCAGGCAGTGATCTGCTCCCGTATAAATAAGTGGTCGGAAGAGCTTTCGTTTTCATCCTCAAACCAATCTCTTGCGACTGTCCTCACTCGGCCAAATTAGATCAGAAGAATCTCAACGAGAGAGACAGTACGAAGGTCTGAGCTTGCTTTTGCGGGGAGCTGTGTTCTTGTGTCTTGTCTCACTAAAATGGTTCTGTTTTCATACATCTGCAGATGAAGATTGTGATGCAGGTCCAGATGAAATGCGGAAAGTGCAGGACCAAGGCATTGCAGATCGCTGCTCAAGCACATGGTGATTCATTGTCCCTACACTGCATAAACCTCGCATTACGATGCGTTTTCTCTATGTATTTCACAATTTTCATCCGGCCTCTGGCCTTGTCGTTTCTTGATGCACTCTGCAGTGCTTTTGATGCAGATAACTGGGATTAAGTCGTCGTTGTATCTGCAGGTACGGAATTCGTAGGGTTCAACGGAGAGCGTCAAGATGAAGTGGTGGTGATAGGGAGAGGAGTTGATGCTGTGGAGATTGTGAGCGCAATGAGGAAGAAGGTTGGGACGACGAGGCTACTAAGCGCTGAGGATTGATTGAGGAAGCCTAAAGCTAGATCGAGACGGGCCTATCGAGTTTAGAAGATTTCAGAATTTTCCATTAAGCACATAGATAGATTTGATTCTTCTTTCCATACATATTGTCATTCTTCTGGTCGTAGAAAAAGTGAAGCCAGATACTTTAATTCTTGGACTGTCAATTACATATTATGTTATTCATGCATGGTTATACTTTGAATAATTGAGTTACGCTGAGTTTGTTCATTGATTACCTGTAATCTGCCGTATACATATTAATTACTTGTTATCGGTCAAAGATCGACTCACAAAAGTTATTAAGTGAAAATAAGGGTGAGCAACGGTCTCTGTTCAATTCGGGAACCATCAGAATTGGCCTTGCCGGTTTGGTTCAAGATTGGTTTCCAGGACAATCGAATAATTCCATGGGCTGAAAATCTGGGGATCAGTGAGGTTCAATTCAATTCCATGGTTGAGCCTTAAACCCACCGGTTCTACTAGGTGTTGACACCTAGTTTTGGAAAAATAAAATTGCATTTTGAACAAATAAAAAGAAAAAGGAAAATGAGGGGAAGATCAGTCTGATTTGGTTATGAATGGAATGTGGAAATTCTGATTAGCCATCTTTGTTCCAGCGAATATTCAAATCATAGTAAATGTGGAAGCAAATTCTCGATCAAATAAATTTAGTGAATAAAAAAGCAATGAGTTTGATAAAAGGAAAGGAATTGAAACATCCAAGGAAAAATCAAGCCGATTGCAAGATTTTGCTCCAATTTGCAGATCATAAATTGAGGCAACGAAAAAGAAAGCTAAAAATTGCCATGGAAGATGGTGCTCGGAACCACTATAAAAGGGACCAAATTTTGTGAAAAAGGGAGGGACGAGAATGCACGGCCACAATTCAGAGAAAAGAGAACGAGAGCACCTTCGTTCGCGAGAAAAGAATAAGATATATAGAGCCCACCATTGAAAGAAGCTCACGGCCAAGAGGACATTGCTGCCGATTCTTCATCAAGAGCTCACCCTCACTTTCTGCGATTACTTTCTTTCTTCCTCAGATTTGCGGTCAGGTGAGATCTTCGTTCGCTGCTTTGGCAACACCGGAACCAGCGCAATTCGAATAACAACGAAGCAGTTCCCAGTTGCTACGTGGTCACGTGACCTTGTCTAACATCAACGTTGCTTCCTTCCTGTCCCACGACGAAGCACTTGCTGTTCCCGTTCCTGCTGCCGCTGTGACAGCGACGCCACTGTGGGCCCGAATAGAGAGATGCTAAGCTTGTCATCACTTTTCAAGACCTGCTGCACACAGCGAGCTATGGCTGTTGTGATCCATCGAGTCGCAAGCTAAACTTAGACGATCAGCTGCGTCATCTCGTGCTGCTAATTGTTCCACCCGAGTTTTTGTTTTCACAGGTCTATAAAGGTTCGTCCGTGTCCACCAAACCGAGAGCCCCAACCTCAACGACTAAGCCGTTGACCCGATAAGCCACGAGCTTTACGCTCACCGTTAAGTTCCAGCAATTCCAGGCGTGGTTCTTTTGCCGAAAGCACTCACGTTGAACATTATCGGTCAAGAAGACAATTCCACTTGCTGCATGAAGAAGATCCATTGACCTTGACTTGAAAAAAGGGTCTAAGTCTACCGAGGCCTACTTGCTGTCCATGACGTTCGAAGACTTGCGGGTTATTGAAGCTCTCGCTGGCCACATCGGGAGTATCATCATGCGCCATTGACGACGAAGCTGTTTTGTACTTTGAGCCAGAGAGCTAGAGTTGCTGCCCAAATCCCGAGCCACGAGTCCTTACGTGATTTCGCTTATCATCCGTGAATCATCACCATTGACGCCACCGAGGAGCCAATCGCCATCACCGGTCATCCGTTGAGCAGATTCCATTCGATTCAAATTTGACAATATTATTTGCGAAATTAGGTAATTATCTTATCTAAATTTGATTTGGATATTTTATTGCCTAATACATGCTTTTCAATATCTTACGTGCAGATTTGAATTATGGACGCGCTTCCGGTTAGGATTTATTGCCTAATTCGCAACCACACGCGGACTTTTTATTCTATCTATAAGGCTTTAGATGGAATAATTATTCACGCGGGAGTAAGATTGATATTTTGATCTTTAAGGCTTAAGATCAATTTATCGGTTTTATTAGCGAAATAATCAAGTTTGATTTAGATATTGTTTCCTGATTCAGACGATGTGGGATATCTTTGATAATTCTGAATGATTTTGTGCTTATTGTTTTATCTATCCCGAAAATACAAAAAAAAAAAAAAAGATTGCATTTGCATATCATGTAGATTATATTTGATTTCCTATGTAGAATTGCATGATAGAATAGTTAGGTACATTTTTAATTATATTAGAATGCATGTTTAGATAATATCTAGGTTAGATAATATCTTGGAATTAAATTGCATGTCAAGATAAATTTCTAAGTTAAGATAGGATTCAGATTAGTCTATTTCCTAACTTAAAATAGATAATATCTCACTTTAGTTAGATTTTTATTGTTAGTTATTTTTAATTACGAATTTTTATTAAAAAAAATTTAAAAAAAAATCATGCGCATGTCATATAGGATTAGATTAATGAAATGCACGTCATTTAGTAATTCTTGCTAGGTCCATTTAATTAGAAATTTCATGTCTTTAGAATTAGGTCATTTAGTTAATATTGCATTGCATATTGCATAATTTTCATTAATTAAGTGAAAAAAAAAAAAAAGAAATTGCGTGGTAATTAGAAACCATATCTAAGGTTGTTGATGTGGTTTTTAACTTAACATTGCAGATGCTTTCGTTGCTTGTAAGTTTTTTTGCAATTTATTTATTATTTATCTGAGTGTTAAATTGGTGGATTGCGCACCCGCATAATCACCTCACATGTTAGGAAAATAGATCTAAAATCAATTTAAGCTGCCTGCAAAAAACATTTTTTTGAAAATAAAAGAATGGTACCGAAAGGGCATTAGAGAAATCTAGTGTAACCAAGTCTTCGTACCCATAGTCTCTGTTCGTAGGAGTAAAGTGAAACTCCCGTTACTTTACGTGGGTTTCTAATCGACCCACCAAAAAATAGATTAGTGGCGACTCCTGATTAAAAAATCAATTGCATGTTAAGAACTTAAACCTAAGTCGCGAATTGGTATGGGCTTGGGAGAGCCCGAGTTAAGTCTAGGCTTAACAATCCATTAGCCAAATCCTAGGTGGACCACCCCGAATTTTAGGTCACGACACTAGGAACCGAATCCACAAGGTCGGTTTCACGGAAGAACCAGTCTTGAACCAAATCACCAAATTTTTCTTAGAAAGCTATAGCAAGTTAACAACTTAAAATAAATAAAAAATAAGAGGCCCCCAAAGACATGCAACTGAACAAAATCACATGCACAATCTGAGCCCACATCCATCTCTTTCTAATCAAAATAAAATTTATAATACAGATTAAAAATTCAAACTCATGGCTCTTGCTTCACTCTTTCTTTTTCTTATGTTTCCTCCCGTTCCGCTTCTCCTATCTCTCTCTGTTCTCTTGCTCTCAGTCTCTCATTTCTCCGGTTTCCCCTCTCGGTTCGGTCTCTTGCCGTCTCGAATGCGGACCCAAGATAGATCGGTACTTAAAATCACTACTTGCTAACTTAAATTGAGAATTAGAAGTTAATATAAATAGGGAGTTCCCAGCTCTAAGGTACTCGATTCAGTGCCTGATTCTAGATTTTCTGGAACCAGCCCCAGTCTAGCTCCATAAAAGGACCATATGGATCATACTCACTCCTAAGTGACAAGAACATATAGAACCTAATCAATGCTTAGGATCATAATAATTTAAAAAAAAAAAATAAAACCTCAGTTATTAGGCATTGGACCAAGGGCTCAAAACACAGATTGTCAGAAAAGGTTTTTTAATGAGAATGTTTTCTAGCAACAAAATAATTTTCCTGAAACGAGTGGATCCGCAATACTTGACCATCCACTGTTACTCTTGATCTATTAGGTTTAAGTATGAAAACTTCTTAGGTATTCCAAGTGCATAAGTCCCGGTAAATCACAAATTTTAATATTGGTAGGTCCACATGATTAAAAAATAATTGGATGATTTTGTAGTGAGTTCAAACTAGGGGTAAGCATGGTCCAGATTGGACCAGTCCACTCCCTAACCCTAGGACAGACCCACATAGTATTGGTCCTTAATTTTTGGGACAGAGGACCGACCCTATTAAACTTGAGACTGAGGACCGGACCGATCCAATGGGTTCATTTCTGATCAGTCCGATTCTAGGGTCAACTCGAGACCAATCGATAAGTTTCTAATCAGACCGACCCTACTCTTTCATTTCAAATAAATTCATGTACGAAACACATATAATCTCCTCAATCACTCATATATTCCAATTGTAATTTAAATCTCCTTCCTAAATACAATCAGATTCATCCACAATGAACGAAACAAAATCTATCATTTTGTGTGCATATCTTTATGATTGTTTTACATGCATATGCGTGTGATTCTGTGCTAGTACGTACATGGTAATAAACGAGTTGTAAAATATAGGTACACATTATTCTTATATGTACATATTTTATCCGATATATTAACTAAAATGTGGGTATCAATTTTTTGGATCAAGCTCGAGACCTTTAATTGTGATGTTATGTGCCTGAACAATTAGGGTGCATTTGATAACTATTCTATTCCCAAGAATAATTTTTTATAAAAAAATAATTCCTTTTTATTCTGCTCCGTGAATAACTTCAAATATTTTAAGATGTTTGGTAACTATCTAAAATTTATATTCCTAGAATAGAATTATGTTTGATATCATCCTCAAAATTTCTACTCCAAATCTTTTTCTTTTAATTTATTAATAATTGTATCATTTTTTCCTTTTCTTTTTTTTTTTTTTTATTTCCCTTCTTCTTCTTCAAACTTTGGCCAGTCGCCAACCTTGGGATGACCAGCGATTAGCTAGACGAGGGCCAACAACCTTGTCGAAGCATCACTAGCCTTCAGCGAGGCCACACCTCATCAGACGAGCCTTGGTTGGGCGAGTGGCCTCGCCCAGATCTGGCGAGGCCGAGCATGCCTAGCTGCCAACGGGGCTTGACCTCACCTAGCCACCACAAGGTCAACCTCACATTGGCTGAGTGATGCCAACCTCGCGATGGCCCTATGAGGTTGAGCCTTGCCAGCGGCTAAGCGGGTGAGCTTGACCTCGCTAGATTTGGGCAAGGTCAACCCTCGCCTAGCCATGACTAAGCCATGCCTTGCCCAGCCAGGTTAGGCCCGCGGTGGCCGAGAGGCCTAGGCCACCAATGGCTAGGCGAGCCTTTGAGGAGCTCGCCAAGCCTCACCCAACTGGTCACTAACGTCGGTGGATGATAGCGGCAGTGGTAGTGGAAGAAGGAGAGAGAAGGAAGAAGAACAAGAAGAAAAGAAAAACAAAAATGAATTGACTTGATTTTGGAATTGTTTCTGAAAATAAAAAATTAAATTTTTTTTTTTACTTCTCGATTCTACTTCAAATCTAATTCCCGGGAACAAAAAATATTACCAAATGGATTTCTATTCCAAATCTACCCCCAGGAACAAAAGAATATAAATTTTACTGCATGTTCCCAAACACACCCTTAATCTTAATATCCAAGAGAGAATTTATGTAATTCATTGCTTTAGAACACGTATCGAACGCGTTCTATGATAGTCTAGATGCTTCTTATTAATACTAAGATCAATGGCACATACAAAGACCCCCTACACGCGCCAAAAATCTTGGGTCAACCTTTGCAACCAACGTAGCGTGCCGCCAGCCACGTCGAGCGTTACGTGCAATTTCGCAGCAATGGCGCGAAGTGGAATGACGATCTACTTACGGCTGCAGTAGAGTCATAGTGACGATCTCGTTCACACTGTTCTTTCGAAGAAGAGGAAAAAAACAAAAGAAGAGCCTTAACGACGAAGACAGCTGTCCGCGTCGAGGTCTAGAAGCAATGGAGCATTTGCGTGATCTGCTCGCGTATAAATAAGCGGGTCGCAAGACCTCTCGTTTTCATCACTCATAACTACTCGAGCCAAGCTATCGCGGGTGTCTTCACTGCAAGCCAAATTCGATCAAAGAATCCCAGCGAGAGAGACAGCACGAAGGTCTGTGCATACTTTGCTATTGCAGTGAGATCTGTTCTGTTGTATTTGTGTCTAATGTGGTCTTGTCCTCTTTTATTTCCCGTCATTTCCAGATGAAGATCGTGATGAAGGTAGAGATGAATTGCGGGAAGTGCAGGACCAAGGCATTGCAGATCGCTACTCAAGCAGATGGTGATTACTTATCCCTACACCTCTTTCTCTTTGTTTTCCTTTGTAGATAGACACGATGCATGTTGATAAACTTCGCAATTCTCTTTCGCCCTTTGGCCCAGTTGTTTTGTGAGTTAGTCCGAGTTTGTAAAATCTCTCTTTTCACTACTGCCAAAATACGGAAACAAACCGAACTGAATCAGCCGTCTTTCGGTGCATTTTGTGGTGCCTGATGAAAAGAACTGGGATTGATCTGACCTTTCCTCGTTGTGCTCGTAGGTGCGGAATTCGTGGGGTTCGACGAGGAGCGTCAGGACGAAGTGGTCGTGATAGGGAGAGGAGTTGATGCTGTGAAGATTGTGGGAGCATTGGGGAAGAAGGTTGGGAAGACGAGGCTGATAAGCGTTGAGAATGATGTGATGGAGCCTAAAGCTTAGAACGAGACGGACATAGAGTTCGAAGATTTCAGGATTTTCTATTACGCACATATCGCCCTTGATTACTTCTTCCATGCAAATTCTCATTCTTCCTGCAGAAAAGTGAAGTCATTTTCTTCTTGGACTTCATTTACATTTTGTTATTCATGTATGTATGCTGTTAAAAATCATATGCACTTGTAGTTTGCCCTCGTGCTTTGTATAATTGAGGAACACTGTTTGATTATTGATTACCTGTTTCTGTCCTATATGTATTAATTACTTGTTACCGGACATAGATTAACTCACAAAAATTATAAAGTGAAAGTAAGGGTGAGTAACATGTGTCCATTTAATTGGAAATTAGTCAGAACCGGCCTTGCCAGTCTGGTTCAAGGCTAATTCCCTAGACAAACTAGTAAGCTGAATCTAAAACCTTGGAATTGACCAGGTTGATTTTATTTGGGATGAGCCTTAAATCTTACTGATTTACTTGGTAAAACTTCAGATGGTAAAACCCATCTTGAACTGATTAGCAAAATTTTCTCATGGAAAAATTCTAACAAGTTTAACAACTTTAAAATCATAAGAGGCTCTAGAGATAGGCAATTGATTTAGACTACATGCACAGCCAGAGTCCACATCCTTCTCTTTTTAATCAAAATATAATTTACCGTACAAATTTAAAAGTCAAACTCCTAGCTCTAACTTCACTCTTTCTTTTTCTTTTTCTTCTTCCTTCCTCCTTTCCACCTCCACTCTCTCTCTCTCTCTCTCTCTCTCTCTCTGTACGGTCTCTTCCTGTCTCGGATGCAGACCCAAGATAGATTGGCACTTAAAATTATTAGTTAATAACATAAATTGAGAATTAGAGACTAATTTAAATAGGGAGTTATAGATGAAAAAAATAAGGTGGGATGATTCTCAATTTGATCTTGAACCAGCCTCTAGAGTAAGATAACCCGAATCATACTCACTCCTAAGTGTTATGAGTGTGTGGAACCTAATCAGTGCTTCAGATTGACATAATCATTTATAAAATAACTTCATATACTAGGCATTCACCAAGGATTTAAAACCCAAATGATGTAAAAAGTTTTTTTATTTAAATGTTTTCCAGCCACAAAATAATTTTCTCACCCACGTTCAAAGTAGGCATCCGGATATATCATCTACGTCATATTTTGGCCTTGTCCAAGGCCACATTAGTTGAATTTGGTTGCATTTAATAAACACGATGTCATAATTTGAGTCCAGGTTCCCATCCCCATGGAATGCTCCAGCTATATCATTTTGAGAAGGACGTCTTGTGGGTGCACTTGAAGCTTTCGCTTAGAAGACTTTTTCTTAAGTCAACTTTAAATTAATCAGCCGAATAACGGAAGTTCGCCGAGTCTTTACGCTCTCAATCGGACCAAATCAAAAGGGCACATGACGATCATGTAGAGAACGTCCAATTGAATGATTTTGTGCATTAATAAACACGAATTTGCCTTAGGGAAGCACCTATATAGCTGTATGAATATCTCCAAGTTCATAGAGCTTCAGTTTTTGCCACAAATTACTGACATAAACAGCGGCCGCTACGAATGAGTCATGAAAAATATGTATACATTACTCTTACGTATGCTTCTGACTTTGCCCTTGAGTGCACTTTGATAATTGACTCATAGAATGCATTTTACATCCGATATATTAACTACAATTTTGAGACCAATTTTAATTGAAATCAAGCTTAAGACCTCTAAATCTAATTCCATGGCTTTAGCGCATGTATTGGACAGTTCTATAAATGTCATAGTCCTTCTTATTAAATACTAATGAAATGGTACACGCAAAAACTTCCGACACACACCGTAATTTTGGATCAAAAAGATGGAAATGACAGCTAAAGAACGTGACACGTCAATGCAAACCTGCATGCAATCCTAAGTTATCCGAAGAGGAGATATAATGATCAAAAGAAGAGGCATTTCAAGTTAAAATAATGGGATTACCTTAAATAAATTTCAGCCCAAAACAAAGCATTGACCAAGACTGGAGTCCACTCCACGTGGCGTACATCCCACATCGCAGCTTCGTAGCAATGGCGTGAGAGTGACGATCACGTTCGGGGAAATAGCGCCAAAGCGAAGATCTGTAACGCGTCCAGGTCCTGAA
This sequence comes from Eucalyptus decipiens, assembly GCA_014182575.1. Classification (NCBI taxonomy): domain Eukaryota; kingdom Viridiplantae; phylum Streptophyta; class Magnoliopsida; order Myrtales; family Myrtaceae; genus Eucalyptus; species Eucalyptus decipiens. The sequence goes on along the minus strand of CM024613.1, from coordinate 60,551,937 downwards.
GCAATGGAGCATTTGGGTGATCTGCTTGGCGTATAAATGAGTCGCCAAGAAAGCTCTCACTTTCATCACTCATAGCTCCAGCTAAGCACTTGTGCGAGACCAAGGCATCGCAGATCGCTGCTCGAGCACATGGTGATTCATTATCCCTGCACCACATAAACCTCGCATTCCATGTATTTTTGCATTTGATATATTTCGGAATGCTCTGGAAACGGAGTGAGTCGGAAGCGTCGGACGGGGTCGGAGGACGAGTTCTTTGACTAGATCTGCGACCTCGTACTGGTCTTCTTCTTCCATTGTAGAACGTGGAGAGAGAGAGAGAGAGAGTTGGGTGGGGGCGAGTAAGAGTGGTGATGGCTTCTTTTTTATTATTTAAGGGCGCCGAAATGATGGATTTCGTATGGAAAATTTAAATGAAAAATTGACCACCTTGCAAGATTGAGAAAGTAATTCGAGAGAGAAAAATGTACTAGGTTGTTTCCTTTTATACGAGGTCTTGTCTTAACTTTACTCAAACGGTCATGTTGTTTCTTTTTGTACATTTGCTTTCATAGTTCTATCCCTTGTATAATTAAATTTTTTTGACCACCAAAAACCCCAAACTGGTTTTTTTACCCCAAACACTAAAAAAATGCAAAATTGCCTTAACGTATTCAATTTTTATGCATTTTTTAAAGTATATTTATCACAAATTTACCAATTTAGGTTTTTTTGCAGTCGAGAATTAGTTGGGGGTAAATTTGTCTAAATGTACTTTTTTTTATAGTCGATCGGGGGTAAATTTGCTTCTTTTTTTTCATGTTCTTTTTGTCTATTTTTATTTAGAAAAGGCAAAATTGCTGATTATCATAATTAAACATTTCATTCTTTTTTTCTTTTTCTATTTTTGTTTAATGTGGCTCATAATTAAACATTTCACCTGTTTTGTATATAGAATGTGGCTATTATATAGCTTTTTTTTTCTTTTTTAAATTTTACTTCCAAAAAGAAAGTTTTGTTGAAAAGAACAATTTCTCGGAAATCTAATTCTTTTTACATTGTTGAGCAAATTAATGAGTTAATTGTCAAGTAGAATCTAGAAATTAACATTGACAATTTTGTTAAAAAAACTTATCTTTGTAACCTTTTACTTCTGTTGAGCATATCACCACCAAATTCTTCCTTTTCTTGATTTTTGTTTGAAAACACTTCATGAATGATAATTTTTTTGTCAATTCAAATCGATGAGATTTCATTGGCATTTAAAGAAAACATTTGTTATTTAATAAATATTGTGATTTAATTACGTTTCATCTTTTAAAATTTCACATTGAAGAATATAACTATGATTTTATTTTAGAAATTCTTCATTTTTTTTTTCAATTTCATCGACCATCCCATTATATGTCTATGTGTACAACAAATAGTTTAAAAGAAAGAGTTTGTGAAAGTTTATAAACAAATTATTACATTAAAAAATTGTATGTTAAAATTTTTTAGATTCTACTTGTCAATTAATCCACAAAGCTGTTAAACAACTTTGGAAAAATTAGATTTCTTGAAAATTTCTCTTTTTGACAAAACTAATCTCTACATTAGCAAAATCTAACAATAAATTGAAAACACAATACCTTTAATATACATGACGTACCCACAAAAGAAAAAACACGTGAAATCTTAATTATGGCAATTAGATGCTACATAGAAATAGAAAACTAGAAAAAAAAAAGGGATGTAAATAAGTAGGGGCACCACTTTAAATTACAATTGATGATCGATGGTGATTTTGTTTTTTGATGAAAATTGGGTGGATATAATCATATAAGGGGTGGAAATAGGGCCCCTAGTGCTATATTGGATATTAAAAATGCACAATCAATAGTTCAAATCGAAAACCTCACATCAAATATGTATTAATAACCAAGCATTAAACAAAATATTAAGATCTCGTTTATATGTAGCTGAAACCAAAGCCTATACTTGTTTAATGATTTTTTCATGGATATTAAAACTACACAATTAGTTATCAAAAACCGAAAAATGTCAAACCAAATAATGTATTAGCAACCGTGCGTTAACCAATATATTAAGATCTGGTATATAATTAGCCGAAAACCAAAGCCATACCAATTTCATGATATGTGGATGACTTGTGTCGAACTTTCACTACCACCTTCGCGCTCCCATCCTTAATCCTACCCCCTAGCTCTCTCATTAACTCAATAAGTCGGTCCATGGATCCATTTATTCTTCAAACGCAACAATATTAAGGAGGAAAAAAAATGCTAAAAGTGAATCCCGCATCGGGTCGGGTTAGATATGGGTTGAGCCCCCACACTTTTGACCAGCATACTTGAATGCAGGTTCAAACTCGAGAAATTCAATGTTAATTTCATGATATCTATGTTTCTGCAGACATGAGTTGATTCAATTCAAAAAGTTCATATGAAAGCGAATGCATTTTTTCTTTCTCCCTATTTTTCGACTTTTTGTACCAAAGCAATGGCTTGATTTTGCTTGTGCACGATACGCCTATTGGATGATGTGGACCACCCGATGTGAGCTCGGGCTCACTGCCCCTGGTGCACCCATATGTCTTTCCACACGATCTAAGGGCTAGGAGTCCACACGCACCTGTTGCATTGCACCTAACAATATTTTGCTGAGCACAACCCACTCCCTCCTCTCCACTGCATGTCTTTCGGGAATTCCTGCTCCGGAAAGTTTGCTCCGTGGGAATAAGTATAGTCATATAAAAGGTCGCGAATTTTCAAGAATTCTAGCCGAGAAGGCCGGGGATTGAGAATCCAGTCTTCACAACTTGTGAATGAGCTTGATTAAGCCAACGCATTACTGAAGGTCTTAGTCCTCGTTTAAAAATATAAAATTAGGTCTTTGTTGCTTTAATCATACTACAATTTTACATAGCACCAATACTATCCATTGCATATGGGGAATCCTCGTAATATGTGATTGGGTCAAAAGGAATTACTTTTCATCCATGTGCTTTCATAACTTTTTCTAGTTAATTTTATATACTTTCTATTTGTCTAATCGAATCCTAGGTCGCAAATTTTCTAACCAAGTCCTCCTGACATCAAATCCAGCTCCAAGTGAGCATTGGCATACTTTATCAACATCACGCAACAATTATGTTAGCTGAAGTTACTCGGACTTGGCATTCGAGGATCTCGAGATGTAAATGCAAGTCCCCATTTCCATGAAATGCTCTAGCCAATACCATTGTGCAATGGACGTCTTGCTGGAGCACGTGAAACATTCACTAAGGAGACTTCTTCTTAGTCAACTTTAAATTAATCAGCTAGGTAACGGTAGTCCACCGAGTCTTTCTGCTCTCGACCGGACCGAATCAAAAGGCCACATGACCACAATGTAGAGAACGTCGAATTGAAGATTTTGCACGTTCATACAAACGAAATTTGCCTTAGGGAAGCAGCTAACTAGCTGTAACGCGTCGAAGTCTTAGGAGCACGTCTGAGTTCGTATTATATAAGAAGCACTGCAGGGGTCCCTTTTGTTTTTCCTCGTTCATCTGAGCATAAGCATTTCGTCCAACGTGTCATTTTGGCAGAGAAACTGATAACAGAGACGACATGACCAAGGTAAGTACTTGCACTAGTATAGTCGATAGTTTTTATCTATTTATTTTGTGTTTGTGTTCGCATTTGTTGTTTGCTAATCAACTCCATCATTTTGCAGAGGAAGATTGTGATTAAGCTTGGTGTGCAGGGCCAGAGATACAAGACCAGGGCACTTCAGATTGCAACTACAGCCGATGGTGACAGACCCTAGAAATCGTATATCATAGTCAAGATACCCCATTACCCAATTTAATCCCGAAAAATATTTTTATCATGTCATAAATATTTAATATTACTTCAGAAGGAGTACTCTTTACACAAATTGGTATAAGAAAGACGGCTTTTATTGTAACGATTTTTAGATGGCACGATTTTTTATTGATTATCTTTCTAATACTATATAAGAATCCACATCTTTAAATAATAGATCTGCGTAGAGGTAATTTAGCATGCTCTATGTCATTGTAGGGGTGGAATCTGTGAGTTTTCATTAAGAGCGTGAAGAGGAGATGATGGTGATAGGGAAAGGAGTTGATGCAGCGACGATCGTCAGCAAATTAAGGAAGAAAGTTGGGAAGTCGACCAAGTTACTAAGCGTTGAGGATCTTGTGGATTAATTAATGAAACCAAAAGCTAAAACCAGCATGGAAGACATTGTCCTAGATTCCATCCTTACTTTTCTAGGGCATTTACTTTATTGCTTTGTTCTTCGTGAACTATTTTACTAGTCGTGCGTGTGTATTTGTATTCTGAGTCCAAGTTCTTTGGCCGCTTGAACTTGTCCTTATCCCGCATATTAGATGGCACTTTTGTTTTACGGACTAGTTTCTTTGATCTATCCTTCTAAATAATATTTCCTTTTCGTCCGCTTTTAATGATTATGTGCATGAGCATGACCTCTTCTTTTTCTTTTCTTTTTTTTTTCTTTTTTCCATTTAATGGTTATGGGTAGTGCACACAATGTCTTTTACCAGGGGTTCTAGTCAACACTTTGGTTGAAAGACACTGTGTGAAGCCTCAATTGACCAGCAGGAGTCTAAACTTCACAAGGCTTTACCAACGATAGTCTAGTAATTCGACACCCTACCTAGATGCTACACCTTTTTAATGTCCAGTGGCCTGCACAACCTTGTCTTCTAATTCCCCACTAGTTTTTTCTTCCTAGCGGAGTGGGAATACAGGAGGTGACATTGGGGAGTCCCAACCCTCAGCAGTTCTTCACTCTGTTTTTTCTCCTTTTAGCCTTTTAAGGACTTACTCAAGTCTACAAATCTATCATTATATCCGCATTTTAGATGGCATCTTTTTTTCTGCGAACTAGTTTCTTCGAGGGCTGTTTGTTAACCATCCAAATAGTAACTAATTCTGATTTTTTTTGTTCCCAATAGTAGTTTTGGAACATAATCGCGTTTGGTAAAATTTTTGTTCTCGGGAATAAATTTATATTTTTTATTCCCGAAAGTAGATTTGGAACAAAATTAAGAATAAAAAGAAAAAGTTGATTCTTGTTTCCGAGAACAAATCTAAGAATCAAGACCATATTTCTCTTATTCTTCCCTTTTCTTCTTCTTCATCTACCGCCATCCCGTAGTTGCCGTCCACCGTCGTCCGCCGCCGTCCGTCGTCTGCCGTCTGCCGCTGTCCATCGTCTGCCGTCCACCACCGCTAGTCGCCAGCAACCGGTTCGGCAAGCTCGCCAGGCCAGGGTGAGGTCCGACAAGCTCGCCGGTGGCCAAGTGGGCCTCATGCAGCCCCAACAAGGCATGCCTAGCCACTAGCGAGGGCCGACGACTCTCCAATGAGGTCGCCAACCCTCGTCCGGCTGGTCGCCGAACCGCCGACCAACCACTTGAAGAAGAAGAACAAGAGAGAGAAAGGAAAAAAAGAAAATAAAAAATATAAATTAAAAGAAAATGATTTGGAGTAGAAATTTTGAGCACAATACCAAACACAATTCTATTCCATAATAAAAAATTTTAGACAGTTACCAAATGGCTTAAAATGCTCAAAAATTGTTCTCGGGAACAGAATAAAAAAGAATCATTTATTATCATAATTTGTTCATGAGAACAGAATCGTTTCCAAACGCACTCTTCGTCTATCCTTCTTAATAATATCTCATTTTTCATCTGCTTTTTATTGTTTAGTGCATGAGCATGGCTTATTCTTTTTCTTTTCTTTTTTCATTTTATGGTTGTAGGTAGTGCCAAATAATAGAGGTGGCATGGACCCATTTTGCACCCATATTTTCACAAATGGGTCGAATGTGGGTTATGAAGTTGTAATGGGCCATGACCCACATTCGACTCATTTTAAGTTCAGTTTTATATGGGTTGAAAATGGGTCACGCGTTTGGACCCATTTTAGACCCATTTTTAAAACCTAAAAAAATGAAAATCCTAGCGACACAACCCTTCGACCTTTGTCCTCCGTCGCTCACCTCCGAGCCGCCTCCGCCACACGCCGCCATGGCTCGCCTCCGCCGCCCGTTGTTGCGACTTGCCTCCGCCGCTCCTTCAAAGGTCGCCGACGACTAGCAAGGCTCGAGCTCGCCGGTGTCGAGCTGGGCCTTGGCCTCACCGGATTGGTGAGATCGAGCCCTACCCAACGCTGGCGAGCTCAATCTCGCCTATTGACGGTCGCCAACCGTCATCGTGGCCAACAGTCGAAAGAAGAAGAAAAAAAAAAGAGAGAAAAATTAAAAATAATTATTAAAAATTAAAAATTATATTTTAAAAAATAAAAATTATAAAAATTATATTTTTAAAATAAAATTATTTAAAATGTATTTTTAAAAAAATTAAAAATATATTTTTTTTTAAATTAAAAATTTGATTTTTTAAAAACATTTTAAAAAGAATTATAAAAATTTTCCATTAAATTTGTATTGCATAAAAATTGTTAAAAATTTTGTATTGCATAAAAATATTTTAACAATAAGTAGGTTTTAGCAATATGGGTCGGGTCGGATATGGGTTGGGTCGGGTACGGGTAATTAGATTTACACTACAAGAATATGGGTCAAAACGGGTTAAATTGGTCAAATATGGGTTGATCAATTTTCGACCTGACCCATACCCAACCCGACCCACCCATTAGCCACCCCTACCAAATAACAAGGGAAAAGCCATCAAGACCATTATGGAGTCGTGGATGCATCCTATCGCAGCACTATCTCAAAACCCTGACTGTTTGACTTGGCTGAAGCATTCTTCGGGTGTGTTCTCGATGGCGTCAGCTTGGCAAGCCATCTGTCCCAAGAGAAATTTGGTCGCGTGGTGCTACTTTGTATGGAACAAAACTCTTATCCCACGGTACCAAGTCCACCTTTGGCTCACAACCAAGCATCGACTACCTACCTAGGTCCTTCTACTATCCTATGGTAGAATTGTTGATGCTTCTTGTGTTTTTTGTAACTCTAGACCGGATTTGATCGATCATCTATTTTTTGATCGCCACACTACAGCTAGTCTTGCCATGTTTTGGGCTGCTAGATGCAACCTTCCTTAGCATAATAGGGGGTGGATGGACAATCTTCAATGGGACATCGAGTGTATCCCAGGCAATGACTTTTACCAAAGTATTGTGAGGTACTCTTCCGGTGCTCTATGCCACACCATTTGGAAGATGTGGAATGACATACTCTTCCGGAGCCAAGTCCTATTCATTCCCGCAATGAAAAAACATCGCATCAAAGTTGTGAAGGATAAGGCACTTACCTTCAATCACGTTTTCGACACACCAAAAAACAAGAGGATCCAAAGAAGTTGGGGACTCGACCCCACTATCTTCTCTTCGACGAGTGTCTATTCCCTCTTTGTAATTTTGTTGAGGGTTGTTCATGCTTGACTTCCCTTTTTTCCTTCTTTTTTTTTCTTTTCTCGGCACCCTTCCACTCGTTATGACTTGTATGCCATTATGAGTGTAAGTTTTGGTGCCAAGACCCCTGCTGTATAGCCGTGTTTGGTTAAAAGTTAATACAATACTTACATTACCAATATATATAACAAAGGAAAAGTGTTAAAATCATAAACCTTTTATTTATGTCAATTTAATCATAAACATTTTCACTCAATATCAATTCAGTTCTTTCAGACTAATTTTTACTGGATTTTGTTAATGGGGTGCCGTCAACCGACGTGGCAACTTTCAATAATATTTTAACAACTTTTAATAATTTTTAATATTTTTGATATTTTTATTTTCTTTTTCTTATATTTTTTTTTTTTTCTTTTTTTCTTTTCCTCCTCCTTCCTCCATCCAATCATGGACCTTGACCAACGTGACAACCAATGAGGTCAAGGTCAAGGTCGACCTCATCGGCCTCTGGCAAGGCTCGTCAGTGGTTGTGAGGGCGGCCTCACACTAGGTGGCAAGGCTCACCCTCGCCAGATCTGGCAAGGGTCAAGCCTCGCCAGCCATGGCTGAGGCTTGACCTCGCTAGATTCGACGAGGTCAAGCTTCGCCCAAGCCTCACTCAGCCTCTGGCAAAGCCAACTTAAGGCTGCCCACCATAAGCCCTTGCTCCAAGCTAGCGAGGGTCAAGCCTCGCCGGAGGTTGGGCAAGGCATGACCCTTGCCAGATCCGCCGAGGGCAAGCCTTGCCACCCCACATGAGGCTACCCTCACGGCCATTGGCGAGGGCTCGAGCCTTGCTAGTAGCCGACGAGGGCAAGGTCCAGTGATTGGACGGAGGAAGGAGGTGGAAAAGGAAAAAGAAAAAAAAATATGAAAAAGAAAATGAAAAATAAAAAGAAAATATAAAATTCAAAAATATTAAAATATTATTAAAATTTATCCACGCCACCGCCAACTATCCACGCACTAGCGAGTTCAACAAAATCTTGCCAAAATTAGCCAAAAAGAACTCAATTGGCACTAAGTGAAAAGGTTTATGATTAAATTAGTACTAATAAAAGGTTTATGACTAAATTAACATAAATGCAAAGGTTTCTGACTTTTCTTAACACTTTTCCCCAAATAACAAGGAGAATAACAAATTCTATTATCCAATACTCGAGAGGAGAAATTACTAGACAAAATTCACAACGAATATCAAGGACACGAGATATTTAGTTGGTTCAACTTGAGTATTGATAATTATTCTATGGGGAGAGTCGGGCTGCAAATAAATTCATTATGAGTCCAGAGAATTATAAAGTTGCAATACTCAAACACTTAAATGTTTTTGAATTTTAGATTACACCCAAAGCGAATGTAGAAGTGTTATCTCATAATACCTCACAAGATTTGCCCGAAAAATTCTTGAAGACAAAATCCTAACACTCCTATCGATTGCTTTGAAGTGTAATAACCAAGCAGAATAACCCACATGCGTGCTTTTTATTCTGGTTCACTTCACTTGCCTGGAATTTGAAATCAAGAATGATTAAGCAACTAAAACAAATCCAAGCGAAATCATAGCCCTGCCGACTCAAACATGGAATGCATCATTTAATCAATGCAAGATCAGACTCCACCAAATTTTGGACTTCACCCAATTTGGTTGGAGAGAAAGTCCAATTAAGACTTTGCTTGATAAACGCCGCATCCAATATCACTTGCACTCTACTGGTCGACCTACAATCTCCCATTCAAGTGGTGTCATGTTTGTAAACCTGTCAAAATGGGTTCGAAATTCATTTAGTAACTCAACATTATTTAGAAGGGTTATACTAAACTTTGCAGATGAGAATAATGGGTTTGCAAAATAAAGAGGTCAAAATAAGTGGGTTATAGGGTTGCAAATGGGTCATAAAACAATTTATGATTGGATCAACTAAAATGCGATTTATGTGGACATAATATAACTAAATAAAAGATGTTCCCAATGTCTATTATGTCAATGCTAACTAAACTTAAAATAATATTTTATATAGAGGTCGGGTCAACTCTTAATTTTCTTATACGATATATGATTATACATAATAATCAAAATTTATGTGTCAATAACGGTTCGGGATATTGATGTCATAGTGATAATATTATATGGATTTTCCCTTTAGGAAAATGAGTAAAGAATTTTCTTCCCCATTATTAGATGAATAAATATGATATTTTTTAAGTTATATTTCAAGTTCAAGCTATATACAAAATTCCATCCATTTGAAGTTTTTGATTTGTTCAAGATATGGTGTCCATCTTTTAGTCTTGCGCAAATCTAGATTACTCGGGCGAAGAAAGTTGATCTTTTATCTTCGACCGGTTTGACTTCTTGGGCTTTATTTATACTGCGTAGACAATTTCTTTGGACATGTGCAAAAGAAACGTATATATAAATATATACATGTACGCGTGGGCCAAGGGAAGTCAGAGGAAAGGCAACTAAAAACAAGGGTTTTGCTTTTTCCTTCTTGCCTGCAGTAGCCGCATATAAAAAAAGAAACAGAAATCGTGGGTTTCTTTTCTTCATTGAAGAAGAAGCCACACGGTGAGCTCTCGACGTAGCCGCACAAGGACGAAAGCAAAGCAAACGAAGCGAGCGTCGTATTCCACAGCCGTCCGATGAGCTTTACATTCAATTGAATTATTTATATGTAAACATGTTAGGTGAAAACTCAAACGTATAATAATTATATCTTTAATTTTTAATTATAGTAAATTATTTATTATTATTGACTTTATCTATGAATACAAGTATCAACACTTAGATCAAATCATATAAATTGTATCTTTTATTGTTTTTCATTTATTTCACAGTGATTTCACATTGATTTCACATTGACTTATATTTCAAGATATGATATTTTCTGTGTTAGTCTTATAACACTATGATACTTAATAGTAAATAAAATGGTAGTAAAGATGCGTAAATATAGATGCCATCTTATGATTCGATTTTAATGAATTATTCTCATTCTGAGATGACATACTTTCATTACCTAAAATAACTCAAATCAAATTATCCTTTCTTTTTTTCATTTTTTATGGTGCACATACATAAATGAGTCCCCTTCTTGCCTGTCACACTTAGAGCAAACCCCAGCAACGTTTTCAATATCAAACCTTCACATAGATATTCCATACCCTACAAGTCCATGTCTGCGAATAAATGAATGATGGACGGATTTGTATTTTAAGAAAATTAATGTATCAAACATATATATAATCCTCTAAATCACTCATATATTCCAACTGTAATTTTAATCTCTTTCCCAAATACGATTTGATTCATCAACAATTAAGAGAACAAATTTATCAGTTTGTGTGCTTATCTCAATGATTGTTTTAAATGCATATGTGTGAGCTCTTGTGCTATTACGTACATGGTAATAAAAGAGTTGTGAAATATATGTACACATTATTCTTATCTATACAAATTTTATCCGATATATTAACTAAAATGTCAGTATCAATTTTATTGGATCAAGCTCGAGACCTTTAATTATGATGTTATGCGCCTGCGCACTTAGACTTAATATGTAAAGAGTGGCAAAAATGTCAAATGGGCAAAGAGAGAATTCATGTAATTCATGGCTTTAGAACACGTATTGGACGCGTTCTATGGTAGTCTAGAACCTTCTTATTAATACTAAGATCAATGGCACATGCAAAGACCCCCTAGACGCACCAAAAATCTTGGGTCAACCTTTGCATCCAATCCTAAATAGCCAGCATTGAAGTCAACTCCACGAAGTGGAGTGACAATCTACTTACGGGTGCAGTAGTATCATAGTGACGATCTCGTTCACACTGTTCTTTCAAAGAAGAGGGAAAAAACAAAAGAAGAGCCTTCACGACGAAGACAAAGAGCTGTCCGCGTCGAGGTCTTGAAGCAATGGAGCATTTGCGTGATCTGCTCGCGTATAAATAAGCGGGTCGCAAGACCTCTCGTTTTCATCACTCATAACTACTCGAGCCAAGCTATCGCGGGTGTCTTCACTCAGCCAAATTCGATCTGAAGAATCCCCGCGAGAGAGACAGCACGAAGGTCTGTGCATACTTTGCTATTGCAGTGAGATCTGTTCTGTTGTATTTGTGTCTAATGTGGTCTTGTCCTCTTTTATTTCCCGTCATTTCCAGATGAAGATCGTGATGAAGGTAGAGATGAATTGCGGGAAGTGCAGGACCAAGGCATTGCAGATCGCTACTCAAGCAGATGGTGATTACTTATCCCTACACCTCTTTCTCTTTGTTTTCCTTTGTAGATAGACACGATGCATGTTGATATACTTCGCAATAGATAGACACGATGCATGTTGATATACTTCGCAATTCTCATTCGCCCTTTGGCCCAGCTGTTTTGTGAGTTAGTCCGAGTTTCTAAAATCTCTCTTTTCACTACTGCCAAAATACGGAAACAAACCGAACTGAATCAGTCGTCTTTCGGTGCATTTTGTGGTGCCTAATGCAAAGAACTGGGATTGATCTGACCTTTCCTCGTTGTGCTCGCAGGTGCGGAATTCGTGGGGTTCGACGAGGAGCGTCAGGACGAATTGGTCGTGACAGGGAAAGGAGTTGATGCTGTGAAGATTGTGGGAGCATTGAGGAAGAAGGTTGGGAAGACGAGGCTGATAAGCGTTGAGAATTAATTGATGGAGCCTAAAGCTCAGAACGAGACGGACATATAGAGTTCAGAAGATTTCAGGATTTTCTATTACGCACATATCGCCCTTGATGTTCACATAGATATGATTACTTCTTTCCATGCAAATTCTCATTCTTCCTGCAGAAAAAGTGAAGTCAGATATATCTGTTCTTGGACTGTCAATTACGTAGTTTGTTATTCATGAATGTATGCTGTTAAAAATCATATGTGCTCATATGTGCTTGTAGTTTGCTCTCGTGCTTTGTATAATTGAGTAACGCAGTTTGATTGTTGATTACCTGTTGGCTGTCCTATATGTATTAATTACCTGTTACCGGGCATAGATTAACTTATAAAAATTATAAAGTGAAAGTAAGGGTGACTAACATGTGTCCATTTATTCGGAAACTGGTCAAAACCGGCCTTGCCAGTCCAGTGCAAGGCTGATTCCCTAGAAAACCTAGTAAGCTCATGGGTTGAAAACCTTGGAATTGACCAGGTTTGGTTCAATTCTAGAGTTGAGCCTTAAATCTATTGGTTTTACTTGGGATAGAACTGATCAGATCGGTTTCATGGTAAAACCCATCTTGAACCGATTAGCAAGTTTTTCTTAAAGAAAAAATTCTAACAAGTTTAACAACTTTAAAATCATAAGAGGCTCTAGAGAAATGCAATTGATTTAGATTACATGCACAGCCTGAGCTCACATCCTTCTCTTTTTAATCAAAATATAATTTACCTTACAAATTTAAAAGTCAAACTCCTAGCTCTAACTAGCTCTAACTTCACTTTTTTTTTCTTTTTCTTCCTCCTGTCCCACCTCTCTCTCTCTCTCTCTCTCTCTCTCTCTCTCTTTCTGTACCGTCTCTTGCTGTCTCGGATGCGGACTCAAGATAGATTGGCACTTAAAATTATCAATTACTAACATAAATTGAGAATTACAAAGTAATTTAAATAGGGAGTTATAGATGAAAAAAAAAATAAGGCGGGATGATTCCCAATTTGTCTGGTTCTAGATTTTCTTGAACCAGCCTCTAAAACAAGATAACCCAGTTCATATTCACTTCTAAGTGTTACGAATGTGTGGAATCTAATTAGTACTTCACATCTGACATAATCATCCATAAAATAACTTCATATACTAGGCATTCACCAAGGATTTAAAACCCGAGTTCCATGTATTTTCGCATTTGAATATTTGGGAATTCTCAGTCGCTCTCTGGCTCGGTTGCTTTCCAAATTAATCCGAGTTCCTAATGCTTCTCTTGCAAAAGCAGACCAGAACCGAACCGGTCGTCCTTTGGTGCACTTTGCGGTGCATGATGATGCAAAGTAACCGGGATTAATCTGGTCTTTTATCGCTGTACTTGCAGGTGCGGAATTCGTGAGGTTTGACGAGCAGCGTCAAGATGAAGTGGTGGTGATAGGGAGAGGAGTTGATGTTGTGGAGATTGTGGGCGCGTTGAGGAAAAAGGTTGGGAAGAGAAGGCTGATAAGCGTTGAGGATTAATCGACGAAACCGATAGCTAGAAAACGAGACAGAATATACACAGTTCACGAGATTTTAAAATGATCTTTTAAGCACATATTACACTTGGCTGTCACGTAGATTTTCTTACTTCTTTCCTTGCAAATTCTCATTCTTCCTATTGGAGAAAAAGTTCAGTCTGATGTACTTGTAGTTTACCCTCCTATATTGACTAATCGAGTTGCTGAATCTGTTTATTAATTGCTTCTTATCTGCCCTATATTTATTAATTACTTGTTATATGTTAAAGTCTGGCTCACAGAAATTATTAGTATTAGGGGTGGGCAACGGTGCGACGGTGCCCGTTAAATGTAGAAACTGGACAAAACCGGCCTTGCTGGTGTTGTTTAAGGCTGGTTCCTAGGCCAGCAAGCTGAGTTCATGGGCTTAAAACCTGGGAATCAATCAAGCTCAAATCCATTAGTTTTACATTCAAACCAACCAAGTCGGATCGGTACTAGGTCAATTCAATTCTCAGGTATAGTTGAATCCTGAATCAACTTTGAATGGGTCATCAATTTCTTTTTTCGAAAATTATAACCAGTTAATAACTTTACAATAATAGAAATCCCACAAAGCCATGCAATTGCCTAGATGACATGCCCAGCCTCGAGCTCACAATCATCTCTTTCCAATATAAATAAAGTTTACAATTTTACATTTAAAAATCAAAACCCTAGCTTTCACTTTGCTCTTGCCTTTTCTTTCATTTCTTCCATTTTTGCCTCTCACTCTCACTCTCATCTCTCCGTGTCTCTTTATTCTCAAGCTATCACTCCATCTCTCTCCATCTCTCTCACTCTTTGGATCATGGCTCTCGCTATCTAGAACATGAATCAAATTAACATAAATTGTGAATTACAGGTGACTTGAAATATGGTATTGAAGAAAAAATAATTATTAAAAAAAAAAAAAAACATAAGAGGACGTTTTTACCAATTTTAGGGTTAGGCTAGTTCGTTGCTCTGTTCCAAATTTTCATAATCTAGCCCCTTTCGTTCAACTCTTGGTTCTAGCTATGGATCAAAATCAAACCCAAATGGAAGAAGTGCAGATGTCCGATTGTACCTCGAAATCATGATAAATAATCTTCACCAAAAAAGTCCAATTATTATAATATAATTTAGATGGTTGGAGAAAGTTCTTTCCAAAACATGTTTTCCAACTACAAAGTAATTATCTTGAAAAAGGCGAATCCATAACAGTTAAACTATTATTGTCCCATTATTGTCCCTCTTTATTTATTAAGTTATGTATGGAAAACTTGCCCGATCCCGATGTAGCGAGCCCAAACTCATTGGTGCCAACCAGCCAGGAGAAGGAGAAGATGGGAAAAAAAAGAATTCAAAAATTCAAAAAAATATTCAAAAATTTCAATAAAAAAATATTTTTAAAATGCCACGTCAGCGTTCGCCGGACGGCTAGCGTCACGTCAACGCTGGCCGGCTAATTTTGGCCGAATGGACTGAATTGGCATAATTGTAAAAGATTTAAAACTAAATTGACCAAAAAAAAAATTAGGGCTGAATTGATACAATTGTAGTAAGTTTAAAACTTTTTTGGTAATCCTTCCTGATGATATTATATGGATTTTCCCTTTAGGAAAATGAGTAAAGAATTTTCTTGCCCATTATTAGATGAATAAATATGGTATTTTTTAAGATATGTTTCGAGTTCATGCTAAGTAGAAAATTCAATCCATTTGAAGTTTTTGATTTGTTCAAAATCTGGTGTGCATCTTTTAATCTTGCGCAAATCTAGATTACTCGGGGGAAGGAAGTTCATCTTTTATCTTCGACCGGTTTGACTTCTTGGGCTTTATTTAAATTGCGTAGATAATTTCTTTGGACATGTGCAAAAGAAACGTAAAAAATATAAATATATACATGTACGTGTGGGCCAAGGGAAGTCAGAGGAAAGGCAAGTAAAAACTGTTGAGAAGTAAGTGGATGTGCAAATAAAATAATCACTTAATTTTATATAAGTTTTCTTTTTCCTTCTTCTCACAAACCTCACACGGACACAACTTGCACACACCCACTTACTCTCTATTTCTCTACACTTCACGCCACCTACTCCACCCACTCACCACTCACGCATATAAAAAAGACCCCTGAAACTCTCAGAAATCGGCTGGGTTCCTTCTTTTTAAGTAGTCAACAATTCTGCATTTTTCTTTTGAAGAAGAAGCAAGAGACAAATCTACAGTGAGCTCTAGAGAACTCTAGAGAGAGAGGCATAGCCGAAATCGTGGGTTTCATTGAAGAAGAAGCACAGGTGAGCGAACGCAGAGCAAACGAAGCGAGCGTTGTGTTCGACAGCCGTACGATGAGCTTTACATTCCATTGAATTATTTACATGTAAACATGTTAATTGGAACACTAGAACGCCTAAGTAATTATAATTTTAATTTTCTAATTATAGTAGATTATTTATCATTATTCGCTTTATTTATGAATACAGGTAACGACACTCAGATCAAATTATATAAATTTGTGTCTTTTATTGTTTTTCATTTATTTCACAGTGATTTCACATTGACTTAAATTTCAAGATATGATTTTTTCTGTGTTAGTCTTATAACACTATGATACTTAATAGTAAATAAAATGGTAGTAAAGATGCGTAAATATAAATGCCATCTTATGATTCAATTTTAATGAATTATTCTCATTCTGAGATGATGTACTTTCATTACCTAAAATAACTCAAATCAAATTATCCTTTCTTTATTCATTTTCTTATGGTGCACATACATAAATGAGTCCCCTTCTTGCCTGTCACACTTAAAGCAAACCCCAGCAACTTTTTCAATATCAAACCTTCACATAGATATTCCATACCCTACAAGTCCATGTCTGCGAATAAATGAATGATGGACGGGTTTGTATTTTAAGAAAATTCATGTATCAAACATATATATAATCCTCTAAATAACTCATTTATTCCGACTGTAATTTTAATCTCTTTCCCAAATACGATTTGATTCATCAACAATTAAGAGAACAAATTTATCAGTTTGTGTGCTTATCTCAATGATTGTTTTAAATGCATATGTGTGCGCTCTTGTGCTGGTACGTACATGGTAATAAAAGAGTTGTGAAATATATGTACAAATTATTCTTATCTATACATATTTTATCTGATATACTAACTAAAATGTCAGTATCAATTTTATTGGATCAAGCTCGAGACCTTTAATTATGATGTTATGTGCGTGCGCAGTTAGTCTTGATATGTAAAGAGTGGCAAAAATGTCAAATGGGCAAAGAGAGAATTTATGTAATTCATGGCTTTAGAACACGTATTGGACGCGTTCTATGGTAGTCTAGAACCTTCTTATTAATACTAAGATCAATGGCACATGCAAAGGCCCCATAGACTTACCAAAAATCTTGGGTCAACCTTTGCATCCAATCCTAAATAGCCAGCATTGAAGTCAACTCCACGTAGCGTGCAGCCAGCCACGTCGAGCGTTCCGTGCTGCTTCGCGGTAAAAGGCGTCGAAGTGGAGTGACAATCTACTTACGGGTGCAGTAGCATCATAGTGATGATCTCGTTCACACTGTTCTTTCAAAGAAGAGGGAAAAAACAAAAGAAGAGCCTTCACGACGAAGACAAAGAGCTGTCCGCGTCGAGGTCTTGAAGCAATGGAGCATTTGCGTGATCTGCTCGCGTATAAATAAGCGGGTCGCAAGACCTCTCGTTTTCATCACTCATAACTACTCGAGCCAAGCTCTCGCGGGTGTCCTCACTCAGCCAAATTCGATCTGAAGAATCCCAGCGAGAGAGACAGCACGAAGGTCTGTGCATACTTTGCTTTCGCAGTGAGATCTGTTCTGTTGTATTTGTGTCTAATGTGGTCTTGTCCTCTTTTATTTCCCGTCATTTCCAGATGAAGATCGTGATGAAGGTAGAGATGAATTGCGGGAAGTGCAGGACCAAGGCATTGCAGATCGCTACTCAAGCAGATGGTGATTACTTATCCCTACACCTCTTTCTCTTTGTTTTCCTTTGTAGATAGACACGATGCATGTTGATATACTTCGCAATTCTCATTCGCCCTTTGGCCCAGTTGTTTTGTGAGTTAGTCCGAGTTTCTAAAATCTCTCTTTCACTACTGCCAAAATACGGAAACAAACCGAACTGAATCAGTCGTCTTTCGGTGCATTTTGTGGTGCCTAATGCAAAGAACTGGGATTGATCTGACCTTTCCTCGTTGTGCTCGCAGGTGCGGAATTCGTGGGGTTCGACGAGAAGCGTCAGGACGAATTGGTCGTGACAGGGAAAGGAGTTGATGCTGTGAAGATTGTGGGAGCATTGAGGAAGAAGGTTGGGAATACGAGTCTGATAAGCGTTGAGGATGATGTGACGGAGCCTAAAGCTTAGAACGAGACGGACATACAGAGTTCGGAAGATTTCAGGATTTTCTATTACGCACATATCGCCCTTGATGTTCACATGGATTTGATTACTTCTTTCCACGCAGATTCTCATTCTTCCTATAGAAAAAGTGTAGCCAGATATATATGTTCTTGGACTGTCAATTACATTTTTTGTTATTCATGCATGCATGCTGTTAAAAATCATATGTGCTTGTAGTTTGCCTTCATGCTTTGAATAATTGAGTAACACAGTTTGATTATTGATTATCTGTTGTCTGTCCTATATCTATTAATTACTTGTTACCAAGCATAGATTAACTCACAAAAATTATAAAGTGAAAGTAAGGGTGAGTAACATGTGTCCGTTTAATTCGGAAATTGGTCAAAACCGGCCTTGCCAATCCAGTTCAAGGCTGATTCTCTAGACAACCTAGTAAGCTCATGTGTTGAAAACCTTGGAATTGACCAGGTTCAGTTGAGTTCAGGTCTAGAGTCGAGCCTTAAATCTACTGGTTTTACTTGGGATAAAACTTATCAGATCGGTTTCATGGCAAAATCCATCTTAAACCGATTAGCAAGTTTTTATTAGAGAAAAATTCTAAGTTTAACAATTTTAAAATCATAAGAGGCTCTAGAGAGATGAAATTGATTTAGATTACATGCACAGCCTGAACTCACATCCTTCTCTTTTTAATCAAAATATAATTTACCGTACAAATTTAAAAGTCAAACTCCTAGCTCTTACTTCACTCTTTCTTTTGTTTTTCTTCCTCCTGTCCCAACTCTCTCTCTCTCTCTCTCTCTCTCTCTCTCTCTCTCTCTCTCTCTGTGTACGGTCTCTTGCTGTCTCGGATGCGGACTCAAGATAGATTGGCATTTAAAGTTATTAATTACTAACATAAATTGAGAATTACAAACTAATTTAAATAGGGAGTTATAGATGAAAAAAATAAGGCAGGATGGTTCCCGATTTGTCCAATTCCAGATTTTCTTGAACCAGCCTTTATAACAAGATAACCCAGATCATATTCACTTCAGATCGACATAATCATCCATAAAATAACTTCATATACTAGACATTCACCAAGGATATAAAACCCAAATGATGTAAAGAAGTTTTTTGATTAAAATGTTTTCCAGCTACAAAATAATTTTCTCACCCACGTCCAAGTAGGCATCCGGATATATCATCCACGTCATATTTTGGCCTTGTCCAACGGCCACATTAGTTGAATTTGGTTGGATTTAATAAACACGATGTCGTAATTTGAGTCCAGGTTCCCATCCCCATGGAATGCTCCAGCTATATCATTTTGAGAAGGACATCTTGTGTTATAATATGTATCGAGTTTGAGTCCGTGAACGAAACCGAACCCAAGATAAATTAAAGGAAAGTGGATATTTGGATTTTAAGTTGCTAATTTGTAGAGACCAAGGCATGAATTTATAGACTACGGAAATTGAATTCCGTATATATTGCTCGTTCAGGATAATAGAAAAAAAAAAAAAGGAAAGTCCAAGTTGGACTTGTTGACCAACGTCTCCAACTTTCTTATTCCGAATTGAAGTTGCCTGCCATGCATATTATATATATGTTCTTTATTTGCCGTAAGTGCTTGTGGTTGCCAGAGGGTTGTTGAAGCGAGCAAAGCAACGTGGTTTTCACTCCGTGGCAAACGTGAAGATCTCTTGAAGCACCGTTTTCTAAGCAAGTGCTTGATGTGGGTTTCGTCGTTGTTTTTTTCGTTCATGCAATTACATCCAAGAAGTTTAGTGTTTGTAGTCGATTAAATCTTGAGGTAAGATTTGCATGTAATTCCTTCGTGAGATTAAGAGATTATTTTCGAGGAATTTCGGGACTAAATACTGCGTGCGTTATTGGGTATAATTGGGGCTTGGGAAACACCAAGAGAGTGTTTGAGTGACTTGAGTTTGTAATCTCCTTGTATCGCTTGATCTAAAGTGAAATTCACTGCTGCTCTCCCCGTGGACGTAGGTCTTTACGACTGAACCACGTAAATCCGGTGTCCGATTTATTTTTCTTCTTCCATCTATATTTTGTTCGATCGCTCGCCCTATCGCAACAAATGGTATCAGAGCCAGGTTTGGCTAAGTTGAAGCGAATCGATGGCAACTGAAGAAGTAAAAGCTGCACTTGCCTTTATTTGGGGAGAAACCAAAACGATGAAGCAAGCTGATTGGGATTTGCTGGATAGACGAGCTATGGGTGTTATTCGGCTGACGTTGGCTCGTAACATCGCGTTTAACATCCTGAAGGAGAAGACCACATCTGATTTGATGTAAGCCCTGTCGGATATGTACAAGAAGCCCTCTGCGATCAACAAGGTCTGTTTGATGCGACGTCTGTTTAACTTGAAGATGAAAGAAGGTGCGTCAGTTGCAGATCATATCAATGAATTCAATGTGATTGTTAGTCAATTGAGTTCAGTTGAGATTGATTTTGAAGATGAGGTACGTGCTTTGATTCTGTTATCCTCATTGCTTGGAATACTACTGTTACTGTTGTTAGTAATTCCTCTGGGTCAACAAGTTTGACGTTTGATGGGGTTCGAGATTTAATACTGAGCGAGGATATTCGTAGAAGAGAATCCGCGGCAAATCAGATCTTTGCTCTAGTATGTGAAAATAGAGGAAGATCTGTAACACGAGTGGGTAATGGTAGTACTAATATAAATAGATGTAGTCAATCTAGGACTGCTAATGTTGTCTGTTGGAACTGTGACAAGAGGGGGCATCTTAAAAGGGATTGCCTTAAGTTGAAGAATGAAAAGGGTAAGGGAATTATAGTTGATTCTACAGATAATGTTGCAGCTGTAGCAAATAATGCTGATTATGTCTTGTCTATCACTAATGATTCATCGCTCGATGGATGGATTATGGATTCTGGTTGTTCTTTTCATGTCACACTAAATAGAAATTGGTTTATCACTTATCAGTGCACGGGTAGTGATAAAGTCCAGTTAGGGAACAACGCTGAGTGCGATGTTGTGGGTGTTGGTGATGTTAAAATCAGAATGCATGATGGTATCGTGAGGACATTGACTGGAGTGAGGCATGTTCCAAAATTGAAAAAGAATTTAATTTCCTTGGGTGCCCTAGATTCAGCTGGTTGCAAGTATTCTTCAAAAGGTGGAGTTCTAAAGGTTGTACAAGGTGCTCTGGTGATAATGAAAGGAATCAAGCATGATGGCCTGTATAAATTTCAAGGTGAGACAATCATAAATTTCACCCCGAAGACGTCGGATGCATCTATTCGAGAGTCTTTTGACTGCTCGAGGAAGACCTGGGTGTTTGTGCCAAGGCACAAGTTTGATGCTAGTGTCAGGATCTCGCAGTCAAGAGCTTTGATCGAGACGGAGACTAGTAAGTCGATCAAGCATGTGCAGACTGACAATAGCATGGAGTTTTGCTTAGAGCTGGCAAATAAATTATGCATGAAAGAGGGCATAGTGAAACACCGCACTAATGCCAATAAATCACAACAATTTGCAAAATTGATGAGTAGAACATTACTAGAGACGGCCCGAAAAATTATCTCTAGTGCTGGTATAGTTAGGAGAATCCTAGCTGATGTGCTAAGTACGGTAAGCTACCTGGTGAATAGATCCCCATCAACTGCTATTGAATGGCAGACTCCTGAAGAAGTGTGGTCAGGTAACGTTGCTGATTATCCTATTCTTAGAATGTTTGATTGCCCGTGTTATTTTCGAGTAAGTGATGGTAAGCTTGATTGGAGGGCAAGGTGCATATTCCATGGCTATGCACAAGGTGAGCGAGGTGATCAGTTGTGGTGCCCAGATATAAATTCACATGTTAACAGCAGAGAAGTTACCATTGATGAGTCTCAAGTACTTCTGGCTAGAAGGGTTTGTGGCAGTGTTAATACGGATCTGAACGGTGTTCAACTTGAGGTGGAGTTGCAACCAGAAACTCTTGAGGTAGCGAGTATGAGTACTAGCAAAATAATCGACATAGGTGGTGCTCATAACGAGGTGGAGCCTATAGAGCCAATGGTTGCTGTAACTGCTAAAATTAACAAGGTATGTATTCAATCTCCTGATAGATATAGATGCAATAATGGTTTTGCTTTATCTGCGGTTGAAGAGGTTTTGTCAAAAAATCCTTGCAGAGCAGTTAAAGGTGCATGTAAATTGGTATTCTGATGAGGTCCTCAGTTTTGGCGAAGTTCAAGCGAGGCTTGGACTTGGATGATATCTGTGGCGGTTGAGCCCATTGAGGGCTATGGGAAAGTAGCAGCAGAGTTTGAATCTTTGCGAAGCGATTGCAACTTAGCTCAAATGTTGAGCCAAGATGGAGATTGTTATAATATGTCTCGAGTTTGAGTCCGTGAACGAAACCAAACCCAAGATAAATTAAAGGAAAGTGGATATTTGGATTTCAAGTTGCTAATTTGTAGAGACCAAGGCATGAATTTATAGATTACGGAAATTGAATTCCGTATATATTGCTCGTTCAGGATAATAGAAAAAAAAGGAAAGTCCAAGTTGGACTTGTTGACCAAAGTCTCCAACTTTCTTATTCCGAATTGAAGTTGCCTGCCATGCATATTATATATGTTCTTTATTTGCCATAAGTGCTTGTGGTTGCCAGAGGGTTGTTGAAGCGAGCAAAGCAGCGTGGTTTTCACTCCGTGGCAAACGTGAAGATCTCTTGAAGCACCGTCTTCTAAGCGAGTGCTTGACGTGGTTTTCGTCGTTGTTTTTTTTCGTTTGTGCAATTACATCCAAGAAGTTTAGTGTTTGTAGTCGATTAAATCTTGAGGTAAGATTTGCACGTAATTCCTTCGTGAGATTAAGAGATTATTTTCGAGGAATTTCGGGACTAAACACTGCATGCGTTATTAGGTGTAACTGGGGCTTAGGAAACACCGAGAGAGTGTTTGAGTGACTTGAGTTTATAATCTCCTTGTATCGCTTGATCTATAGTGAAATTCGTTGCTGCTCTCCCCGTGGACGTAGGTCTTTACGACTGAACCACGTAAATTCGGTGTCCGATTTATTTTTCTTCTTTCGTCTATATTTTGTTCGATCGCTCGCCCTATCGCAACATCTTGTGGGTGCACGTGAAGCTTTCGCTTAGAAGACTTTTTCTTAAGTCAACTTTAAATTAATTAGCCGACTAACAGAAGTTCGCCGAGTCTTAACGCTCTCAAACGGACCAAATCAAAAGGGCACATGACGATCATGTAGAGAACGTCAATTGAATGATTTTGTGCACTAATAGATACGAATTTGCCTTAGGGAAGCAGCTATATAGCTGTACAAATATCTCAAGTTCATAAACCTTCATTTTTTGTCACAAATTGCTGATGGCAGCCGTCACGAATGAGTCATGAAAAATATGTATACATTACTCTTACTTATGCTTCTGACTTTGACCTTGAGTGCACTTTGATAATTGACTCATAGAACACATTTTGCATCCAATATATTGACTACAATTTTGAGACCAATTCTAATTGGAATCAAGCTTGAGACTTCTAAATCTAATTCCATGACTTTAGAGCATGTATTGGACGGCTCTATGAATGTCATAGTCCTTCTTATTAAATACAAATTAAATGGCACTTCCAAAAACTCCTGATATGCACCGAAATTTTGGGTCAAAACGATGGAAATGACAGCTAATGAACGTGACACATCAATGTAAACCTGCATGCAATCCTAAGTTATCCGAAGAGGAGAGATATTGATCAAAAGAACCTGTTGGCTAGAGGCATTTCAAGTTAAAATAATGGGATTACCTTAAATAAATTTCAGCCCAAAACCAAGCATTGACCAGGACTGAAGTCCACTCCACGTGGCGTATATCCCACATCGCAGCTTCCTAGCAATGGCGTGAGAGTGACGGTCACGTTCGTGGAAATAGCGCCAAAGCGAAGATCTGTAATGCGTCGAGGTCCTGAAGCAATGGAGCATTTGGGTGATCTGCTTGGCGTATCAATAAGTCGCCAAGAAAGCTCTCACTTTCATCACTCATAGCTCGAGCTAAGCACTTGTGCGAGACCAAGGCATCGCAGATCGCTGCTCAAGCACATGGTGATTCATTATCCCGGCACCACATAAACCTCGCATTCCATGCATTTTCGCATTTGATATATTTGGGAATTCTCAGTCGCTCTATGGCTCGGTTGCTTTCCAAATTAATCCGAGTTCCTAATGCTTCTCTTGCAAAAGCAGACCCGAACCGAACCGGTCGTCCTTTGGTGCACTTTGTGGTGCATGATGATGCAAGTAACTGGGATTAATCTGGTCTTTTATCGTTGTACTTGCTAGCTGCGGAATTCGTGGGGTTTGACGAGGAGCGTCAAGATGAAGTGATGGTGATAGGGAGAGGAGTTGATGCTGTGGAGATTGTGGGCGCGTTGAGGAAGAAGGTTGGGAAGACGAGGCTGATAAGCGTTGAGGATTAATCGACGAAGCCTAAAGCTAGAAAACGAGACAGAATATACACAGCTCGCGAGATTTTAAAATGATCTTTTAAGCACATATTACACTTGGTTGTCAAGTAGATTTGCTTACTTCTTTCCTTGCAAATTCTCGTTCTTCCTATTGTAGAAAAAGTTCAGTCTGATGTACTTGTAGTTTACCCTCGTACATTGACTAATCGAGTTGCTGAATTTGTTTATTAATTGCTTCTTATCTGCCCTATATTTATTTATTACTTGTTATATGTCAAAGTCCGGCTCACAGAAATTATTAGTATTAGGGGTGGGCAACGGTGCGGCAGTGCCCGTTAAATCTAGAAACCAGACAAAACCAGCCTTGCTGGTGTTGTTTGAGGCTGGTTCCTAGGACAGCAAGGTGAGTTCATGGGCTTAAAACCTAGGAATCAATCAAGTTTAAATCGGTCGGTTCAATTCTCGGTATAATTGAATCCTTCATCAACTTTGAACGGGTCATCAATTTCTTTTTTAGAAAATTATAGATAGTTAGTAACTTTACAATAACATAAGTCCCACAAAGACATATGCAATTGCCAAGATGACATGCCCAGCCTCGAGGTCACAACCATCTCTTTCCAATCTAGATAAAGTTCACAATTTTATAATTAAATATCAAAACCCTAGCTCTCACTTTGCTCTTACCTTTTATTTTATTTATTCCATTTTTGCCTCTCACTCTCACTCTCATCTCTCCGTGTCTCTTTATTCTCTAGCCATTGCTCCGTCTCTCTTGCTCTTTGGGTCATGGCTCTCACTATCTAGAATGTGAATCAAACTAATATAAATTGTGAATTACAAGTAAATTGAAATATAGTATTGAAGAAAAAATAATGGGAGGTTGTTACCAATTTTAGGGTAAGGCTAGTTCGTTGCTCGGTTCCAAATTTTCAGAAACTGGCCCCACTCTTGGTTCCAGTTATGGATCATAATCACCCAAACTATATCCATTCCTAAGTGGAAGAAGTGCAGAGAACCAATTGTACCTCAAAATCATGATAAATAATCTTCGCCAGAAAAATCCAATTATTATAAAATAATCCAGATGGTCGGACAAAATTCTTTCATGAAACATGTTTTCCAACTACAAAGTATTTGTCTTGAAAAAAGCGAATCCATAACACTTAAACCATTATTGTCTCTCTTTATTTATTAAGTTACGTATGGAAAACTTGCACGATCCCGATGTAGCGAGCCCAAACTCACCGACACCGTTGGATGCTGTGGACGACCAGATGGGAGCTCGGGCCCACTGCACCTGGCGCATCCGTTTATCTTTCCACATGATCTAAGGGCTACGAGTCCAGATACACCTATTGGACTGTACCTAACAATGTTTCGCTAAGTACACCCAATTCCCCCCTCTCCACTTCATGTCTTTCAGAAATTCCTGCTCAAGAAAGTTTGCTCCATGGGAATAAGTCATAGTTATATAAAAGGTCCTGAGATGGTCGTGAATTCTCAAGAATTCTATCCGAAAAGGCTGACGATCGAGAATATAGTCCGCACAACTTGTCAACGAGCTTGATTAAGCCAACGCACTAGTGAAGGTCTTAGTCCTCTTCTAAAAATATAAAATTAAGTCTTGTTGCTTTAATCATACTACAATTTCACGTTGTACCAATACTATCTATTGCATATGAGGAATCCACATAATATGTGATTGGGTCAAAAGGAATTGCTTTTCGTCCATGTGCTTTCACAGCTTTTTCTAGTTAATTTTAGATACTTTCTATTTGTCTAATCGAATCCCACTTTTGCAAATTTCCTAATCAAGTCCTCGCCACATCAAATCTAGCTACAAGTGAACATCAGAATGCTCTATCAACATCCTGATTGGCATCGTCCAACAGTTACGTTAGCTGAAATTACTCAGACTTGGCATTCAAGGATCTCGAGATGTCAATGCAAACCGGTCTCCATGAAATGCTCTAGCTATGCCATTATGCAATGGACGTCTTGCTGTAGTACATGAAGCTCTAACTAAGGAGACTTCTTTTGAGTCAACTTTAAATTAATCAGCTAACTACCGGAAGTCCACTGAGTCTTTCCGCTCTCAACCGGTCCAAATCAAAAGGCCACATGACCACGGTGTAGAGAACGTCGAATTGAAGATTTTGCACATTCATACGAACAAATTTTGCATTAGGGAAGTAGCTAACTAGCTGTAACACGTCGAAATCTTAAAAGCACTTCCGAGTTCGTATTATTTAAGAAGCACTGCAGAGGTCCTTTTGTTTTTCCTCGTTCATTTGAGCATAAGCATTTCGTTCGATGTGTCTTTTTGGCAGAGAAAGAGATCGCAGAGACGACATGACCAAGGTTAGTATTTGCACTAACTTATTCTAATGGTATAGTTGATAGTTTTTATTTATTTTATTTTGTGTTTGTGTACATTCGTTATTTGCTAATCAATGTTCTAAGTTTTCTCCATCATTATGCAGAGGAAGATCGTGATTAAGCTTGGTTTGCAAGGCCAAAGATACAGGACCAGGGCACTTCAGATTGCAACTACAGTGGATGGTGACAAACCCTAGAAATCATATATAGTAGTCAAGATACCCCATTACACAATTTAAACCCCAAAAATATTATTGCCGCATTTTAAATAAATAACATTATTCACAAGAAGTACTCTTTACACAAATTGGTATTATCAAGATGGTTTTTGTCGTAACTAAGCTAAAGGGGAGTCATAATAAATCAAGGGTATCTTTCTCTAAGAGTAATCGGAACCTTATGATAGAGCTCTAAAGGCTTTGTTCAATCGAGTACGATTTTCACTAAAGCTTTTCACACGTTTAAAGAAAAGACTACCCAAAAGACGTCTTCAGCCATTTTCGAGGAAATGAAAAAATTTTGAAAATTTTCTTGATTTTTAGGAATTTTTAGGTTTTTATATATTTTTAAGTTTTTTGGATTTTCAAAAGTAATTTTATTTTTTCAAATTTTTTAATTTTCTAAGGATTCTTATGGATAAAATTTTTAAGAATTTTTTAATTTCCCAAGGATTTTTATGGATTTTTGAATTTGGAAAATTATTCTGAATTTTTCAGTATTTTCATGGTTTTCTGAAATTTTTAATTTTTTTAGAATTTTCTGGATTTGTTATATTTTTAAATATTAAAAGACAATTCGGACCGGGTCAAGAGACCTGGCCCTACTAAAACGATCCGGACCCTATCGGTCCGGGTTGGGCTAAAACCGGGCTGGCCTCAAAGCCCACTTTAAAAAAGAAAAGGCCCACGCGGACTTTTTTAAAAAAGGGGCGGCCGCCAGCCCACTTAGATTCTAAACCACTTTACTGCGGCCCATATCACACCAGCCCAAGCAGACAAACCACAGCCAATTTTCTCTTTTCTTTCATACATTTTTTTTTTTTTTTGGTCTTCCTTTTCTTTTTATTCTTTTTTTTTTTTTTTTTTTTTAATCTTCGGGTCTTCTTCTACTACAGCTTCATTACCCGAAGCTTCCCCCTCGCCCGAAGCGTGCTCTTCACCAAAACTCAACCAAAACCACACCAGCCTCACAATGTGCGGTCGCCGTTCCAAAAAGTTCATATGAAAGCGAATGCACTTCTTCTCCCTACTTTTGGACATTTTGAACAGAAGCAACGGCTTGATTTGCCGTCGTACACGGTACGCCAATCTAACGTGTTCAACATGAACGACTGACTTTAGGGGCCTTTTTTCATTGGGAAAAATAGTAAAGCCAAGTTTTGAGCAAGTAGACATATGTAATACCCAAACGCATCTCATCATTTTGCAATATCTTTTTGTAAGTTTGTTTGGTGTACCTACTATTATTGGGAAAATTACCAAAAAAGTCGTAAACCTATTATAATTATACCAATTTAGTTAAAAACTTATTATTAATCAATTGAATCTTAAACATTTTACAATTATTCCCGATCAGTCCATTCGGCCAAAAAGACCGGGCGGTGCTGATGTGGCAGCCGGCCGACACTGGCGAATTTTTTAATAATATTTTATTTTTTGAAATATTTTACTAATTTTGTTTTTTTTAATCTTTTTTTCCTTCTCCTTTTTTTTTCCCCTCCCTCCTTCCTCCTCCTCTCCTCCTTCTTCCCTCGGCTTCGATGACCAACCAGAGGGGAGGGCTGGCCGATGGGGCGAGCCCTCGCCAGATCCAATGAGGGGGCCTCATCATCGCCAGGTCTGGCAAGGCGAGCCCCGCCTGATCTGGCGAGGGCTCGCCTCGCGATCACCGGGCGAGGCAAGTCCTCGCTAGATCCAGCGAGGGGGCTTGTCATCCCGTTTGGCAAGGCCCTCCTCGCTTGATTTGGCGAGGGCTAGCCTCACTCGACGACTGCAAGGTGAGCCCTCACTTGATCCAGCGGGGGCTCGCCTTGCCGTCACTAGGCGCTCGTCGACTGGCAAGGCGAGCCCTCGACAGATTAGGTGGGGCTCGCCTCGCCAGACCCGGCGAATGGCAAGGCCCCCCTCGTCGAATCTAGCGAGGGCTCGCCTCGTCGGCCGCCTCAATCCGGTGTCTGGCCAGCCCTCCCCTCTAGCCGATCGCCGGAGCCAAGGGAAGAAGGAGGAGAGGAGGAGGAAGGAGGGAGAGGTAGAAGAAAAAAAGAGAGGAAAAAAGATAAAACAAATTAATAAAGTATTATTAAAAAAATGTCGCCGGTGTCACCCGGCTGCCACGTCAGCGCCAGCCTGTCATTTTTGGCCGGATAGACGATAGAGAATAATTATAAAAGGTTTAGGACTCAATTGGTCAAAAAAATAAGTTTAGGACTTAACTAGCACAATTGTAATAGGTTTAAGACTTTTTTGGTAATTTTCCCTACTATTATTCTTGATGAAAGTTCATAGAAGTCAATAAATTTTTCATATACATTGTGCCCTAAATATAATGCCTACATTGTCATCATTTTATAATTTATGTTAAGGATTTTGCTAAAACGTTCTCCAAGAGCACTTGTTAATAAGTGTCTCGGAGGCTCCTATGAACAAGATTTGTTAACAGTTTCCTATACATAATTCTTTTTAGTGTCATGTGCAATCAATGCTTAGGAAATCAGAATGTTTCCATTAATTATGCTTAATGACTGTTCAGGGCACCCATTAATCGGACCTAAATGTATATACTAAAACTAACTAAAGCTTTATCCCATGTTTATAAGGTTTGTAAAAGGCAAATTGTGCCTTCTTTTTAGGAGAAGTTCATGAAGGCTTTTCATTGGCTCAAAGCGAAACCAACATGCTTGCCTGCTGCATGGATAATTAGAGATATTGAAAATGAGCAGAGCACTATAAATTAACATGTCGAGAGAAAAGTCAACTTGCACAAGCAATCTTCCTATAGTTTTCTATCATACAACAATTCTTCCCGATGGAAAAATTGGAAATATATTTTCAAAAAACATATATATATCAACGTTAGTCATACGTAAACTAAGCCTTGCATGTAGAAAACAATACATACATACATACATACATACATACATACATATATATAAATGTTATCACACCAAACAAACGACGATACAGAAGAAACACATGAGATTAAACGAAAAATAAGAAAAAGAGTAAGCAACATAAAGGACAACTATTAGGCACTCATTTTCCTATATGGTATTAGAGTACAATTCAAGAGTGGTTTGGCTTTCTTATTATACATCCAATCGATCATCACATATTAAATTTTTCGTTGATGGAACTGGACCCCAGATAAATAGTATGAACCCATAACCTAAGTCGGCGGCCGGATTACAATTCAATGCAAAATGGCGGAATTTGCTAGGAACCATCGTAACATTTCTGACGTCAATTTACCGGAAGCTTCTCTTAAAATGCTTTTCTTTGTTCTTTTTTTTTTTTTTTTTTGGGGGGGCGCCTTCCAACGTCAATGCTGCCTCGCCCGAGAAGGCTTAAAAAAAACGCGTCGCAAACGTGTGTCCGTACAAGCCAAGTGCTATAAAGCCGTTCATCGCCACCCTCGTCTTCCCGCAGCTTCCAATCAGTATTCGCTCATTTCTCTAGGGCTTACGCGCGCCGGCTCGTGCATAACATTCAGCTTCCATTGATTTGATCAGAGCATACCTGAGAAAACATGACGGTTTGTGAATTCTGCTTCTGTGATTATGTTTGGGTGTCCAGATCTCTTGTTTCTCTTCTCTTTCATCTCTTTGAGTTTGCTGGTTTCGCGTGTTGACGTTTTCTGTGCACTGATCCGCAGAAGAAGATCGTGTTGAAGGTTCGGATGAACTGCCAGAAATACAGAACCAAGGCTCTTCAGACCATCACCGAAGCAGATGGTAAGGACCCTCTACTTCCCATGAACTTGGTTTTATGCTTAGGTTAATTGGCCTCGTTCGATGATGTTTTCATCGCGTCTGATCTTGAATCATCACTT
This sequence comes from Eucalyptus decipiens, assembly GCA_014182575.1. Taxonomy (NCBI): domain Eukaryota; kingdom Viridiplantae; phylum Streptophyta; class Magnoliopsida; order Myrtales; family Myrtaceae; genus Eucalyptus; species Eucalyptus decipiens. The sequence continues at coordinate 60,521,045 of CM024613.1, read as the reverse complement.
CTGCTCAACCTCAGTTCCTCCAAAACGAATTAATAATTTTCACTTCGACTGTTGCCGCTGTTTTAAATTACACAATCAATTTCCCTGACAAGCTATGCTGTCAACATATGCAGGTGTAAACTCAGTGGCCTTTGAAGGAGAAGACAAGGTGGTGGTAATTGGGGAAGGAGTTGACGCAGTGCCTCTGGTCAACCGTTTAAGAAAGAAAGTCGGTCCAACTCAGATTATTAGCCTCGGAGAAGGGTAGTGACACCCATGAAAAGAAAATACTCACATGAAGAAAATGACATGACTCAGATTTTTCTTTTATGTTCTTTTCCTATTTTGAGAGAGAGAAAGATTGTCGAGTTTCATTAGGAGGCTGCTGAAATTTTTTTGTACTACTTTTCTTGGCTCTTTTTATAATTATGATTCGACATAAATAACAATATCAAAGATATTAATATATTTAGTGAGATATTATATATACAGTCATTTTTTAAATATGCCTATGTGTCTTATTCCTAATTTTTGTTGGTAAATAGATCGAGAGTCTACATATGATCCTGAAAGCGAGTCAATCAAAGTAAATACTTCGTTTTTTATCTTCCTTCTTCTAGTCTTATTAATATGTTTGCTACTAAAAATTTTACATATTCATTCGATGAGAGGGAGGGGGAGAGACACGGCCATGTAAAAGGTCAACAAGTCTTAAGAATTCTGGTAAAAAAGGCGGACTAGAATTGTCCTTACCAACGGATTCAATGGGAAAACTTTTTGCGAGGGTCTTGGTCCTCTTTTAATAATAAAAAATAAGGTCTTCGTTCCTTCTATAAACAGAGAATTCCCCAGGACCTGAGCAGGTCCTTAAACTGCTTAAGGGGAACCCCCCACAGAAGGGAGAACCTTCCAGGGGTGAGAGTCCCCAATGTGGGGCCCCGTATCCCGCCTCTCAGGGGAGAAACAATCCTGAGAGGAGCAAGGGGGTTGCAGCTACCGGGGTAACGGTAAGTGAGGCAACTCACGGTGGTTTGGATGCTAACCGATTCAATTCGAGGCTACCCAAGGACCATGCAACGAAAGGCTTAAACAACCTTCCCTTTGCTTGAGCTGGCTTAAATGCCAAGTTGCGCAAACTCAACGCTCAAGCAAAGCCCTGAGTTAAAAAAAAAAGGACCTGAGCAGGTCCTTAAACTGCTCAAGGGGAACCCCCCACAAAAGGGAAAAATAAGGTCTTCGTTCCTTCTATAAACAAAGAATTCCCCTAATTTATAGTTGGGTCAAATCAGTACGAAGACCTGCTATCAAGTAAAAGGTGGTAAAGGACAAGTGCACTGACGTTTGGGCCGCGGTTTCATACTTCAATTAGGCGACTCAAAATTTCTTATAATCATATCAACCTTGAATGTCTACGACCTTTTTCAAGATTATACCAATTAAAGTCATTTTCAATTGGCAATAATTGCACAAGGATGACCAAATATCGTTCCAAGTCCCCAACCCCATGAAATGTTACATCTACGAACCAGTTCGAAATAGCCTTTGTTAAATAATGTCTCGGTTTTTTTTAAGATTGAATTCTCGGTGGGGCCCACGCCATGGGCTTTCTTCATTTAGCCAAGCCTACAAGAGAAAGGAGTAATGCGAAGTCTTCTGCTCGGGAATCTAAAAGAGGAAAGACGCGTGAAGTCCTCTGCATGAGGATTATCTTCGTGGTGGGCCCAAAGTCAAGAATTTGACTTTTGGGGCACACATATAAAAGGGAAAATAAAACCCTACGCAGAGTGAAGCCGCATAATTGAACGAAGCTGCTCAACGTCCGCCGAAGCTCCACGTACATGAGAAGCCGCGCTCGTCCACGCGGCTTGAAGAAGATCCCAAGATCTTGAAGCCTCACGAAGCCGTACGTAGAGAGTTTTGTGCACGCGGTAGTTTTGTGCTGTGAGTTTATACCCAAGCGAGTTGTTATTTATACACTTAGGGTTTTTTGTTAAATCTAGATGCGGGAAACACTTGAGCGATTGAAATCGAAACTCGATTCTCTCGATTTTTTTTTTTTTTTTCGGTCTTTGGGAACCGCTACATGTGGCGTGGCCAGACGTTCACGTAAACCCCTGGTGTCGATAGCAGGAAACCACCACCCCTGGCGACACGCGTAAATCACCACACGGCATTTCAGCCTCCCCGTCGCAGGCCGGCCTCCACCGGGAGAGCAATGATTCTCCGATTTTAGTGGATTATTTGTTGTTGGCTCTCCCCATGGACGTAGGTACCGATACTCGGACCGAACCACGTAAATTTCTGGTGTCCTGATTTTCTCGTTTATTTCTCTGGTGATTTCGCGTTGACATAATTTGCAAGATCCTGTCGTTTCCGCGTATTATATCCCAACATTCTTGGTAAAAGAATCAAGTTGAGCTATAAACATCGTTTGATAACTCCCAAGTCAGTTAAGTCAGCTGTAGAAGTTGAGGATCCATGATTTCTCAGCATTAATATTTCCTTCCAAGAATTACAAGAGACTTTAGAGATGGTTTGATAGAATACATTATGCTTCTGTGTGAAAAGTAAAACTTGGTGGGGGGCCTCAGGGACGTCTGGGACATCTCTCATTCAGCAAAATCTTGACCCAATTGACAGAATTTCTGGACGTGTACAAATCCAACTATTTCAAGACCACCTTTTGAGTTATGACTATACATTGCATCGATTATTGAATGGTGATAAATCGATCATGGGGAGATCTTCATTATTTGGAGGAACTCGCGAGCATTTGAGAAAACATTAATTTTCCTACTCCAGGAACTGTGCATGTGCCTTATATTCTTCGGACAGAGAGATGAACGGTGGTCCTAGCTGGGAATTCTAGATTACTGTGCACTTTTTGTTACCCCTGATTTCTTGTTACATCCGTTGGTTTCATTTCTATGAAGAATCATTATTCAGCAACAACTAGCTGCCTCATCACTTGAAGCACTAAGGATGGTCAAAATTGCTAGCTTCCTCATCTGCCCTCTGTCTGCGAAATTCCATACTGGAAAGTCTGCCGGCAAAGGGCACGTACCATAAAATGACAATGCCATAGGTGTATCACTAATCCGAAAATATGCATATACTCGTTGGATTTACAATTGGCTCAAATGAAAACCAACGTAGTTTTAATTTTTTTTTTTTCGTTAGCTCACTTGTCAATTTGTATCCATTTGTTCCTCTTTTCATAAAATGAAATAGAAACTGTAGCATACAATGATATCAAAGATGACCTTAACCGCATTTTGCATACCCAGCAGCATGTTGAATGGGCTCCATATAGAAGTTGACTTGTGACCTGATTCGTCTTTATCCAAAAGGAAGAAATGGCATCAAACGCACACACCATTTACACCATCCGGGTGTGAAACTTCCAAGAACAGTATGCTGTCTTCGACCCCAATATAGAATAGGGTTTTAGAGCTTCTTATTGGCATTGGTATTTTAGTTTCCTATTCGGTAACATACATACATAGAACAGCTGTTTGATGAACCCGAAGGTGGGAACTTGGCATACAAATTTTTAAGTTTGGCAGAATGTTTGGCATTTAACAATATAATCACTTCTTTTAACAGAAAATTACACTTTAACAGAAGATATTTTCCTTCATTAATTTCGTTGTTGTAATAAAGAAAATATCAATTGCCTTTTCTTGGCAATTGGTGTCTGACTGCCCAACCACATTCTCCATGAAGCATCTCCAACAATCCACACATCCCCATGAAATGCTCCTGCTATATCACGTGAAGCTTTCGCTAAGAAGACTTTCTCTTAAGTCAACTTTAAATTAATCAGCCGGCTAACGGAAGTTCGCCGAGTCTTTAGGCTCTCAATCGGACCAAATCAGAAGGGCACATGTCGATCATGTAGAGAACGCCAAATTGAATGATTTTGTGCATTAATAGACACGAATTTTCCCAATCTAGCTGTACGAATATCTCCAAGTTCAAACAGCTTCATTTTTTGCCATAAATTGCTGACGTAAACAGTGACCGTCACGAATGAGTGATGCAAAATATATAATACATTACTGTTACATATGCTTCTGACTTTGACCTTGAGTGCACTTTGATAATAGACTCATAGAGCACATTTTGCATTCGATATATTAACTACAATTTCGAGACCATTTTTAATTGGAATCAAGCTTGAGACCTCTAAATCTAATTCCATGACTTTAGAGCATGTATTGGACGCATTCTATAAATGTGATAGTCCTTTTTATTAGATACTAATAAAATGGCACATGCAAAAACTCCCGACACGCAGCGAAATTTTGGGTCAAAACAATGGAAAGGATAGCTAAATAGTGTGACACATCCATGCAAACCTGCATGCAATCCTAAGTTATCCAAAGATGAGAGATAATGATCAAAAGAACCTGTTGTCTAGAGGCATTTCTAGTTAAAATAATGGGATTACCTTAAATAAATTTCAGCCCAAAACCAAGCATTGACCAGGACTGAAGTCCACTCCACGTGGCGTACATCCCACATCGCAGCTCCGTAGCAATGGCGTGAGAGTGTCGATCGCGTTTTTGGAAATAGCGTCAAAGCGAAATCTGTAACACGTCGAGGTCCTGAAGCAATGGAGCATTTGGGTGATCTTCTTAGTGTTACGAAATCGCACATCAATTCCAGAAAAATAACGTTGACAAACAATTCACCAGACAGAATATAGTAATAAAAGAGCAAAATCAGATGAACACGCTAGAAAATTTGTTATCGAAGTTCACCCAAACCTGGGCTACGTCTCTGCGTAGCAGCACTTTGCGAATGCACTAGACTTCAAAAAAGTTAGAATACAAAGACGATCTTCTCTCAAGATCAGGGCACAAAGAGATTGAGAACTCTCATAAAAAAAAAAAAAAATAAATAAATAAAAATAAAAAAATAAAAAAAACTCACTTTTTTCTTCTCTCTTTTTCTTGCTTCTCTATTTCCTTTTTCAATGTCTTGATGGCTAGAGTTTTTTCATCGCTAATATAAATATACCACTTTTTACCTAAAAGGAAATCTAATAGAAAAGACAAAAAAGCCCATAAAAACAAATATTTGGCTTCATCTACAACAATCTCCCACTTGAAGACAAATATACCCAAGCACCAAGCAACTTTATATCCATCTGCTTCAAAAAATAGTAGTTAAAAAACTTGTGCCTTTGCAATACTCCTCATCAATCAGCATGGAGTAAGAAAATATGCTTCTTTCTTCGAGCCATCAATCTTCTGTAGCTTTAACTCATTATCTTTCAATGCTGACCTAATAAAGTAATAATGCTTCTTGATATGTCTAGTCCTTAAGTGATAAGCTGCATTCTTTGCTAAGTGCACTACATTTTGACTATCACTCCAAAGTGTACTGATTGGCTGTTTCCGATGTAACTCCTCCATATAATCTTGTAACCACATGTTCCTTGAAGGCTTATTCTGCCTTTATCGTCGATGAAACCACTACCTTTTATAGTTAAGATACCCAACTCACTGCTGTACCTTCAACTGTAAAGACATATTCAGTGGTACTCTTACCACTATCTCGATCACTCGAATAATCTATATTTACATAACCCTGCAACTCTAGAGATGTACCACCATAATAAAATGAGTAATTGGAAGTACCCGCTAGATATCTCAATATCCATTTTACTGCATTCCAATGCTCTCTGCCTAGGTTCTGCATATATCGATTCACAACTCCCACTGCATGTGCAATGTTTGGTCTCGTGCTCATCATGGCATACATCAAACTCCCCACTACTGATGCATATGGAACTACCGCCATCTCATCTTTCAAAGCCTGAGTGCTTGGACACATATCATTGGAAAGTTTGAAGTAACTCACTAAAGGAGTTGCAACCAGTTTTGCCTTGTCCATGTTAAATCTCTTTAACACATTGTTCACATAGTCTTCCTACGACAACCATAATTTCTTATTTTTACTATCCCTGATGATTTTCATGCCTAAAATATTCTTAGCCTCTCACAAGTCTTTCATAGCAAACTGTGATGATAACATCTTTTTCACTTCTACGATTCTCTTTGTATTGGAACTAGCCACCAACATGTCATCCACATATAAAGATAGATACACAATGTCACCATCATCATATTTGCGAAAATAAACACAGTGATCAGACTCACAGCGTGCAAATCCTTTTTTTTTGTATGAAACTATCAAATTTTAGGTATCATTGCCACGGAGCTTGTTTCAAGCCATACAAACTTTTCTTCAAATGACATACCATGTGCTCCTTACCTTTGACTTTAAAACCTTTAGGTTGTGCCATGTATAGTTCTTCATCTAAGTCACCGTGTAAAAACGTTGTTTTTACGTCTAACTGCTCAAGATAAAGATCCTCCACTGCAACTATACTCAGCAGAACTCTAATTGATGTCATTTTCACTACAGGTGAAAATATCTCGGAATAGTCGATCCCTTCTTTTTTAGAAAAACCATTGACTACAAGTCTCGCCTTGTATCTAATACTACCATCTGCTTCATTCTTAACCTTGTACACCCATTTGTTTAATAAAGCTTTTTTACCTGTGGGCAACTTGGTCAATTTCCAAGTTTTGTTATGAAGTAACGAGCTCATCTCGTCTTTCATAGCACACTCCTGCTGCAAGTGAGACGTGTCTACCTTTGCCTCATCATAAGTCTCTGGTTCTCCCGAATCTGTATATAAGACATGGCTCAAAACAGTATTAGCTGATGGATAAAAAATTACCTTTGGCTTTCTCACACGTGTAGACCTTCTTAAGACAGGTACTTCAGGGTCATTCGTTTGCTCCGAATCATTGTGTTTTTCATGAACTACCTCTTCACTGATAATAGGCTCATCTTGAACTTCTCTTTCAGGTGAACTTTGATCTACTAGAAACATCTTCACGAGCATTGTGTCTAATTCAACATATTCCGGTTGTACTACCTTCTCATGCTCTGTCTCTGTCTGACAATCCTTGTACATCTTTTCTTCATGGAATACCACATTGCGACTGCGGATGACTTTGTTATTATCATAATCCCAAAACCTATAACCATACTCGTCGCCACCGTATCCGATAAAGACACACTTATGGGACTTAGCATCAAGCTTTTTTCTATCCTCCCTATCAATCAAAGCATATGCAATACAACCAAAAACCGTTAGATGTGAATAATTAATCTTTTTACCTAACCACCACTCTTCTGGTGTTTCTCTATCCAACACACTAGATGGACTTCTGTTGATAAAATAAACAGCTGCATCAACTTTGGCAGCCCATAAGTGTAGCGAGAGACCCGCGTGTAGTCTCATGCATCTCGCACGTTCTAGAATAGTTTTGTTCATTCTTTCAGCTACACCGTTCTCTTAAGGATAACTAGGAATAGTCTTTAGCCTGTGTATGCCTTCTCGACTCAGATATTCTACAAATTCCTTACTTGTGTATTCTCCACCATTATCAGATTTCAAAGCTTTAATCTGATAATCTGTTTCTTTTTCTATCATGGTCTTCCACGTTCTAAACATCCCGAATACTTCTGATTTTTCTTTAAGAGCATAGACCCAAGTCTTCCTTGTTGCATCATCATTGAAGGTGACAAAATATCTCTTACCACCATAAGAGAGTTCCTGAGCAGGTCCCCATACATCAGTATGAACCAACTCTAGCTTCTGGCCTTTATTTTGTCGCACATTCAATTGAAAACTAATAGCCTTCTGTTTTCCATAAATGCAACTCTCACAAAAATCTAACTCAACTTTTTGCAAACTTGGGAGTAATTTTCTCGAGTGTAACTGTTTTACACATTTTCCACCAATATGTTCCAAACAATAATGCCAAAGAGTAGATAAATTACCTGTAGCCATTGTAGTTGAACCATATCACTGATACTGTCTCCTTGGAGAAGGTAAAGTGTACCCGTACGCTTTCCCTTTGCTATTACTCTTACTCCTGAGGTTATCTTCCACTCTCCGCATCCAAAGGTTATTACCAAACCTTCTTGATCAAGTTTACTCGTTGAAATTAGATTTTTCTTTAATTCTGAAATATGCCTAGTTTCACGCAAAACTAGACATCCTCCACTTGAGATGTTCACAGTCACGGTTCCTTTCCCAACAATTGGACACATGTGGTCGTTTCCCACAACCACTTGTCCAAAATCTCCACTGGCATAATCATCAAATATGTCTCTTTGCGAGGTGTAATGAAAAAAAGCGCCAGAATCAATAAACCATTTATCTGTCGTCAAGTCAAAACCTGCAGACAAACATAAGTTATATCTAGCAAAGATTCATCGCTAACTACATTAGCACATTGATTCTCATCTTGCTACTTCTTTTTGTAGGCTTCACATTGAAACCTCTGGTGTCCGGTTTTGTGACAAAACCAACACTCATCTTTTGCAACCTGTCTCTTACTCCTTGATTGTGATCTGCCACGATCGCTGAAATTTCCTCTACTTTTACTTCTTCCATGGTTCTCCACTGCAAGTGCCGTTGAAGATGTAGATGCAGAAAAATTTTCTCCACCTAAAACTTTCCTTCGCATCTCTTCATCCATGATACTACTTACAGTATCATCAAGAGTTAAATCATCCTTCATGGTGCTCGAAATTTCCTGCACTGCGGTATTGTAGCTTTCTGGAAGAAAACATATAAATAATAAAGCTTGAAGCTTCATATTTAAACTTATGCATGCGGATTCCAATTAACCCGTGACCTGCGTGAAACTATTAATATGCTCTGTCATAGAACCTCTATTAGATAACTTCATATTAACCAGTTTCTTCAGCAAAAATACCTGATTTGATGTGGACGGCTTCTCATATATATTCGTTAGAATATCCATGGCTTCTTCTGCAGTTTTTGCTTTCGCGATGTGGTACCCTGTCTTTTTCATCAACCCTAGACAAATTGCACCTAATGCCTTTCGATCAAGAATTTTCCATCCGGCTTCTACTGTCGAATCCACTTCCGCCATCTCGGGTTTCCAAGCCTCAAGTGGTGCGTAGAGATCTTTTTGATAAAGATAATCCTCTATTTGTAGTTTCCACCATCCGAAATCCTCTCCATTGAACTTATCGATTCTGATTTTATCTTCTGCCATCCCGTTTGCTTTCAATCGAACGTCACCGAAAAACCCTCAAGGTTCTCGATTAGCCAACCCAGGCTCTAATACCAATTTTTACGAAATCGCACGTCGATTCCAGAAAAATAACGCTCGCAAACAATTCACCAGACAAAATATAGTAATAAAAGAGCAGAATCAGATGAACATGCCAGAAAATTTGTTATCGAAGTTCACCCAAACCTGGGCTATGTCTCTGCACAGAGGCACTCTGCGAATCCACTAGACTTCAAAAAAGTTGGAATACAACGACGATCTTCTCTCAAGATCAAGGCACAAAGAGATTGAGAACCCTCAACAAGAAAAAAAACTCACTTTTTTCTTCTCTCTTTTTCTTGTTTCTCTATTTCCTTTTTCAGCGTCTTGACGTCTAGGGATTTTTCATCGCTAATATAAAAATACCACCTTTAACCTAAAAGGAAATCTAATAAAAGAAAAGATAAAAAAAAAAAGCCCCTAAAAACAAATATTTAGCTTCATCTATAACACTTGGCTTATAAATAAGTCGCCAAGAAAGCTATCACTTTCATCACTCATAGCTCGAGCTAAGCACTTGTGCAGGACCAAGGCATCGCAGATCGCTGCTCAAGCACATGGTGATTCATTATCCCGGCACCACATAAACCTCGCATTCCATGTATTTTCGCATTTGATATATTTAGGAATTCTCAGTCGCTCTCTGGCTCGGTTGCTTTCCAAATTAATCCTAGTTCCTAATGCTTCTCTTGCAAAAGCAGACCCAAACCGAACTGGTCGTCCTTTGGTGCACTTTGTGGTGCATGATGATGCAAGTAACTGGGATTAATCTGGTATTTTATCGTTGTACTTGCAGGTGCGGAATTCGTGGGGTTTGATGAGGAGCGTCAAGATAAAGTGATGGTGATAGGGAGAGGAGTTGATGCTGTGGAGATTGTGGGCGCGTCGAGGAAGAAGGTTGGGAAGAGAAGGCTGATAAGCGTTGAGGATTAATCGACGAAGCCTAAAGCTAGAAAACGAGACAGAATATACACAGCTCAAGAGATTTTAAAATGATCTTTTAAGCACATATTACACTTGGTTGTCACGTAGATTTGCTTACTTCTTTTCTTGCAAATTCTCATTTTTCCTATTGTAGAAAAAGTTCAGTCTGATGTACTTGTAGTTTACCCTCGTACATTGACTAATCGAGTTGCTGAATTTGTTTAGTAATTGCTTCTTATCTGCCCTATATTTATTTAATACTTGTTATATGTCAAAGTCCGGCTCACAGAAATTATTAGTATTAGGGGTGGGCAACAGTGCGGCAGTGCCTGTTAAATCTAGAAACCAGACAAAATCAGCCTTGCTGGTGTTGTTTGAGGCTGGTTCCTAGGACAGCAAGGTGAGTTCATGGGCTTAAAACCTGGGAACCAATCAAGTTTAAATCGGTCGGTTTCAATTCTCGGGTATAGCTGAATCCTGAATCAACTTTGAAAGGGTCATCAATTTCTTTTTTAAAAAATTATAGATAGTAACTTTACGATAACAAAAGTCCCACAAAGACATAAGCAATTGGCAAGATGACATGCCCAGCCTCGAGGTCACAACCATCTCTTTCCAATCTAGATAAAGTTCACAATTTTACAATTAAATATCAAAACCCTAACTCTCACTTTGCTCTTGCCTTTTATTTTATTTCTTCCATTTTTGCCTCTCACTCTCACTCTCATCTCTCTGTCTCTCTTTATTCTCTAGCCATTGCTCCGTCTCTCTCGCTCTTTGGGTCGTGGCTCTCACTATCTAGAATGTGAATCAAACTAACATAAATTGTGAATTACAAGTGAATTGAAATATGGTATTGAAGAAAAAATAATAATAAGGGGAGGTTGTTAACAATTTTAGGGTAAGTCTAGTTTGTTGCTCGGTTCCAAATTTTCAAAAACTGACCCCTTTTGTTCAACTCTTGGTTCAAGCTATGGAACATCAAAACCGATTGTACCTAGATTATAAATAATCTTCGCCAGAAAAGTCCAATTATTATAAAATAATCCAGATGGTCGGAGAAAATTCTTTCATGAACCATGTTTTCCAACTACAAAGTAATTGTCTTGAAAAAAGTGAATCCATAACACTTAAACCATTATTGTCTCTCTTTATTTATTAAGTTACGTATGGAAAACTTGCACGATCCCAATGTGGCGAGCCCAAACTCACCGGCACCATTGGATGATGTGGACGACCCGATGGGAGCTCGGGCCCACTGCACCTGGCGCATCCGTTTATCTTTCCACATGATCTAAGGGCTACGAGTCCAGATACACCTATTGGATTGCACCTAACAATGTTTCGCTAAGTACACCCAACTCCCCGCTCTCCACTTCATGTCTTTCAGAAATTCCTGCTCAAGAAAGTTTGCTCCATGTGAATAAGTCATAGTTATATAGAAGGTCCTGAGATGGTCGTGAATTCTCAAGAATTCTAGCCGAAAAGGCTGACGATCGAGAATATAGTCCGCACAACTTGTCAACGAGCTTGATTAAGCCAACGCACTAGTGAAGGTCTTAGTCCTCTTTTAAAAATATAAAATTAAGTTTTCGTTGCTTTAATCATACTACAATTTCACATTGCACCAATACTATCTATTGCATATGGGAATCCACGTAATATGTGATTGGGTCAAAAGGAATTACTTTTTGTCCATGTGCTTTCACAACTTTTTCTAGTTAATTTTAGATACTTTCTATTTGTCTGATCGGATCCCACTTTCACAAATTTCCTAATCAAGTCCTCCGGACATCAAATCCAGCTCCAAGTGAACATCAGCATACTCTATCAACATCATAATTGGCATCGTCCAACAATAGCGTTAGCTGAAATTACTAAGACTTGGCATTCAAGGATCTCGAGATGTAAATGCAAGCCGGTCTCCATGAAATGCTCTAGCTATGCCATTATGCAATGGACGTCGTGCTGTAGTACATGAAGCTCTAACTAAGGAGACTTCTTTTGAGTCAACTTTAAATTAATCAGCTAATTACCGGAAGTCCACCGAGTCTTTCCGCTCTCAACCGGACCAAATCAAAAGGCCACATGACCACGTTGTAGAGAACGTCGAATTGAAGATTTTGCACATTCATACGAACGAATTTTGCCTTAGGGAAGCAGCTAACTAGCTGTAATGCGTCGAAATCTTAAAAGCACTTCCGAGTTTGTATTATTTAAGAAGCACTGCAGAGGTCCCTTTTGTTTTTCCTCGTTCATCTGAGCATAAGCATTTCGTTCGATGTGTCTTTTTGGCAGAGAAAGAGATCGAAGAGATGACATGACCAAGGTTAGTATTTGCAGTAACTTATTCTAATGGTATAGTTGATAGTTTTATTTATTTTTATTTGTGTTTGTGTACATTCGTTATTTGCTAATCAATGTTCTAAGTTTTCTCCATCATTGCAGAGGAAGATCGTGATTAAGCTTGGTTTGCAGGGCCAAAGATACAGGACCAGGGCACTTCAGATTGCAACTACAGCGGACGGTGACAAACCCTAGAAATCATATATAGTAGTCAAGATACCCCATTACACAATTTAAACCCAAAAATATTATTATCGCATTTTAAATATTTAACATTATTCACAAGAAGTACTCTTTACACAAATTGATATTGTAAAGATGGTTTTTGTCGTAACAGCTTTTAGTTTTGTGCATATATCTTTGACACAATATAAAAGTGCTTTTAGAGAGAACAATTTTTTTATGGACGGTGTTTACTACTACTATATATCCACATCTTTATGTAATGGATCTACGTAGAGCTAATTTAGAATGCTTCTATGTCATTGCAGGTGTGGAATCCGTGAGGCTTGATGAAGAACGTGAAGACGAGATGGTGGTGATAGGGAAGGAGTTGATGCAGTGACGATCGTCGGCAAATTAAGGAAGAAAGTTGGGAAGTCAACCAAGTTATTAAGCGTTGAGGACCTTGTGGATTAATTAATGAAACCAAAAGCTAAAACCGACATGGAAGACATTGTCCTAGATTCTTTTTTTTTTGGTCAAAACTGTTGAAATATTATATTAGAGAAGATAAACATCCAAATGCTAAAGCATCACCGTACACTATATCTTGCAACATAAAAGGAGGGTAAATGTTCCAATTGCGGACTAGGCCTTGATTCCGGTGGGCTTTTGTGGCCCAATCTGCAGCTGCATTAGCTTGTCTGCGACAGTGCTTGAGAGAGAGATTAGGGCACCGGGATAGCAGCTCTTCGACTTCAGCAAAAAGGTTTTGTTCCATCCATGGCGGCGTCTTCTTCTCCGCGACAATCTCAACCAACTGTAGGCAGTCCGATTCCACTATCAGTCGTTCCTGGTGAAGCCCCTGCTGGATCAGATGTTGAATCGACATAATGAGAGCATAAATCTCTACCTGGAAAGCCGATTGAGCTGGAAAGCTTCGGGTAAAAACATCAGTGAGAATTCCTTTGTGATTTCTGCAAATACAAGCCATTGATCCTTCCAAACCCTCTGACTGAAAAGCACCATCGATATTGCATTTTAAACTGCCTTTTTTAGGAGGTTTCCATCGTTGATCTAGGTTGAGGGCTGAGATTGGAGAGCGATGAGGAGTTGGGTCGACAACCATATAGATTCGGCTCTGTGCAAGGGCATCCTCCACTGCTTGGATGGGGTCTGGACTCTGGTTTCTGAAGATGAAGTTGTTTCCCTATCGCCAGATCTGCCACAACAAATTGGCGAGCACCTCAAATTAGGGAAGGCCTTCGAATCAGTGGCTCTAGCTGCTACCCAAGCAACAAAACGCTACACTGAGGTAGGTAAGATCTGAACCCTAATCTGAGGATGAGTCCATATCTCTCTAGTCCACGTGCAAAAGAAAAATAGATGTTCTACAGTCTCTGGCATGTTTTGAGTGCATAGGCTACAGACAGGAATGGGTGAGATATGTCTGTGAAAAAGGTTCGCTTTAGTAGCAAGGGCGTTCTGACAAGCTAACCACATAAACACTCGAATTTTAGGAGCGGTTTTGATATGCCAAATCTTACGCCATAACTTAATGGGGGGTTCTGATAAGAAGTTGAAGCCACACTGAGTTGGGTATTTAGGTTTGAAGACAAAAGATGGTAACTGCTTTTCACTGAATAAACACCAGAGGAATTAGCAATCCATACCAGTTGGTCAGTAAGAAGTAAAGGGTTAATAGGAATTTTTAAAATCTCTTCACTGACCTGAGAATCAAATAGATTGGAGATAAGAGTTGAATTCCACGCGTTATGAGAGTGATCAATGAGATCAGCCACTAAAAACCGGTTTGCCATGAGCAGCTGTTCCTCCTAATTTACCCATAGGTAGCCAATTGTCTTCTCTTATATTAATCTGGGAACCATCCCCAACTAACTAGCGAAGTCTTGGAAGAATGGCTTCTCTTCCTTTTAAAATACTCTGCCAACCCCATGAAGGACGATTTCCTATTTGCGCACATTGAAAGGATGAATTCTTGAAATACAAGCCCTTAAAAAGCTGACTCCATAGAGCGTTAGGTTGTTGAAACAGACGCCATGCTTGCTTACCAAGCATTGCTTTGTTGAAACTGACAAGGTCTCTGAATCCCATTCCTCCAGAGTCTTTTGAGAGTTTTAAATTTGTCCAATTTCGCCAATGGATGCTTGTATTGCCATTATTATTGCTCCACCAAAACACTGATATCTTCTTTTCTATTAATCTGCATAATAATAGGGGGAGCTTGAAGATCGACATGGCATACTGAGGTAACGCCTGTATAACTGATTTCAAAAGGATTTCCTTTCCACTCTTCGATAACAGGCCTTCCTTCCAGCCATCTAGTTTGGCATTTACTTTGGCCAAAATCCAAGAAAACATCTCCCATTTCGATCGCCCCCAGTCTAAGGGGATTCCCAGGTATTTCCCATAACGATTCATCACAGGTATTCTGAATTCACTTGCTAAATTTTGTTGTAGAGACAACGAGCAGTTTTTGCTGAAATACAAACCAAACTTATTCCTATTTATAAGCTGACCTGTGGCTAAACAATACTGGTTTATAATATTAGCAAGATTTTGGCATTCAGAGACTGTTGCTTTTAGGAAGAAAACAAAGTCATCAGTGAAGAATAGATGGGACAAAGTGGGGCAAGCTCTATTGAACTTAATTCCTTGTAAATGACCCATATCCACAACTTGAGTAATGAGAATTGAGAGCACATTTGCTAGTAAAATAAAAATATATGGGGATAGGGGGTCACCTTGTCTAAGTCCTCGAGATGGTTGGAAATAAGCAAGTTGTTCCCCATTGAAACGAACATTTAGTGAGGTCGTTGTAATGCAAGCCATTACCAACTTTACCCATCTGTCATTGAAACCCAGCTGCAGCATGTAGTCTTGGAGGAAATCCCATTTGACCTTGTCATATGCTTTTTGCATATCAGTTTTTAAAAGAAGATTGAACTTTTTCATGCTCTTTCGCGCTTTAAACTGGTGAAGCACTTCTTGGACCACCATTATGTTATCTTGTATCTACCTGTCCCTAACAAATGCTGCATGTTCTTTGGATATCAAGTTAGGAAGCCAAGGTTTAAGTCTGTTGGCCATAACTTTGGAAATGAATTTATAAGCAAAATTACAAAGACTTATTGGTCTGTACTGATCAATGCTTTCTGGATGATGAACCTTAGGAACCAATGCAATTATCATTTTGTTTAGACAACGAGGCATTATACCTGAAGTGAAGAAGTCTCGAACTGTTTTGATGACATCTGCTTTGATAATTTTCTAGTGATGCTGAAAGAAGAGGCCATTAAGACCATCTAGCTTTGGAGCCTTGGAAGCACCCAGCTAGAAAGTAGCTTGGTATACCTCCTCTTCCATTACTGTTCTCAGCAGATGATCATTTATGTCCGTAGTTACAACTTCAGGGCATTGTTGTAAAAAGGGGCCAAAGTCACGATATCCCACTGACTGATATAAATTGGAAAAGAAACCCAACGTCAGCTCCTTTAGTTGTTCTGGCTACCTTATCCAGTTATGGAATTCATCTTTTAACATACATATTATGTTTCTTTATCTTCTTTGTACAGTACTAGCATGGAAAAATTTGGAATTTTTATCCCCCCACCTTAGCCAATTGATGCGAGAACGCATAGCCCAGAACTGCTCCTCTTGATGCCAGATTTTTTGAATTTCTTCTCGGATTGAATGGGCCAGCTCTTTCACATTACTCTGATAGTATTTTATGTTCATGATAGCCTGTAGCTGGTGTTGTAAATGAAGTATACGAAGATGGCCGTTACTAAACTTTGATTTACTCCAGCTTGCTAATTCGTGAGAAACTGCCTGCAATTTTGAGACAAGAGTGGCTTTGTCTGCACTGGACATATTCCACAAATTTTGAATTACTTCTTTGCATTGTTGATCTTGATTCCATAAAGCTTCATAAGTCTTCTTTCATTTGACAGACCTCGAAGATGTGTTCAGCAAAATAGTACAGTGATCTGAACCTAAAGCAAGAAGGGCTAGCACTTCTGCAGTAGGATACAACAATCGTCATTCCAAAGAGCAAAAGACTCGATCCAATCTCTCCTTTACTAGGTCATTCCCTATTCTGTTATTAGACCAGGTAAATTCGCACCCTTTGCTTTCCAATTTTAGTAAAGAGCAAGCACTAATCATTGCTCGAAAGGATGCTAGGCGAGAGTATATAGCTGGTCTCTTGCTCACTTTTTCCCAGGGGTAGAGAATCTCATTAAAGTCCCCCACGCACAACCAAGGTAAGGTATTTACAGCACTGATATCCCTGATGCTATCCCAAAGCTCTTGTCTAGCCTAGTAAGTAGAAGGAGCATGCAAACAATTGATGTGCATAGAAGTAGCTGTAGATATATCATAGCAAAGCAAATCAAAATAATTCTCCTCCGACTTCAAGATTGTTAAATCATAAAGCTCAGTCCAAAACACAGCAAGACCACTAGCCAGGCCCACTAGATCCCTTATCAAGAAGTGAGGAAAATGAAACCGACGCTGTAATCTATTTAAAACTGACGCTGCATTCTTAGTTTCCATTAAGAAAACTATTTCGAGCTTTTCTTTGGCCAAAATGGCCTTTAGGGCTTGAACTGTCAGGGGGTTGCCCAACCCCTGACAGTTCCAACTAAGGAGTTTCATTTGAGATGCGGTGGCTGTTTGGGGCCAGCCGCCAATGCCCAATGTTCTGTCTCATTTGCAGCATAAACAGGGGTGTCTATGAGTTGAGTCTCATCCAAATCTGATGAGTAGCCAGCTCTAGTCTCATACGGGGAATATCTCTTTTGTTTCTTGCCTGATCCCATAGCAATTATCGTTCTTGGAATTTTTGGCTTCTTTTGCTTAGGAATCTCCAGGGAAGGAGTCTAAACACTCTTCAATTTTGCCCTTGCAGGTACCAGGTCAGTAGTCCTTGGAGCTGGATTGACTATTTCCATCATAGAGGAGGATCTTGAGGGGATGACAGGGGTTGTAGCTGGAGCTGCTAAATCAGGAACAATTGGAGGCAGGGCTGGGATTGGCAATTGCATGGCAAGGGAGTTTCAGGTACAACTTCATCCATCTGCTCCATAGGTTCTTGTGGATTATAGAACGTGTCCCAATACGGGCTATGTTGTCGAACCTCCGCTCACAACCAGTGACCATAGGCCATTTTCGATAAACCATCGTGTTGATCTTCCTCATAAAGATATTCTTTACAAGATGTCGCATAGTGTCCTAGCTTCCCACACGAATAGTAGAAATGTGAGAGTCGCTCATAGTGAAAATCTAACCATAATGTCTTCCCTTCAATACGAATTAGCTTCCCCGTCCTTAAAGGTTCTTTCAAATCAAGTTCTATCCGGACCCTCCCAGAAGTATCTAATTTCACTTCAATTACACGACCTACCTGCTTAACTGCCTTACGCAGGAGGTGTTCAGTGTTCCACTCCAAAGGTAATCCAATGACATGCATCCAGAAGGCACAATGGGAGAAATCATAGCAGTGTAATGGCGTATTGGGTTGCCATGGTTGGAAATGAACCAAATGTCCTGAGAACAGCCACGGACTCCCAGCAAGTACTCTCTGTTTTTCGATTTCTGACCAAAATTTGACTATATACAGGCCACCATCACAAAGGGAAATATCAACCTGGTCTAAACGCCACGCTTTCTTCATAGCAATTTGGAAAGCAGGAAGATTGACGGCAGGATGGGTAAAAATATTACCCACCAGGATGAGGTGACACTCTTTCAACTTGTCCATGGAAGGTACATCTTCCCAAACTTCCAATTCTTGTTCTGAGCATAGTCATCCCAATCTTTGACACAGCGCAACAATGCGCGAGGAGCTGTCGATCTCTTTTGTTGCCATGAAACTTACAAATGCTCAAAATCCTTTGCAGATTAAAACCCAGGTGTTGCATGTCCATGATCGAAGACCCACATCACTATATAGTCAAATTCAACCCAGGCAAGATGAACTAAAGCCATAAGGAGATGGGAAAAACTCGAAACAGGGAGAAAATAGGCCCTGATGATTCACTTGACCAAGAAAACTTCACATGCAAGCCAAGCCGAGGGATAGGAAAGATTACTGAAAGGAAAAGGAGGTGACGGCTGGAGAGCGATGGAGATTAGAAGGAAGGAATCAACCCAAACAAGAAGTGCAGATTGAGTACGAAAGGAAAGAAGAAAATACAGAGGAGGAAGAGCTCGAGCATATCGCGAGAGGAAACTCTAACATAGGCAAGAGACATTGTCCTAGATTCAAACCTTACTTTTCTAGCACATTTACTTTACTGCTTTGTTCTTCGTGAACTACTTTATTGGTCGATGTTCTTTGGTCGCTTGGATTTGTCTTTATACCCACATTTTAGACGGCACTTCTTCTTTTTTTTTTTTTAACGGACTAGTTTCTTTAGTCTATCCTTCTTAATAATATATCAACTTTCATCCGCTTCTAATGATTAAGTAAATGAGCATGGCTTCTTCTTTTTTCTTTTTTTTTTTGGTTGTGGGTGGTGCAAAATAACAATGAGAATAACAAATTTTGTAATTCGATACACAAGAGAAGAAATTATTAGAGAAAGTTCAAAATGAACAATAAGGACACTGGATATTTATTTAGTTATTGATGGCTATTCTTTTAGGAGAATCGGCCATAAATAAATTCACTATGAGTCTAGAGAATCATAAATGTAATGCTTAATCACTTAAATATTTTCCAATCTTGGATTACACCCAAAGCAAATGCAGAAGTGTGATCTCACAATATCTCGCAAGATTTGCTCAAAGAATTCATAGAGACAAAATCCTAACTCTCCTGTTGATTGCTTTAAAGTGTAATAGCCAAGCAGAATAACCCACATGCGTGTTTTATTCTGGTTCACTGCACTTGCTTGGAATGAAACCAAGTAGGATTAAGCAACTAAAACAAATCCAAGCTAAGTCATAGACTTGCCGACTCAAACATGGAATGCATGTTTTATTCAATGCAAGATCAGACCCCACCAAATTTTGGACTTCACCCCAATTCGGTTCGAGACAAAGTCCAATTAAGACTTTGCTTGGTAAAAACCACATTCGATATCACTCACACTCTACAATCTCCAATTCAAGTGGTATCATGTTTGTAGGGAAAAGTGCCAAAAAAGTCCTAAACCTTTTGTCTTTGTGCCAATTTAGTCCTAAATCTTTTTTTGGTACCGATTTAGTCCTAAACCTTTTTAAGTTGTACCAATTTAGTCCTTTCTGGCCAATTTTGGCCGGATTTTGCTGACTGGACGCCGGCCGGCTGACGTGGCATGATCGGCACTGACATGGACAACTTTTAATAATATTTTAATATCTTAAATATTTTTTAAATATATTTTTAAATATTTTTTAATTTTTAATTTTATTTTTTTTGTCTTTTTCCTCTAGCCGGTCGCCGAGGTCCGGCGACCGCCGCGAGGCGACCGCCGCCGAGGGCGAGGCCGACCTCGCCGGATCTCGGCGAGGTCGAGCCTCGCCGGCCATGGGCGAGGGCCGGCGAGGCTCGCCCATGGCCGCCTCGCCGAATCGGCCATGGGCGAGGCTCGCCTCGCCGAATCCGGCGAGGTCGAGCCTCGCCGGCCCTCGCCCGACCTCGCCCGACCTCGCCCGGATCAGCCATGGGCGAGGGCCGACGAGGGCGGCGTCGCCCATGGCCGCCTCGCCGGATCGGGCCATGGGCGAGGCTCGCCCTCGCCGGATCTCGGCGAGGTCGAGCCTCGCCGGCCCTCGCCCGACCTCGCCCGACCTCGCCCGATCGCCATGGGCGAGGTTAGCAAGGGCGAGCCTCGCCCTCGTCGGATCTGGCGAGGCGAGCCTCGCCCATGGCCGGTGAGGGCCGGCGAGGCTCGACCTCGCTAGATCCGGCGAGGGCGAGCCTCGCCCATGGCCGCCTCGCCAAATCAAGCCATGGGCGAGGCTCGCCCTCGCCGGATCTGGCGAGGTCGAGCCTCGCCGCCCTCGCCGGCCATGGGCGAGGCCGGCCTCGCCAGGATCCGGTGAGGGCGAGCCTCGCCCATGGCCCGATCTGGCGAGGCTCGCCATGGGCGAGGCTCGCCCTCGTCGCCGGCGATCGCTTACGGCCAATCGCCGGACCTCGGCGACCGGCCGGAGGAAAAAGACAAAAATAAAATATAAAATATAAAAATAAAAATATATTTAAAATATAAAAAATATTAAAATATTATTAAAAGTTGTCCACGTCGGCGCCGATCATGCCACGTCAGCCGACCGGCGTCCAGTTAGCAAAATCCAGCCAAAATTAGCCGGAAAGGACTAAATTGGCACAACTTAAAAATGTTTAGGACTGAATCGGCACCAAAAAAAGGTTTAAGACTAAATCGGCACAAAGATAAAAGGTTTAGGACTTTTTTGGCACTTTTCCCCATGTTTGTAAACTTGTCAAAATGGGTTCTAAATTTAATTAGTAACCCAACATTATAAAAATGGGTCATACTAAATTTTGCAAACCAAAATAATGAGTTTACAAAATAAAGAGTTCAGAATAAGTTGGCTATAGGGTTATAAATGGGTCCATTATTAACCCATCTACAGCTCACTTAACCAATTCATCTTCTTCTTCTTCAGTTCTTAGGTCTCACACGAATCCAAATTGGGCAACGGCCCCAAGTAATCAAGCCCGCTGTTCGCATTGTTCCAATCCTCAGTCACAGTTTTGTGCAATTGAAGAACCGCCCACTTATTGTTGACGCTTCCTGGGCCAGTCTTGGAGGCAAATTTGGCGAACAGATCGGCGAAGCGAGGGTTTGAGAGGACTTAACTAGGGTGGCGAGCCGATACTTGATTGACTCGGAGATGGCGACAGCATTGGGGGTGAGCTGGCTGGATTGGATGCGGAATGCGTAGCAGAGCGAGCTCTGGAAAAAGAGCGAGTCGGGAGCGTCGGGCGGGGGCGCTGGGGTTCTGGGAGAGCAAGCGGAGGACGAGCTGTTTGACTAGATCTGCGACCTTGTACTGGTCTTCTTTTTCCATTGTAGAACGTGGAGAGAGAGAGAGAATGAGGGGGCGAGTAAGAGTGATGGCTTCTTTTTTATTTTTAAGGTCGCGGAAATGACGAATTTGGTAATTTTTAGGAAAATTGAAATGAAAAATTGACCACCTTGCAAGATTGAGAAAGTAGTTCAAGGGAGAAAATTGTACTAGGTTGTTTCCTTTTTAACGAGGTCTTGTGTTAACTTTATTCAATACGGCTCATGTTGCTTCTTTTTAAACATTTGCTTCATAGTTCCATCCCTTGTATAATTTAATTCACCCCATTTTTTTACTGAAAAGGCAAATTGCCTTAACATATTCAACTGCATTTTAAAATGGTAGACCCAAATTTACTTTCCTTCTTTTTTGTTCTTTTTCTATTTTTATTTAGAATTTAGTTGTCATAATTAAACATTTCACATGTTTTGTATTTGTTTAATGTGGCTATCTCGTGTCTATTAAAGGTATTATGCTTTCTTTTTTTCTTTTTTCTTTTTTAGATCTTACTTCCAAAAAGAAAGTTTTGTTGAAAAGAACAATTTCTCAAAAGCCTAATTCTTTTTACGTTGTTGAGCAAATTAATGAGTTAATTGTCAAGCAGATTTCGCGACCTACCCCTCGGGAGGTTTAGTGGTATTGTCTAAAAATGGACCTACGACCAATGATCAAGCATAGGTTTTTCCAAGTCCATGAGAATTTTGTAATAATAAATTGCCACTAGTCTATTGGAGTCGACTAGAAATCAAGAGAGGTATAAGAGTATATCACATTTCCTACACAACTAAAGAATTTAGGGTCGATAACTTAATTACATAAATTAAGTGATTAATATCATTTTCGATACATAATCTTGTTCGTGTCTTTGTCAGGCAGTTTGGATTAATTTTAATCCTATCCACTAATCTATGAGGTGATCATGTGAATGCGTTATCATTAAAATAACAAATAATAACCAAAGAAGGCATTGAATAAATTGTAGGGCAAAGAAGCATCTAACAACTAAGAGAAATTAAGTGCCATTCCTAACTAAGCTAAAGGGGAGACATAATAAATCAAAGGTATCTTTCTCTGAGAGTAATCGGAACCCTATGATAGAGCTCTAAAGGCTTGTTCAACCGAGTACGATTTTCACCAAGGCTTTTCACACGTTTAAAGAAAAGACTACCCAAAAAGACTTCTTCAACCATTTTCGAGGAAACTAAAAAAATTTTGAAAATTTTCTTGATTTTTAGAAATTTGTAGGTTTTTATATATTTTTAATGTTTTTGGATTTTCAAAAGTAATTTTAGTTTTTCAAATTTTTTAATTTTCCAAGGATTCTTATGCATAAAATTTTTCGAATTTTTTAATTTTCCAAGGATTCTTATGGATTTTTGAATTTTGAAAATTTTCTGAATTTTTAAGTATTTTTATGGTTTTCTAAAATTTTTTATTTTTTTAGAATTTTCTGGATTTGTTATATTTATTAATATTAAAAGACAATTCGAACCGGGTCAAAAGACCCGGCCCTACTAAACCGACCCACTTAAACCGGGCTGGCCTCAAAGCCCACTTTAAAAAAAGAAAAGGCCCACGTGGATCTTTTAAAAAAGGTCGGCCGCCAGCCCACTTAGATTCTAAACCACTTTCCTGCGGCCCATATCACCCAGCCCATCGACCAGCCCAAGCAGACAAACCACAGCCCATTTTCTCTTTTCTTTCATTCTTTATTTTTATTTTTATTTTTGGTTTTCCTTTTCTTTTTATTCATTAAAAAAAAAAAAAAATCTTCGGGTCTTCTTTTACTACAGCTTCATTACCCGAAGCTCCCCCCTCGCCCGGAGCGTGCTCTTCACCAAAACTCAAACCAAAACCACACCAGCCTCACAACGTGCGGTCGCCGGCTCCCTTCCATCGCCGAACCACCACCGTCCACCGGTCGTCCATTCGGACCGGTGCCGACCGCCGCTGGCTACCTACACCGGCGGCCGTTTCCAGCATGACTAAAAACTTCGTCAATTCGATAACACACGAATATTTCACGCAAACCATACTAAAACCCAGTGTAAGCAAATAAAACTAACATGATTTAACAGAGATAGCAGCAGGCACTAGTCTATTTCGAGTTAAAAACAGAGACTGCATTTCAGCTCTCTTTGTGGCATTTCATCAAACAGTTAGGGTGGAGATAAACGGATTCATTCGAGACGTGGGCTTAGGCAAACTTCCGCACGACATGTACAAGAAGCACTCAAGATAGCTCGGGGACGGGTTAATCGCACTCAGAATGGGCATTAACGAGAAACGACCGGTCTCGACTAAAACAGACCCCAAAAACTCAGATCCGTTCAAGCATTTTAGCAAGCAGTTGGCGTGCATTAATGAAACAAGAGATTTTTACCTCGATCGATACTCAAACGCGGGCCTAGGTTCCTAACCGAATATACCAGAACACACAGAAACATCCATGAAGGATCGGTAAGACCGGAGCTCGCGCGAACTGGTCAGTCGCGAGCTCCGGGCCGACACCTCCTCAAAACGGGGCACCTATGGTTCGGAAGACATACCTAGTTCGGACGACGAGCAACGGGCGGACCTTAGGCGACGGCGAAAAGCTCTCTCGATCTCACTCTCTCCCTCTGGCTCGCCCTCCGCTCTCTCGAGCTCTCAGATCTCTCCCTCGGAATCTCTCTATCGGCTCCCGAACGAAAAAAAAGAAAAAAAAAAAAAAAAAAAAACCCTGGAACGAGCCCCTCTCTCTCTCCCCCTTGCTTCTGCCGCTGCCAGCTTGCCGGCCGGCCTGATCTCGACCCGCGGATCACGGCTGCTTTTGCTTTCTCCTCCTTTACGTCTCTGTCGCCGAAGAGGAGCGCGCGTCGCGTGAGGGAGGAAGGAGGAAGAAGATGGCGCGGGCCGGGCCGGGGAAGGAACAAAGAAATGGGCCTGGCCCAAGCAAGGAAGAGGAAGAAGAATGGAAGAAGAAGGGAAAAGAGAGAAGGCCGGGCCGGCCTAGCCCCAGCTCGGTCTCCCTTTTTTTTTTCTCTCTCTCTTTTTAATTAAATCATTTTTCAAAAAAAAATCTAACAATTAATACTAATAATGCAAATGTTCCTAAATCAAATGCACGAGTTGACACGATCCAAAAAGTTCATATGAAAGCGAACGCACTTTTTCTCCCTACTTTTGGACTTTTTGTACCAAAGCAATGGTTTGATTTCCCATCGTACACGGTACGCCTATATAACATATTCCACATGAATGACTGACTTTAGCTGTCTTTCTTTATTGGGAAAAATAGTAAAGCCAAGTTTTGGGCAAGTAGACATATGTAATACCCAAACGCATCTCATCATTTTGTAATATTTTTTTTCATAAGTTTGTTTGGTGCACCTACCATTATTCTTGACGAAAGTTCATAGAAGTCAATAAATTTTTCATATACATTGTGCCCTAAATATAACGCCTACATTGTCATCGTTTCAGAATTTATGTTAAGGATTTTGCTAAAACGTTCTTCAAGAGCACTTGTTAATACGTGTCTTGGAGGCTCCTGTGAACAAGATTTGTTAACAGTTTCCATACATAATTCCTTTTAGTGTCGTGTGCAATCAATGCTTAGGAAATCAGAATGTTTACATTAAGTACGCTTAATGACTGTTCAGGGCACCCATTAATCGGACCTAAGTATGTATACTAAAACTAACTAAAGCTTTTTCTCATGTTTATAAGGTTTGTAAAGGTCAAATTAGTGCCTTCATTTTAGGAGAAGTTCATGAAGGCTTTTCATTGGCTCAAAGCGAAACCAACATGCTCGCCTGCTGCATGGATAATTAGAGATATTGAAAATTAGCAGAGCACTATAAATTAACATGTCGAGAGAAAAGTCAACTTGCACAAGCAATCTTTCTATAGTTTTATATCATACGACAATTCTTCCCGATGGAAAAATTGGAAATATATTTTCAAAAAACATATATATCTCAACGTTAGTCATGCAACCCACCCCGCTTGTGGGCGCATTGGCACCCACCCCGCTTGTGGGCGCGTTGGCTTGGGCCTTTTCCCCTCTAATTGCGGAAGGGGGGAGATTCGAGTCCCGGCATGCACATTATGCGCCTTACCTGCGACGTCGGGGAGGTGGGTCCCTACGGCGCCGTCCCGGGTTTATGTCGCTGGCTACCAGCTGTACGGCAGTTCCCGGATCACCAAAAAAAAAAAACATTAGTCATGCGTAAACTAAGCCTTTCATGTAGAAAACAATACATACATACATATACATATATATACATACATATATATATATATATATAAAAACGCTATCACACCGAACAAACGACGATACAGAAGAAACACATGAGATTAAGTGAAGAATGACAAAAAGAGTAACCAACATAAAGGACAGCTATTAGGCACTCATTTTCCTCGATGGTACTAGAGTACAATTCAAGAGTGGTTTGACTTTCTTATTATACATCCAATCGATCATCACATATCAAATTTTTCGTTTTGATGGAACTGGACCCCAGATAAATAGTATGCACCCATAACTTAAGTAGGCGGCCGGATCACAATTTCAATGCAAAATGGCGGAATTTGCGAGGAACCGTCGTAACATTTCTGACGTCAATTTAACGGAAGCTTTTCTTAAAATGCTTTTCTTTGTTCTTTTTTATTTATTTTTTTTGGGCCTTCCAACGTCAATGCTGCCTTGCCCTAGAAGGCTTAAAAAAACGCGTCGCAAACGTGTGTCCGTACAAGCCAAGTGCTATAAAGCCGTTCATCGCCACCCTCGTCTTCCCGCAGCTTCCAATCAGTATTCGCTCATTTCTCTAGGGATTACGCGCGCCGGCTCGTGCATAACATTCAGCTTCCATTGATTTGATCAGAGCATACCTGAGAAAACATGACGGTTTGTGAATTCTGCTTCTGTGATTATGTTTGGGTGTCCAGGTCTCTGGTTTCTCTTCTCTTTCATCTCTTTGAGTTAGCTGGTTTCGCGTGTTGACGTTGTCTGTGCACTGATCCGCAGAAGAAGATCGTGTTGAAGGTTCAGATGAACTGCCAGAAATGCAGAACCAAGGCTCTTCAGACCATCACCGAAGCAGATGGTAACGACCCTCTACTTCCCATGAACTTGGTTTTATGCTTAGGTTAATCGGCCTCGTTCGATGATGTTTTCATCGCGTCTGATCTTGAATCATCACTTCTGCTCAACCTCAGTTCCTCCAAAACGAATTTATAATTTTCACTTCGACTGTTGCCGCTGTTTTAAATTACACAATCAATTTCCCTGACAAGCTATGCTGTCAACATATGCAGGTGTAAACTCAGTGGCCTTTGAAGGAGAAGACAAGGTGGTGGTAATTGGGGAAGGAGTTGATGCAGTGCCTCTGGTCAACCGTTTAAGAAAGAAAGTCGGTCCAACTCAGATCATTAGCCTCGGAGAAGGGAAGTAATACCCATGAAATGAAAATACTCACATGAAGAAAATGACATGACTCAGATTTTTCTTTTCTGTTCTTTTCCTATTTTGAGAGAGAGAGATTGTTGAGTTTCATTAGGAGGCTGCTGATTTTATATTACTTTTCTCGGCTCTTTTTACAATTATGATTCGACATGAATAACAATATCAAAGATGTTAATATATTTAGTGAGATTTTACATATACAGTCATTTTTTTTATATGCTTATGTGTTTTATTCCTAATTTTTGTTGGTAAATAGATCGATAGTCTATATATGATCCTGGAAGCGAGTCAATCAAAGTAAATATTTCGTCTTTTATCTTCCTTTTTCTAGTTTTATTAATATATTTGCTACTAAACTTTTTACATATTCATTCGATGAGAGGGAGGGGGAGAGACACGGTCATGTAAAAGGTCAACAAGTCTTAAGAATTCTGGTCAAAAAGCCGACTAGAATTGTCCTTGCCAACGGATTGAATGGGAAAACTCGTTCGCGAAGGTCTTGGTCCTCTTTTAATAATACAAAATAAGGTCTTCGTTCCTTCTGTAAACAGAGAATTCACCTAATTTGTGGGTGGGTCAAATCAGTACGAAGACCTGCTATCAACTAAAAGGTTGTAAAGGACAAGTGCACTGATGTTTGGGCCGCGGTTTCATACTTCAATTTTTTTTTTTTTTCAAATAGTTTCATACTTCAATTAGGCGATCAAAATTTCTTATGATCATATCAACCTTGAATATCTATTAACTTTTTCATGAATATACCGATTAAAGTCATTTTCAATTGACAATAATTTCACAAGGATGATCAAACATCGTTCCAAGTCCCCAGCCCCATGAAATGCTACAACTACGAGCCAATTCGAAATAGCCTTATTGGTAAAAGATCGAGTTGAGTTATAATCGTTGTTTGATAACTCCCAAATCTAGCATTCCAACGTCTATGACCTATGTTGAGTGGTCTAGTATTTAGTGTGAATCCATTGATCATGTGTTCAAATCATGTGAGCGTCTTCCAACTTAGAATAAGTGACATGTCAACTGCTTATAGAGGGCATCCTTGAATGCTCCATATACCTATTACTTTTGACCCGTGAAATGCACGGGTTAGAATTAGCAATATTTCCATGAAAATATAACCCAGTTAAAACCAAATTTTACTTTGGCCTTCTATGTAAACATAAGTGTTAAAATTAAATGGTTGAAAATAAGAAGTAACATAAATGAATATACTAAGAATATAACAGTTAACCACTTATCACATAATATATGTACATATATATACACACACATATGCTCATGCGCAACGTTCACTATTAAGGGAAAATGGGGTAAGGACACCACAAATACCAAAAGTTCCAAAAAGTACATATAAGTGTCAAAATCAAGTTTCATCTGAACACCGGAAAATAATTATATTTTCATGGAAAATGACTTTTTGAAAAAAATTCCAAAAATGTCACAATACTCTTTTTCATTATTTTATTTTTTAAATGAATTTTTCATATTTTTAAAAATCAATTTTAATTATTTTTAATTTTTAAATCTATTATTATTTTTTTTTTTCTTTTTCTTTTTTTTTTCTTTGTTTTCCATCTCCTTCTTTCTTGGCCGGTCCTCGGCCATAGTGATGGCCCGCGACCGGCCACCGGCGAGCCTCGAGCTCGCCGATGAGCACAAGGCCCGCCAAATCAACAAGTGCAAGCTTGAGATTGATGAGCTCGAGATTCACCTAGCGATGACCAACGACTAGCCAAGAAAGAAGAAAATGAGAAACAAAAAAAAAAAAAAAAAAAAAAAATAGAAAAGAAAAAGGAAATTAAAAATAATTCGAATTTAAAAAGAAAATAAGAAGCGGAAAGGGGAGGAGGAAGTGAGGATTTGTAGAGGTGTGAAATAAGAGAGATCAAATGAGAAAATATTTTCCACTTTTCAAAAGTGGAAAGCATTTTCTTCTAATTTAGAAGACTTTTTTTCCTTTCATGGAAAATATTTTTCCAAGGAATTTATTTTCCATGAAACGAACCCCGGAAAATCTAGAAAACATTTTCCTGGAAATTATTTTCCGCAAAACAAATGGAGCCTTAAGTGCCAATGGCAAGAAATTCCAGCCAAATGACTAACGTGGCATTTTCCGGTGACTTTTTCTATTGACGTGGCAATTTCCTTTTTTTTAAAAAAAAATTCCACGTGGCGCTATAAACCCCTAAAATTAATTTTTAATATAAATAATAATTATAAAGAAATAAATAAACCAAATTATTAGAAATGGGGGATAGCAGGTTTAGCGAAGGCCTCCACAGCCCTTGCCGAACTTGTTGTTCCCCCTTTTTTTTATTTTTTAATAATTTACTTTATTTATTTATTTTTAATTAATATTAAATTAATAAATTTATGGACAAAACGATGTCGTTTTGCACGTTCATTGCTGAGTAAGCATTCTGATGAGCCACTTAGACTACTTTAAATTATTAAAATAAGCCACATCGGATTTCTATTTACCCTCGCTAAAGTTGGCACGTAAGGCCTTGTTTAGTAACCATCCAAACATGGCCAGATTCTGATTCTTTGTTCCGGGAGTAGTTTGAGAACATAATCGTGTTTGGTAAGTTTTTTGTTCCCGGAAACAAATTTCTATTTTTTTGTTTTCGGAAGTAGATTTGGAATAGAATCAAGAATAAATAAAAAAAAATCGTGATTCTTGTTCCAGGAACAAATCTAAGAATCAAAACAACTCTTCTTCTTCTTCTCTTTTCTTCTTCTTCATCGACCACCCGTCTGTCGCCGTTCACCATTCGCCGCCGCCACCGTCGGTCGCCGGCCCTCGCCCTAGTCGGGCAAGCCTCGTCGATGGCCAAGTGGGGCTGGGCGAGGCTCGCTTGGCCCCAACGAGGCTCGCCCGGCCCCCACCGATGGCCAGTGGGCCTCGCCTAAACTTGGCCTCGGTGAGGCTCGCCTAGCCACGAACCTCACCCCATCGGTGGCCAAGCGAGCCTCGACCAGACCCGACGAGGCTCGGCCTCGTCGGGCCGGGCAAGCCTCATGACGCCCACCTCATCGGTGGCCAGCAGGCCTCACCCAACCCCGACGAGGCTTGCCCAACCCCATCGGTGGCCAGGCAGGCCTCGCCCAGCCCCGGCGAGGCCGGCCAGGCCACTGGCGATGCTTTGGTGAGGTCGCCGGCCCTCATCCGGCGGCAATTGGCTTGAAGAAGAAGAAGAACAGAAAAAAAGAAAAAAGAAAAGGAAAGAAAATGAAAAAAAATGAAAAAAAGGTATAAAAATTATTTAAAATCAAAATAAATTGATTTGGAACAATCAATGAGCACGGTATGAAACGCAATTTTATTCTAGAATAAAAAAATTTGGACAGTTACT
Source organism: Eucalyptus decipiens (assembly GCA_014182575.1). Taxonomy (NCBI): domain Eukaryota; kingdom Viridiplantae; phylum Streptophyta; class Magnoliopsida; order Myrtales; family Myrtaceae; genus Eucalyptus; species Eucalyptus decipiens. Next base: position 60,490,593 of record CM024613.1, on the reverse strand, counting down.
AAATAGCTTAAAATGCTTAGAATATGTTCTGGGAACAAAATAAAAAAAAATCATTTATGATCAGAATCTACTCCCGGAAACAGAATCGTTACCAAACATGCCCTAAGTGTCCTGATTTTTTTTTTTTTTAAGTGGCACTTAAATGTACATTTTGGAAATTTTGGCACTTAAGTGTCTACCCGTGTCAAGCTTTGGCACTTGCGATATACTTTTCCCAAGAGAAAACTAATAAATTACTAAGTGTGATGCTTAGCATAGGCTCTTCCAAGCCTTATCAATTGTAACTTGATAGTTTATTTTATTTTTTGGAGCTGCCATTAATCGATTATGGTTGATTAGACACTAAAGTAAAATGAAATGAACTAGAGATTCATCGGATTTGGGAACTTGATTATACTAGATTAGTCTAATGTTTTTTTGGTGTATTTTCTCTTTATTTCAAAAATGTTTTATACATAGTCTTTATCAATAAATCTTAAGCCACAAACTTGTGAAGGGTGATCATATAGGCATGCAATCAAGAAAGGGTAGGAGGACCTCTATTGTGAGGTTGATTGACCGATCCTACGGGTTGCATAGGTTGTAGCTGATAACAATTAGATGCAAGATAACCATGCCGACACTAGTGTTTGCAAAATGGGTTGCGCAAGGAGGAAGAACTTGAAGTAGCAAGTATTGCATTTGTTGGTGTCGAGATGGACACAATAACACGTGGTTCTTTCAAGGTAGCTAGTCAAGTCTCCTCACTCAATAATTCCGATACAACTATCTCAATACGAGGAAATATATCCCTATGCAAAGGGAGGCCCTCATAGATTCAAACTCATCATTTAGGGTCATCAAAAATTGCATGACATGCATACCATCACGATTTTTAGAAAATTAGTGAGTATCACTAATGGACTGGCTTGCCTCTTGATGCATGTGATATAAGTTCCCTAACAGCTGATATTTGTGGGTAATATTTGAATTGGAATACTGACCGACAATAAGATCCCAAGCTTCCTTTGCCATATTAAAAAGACAAAACTAGATTCAGATAGATGGGATCGAAGTATTTTGAAATTATATGAGAACATGATGACTATCCCATTCTTCGAAACGATCCACAAATTTAGCCTCAGTTTGCTTAGAAATTTTAGTTAGCGCATAAATATCTCAAGTGACATAACTCCAAAGCCAGCGTCCTTTCAAGAAGCTTAATATTTCTTGAGCCCATAAAACATAATTAAAACCATTTAAAATAGTTTGAATGAGTGTTGTGATGTCCAATTTATACGTAATAGGCACTTTACCAATATAAAAACCAGCAGAACTGAATATGTCAGAGAGTAGGTATGGATAAAACAAGACCAAAAACAAATTTAGGATGTCAAAATACCACAGTTGGAAAACACCAAAAACCAAACAGAAAACGATCGAACCGATTAGAAATGTGACGAAACCTGTCTGGTCGATCTTATATGAACTGGTCAACGGTAAAAAATCAGAGATGACGTGGCACTAATGTAGTGGACGACGTTAGTAGTGTGAAGAACGGTTGGTGCTTGCAGTTGAGTATCTGAGTCGAGGCGTGTGAGATGGCGACATGTGAAGGTGCGTCCAGTGGTGATTGGCGACAAAACTTCACAAGCTGCTTCAATGGAGGGGCGGTTAATCGTGGGTTGGCAAAAAAAAAAAAAAAAAAAAATCGTGGGTTGGCGTTTGTTTTTCGAAATAGGTGGAGGAAGGCGTCCAAATCACCATGAACAGTGGCGAGCTCCCCAAGTTTCAGACCCGGCAGCGCGTGTGGTGGCATTGGTCGTCCGTTGGCGACAAAATTTCAGGATTTGTCTCATTTAAGGGCGGCAGTCTAATGATGGTGCCGTTTTTTTGAAATGAGCTGCGGAAGCATGCCAAATAATAGCAACTAAAGGCCTTGGTCTTTGCGAAGAGTTAGGAGATACCAAGCCGATACGACTGGTATAGTGGCAACCATCTTGTAATAGATTCGATGAATGCTCTTTAGATAATAATGGCTCTAATACCAAGTTGAAATTAGTAATTTGGGATAAATGAGAGGAAAGCATAGTATATTCACATTGCAAAATGAAGACTACAAGCATTCTCTTATATAGAGAGTGAGAAGGCAATTAAGTTCAATTATAATTAATGTAAATTATAATTAACCTAATCGCAATTTATATAAGTCTAACATCTCTTTTCTTTCCTTCTTTTCTTTTTTAACTTGAGCGCGGGGGGAAGTTGAAGTAACCCCTCCAAGTACAAGAACCAGATAAAGACATAGAAAAACAGCTCGCTCTTGATTTTAGTGGACTAGGCCACATTAAGTGCCGTTGACTTGCAGTTAGCTCCGGTTGCTTACTATTTAAAGTTGGATTGTTTTTTCCTTTTATCATAAAAGTTTTGACTAATTTAGGAGTGAAAAGAGATGATCCATTTTCTAAGTAACAAAGTTTTTTAAGCTTATTATCATCCTGGAGGTTGGATTAGTAATATAAGCTTACTCTTAAGTGATATGGAGTCCCATGAGTCACAAGTATGTTGCCCCTCCATCATTCATCATCGTCATGATGTTTTGGTTGGTTCCTTTGTAATGTAAGTTTGATCACACCGTGGTGTAGGATTACCACAACTCTAGTCCTACTAGCACAATGGCATAACTATAGCAACGAACTCTTTCAAAGCACAAATATTTTATGGTGAATGTGGAACTCCAATGATAATGTTTAGAGGTCAATGTCGAAGCCTGAATTTTTTGTCGACACTTAAGGTAATCTTTAAGTGAAAATAATAAAAAGACATATCTAATAAGACATACATAAATAAATAAAATAAATGATAATAGGGCTTAATTGGGTCTCAGTCTAGTTTGCGCAGCCCACAAAAGATATCCTCAGACCATTCGCGGCCCAAACCCACCAATATAAAAAGAGCCCATCCCGTACATAAGCCTAGCAACCAGGCTATCCTCCGAATTTTGTGTCATTAATATTCTAAAAAAGAAAAAGATAACGATTTTGAAAATATTTTCTTAAAAGTGATTGTTTGTATAGCTTGAATTAATTAGTTAATAGAAAATACTTTTACTATCAATAACAATTATGCATCCACATTTTGTGATCAATATATATATCTCGATCAAAAAAAAAAAAATCAATATATATATATATATATATATATATATTTTTTTTTTCATTAATTCAACTTTACAAATAATATAAATAAATGATTTAAAATCATTTATTTTTCACAAAATAAATGAAAATTAAAGCCCGAAGTGTGGCCCAAGTAAGAAAGCACAGGCCTCTCTCTCTTTTTCGCCCGTGTCGCCGATCACCGAAGTCAAAAGAGATGTCATAGCCGAAAGCAAAAAAAAAACACAGAATCGAGAGATTCGTTTGGGCGCTTCTTCTACGCGGACGCCGATCTCCTGCGACGCTGCCGCCGCCAAGACGTCGCCGTTCGCGGCCAAAGACAGGCTCCGAGGTATCTACATCATTGCCTTGTTTATTGAGCTGAATCCGAGGTTTGTGATTAAAGGTTTCAAGTGAGCGTAGAAATGGTGATGGTGGATCTGTTGGTAGGAGTTTAAATGCGTTCCGATGTCATTGCAATTGTCTGGATCGTAATTGACGCTTCGATAATGACTCCGTGTTCTGTTTTTGAACTGATCGCCAAGTGTTCGTCAAAATGCCTGAACGAAATTCGGAAAATACAATTTCGAGAAGCATTCTTATGCTTTAGTGTTTGGAATGATTGTTGTGTAATATAACCTGTCCGACTCATTTACAGCGTCTCTGTTTCCCGTGATTTTAGACTATGGCCGAGATGTCCACATGCCATGGCTACTTGATTTGTTGTTCAAATCCATCCATGTATGTTGTCTCTGATCCTGATATTCTGCCATGCATATAGATTCATTTAATCAATTATCTAGATGAGCAAAGCATGTCGACTTACTCCACAAGTAACGTATACTCCAAGGGGCCATGAATTCGTTTTGGCATCTAATAAATTATATTCGCTGGATTGAGTTTATGCTTGCTGGTTGTGTATTGTCTTGCTCGGCTGATTGGTGTTGTAGTCTTAATTTGCTCAGCTGGCTGTTTATTTGCTGGATTGAGATTATGCTTGCTGGTTGTGTAACTCCCACTCTCTTCCTTAAAGAGTATTAAGAGTCTGTGACATATTGGAATTAAGCTTCATCACTGATTACTCTTAAGCCCTATCCTATGATATTGGTACAGTGAACAATAATTGTATAAAAAGCATAGTGCATCACATTATTGGTATGATTTTACTCGGTTTATTCTATTAGTAGACAATAAAGGTTCATTTGTTTAAAGGAAATTCATTCCCTCATAATTGTTATTGGATTTTTCGAGGTTTGGATGACAGAAAACCAATGGATCTACGGAATAACAAACTTAGATTGTGGGAAAATAACTTCCCATTTTGGCAAGAAGGAGGTACGTTTGTTTCATTGAAACTTCATGATAAAAAAAAGTATACATTTAGTTTTCATTTATTTGATGAGAGAAAATGATTTCCTTCTTGTCAAAAGGGAAAGTCGTTCACTCCCAATTTAAGCTCGTTGTTTTCAGATCCAGGAAAAACATTTTCTTTAGATCGACTAATTTTCCATAATCCAAACACCAAAAAGTTGGAGAATGATCTTCTGAAAACAGTTTTTCTTCAAATAAATGGACCTTCCATGACACTATCATAGAATAAGGAACTTACCTTTTTTTTCCTACGAAGGTATGCACCCTTATAGTAATATTGGTGGCGATGAAGAACATTGCTTTATTGGTCATCTTCATTAGATAGTACTTGAGGTGTATTTTAGGACACCCAGTACCGTCATACTTCTTGTTGAACTATGGCACCTTGAAGGTTTAAGGAATTTTCTCACTCTAGAATGGGGAGACAAGTTGTCGACCCCTTGCATCTCATGCCCTTACAGCAAAAACAACCGCTCTTCCATTTTGGCAAGGCATCTAGTACTCTTTTCTTCTAAAAGGAAGACAAGTTCTTCCTTCGAAGAAGGATCAAGGTCCACTATGAGAGGTGTGACCGAAGGGACTTCTCCAGCTACTTCCTTTCCAATGAGGTCAATAGTTGACGGGCATAAATGTAGGGGGTTTTGGATCCCCAGCAGTAGGTAGGACAGCGAAAGTCTTGATTTGCTCGGAAATTTCAGCCAGCATTGTTGTAATTTGAGCCAGCTGGTTCTCCACATTTGTCAATGGAATGTTTGAATCTTAGTTCTTCCTATGTGCTCTTAAGTGAGTTCGAATTGGAGATCTTCTTTGGTCGTAATTACTACAAAAGGACTTTTCTAATGCTTGTGCGCACAAGTTGAAACTACCCCGTGTGACCCCACTTTTTGATCGATTATTCCACAATAACTGAACTGGAATCTCTTCTAGATGTCTTACATAGTTTGCCAAGTTCATCTTGATCACTGATCATTCCTTCAATGAGCGAATCTGGATGGCTATTCAACTGTCGAGTGTGTATTAGTGTACTAACTTGGCACTCGATACATGAACAACACAAATAGCACTTTCAGTGCACACTAACACACATTCGAGAACTTGTGAACTGTCCATGTGCGCGCACAGCACACAAAACTTGCGCTTTTCTCCCTCTCTTTTCTTTCTCCTGAGCTCTCACGAACGGGAGGACTTGGTCTCTCTTTTCTAGGATGAGGCTGCCCCCTTTTTATCCATGGAGAGTGGCCTTTGAATACTGAACCTCCCTCCTTTGACTACTGAATCGCAACCTCAAGCTCTGACATTTCCCTAATCAACTCAACTGATCATCCTCCACCTTTTGGTCTCTTACGTGTTAGCCGGTTCTTTCCCATCCTTCTTGTTAAATCTACATGGCGTAAAATTTGCATTTACCTCTTGGTTCTTGAAGCTCGGCCGTCGGTCTCTTGGAGTTTCTGCCGGTTCTTTCCCTTCTGCATGGTCCACCTTTATGGTCTAGTGGTCCATATGTGAGTTTGACTTATTTGAGCTGTCACAGTCAATGACTTCAGGTAGCAGTGGAAGGCATTGGAGCAGGATGGTTTGGCTCTAATGTCCTGGGGGTTTTCCTTAATCCTAAGAGTCTTGGTATTGATCTTAAGAAGAGAAATGAGTGGGCAAGCATATATTCCTTCGGGGGAAGGGTCTTCAAGCCACTGGTAACACGGCTAATCCACATGAGCAAGCAATTTCTATAATCGGCGGAACATGGACATTTGACGAAGACGACCCCATGCCTTCATTCTCAAGCGTGACCGTCATTCGCGAGCACAGACAATCATTTGTGAGTAGAGCTACATCGCCTTGAGTGACGGAATGGGCTTGGGCTTTGGATGGATGTTGGGGTCGTGTCCATTACCTTCATAAAATTTTACGGTCTTAGTTCTACGCAAAAAGTTCCGAGTTGGATCGCATAACGGGCCAGTTCACAAAAATTTGTGGTCTCGTCTGGGTCGATGCTCAATGTCGACACGCTATCAAAAAATGTCCCTAATTTCTACACGTGGAGAAATGCGGTAGAGAATGATAATGCTAGACCATGCGAGACCTTTTTTTTTTAAAAAAGATGTACGTTGGACTCGTGAAATTCAACTACTCCTCTTTGAGAGGGGGGCTTGAAGAGGTTCCTTTAAAAAATGAAAGACACTTGAATTTTGCCAACGGGTTATGCAGTGAAATTCAAATGCAAATGCAGTGATGAAAGCTAGCTAGGGACATACCTGTAATGGCTAGCCTTGGATCTCAGCTTTGCTTGAGGCGTTTGTAGGCCCCTCTCCTCTTCCCTCTAGCAATTTTTTTGTTTATTCGACCTTGGGCTACAAAAGCTCGCTAAATGATGCCATACTTCGGGCTACAAAAGCTCAGCGTGCAAATAAAATGTCAAGGCTGCATTCGCGCACATAACGAAAAACAGAAGACATCACGAGCTTTTGGTCTCTCACCGTTCAGAGAGTACTCCAAGGCTATAGGTTGCGATCACTTTTGGAAGGGGAGGCTTCGAGAATACAACCCGCGGTCACTTTTGGAAACCATGATATAAACTCGCCATATTAAAAGAGATTCTGAGGTTGCCAATGAGCCTTGATGAGACCTAATCATCTGATTTAACATATAGGGGTGTGTCATTCCTAAATTAGTTCAACAAAGAATGGAAAGGACTAGTTCCATCTCTCATTTTGCAGATAAAGGAGTGTGTTTGACCATAGTGACAACACCTCTTACCAGGGAAACACGATGAGGCTATATCATCTACTTCGGCGCAAAATGGTGTATGTCATTCCAAATTGAATCCACTTAGAATATGGAAATAAGAAGTCCTAGTTCCTTGCCTGCAGGTGATAAAACGGGGCAAGTGGCCCAATGGGCATCAACTCTCACCCATGATGTAGTTTGAGGAACCCTACTTGTTTCTTTCGAATGGCAAGAGTTTGCAGACTTTTCACTCTCTTCCATCCATAAAATTTTTTAAGCCGTTGCCTTCGTTCTTACGTCCTAAGTGTGGAACCATAGGCTTCAAAGTCCTAGATGAGTAACCTTAGGCATTTTAAGTCTTGGGTGTGGAAGCCGTGGGTATCTAAAGACCTAGGTGAGTAAGTTAGGTGTCTCATGCCCTATTTTTAGAAACTTAGGCATTTCAAGTCCCGTGGGAAACTATAGGCATCTTAAGTCGTAAGTGTGGAATTATAGGCATCTTAAATCCTAAGCGTGGAGCTTTAGGCATGTTAAGTCCTAGGTGAGTCACCATAGGCATTTTAATTTCTAGATGGATCGTAGTAGGCATTCTAGATTTTATGTGAAATACCTTTGGCACATCCAAGCTTTAGGGCTAGGAGTGTACATGGACATGAGAAGAAATTCAAATGAAAGGTAACATGGTATCTTTTCCAATTTACCCATTGACACTCTCTAGCATGGGCCACGTGCTCTCGACGGGTTCATTCGGACGTTTTGTTACCAAATGGCGATATCGATGGAGAGTGACATTGTATAGATTCCAATTTAATCATCGTAAGCCATTTTCTAACATGTGTTGTTGTTCCTGATAGGAAATGTCAAACTCCCAAGAAGGCGAATTCAAATGAAGGGTAATTGTCTTGTCATTTTCAATTTTTCAATCCCCTTAGGATTAATGCAATAATACTTTCCTTCCTATTATTTACAGGTTAGTAAGTCGTCATGCTGATAGTAAATACCATTTTCCCTTAAAACAAATGAAAGTCAAATCGAGGGATTTTTTTATCACAAAGAAGCACTTTGAAGTCGTCAAGCTATCGTGACCTTTCCGGCGCAATATGGGGAAGATGAGTTTACAGGTAATGCCGAGTTGGAGACCGTGGACCAATGGTCCCAACCGGTGTAGATCCTCCTTAATCCCCCACCTCACATTGTCATGATTGAAAATGATCTCCAACCTAAATAGGTGTCCTTGTGCCTAGATACCAGGTTGCATAGGAAGTGCAATATCTTCCCATGCCTCATTTGGCTCTTAACCGACCATAATAGGTTAGTAGCAACTCCTACTTAGGTTGAACTTCATAGATAGATCAATATCAATTGTAATTTCTCAGTTGCGTGAGGTAGGGATCTGAGAGAATCTCTGCGAGTTGAGGATTGTTGGTCCCCAATTTGAGATTACCCGGAAAATCATCTTCCTTGAATTGCATTGGGAGGGCTGCGACAAGTTGCGCACCCCATTCATTTCTATGTTTTCAGGTTTTTCAGCTAGTAGCTAGTAGAATGAGAGCAATGTCGACGAGAATTTTGATAGTTGGATTAGGGTATGAATTATGTATGTCTAATGATATGTATTGGGTTTAATTGAATTTGGAGATGTATATATATCATCTTTGATAGATTTTAGAAACTCTAATCCCGTTGCCAACTCCCCATTTTATCAAATATATGAATGTGTATATATTTTGATGGTAGTTTTAAGTTGGTTTTGTTTTAGGCTGCGGCCCTCGGGTAAGAATACAACCATATGATCCCCTATTTTTGTTAGAGTTGGGGTGGGACATTGGCTACAGCGATGGTGGATATTATGGAGGGTGTGACGGCTATGAGATATGTGAAGTATGTGGGGGTTGTGATAGAGACACCGAAGCTGGTGATTGTTGCCGTTAAGATCGTCTTGGGAATTGCAAAGGGCGCGATAAATTTGATGAATTTCACCGAGGTACAGGCTCTTAGTTTTGATGGATATATTACTGCATGGGAAGTTATTGGTTGGCTTGGAAAAAAAAATTTTATTGCAAGGATATCCTAGAAATTGAAGGGCAGAGCTTTCTTGCGGTGGGATAAATTGAAGGAGCAATGTTTCTGAGAAGGAAACTCACCAGTCATGACTTGGTAGAAGATGCGTAGGTTGTTATAATGCCGATGTTTGCCTAGGCATAAGGAGGAATATTTGTTCCGTCGGCAAGATCAAAGGTATGTACAGCGGAAAAAGGGCATTGGTGATTGTATGAGGCTCGTCTACAGAATTTCCAAGATCATGCATATCTGTGCATGTTTCAGATGTTCTTCCGATTTTCATTTGAAATTGTAGATGATTTTGAGCTTGAACATTTTTTTCAAGTTAGTGATGATTTTTGCGATAGCGGAGAGATTGAAACTGATCCAAATCATGAAATCAGGTTTCTTGTGATCAAATAGAAGTTATTGAAGAAGGAAAGCTGGGATTTTTACAGGGAGTTGATTTTGTGATGCCCGAAATGGACGGTTCTATCTAACAAATTTGGGTGGAGTCCTTGCTCAAAGGAAGAGCTTTTGATCGATTTCATCGATGTGATTCCGAGAGATTTGCTTTATGATCATATTGAACCAGGATTTTGTAAATTGAACGCGGTAAAAATGAGTAAACACCAGTCGGAACTCGTAAATATGCATGAAGCATAACAGAGAAGAACTACCAATTTTCTATTAATTCAAAGGATAAGCTCATTATGAAAGAGAATCATATGAATTTAAATAGTGTGAATTTCCTAATTATTCACTAATAAAAAATTGTCGGAAAGATAATAAAAGAAGCAAATAAAATCTCTTAAAATATTGTCTGGAATCTATTTACCCAGATCATGAAAAAACATTAACCAAACAGGGCAACTTGGGAACGCTCTGTAGATTGTTGCATCTGGAGATGTGGAGTTCCCGGAGATGAGAAAGACGGGAGATACTCGGAGAAATCTATCTTTCGTTCATGATTGCGAAAGGCGACAATCTTTCAATGTCGAAGTGGATCTCCGCCTCTAATTCCTGGCATAACGTGATATCTATCTCTACCGGCTTCTCTCGATTCAAAATTGTTTCAGGTAACTCCTGTATGAAAGTACCCCTCATCCTAAGCACTTCCATGGCTTTCAAATCCACGACTGACGTTGGTAACTTCTTAATCGCAGTGTAAGATAAATCTAGGAATTGCAGTGAGCGGAGCCCTCCTATCCCATCAGGAAGAGCAGATAGCCTCTGGCAGTTCGTTAGAGACAGTGTCTTCAGTTCCTCAAGCGATCCAATGGACTCCGGCAGGGTGTTGATTTTAGAGCCGTCGAGAGAAAGATATTTGAAAGACTCTAAGTACCTGATCGAATCAGATACTTCAGTCAAGTTTTTACAATTGCGAGCACTGAGAAATTTGAGAATCTTCATAGAACCTTCTTGGACGTTAATCCAAGAAATAGAAGTTCCATCAATCATTAGCTCTTTCAAGCCTCTCATGGGACCCAAATCTGGCAATTCATGGAGGAGACTGCATCCCTTCATGTTCAAAGAAACCAACTTCTCCAGATTACTAACTGATGGATGGATAACTTCTAAATTAGAGCAACCTTCCAGAATGAGTCTTTCCAGCTCCATTGAAGGAGGAAATGTGGGCGTGGCCCTCAATTGGACACAACCTGTTAGATTCAAAACTTTCAGTTTCATTGCCTGCAAGACAAAGAGGATATGATGGTAAATGTTGAGTTCCTGAGGAATACATCGTCAAGAAAAAGATGTGTGAAGATAGTGAAATTATTCCACACCTCCGCGAGTAGCTCCCAACCACTCCAGTCTACATGAACCTGACTCCCTGACAAATCAAGAATCACCAGGTTTTGCAAATTCAGATTTAAATGATCCTAAAAAATCTTAGGGCACCCTTGCCAATCAAGCCACCTCAAGCTCTGAAAACGATTCCCAAAGTTTCCCCAAATATTGGCCTTATCCAGCTTGAGGAACCTCAAGTTCTGTAAACCATCAAATTTATCACATATTAAACTGACATTCTCCTCATATCCGTCACCAAACTCCAGCCCGAGGGCTTCAATGTACGCAGTGCCCTATCAATCAAGCAGAACAAAATTAACTTCTAAAAATGGAGCTGTCTTTTAGCATCACACTCGATGAATAATTGAACAAAATGGATCAATAACAGCATTAAATGGAATCTAAAGAAGAAAAGATGTTGTGCAGTCCTCGCAGAAGTTACCTTCCCTTCTTTTAGTACATCCAGTGCTTCTTTGTGGTTGCACAGCCTACTACGCTTGCAAGGTTCCCTCTTGTTTTCGTTCTTGACAATTTCCCTGCCAAAGGTCTTCAGTATTTCACACATGCGTAGTTCTTTATTCTCTCCGATTTCTACCAAAGACATGGCACGAAGAGACTTAATTGATAATGTCGGATAAAACTTAAGGTCGAGCCACATGTGATAGGGGATTCTCTTGTCCTTTCCGTTGAAGAAGCATGCTATATCTAGAAATATCTGCTGTTCATTCTCTTCTAGGGTGGTATAGCTCTCAAGGAAGGCTTCTTGGACACTCTTATCAGGAGCTTCTTCCAACTTCATCAGTTTCTCCTCCCACACGTCTTTGCTTTTTCCGAACAGAAACTCACCAACCTTCCTCAGCACCAAAGGAAGCCCGTCAGTAGCAGCAACGATATTTGTTGACCGCTCCTCGAATTCCTGAGGGGGAGAATCCCTTTTAAAAGCGTGCCAACAGAACAACGTCAGAGCTTCATCTTTTTTCATCGATCCAAGGACGTAATTTTCCGCACCATTGACTTTTTGAAGGATATCACATCTTCGGGATGTCACGATGACCGTGCTCCCTGGGCCCAACCAATCAAGCTCTCCAACTATTGCGCTGAGCTGTTCATGATCCTTCACATCGTCAAGGAGAAGAAGGACCTTCTTGGTGCAAAACCTGGTCTGAATATGTTTCAGAGCATGGTCAGAACAATTGAACTTTTGGGCTGAGCCCTTGCGGACGTCAGAAATTAGTCTGTTTAGCACAGACACGATGCGATGATTTCTAATTTCTTCTTGGAACTTGTCAAGAAAGCTACAGGCATCATACAGGTGATGAAGTTGATTATAAACATATTTCGCCAGGACAGTCTTTCCAACCCCGGGGATGCCATGTATTAACAACTTTTCACATGTGTGTCCAATTTTAACCGCTTGCCCATCGTGGTATTCAACCTTTAGCTTTGCCATTATCTCTTGCACATGAGGATCGACTCCGACTAATTGTTCCGGCACAGTTAGGTCCCTCTTCTTCAGCTTCCGCTCAACTTCTTGGACGATTTGCTTTATGATTTTGCTATAATACCTGCCAAAATGCAAATGGAATAAAAAGGACATGGAAGACAGAGGATTGAAAGCGGAAGAAAACCTATTTATGCATGATGCACCCTTTGTCATTGTTATTATAACGAACATATAATTGTCTATGATTTGAACATATTTAATCTTAACGCAGAAGTAGGCAAGATATATGAGAAAAGTAATCTCAGGCCAGAGCGTGTCATGGAAATTACCCTCCACAATTTTCTTGGAGATGTTGTCCCTTCAAGGCTCCAATCCGATGGAGGGCAGACATCCAGTGATTAACCAACGTGCCATCTCTGCCGCGCTCCCTGTGCTCATGCGCGGCACTCTGGAAAGGGCCGGTGCAGTGGCGTACATCCGACGGCTCAACATGGAAGAAGATGGGGATGATGATGTGATTCTTCTCGTCCTTGCACTTCAGCATTTGGTCCAATTCCATGAGGCAGCTCTTGCTGGACCCGTAATCCTGGGAGATGACGGGTATTGATATCATGGACTGCTCAATCGCCTGGATCAGCTGGGGGTAGATTTCTTCTCCTCTCTCCAGCTCTTCCTCATCCCTAAAGACGCGAATTCCAGCATTAGTCAACATGGTGTGCAGGAAATCCGCAAAGCCGCAGCGCGTGTCTGGCCCTCTGAAACCCAGGAACACTTCGTAGTCTGGACGTCTAGACATTGATGAGGAATGATGGGTAAGGTGACTCGTGTCCATCGTTTGTGCAGCAGAGCTTAAGAAAACGTAAGCAGGAGCTCGGTCACTACGGATGCGCACGTACTTTATTTAATTTTTTTATTTTTCTGGGTCATAGACCATCCTCACACTTATAGAACAGAGTTGACGTGGTTTTGGGACAGCAAATGGACTGTTGACTGGTCGGTGGCGGTGGCGCTTTAGGATCTTACATAGAGAAAAGAAGGGCATGGAGAACGCGACACATTTGTGTGGGCCCCTCTTGTCAGGTATACTCTAAAATCAAATCGAACCGTATGAAAAAATTTCTGAACCGAACCAAATATGAATACAAATACAATCGAATGAGACCCGAATTGAATACGAATTGAATCGAAATTTTGGTTCAGCTCGATTTTTCGATTTTCGATTTTATCTTTCAGTTTTCGATTTTTGCATTTTTTATCGTTTTTTTTTTTCTGTTGTATATATTTTTCGTTTTCAAAAGATAAATTTTCATGAATTTGTTAATTTGACTGAATTTGATTAATTAATAAAAAAAATTTCAATTTTTAACGAGAATCGAACCGAACGATACCCTACTTCTGAGAAAATATTAGGTGCGCCCGGCGCTCCACGTCACCGTGCGCCCGCCCAATCAGATGCGACACGTGTCGCCACGTGGAGCCGGGTCCCGCCTTTCTTTTAGCCAAATTTTTGCCGCCTCCTTCTCTCTCTTCATTAATGACTGCGTCCTTTTCTCCTATTTGCACGCAAGCCGTCCCTTCCCTTTCCCTCGCGTTCTCTTTCAAAATTTTTGTTCTGCATTTTTCTCCATGAAACGGTGAAACCTGCAACCTCATCTCTCTCGACCAAAAGCTCGCCGCTGCCTCCAAGGTTGGCCGCCTCTACCGTCGCCGTCGGAACTACTCGCTCCGAAGAACTCTTCCGGTCGTGGCCGGGTCCCGAACTCTAACCATCTTCGCCTCGGCCTCTAAGGTGAGCGCGGACACCCAAAAGCCCGCTGGTCGCCTCCGAGCTCGGCCGCCTCCACCATCGTCGCCAGGAGCCACTCGCTCCGAAGAGCCTCGCCGGTCGTGTTTGGGTCCCAAGCTTTGACCATTTCTCGCCGGCCTCTTCGACGATCGCGTACGCTCAAAATCCAGCCGGCCGCCTTCGAGCTTGGCTACCTCTCCGGCCGCCTCCTAGCTTGGCCACGTCTGCCGTTGCCGTCAAGAGCCATTTACTCCCAAGAACCCCGCCGATCGTGGTTGGGTCCCGACCATCTCGCCTTGGCCTCTTCGCGAGCGTGGACACCCAAAAGCCCGCCGCTTGCCTCCAAGCTCGATCGCCTCCGCCGTCACCACCAGGTGCTACTCGGTCCGAAGAGCCCCGCCGGTCGTGGCTGCGTCCCAAGCTCTAACCTTCTCTCGCGTGTGCCTCCTCGGTGATCGCCGACACCCAAAAGCTCACCGGGCGCGTCCAAGAAGGATTGAGGATTGGTTTTCAAAGCATTGGGGAGGTGGAACCAACAGTTCTATAAGAAGAAGCAAAGAAGCCGGAAGCCTGGCATTGATGCAAATGAGCCCTTCTCCAAAGAATTTTGCAAAGTGTGTAGTAGGAGGACAAAACTTGAGTTTCACAATCGATTCAAAGCCTCGGTTCTAGTGGCTATCCGAATTGGGCAATGTGTTCTTCAAATTGATGCTGCGCCATTTGCCTTTTCCCGTTTTGCTTCCACTCAACTTTAGATGTCCAGGCCGAAGTTTGAGAACTTCTCACATAGCCGCATAGACCGCATTTATGTCGCCTTAATTTTGCTTCTCATCAATTTTAATTTTCCATTTCTTCTTCTCCTACCTTTCTCTCTTGTTTTCTTTTCATTCTTAAGAATTCGTTTCTCCGTTGCGCTTACACATTGATTATTCGACTTCTCATGGATCCATTGAAAACCAATACGCTTCATGGAGTTTTTATCCAAAGATTTGTGCTTATGCGTCCATCTTGATCTCGGCAAACATATCTCTTTCTTTAATTTTATGATCCCTTAAAACTGTAATGCTTCACATGGAATCAACAACTTAGGCCGATGAAAACAAAAGTACAAGGACATAAAATACATTGCATATTCCGACTCAAGAGCGCTGCGCGCTGAAATCGTGTAGCGCATGATCTCGTTTCGCCACCTTCAACGTGGGCTCTCCAAGTTCACTCAAGAAGACGGCTCCGGACCTCTTGCGCTCTCGATCATTGCGGCACCCACGAAGCCAATGCGTCTTCCGTCGCTTCCTCCTCGCGCAATCTCGACAATGAGCCCGATTCGCCGAGCTCGACCCAAGCCCACGCCAAGATGGTGGCGACCCTCTTGTCCGAATGCGGTGACAAGCGAGGGTCGAGCCCGATACACGCCCACGTGATCCGCTCCCGCTTGTTGGACTCGAATCCCGTCGCGTTCCACCGGAACATCATAAGAGCGTACGCGAGGCTAGACGCCCGAGAAAGGCGCTCGCTCGTGTACGCGTTCATGGCGAGGGCGGGCGTTCCGCCGGATTCTTACACTCTTCCGATTGTCTTGAAGGCGGTGTGCCGATCTTTGATTTTGAAGCCGGCAGCTGCATGTCCCCGCGGCCGAGGAGCCGTGCCTCCTCTTCTCCGGCCTCCACCCAGACCAGCAACCACTGTCCCCCCCGGCTGACGAACAGCAGAACCCTGACTCGAAGCTCTTCTTCGAGGAGGACGAGAATTGGCTTCGCAAGTCCCTCTCCAAGCTCACCAACCCCTCGCTGTTCCCACCTCGGACCCTCCGAACCTCGACCGAAGAGCTGGAGTTAGGACCGGAGGCGATCACGACCAAGACGCGGAGGCGGTCAGAGGTCGAGGTCGGGACTCGGCAGCTACGACTGGCGTGGCTCTTAGGAGCGAAAGAGATCGTTCACAACAGCGGCCGTGGTGTCGTCGCAGTTCGCTTCCATACCAAGGACGACCAAATCATCGCCGTCCGTGCCCGCCGTTCCTCCACATGAAACCGAGCAGCTGGAGTTAGGACCGCAAGGCAACCGCGACGAACTCAAGACCTAGCTACGACTGGCGGGGCTCTTAGGAGAGAGAGAGGGAGCGAGTGGCTCCTAGCGGCGACGGCGAAGGCGGCCAAGCTCGAAGGCGGCCAAGCTCGGAGGCGACGGGCGGGCTTTTGGGAGGGAGAGATTTTTGAAAAAGAGAGAGGGCGGGCGTCATGCGGCTTTGATGGAGAAAAATATGCACAACAGAGAGAAATTTTGAAAGAGAGAGGGGAAGGGGCGCTCTTTGTGCGAGCGGGAGAAGAAGTGTGCAGAGAACGATAAAGCATTTAATGAAGAGAGAGATGGGGGACGCAAAACCTTCTCTCAAAAGTGATGGTGGGCCCGGCAGAAGACCGAAGCATTTAATGAAGAGTGGGAAGGGGTGCAAAAATTTGACGGAAAATAATGGTGGGCCCGCCTCCACGTGGAGCCATGTGTCGCCTCTTCATTGGGCGGGCGCACAGTGACATGGAGCGCCGGGCGCACCTAATATTTTCTCCCTACTTCTCACTGCACGCCCTCTCTCCCTTCTGCCTCATCGTACGTTCTCTCCGCTCTCTTTTCTCTCTCTCTCTCCTGCCTCCTCTGCACTCTCTCTGAGTCTCCACTCTCTTCTCTCTCCCCTGCATCCTCTCTCGCCCGAGTCTCTCTCCGCCGCAGTCGAAGCTGTATGTACACCTCCCTCTCTCCCCCAAAAACAACTCCAGCATCATCCAGCAAACAAGAAGAGACAAACAAAAACAGTCATCTCTATTCCTATCTAAAACTCGGTTGATTTCCCGTTTCGATTCCGATCGCCGGTCTTTTTTTTTTTCTTTTTTTTATGTGGATTTCTATACGTTTTCCATCCGACTCATTTTAGGCCGGTTCTATCTTCACTGGCGCTAGGAATCGGGGCTTCTTGGAGGGGTGTGGGTTCTCCACCTCGTCGTCCGCGCTGCCAACGCTCACCCTCTTGGCAGCCGAGGCAGCGGCGGCGGCGAGGAGGCAGCAGTGGGGGCCTCGTAGTGGCACCGCTTGTGCCCGCCGAGAGCTTGGCCGGTGGGGAAGCTCTTGTGGCAGATCGCGGGAGGAGGTGGTCGCCGCGGAGGTCTAGGTGGCCGGTTGTTCGTCCGCGCCGGCGAAGAGAAAGTGTGCTGGGGAGAGAGAAGATAGGGGAGAGAGAGAGCGTGCAGGGAGGTAGAAAAGGGCGAGACGAGAGGAGAGAGAAAAGTGGGGTGAGAGAAGAGAGAGGAGAGAGAACGTGCAAGGAGGCAGAAGAGAGAGTGTAGCGAGGGGAGAGAGACAGGACAGAAGAAAGAGAAGAGATAACCTGACAACTTGGGCCCGCGACACGTGTTACGTTCTCGAAGCCTTTTTTATTTGCCACGCTGATAAATTAGACGTACCCAATATTTTTTCAATGCCACATTGTGAAAGGAAAACTAGAATGAAAAAGAAAAGAAGGATTAAAAATTAATAAAGAAAAAGAGAATAAAAAAGAAATAACAATAAAAAAGCTAACATGTGAATAAAAATAAAAAAGACCTCCCGCCGCCATGGCTGAATAGTCGAATTCAATGAAGCTCGAGGGACCCTCGCCCTGAGCTCGACGAAGCTCGAGAAGCCATGATTGCGAAATCGAAGAAGCTCCGAATACCATGTTTGCAAGCTCTAAATCTCTTCTGCTCCACGAGCTCAGTGAAGCCCGAGCGGCCATTGAAGCTCTTTCTTCACTCCTCCGTGTCTTCACCCCTCTGTATCTGCCCAAATTCACAAACATTTTGACAGAGGTAATCTTGTTTGCAGAGAAGCTGATTTGATCACCACCAACCCCAAAAATGGAGGTGTATCAGTCTCTATCCATGTCTCCCTTCTTCATCCTCATTAATCGGTCGACAAGTTGGGAAAGGATTTCTAAGAGAAGCCCGTGATCGACATCTCTGAAGCCAAGCCTGACTGCTTTTATACCAAAGCAAATCTGCAGACAGAAGTTACTGCTTCCAACTTCAAATTTATCGGCCTACGACGTCTTCGACAATGGCTAGATCCGCCCGGTTTTCCCTCTCTCCAAACGAGACCTCATCTTTGCCGAAATCCAAGCCGATCCCTTTGCTGTCGCCGTGGATTCTTTGGCCGCAAAGGAAGAAGCCGCTCGTGGAAGCAGGTGTCGTTCGCGGGTTGGATGAGCCGCAAGGGACGTATCGCAAGTTTGCAACTAAACCGCGCGAATCATGGAGAAGACTTCTTGCCACGAGCAAAGCGATGGGGAGAAAATATTGGGTACGTCTTATGTAGACAGCGTGGCAAACAAGAAGGCGGTCGCAGCGCGACACGTGTCTCGTGGGACCCACGATTTCAGGAGCTCGCGTCTCTCCATCTTCTGCGCTTCTGTCTCTCTCCTCTCTCCGAAATAACTCTGGGCTGGTGGCTCGGCTCGGCTCGGCTGGCAGAAGAAAGGACGACTCCCGCTTAAAATTTCTCTCCTCACTTGAATATTTTGGGTTTCGTCTCTCTCTCTACCACCTCCTCTCTGTTTCCTTTTCTCAGCGCATCCCACCCCCACCCCACGAGCGGCCCCCGCCTCCGGAGGGGCAGCGCCTGAGCCGTGCGGCCGGCGGAGGAGGCGGCGGCGTTGTGAGCGAGGACGGGAAGGCGGAGGAGGCCAAAGCGGCGCGGCGGCCGTGGAATCTGAGGCCGAGGAGGGCGGTGAACCCTCCGCCGCTGTCGTTGAGGAACGGCGAGGCGTTTCACGACACCGCGGGCGGCACGCTCAGCGGGGACAAGGAGAATTACGCCGCGCAGCAGCAGCAGTTGCAGCCGCAGCCGAAATCCGTGTGGTTACGAGACTTCGTGTGGGAGGGCGAGAGGAAGGAGAAGAAGATGCTTCTCTGCGCCCTCCCTCTTTCCGACCGGCAACCGACGAACCACCGCACCGGACCGGCGAGAGGACCGCGAGACCTAGCTCCCTCCCTCTTTCCGACCGGCGAACCACCGCACGGGACCGGCGAGAGGACCGCGACCTCCTTCCCTCTCTCTCTCTGCCCTACCTCTGTCCGACCGACGAACCACCGCACGGGACCGGCGAGAGGACCGCGAGCAATCGACGAACCACTACACGGGACTGGCGAGAGGACCGCGACCTCCCTCTCTCTCTGCCCTCCCTCTTTCCGACCGGCGAACCACCGCGAGCAAATCAGATGTTTTTGTAGAGATCTCCCATCGTCGCCTTCATCTTCTTTTCCCCCTTTTTTTGTTTTGTTGGTTTTTTCCCCTAGTGTTCTGATGATGGATCTGCTCCTCGACGAACGCGTTGTCATCGTCTCCAGACTCGGGGCTCTCGTGGTTCATCGAGAACATCCTGATGAAGGACAACGAGGACGGCAGAGTTGCCGGTGGCGGGATTAGGGCTGATTCGAGCCAGGATTTCTGCGATAGGTTCCTCGCTGACGTGCTCGTTGACTCCCCCGGAGATGGGTCCGCGGAGATAGCTGACGGGTCCGGCGACAAGGAGGAGCCTGGATCGTCATCAGACGGCTGGGTCGAGGCTGCGAAGGTTGATGGGGCTAACGTTGGTGGTGAAGCCTATGATCCTGCTTCTAAGAAGCTCAGGAGGTACGTTGATTAGGTTCTCTTGCACTTCTCGTGTGATTATTAAGCTTATTATATGATGCATTCTGATTGCTCAGGTGGGTTCACTAAAACCTGAGAAGGCAATTTCTGATGCCATTTTACGACAAGCAAAAAGGCCTTGCAATTATTACTGTTGTGAAAGTTGGTATGATGGTACCGGCCTTGTGGTTGCTCGTAGGGAAGACGGCTCATGGCCTCCACCTTCTACAATTTCTTCATGTGGAATAGGGTGGGGAGCAAAGGTAGGCTCGTTTTATCGTATCCCTGGATTTTGATTTCATCAACCTTAAGGGCCAAGCGTCGAAACCAACAAGTGTTTTTGGCTTTCATGCAATCTGCAGATTAACCACGTGTATCAACGTGCTCAAAATGATTGTTTAGATAATAAGCATCAATTTGATTTTTTACTCCATCCGGAATGCTTGACGTATTGTCTGCTTCATTTCCATGGTCTCTGCGAGAATTTTCCTTTGTAAATGTCTGGTCTGTCATCCTTCTATTTCATGGAATGTGCCATTTGTTTCTCCTTTCTGGAACTCTATCTAAGAACAGTATTTCTCAGGATGAGATTTGGACTTTTTGTTTGATTACCATGTTGCCATTGAGTTTTCAAGTTCCTTTCTGCATCTCTGTTCCCTTTCTCTGAATTTGTGTTTTGCTTTATTGTGGAAGTGGGAGAAGTCCCTGAGCCAGAGATTGCCCTTGTGTTGCTTATAATCGTTCCCTTTCTGTTAACATGTCTATCACATTAATAGCTTCTGCTTGTGTGGCTTAAGCTCGAGCAAAGAAGTCTTGCATAAAACATAAAAATCAACTAAAGAAATCTTTAGTCGATTCCCCTTCCTCCCGAAATGATAACAACAATAATAGTAAAAATCAAATACATAAATGAAAAGATTATCCTTGCAAGAAATGTTTGATTTTGTGTTATATTTTTATGTAGAGATATCCTTATTCCAGTCAATAGTAACCGTTCAAATTCAGTTTTTGGATTGGACAGATTATTCATTAAGAGAAAAAAAAAAAGATCTGGCTGATTGGATAAACCCATAATAAAATGGAAAAAAAATTGCAAAGTAGAAGAATGGATTTGAACTATGGATGTCATCATGTTAGTTCTAATAAATCAAGTTCCTGCTAAACAATTAGCTTCAACAATAAATATCTGGCAGAATCGAAATGGAGAATTTCTATTCAATCCGTAAATCATGTTGTCTTCCATGTATTATTATAGTTCCGAGGATCAATACATAACTATTTGTTTAAAAAAATTGGTGCAACACCATTCCAATATTCAGCTTGTGATGAAGAACAAACATTTATTTAAATCAGTGTCTTGTACTTCTGAGAATTTTATTCAATTCTACAAGTTTTTTCCTGATATTAGCTTGATTATATCATTTGATTGTGCTTGGATATGTTCTGACAACTTCAGTAAACCAGTTGATATACCTGCTGCATGCTTTCTGTTTTGAATTCGGTGGATGTAATCATACTGGATGGCATTTCTTGGGAATCTCTTTCTACTTGTTTTGAGCAATGTGAACTTACATAAATTTCTTTTGAGTGCTGCAGGTAGCTGGTTCTACTGTGGCTGAAATGATTCACTCTTTGTCCATATTTGAAGTTCCGATAGCGTCTCAGAAAAAGAAAAGGAGGTCGACAAGTTATGATATTCTGAAAAGGCACCGTGATATTCTCAGTAAAGGCGAAGATGCATTCTTTTTCCTCATCTCGCTCCTCAATATTCTGCTTATGAAAAAAGACATAACAAACAGGTTTCAACTCTTTCCTTTTAGTTGTAGACTTCTATTTGTGCATTGCTCACTGACCCCGTTCCTGTAGGAGTCATATTTATCCCTGCATATTTGTTGGACTAATGTATTTTACATAATATCGGTAGGGAGAGTCTAGTAAGTCCATTGTTTAAGCTTCTGGGCCGCACATTTTCGGATGAATGGGTGCATAGTATAGATGAGAGGTCCATTCAAGCTGCCTCTGGGATCTCTGAAGGTACGACCAGCACAGCGTGTTATGTTCAGCAGAATCTGCTTTTGGTTCTGGAAGATATCTTAGCGTCATTTGGCCCTCTTCAGTCTAAGGTCAGAACCTCTCTGGATTGTTAGAAGATTTCAGACGGGGATCAGTTTTGTTGTGTTCGTGGTGTTTTCTTAATTGTTGCTATTTATTCGTGACAGGCTCAAATGCTTGACAGCATTGACGTTGAGTTGTTGATCAAATGTGCCCATTTGGCTAAAGATGGAGTCACCCATAACCACATACTCAAACTTTTGTCTACAATTACTAAACTTGTGCCCGACAAAATTCTGGATCACATACAGGATATTCTGACTGTTGCGGGAGAATCAGCAATTACACAGGTTTGTTGATGTTTCATCAGTTGTATAGGCATTGCCTTTAGCTTCTACTCAAATTGTGAAGGAAAAACATGTCAAGACATTTTGGGATGCTTGGGAGTACTAGTGGCTGATTTGTTAATAGATTTGCCTCTGTCATGATTCTTGATTTTGGGCCAAGAATGGCTTGTCATGTAAATTTATCCATATGCAGGTTGACAGTAGTTCACTGCGTGTTTTTGAAGATCTTATGTCTTCTCTCTTACCATGTTGGCTGTCTAAGACAAATGACGTGGACCAATTGCTTCAGGTACCTTGTATAGACTTGCACTTTGCGCATTTTCTGCAGCAGTCTATTTTATATATGCAGTTGTCTAGAGTCCTGATTTCTTTGGTTATCAGGTTTTTGTCAATATATTGCCTGAAGTTGCTGAAAAGAGGAGGCTGTCAATTGTTACATATCTCATAAGGTACCATCGACAGGTTTTTTGGGTGGTCGCATGAGATTAATGGAGGACTCATGGTAAACTTTGTTTTTCACAGGACCTTGGGGGAAAGAAGTAGTCTGGCTTCTTTGCTTTTCCTTCTTTTCCAGTCATTAATCACCAGGAAAGGATTGACCAAGCTAGATAATAAAGCCTACACCTCGCCAGATTTTATGGCTATGATACAGAAGGAGTGGGAGTATGCATTTGCTGTGCAAATATGTGAGCATTATTCCTGCATGATATGGCTGCCCTCTCTTGTTATTCTGCTTCGACGACTTGGAAGGGAAAGTTTGTGCACTTTGTTGCCTGTAGAGTTGTTGCTTGTGATGCTCTTTATTTCGCAAAAATTGCAAGATCCAGAATTCACTTTTGCTCTGGAGTCAGGGGATGATTTAGGGACTATTCAGGTAGTGATATCTTTCTTCTGATTTTTTTCCCTTCCTGTGACTGATATTTTTGGTGCCCTGGTTTTCTCTTAATAACAATGGGCATCTATGATTTGACATATCTGCCACAAAATTTTCTTCAGTGACGTGGGTGTCATGAATAAACTTTTTACATTCATAAGTTTTACAGGTTAGCACATCTACTGGTCGAAAGAGAGTATACTAATAGTAAACAATTGGAAAATGTGCCTTCAAGAAACTGCTTTTCAGTAATCACCGCCAAATACAATTGCATGCCTTTGACTGAGTGAATAGTTACTATTTCACTCTTTTGACTGAGCGAATGTCATCTCTGCTTTGTCCTATTGTTTGTTGAAACTTGCCAAAATGGCACCTTAACTAGCACAATATTGTAAACATCTCTATTTCATATAATCAACTATATGGATGTTTACTTTGATTTCACAGGAAACACTGGAGGAACTTATGGAGCAGGTTGTTTACTTATGGCAACTTATTGATACTAAAAAGGGAATAGCAGCTCCTGCCTTCATCAGAGAAGGCCTAAAGTATCATCTGAATGCTGTCATGATAACCACTACGACGGCGATGATTCCTTCATCGTACTTTAAGGGCATGATTAAATTGCTTGATAATGCAGACCACAGTGTGAAAAGGAAGGTAATTCTCACTCCTTACAAATGAGAGTATGAAGTAATGCAGAATCCAGTATGACATTCATATGCAGTGACATTTTGCTTATAAAGTAATTTCCTGCATCTGGCATTTTGATTAACTAGCTACTGGTGTGCAGGCTCTAGTGCTATTCTCCAAAAGCATAAAGCATCTAGGCTCAACTCCATCAAAACGAAAGGAGAAAAGAGAATTCTATTTAAAGTTGAGTAGTAGTTGGCTTAACCTCGATGAGGGTGCGCTTGAAGCTCTTAACAAGATGTGTTTGGACATTATTCAGTTACTTTATGCATCGTCAGAAGATTCCAACAGATCTTTGAAACTTGCAGCAGTTTCAGCCGTGGAAGTTTTGGCCAACCGGTTTCCTTCTAATTATTCGATTTTCAACCATTTCCTTGCATCTGTTGTCACAACCATAAAGTCACCGGATGCCACACTATCTTCCACCTGCCTGCGTACTGCAGGTACTTTAATCAATGTGCTTGGGGCAAAGGCACTGGTTCATCTCCCCAGCATGATGGAGAGTATCATGATGACCTTAGACAACATCGCAAGTTTTAATGCAGAAAGAGAAGTTGAGGTTGATTCTTCTAGTAGATCATTTAGTCCTGTTGATCTCTTGCTTTCAATTCTCATTGCTGTGGAGGCTGTTGTAGACAAGCTTGGTGGCTTCTTGAACCCATACCTTGAAAGTATATGTAAATTTCTTGTTCTGCATCCTGATTTAGCATCAGGATCAGACACAAAGCTGAGAACAAAAGGTGAGACTGTTCGAAAGCTCATTGCGGAGAAAATACCTGTAAGTCTTCTTATCACACTTTGTGCTTAACCGTGGTTGTTTCCGGATAAGCCTCAGACGGTAACTCTTTATTTTCCAGGTCCGCCTTGCTTTGCCGCCTTTGTTGAATCTGTACTCTGGTGCAGTCGTGGTGGGTGATTCCAGTTTGACCATTATATTTGAAATGCTTTCACACATGGTTGCTGCAATGGATAGAACTTCTGTTGCTGGTTATTACAAAAGGATCTTTGATCTATGCTTGCGCGCTCTTGATCTTCGACGACAACGCCCTCTCTCAGTCAGGGATATCAGTGCGATCGAAAAAAGTGTAATCAATTCAATGATTTCGCTGACAATGAAGCTCACAGAAATGATGTTCAAGCCTCTTTTTATCCGGACTGTTGAATGGGCGGAGTCGGAAGTTGAGGAAAGTGAATATAGAGGCAGAAATCTGGACAGGGCGATATCATTCTATGGATTGGTAAATAAGCTTGCTGAAAATCATAGGTAAGTAACAAATAAGTGTTCCATAGTATTTTTTTCCTGTCGAAAATTAACTTAAGATGGTAGCTGTGAATTTTTACATAATTATAGTTATTTCTTTAAGAATGGGAGTCCTTGTTCCTCAAGAATGTTTGTCTTGCTAACTAGTTAAGATAGATAGGGATTGCAGGGGTTGGTAAATCGGATAGTCCACCTGCTCGAAACATTTATCATAATTTATTATTGGGTTTGTTGGATAGAGGTTTGGAGTCCCAGCTTAAAAATCGTATAGGTGCAGAGGAGGGGAGCCAAACTACTGCTCTTGTCTATATAATGGCTGGTGGATAGGCACCTTTTATCTTCTATTCTTTTTTAAGTAATGTTGAATGAGGTTTTTATCTTCTAAGCTTTTCTAGAAGATTGTTAATCTTGCAGTGAAATTCTATGTAACCGTTTCTCACAGTTGATTATATTCCTTTAGAATTTGATTTTGACTTCTGCAAGATTGCAGTTAAAGGGGGTATTGGCAAGGTATTTGGTGTTTTGAAATTTTAAAGGAACCAAGTATGACTTTGTTTTTAAGTACACGAGTGTTTAGTGAAATCTAATGCAAATGGTTGTTTAAGTAATTCAACTTTATGCTTTTTACAGTTAATTACTCAGATATGATTTTCATGCACAGGTCCCTGTTTGTCCCTTACTTTAAGTACTTGCTGGAGAATAGTGTGCGCCATCTTACTGATGCTGAGGAAGTACCTTCTTTGAGTTTAAAGCAAAAAAAGAAGAAAGCCAAAATTTCTGAAACTGGCGTTAAGGTGAAAGAGGCAAACAGTGGGCTATCACTAGAGAAGTGGCAGATAAGGGCACTAGTCTTGTCAGCCCTGCACAAGTGTTTTCTTTATGATACTGGGTCTTTGAAGTTGCTCGACTCCTCGACTTTTCAGGTTTGTCTACTTTTTATCCCATGAAGTATCGTATAGACATATATAGTACCTTCCTTTGTTTCTCTGTCTTTAAGATCATGACGCCAGCTTGAGAAATAGTTGTGTTTCCCTTTCCAATAAGCATCTTGGTGTCTTCTACATCTTAGTGGGTTGTCACTATTGTCTACTGAGGATATGCTTCTGTTCTCTACAGGTTCTGCTGAAACCTATTGTATCTCAGCTTGGAGCTGAACCACCACATTCAGTGGAAGATCACCCAGATGTACCATCGGTGAAAGAAGTTGATGACTTAGTAGTTATTTGCACTGGTCAAATGGCTGTTACTGCTGGATCTGACCTTCTATGGAAACCTTTGAATCATGAGGTCAGACTTTGGAAAATATGTTGTCCTTTGCTCTCTTTCTATATAGATGCAATTTGCGCCTTTTAAGGCTTTGTGATGACTTACTGATTTGGACCAATTGCAGTATGTTTCTTTTTAACATCTCGGCCTATGTAAGTTTTTGTTTTCATACGTAAGTTGTTTTAAGTTGTTAGGTACTAGAGAGACTCCTGACCTTTTTGTCAGGGGGAGATCTTGTAGGCTTCTCTGTTTCATTTACCTGAACGTCAATTCCTCCAGCAACGGCAGTTCATAAGTGCTTCCTTAAATGGCTACAATTTTATCTAAGTACTTGCTTGTCAAAGAAATTGCCTTCTCTGAAAGGCACTGTGCTCCATTATGCTTTGTATATCTGCACATTTAAAAATTACGGTCTATGTGGAGTGAATGCAATGAAGTAATGTAGATGTTCATCTCTAATCTGCACATCTGCAGTGGCTTATTCTCATGGGTTTGGTATTCTCCAAAATATTTTTTTTTCCAGGTACTGATGCAAACCAGAAGTGAGAAGGTCCGATCTCGTATTTTGGGCCTGAGAATCGTGAAGCATCTTCTTGAGAACCTGAAAGAGGAATATCTTATATTTCTACCAGAAACAATACCTTTTCTCGGGGAGTTGCTTGAAGATGTGGAGCCAACAGTTAAATCGCTTGCGCAAGAGATTCTGAAGGAGATGGAGTCTCTGAGTGGCGAAAGCCTTCGGCAATATCTATGATTGATGACGACACATTTAAGAGCTAATGCATGTTCTTTGAGTCAACGATTCAAATAGATTGTAATAGATTAGGTTGTTCATATTAGGTTTAATACTTGAGCCCCTGCAATTTTGAAGGTCAGCAGGACTAAAGAGTCCAGTGATGTTGGGCGGTTCCCCTGTCTACATGGCTGTTGTAATTTGAAAAGATGGCAAGGGAAAGTTCGTTCATGATGTAGTGTTCCATGTTCCCTATTTCATCTGCATACTACATGCGTGTGGGGTCACTATTACATCGAACTTTCGGTTTCTAGCGGAATCTGTACTTCTCTGATTCTTTGTACGCATCGGAGTTCACATGAACCGGTCAATCATGAGGATCTCGATTGTGTGAGGAGTTTTACGTGAAATTTACATGGATCTCGGCAATTAATGGCTGTAGAATCGTCTGTTAATGAACTCGCGTGCCCAGAATGCAAAGTTAAACCGGAAATGTCGACAGTATCAAAATGACGAAAGAAGGAAAGTCCACGTGCGTATCGTGGAATTAATCATTTAGAGAAAATCCTAAGCCGTTTGAGGAGGTACATTAGGACAACAAGAACTTATAAATCTGACAACGGCTAATGGGCTCCGGTGTTATTGATCTACCTGACCTACCTTTAGCTGTCCACTCTCGACCCTATCGATTGAGCTATTGTATCTTATTGGATTTAGACAAGCTAACGTCTGGCTTGAATTGTTGGACTGTCCAGGTATGCCTTTCATAAAATATAGTACAACGATCCAGATAAGACTGGGCTCATTAAAACAAAGACGGCTCGCAACCACCTCCGAGAGCGAGAGAGAGAGAGCAGTATTAGTAAAAATAAAATGGATTAGATACTGAATATCCTGTATCTGTCATTACAACATTGGAGTATAGTATAACCTACGGCAACTCTTCCACCCGCGAGAGCACGACAGAATTAACTGCATAGTCATCAACCCAGAACTCTTGCACGGACTATAATGTTATAGCTCAAAATGAACCTCTGAAAGATCCAGCGATGAACATCCACCCACAACATCAGACCGTGTTCATCACCCACAACGTCAACGAGGAACGGTGATATCAACAATCTCTGTTTGCCGAATTTCCTGGCCAAAATAAATTCGGGTGTGCCTTAATTGCCACTCGTCGAATTTCTGAAATGTTCATCAGTACCCTAGCGTCATGGTGATATACCTATTTAAAGACTGTTCCAATGTCAATGTCTTCTAACTCATCACTGCTACTCAAGAGGGGAATCATCCGCATGCTCGATTCGGGAAAAAGAAATCTCAACAGCATTGAATCCAGCTCCAAATTGGATGTCACGTCAACATTTTGTGATTAGTGCGATTGGCTTCTTTCAAACAATCACTTCCTTACGTCCCGATTTCTTCAAGCTTCCTCAGGACTTGCCTTGTATTTGGCCTTAAAGAAGGAGATGGAGAACAACATGCCATAGCCAGTTGAAAAAAAATTCAGAATGTGTTCCTCTGCAACTGCGCTAATTTCACCACAGCTGTCCGCAAGGAGGATGTCTGGATGGTATAGTTCTGAGATCCTACGATCAAGGATCGCCCTTCTAACATAATTTGGCAGATGTGATTCTTCATCAGGGGATGCTTTCTCATTCATCGGGTTTTTCCCTGTAATGAGTTCAAGAAAAATGACCCCAAGACTGTATATATCAGTTTCTTCGCTAACATCTCTCATTTTGATCAGCTCAGGAGCTTTGTATCCCTCTGCTGCTGCGATTTCGAGCATTTGTTGACCAGTTTCTGGAATAAGGAGTATATGCAGGCCATAATCGGAGATGTACGGTCGGTTGTTTCGATCTAAAAGTATGTTCTTGGACTTCAGATTTCCATGGATCATGGGTCTTTGCAAACCTGTGTGAAGATGATCCAGTCCTCTGGCTAAGCCAACAGAAATTCCATATATGACTGCCCAATTGCGACACCCACCATTCGTATCTGCCATATCAACACAATTTGTCTCAACTTAATATGGAATAAAAAGCTAAACAACATGGAGACAACAAAATGTAAGCACTCAGATTGTCAAGATTCAACTTTAAGAAAGCTAAAACTTCGGATTGTCTCTCTATACTCGGAACATTCCATTAAAATTAAGAGTGTAAGAAAAGGCAAACAAATTTGATCAACTTCGAAATGGGAAACGAGAGCGGCCATAGCTTCTCTTCAGAACGCAAAGAGAAGCTGCTACTCAACTGAATAATTCATCCAACTGAATAATTTGGAATTGGATTTTCTCGACAGATGGGACAGGACGTGCAGAAGCAATTCCCTTGAAGGAAGGCAACAATGCATCACACGAGAAAAGCAAAGCCTGCATTGTCGCTACGCGACACAGACAAACAACGCCGGATCAATCATCCAGACACGGCTATCCTATGCAAGACATATGTACAGCGATGGATCAATGGACACTTTTTCCGGGACCACTACACATGAAAAATTTTTACTTTGCCATTATTTAACCGAATTCCATTTTCTTCTTGATTAAGCACTTGATCTCAAGAAGTCTCCATGAAGAAAGCCGAAGCAACCTTTCAGTATGGTCACCCAGAAACTCGAGGGAATGCAGGTCACAGAGAGGGAGAGAGAGAAAAGAGAGGAATGCATGAAAAGTTTTAATTTTGCTCCTACTTTTCCTGCATTTTTCTCAGCAACCAAAAGCAAGCGAGAGAGAGAGGAAACCGAAAAGTCAAGAGCGAAACTGAAGTTGAATTACCTCGAATGAAATCTGCTAAGTTCCCGCGCCCGTAGAAAGGATGAACCAGAAGCTTCTCGCCTCTGGGACCTCCGTAAAACCCCAAGAGGGGCACCAAATTAGGGCTCCTCACCCTCCCCACGAGAGCCCCGAGTCTGGAGACGATGACAACGCGTTCGTCGAGGAGCAGATCCATCATCAGAACACTAGGGAAAAAACCAACAAAACAAAAAAAGGGGGAAAAGAAGATGAAGGCGACGATGGGAGATCTCTACAAAAACATCTGATTTGCTCGCGGTGGTTCGCCGGTCGGAAAGAGGGAGGGCAGAGAGAGAGGGAGGTCGCGGTCCTCTCGCCAGTCCCGTGTAGTGGTTCGTCGATTGCTCGCGGTCCTCTCGCCGGTCCCGTGCGGTGGTTCGTCGGTCGGACAGAGGGAGGGCAAAGAGAGAGGGAAGGAGGTCGCGGTCCTCTCGCCGGTCCCGTGCGGTGGTTCGCCGGTCGGAAAGAGGGAGGGAGTTAGGTCTCGCGGTCCTCTCGCCGGTCCGGTGCGGTGGTTCGTCGGTTGCCGGTCGGAAAGAGGGAGGGCGCAGAGAAGCCTCTTCTTCTCCTTCCTCTCGCCCTCCCACACGAAGTCTCGTAACCACACGGATTTCGGCTGCGGCTGCAACTGCTGCTGCTGCGCGGCGTAATTCTCCTTGTCCCCGCTGAGCGTGCCGCCCGCGGTGTCGTGAAACGCCTCGCCGTTCCTCAACGACAGCGGCGGAGGGTTCACCGCCCTCCTCGGCCTCAGATTCCACGGCCGCCGCGCCGCTTTGGCCTCCTCCGCCTTCCCGTCCTCGCTCACAACGCCGCCGCCTCCTCCGCCGGCCGCACGGCTCAGGCGCTGCCCCTCCGGAGGCGGGGGCCGCTCGTGGGGTGGGGGTGGGATGCGCTGAGAAAAGGAAACAGAGAGGAGGTGGTAGAGAGAGAGACGAAACCCAAAATATTCAAGTGAGGAGAGAAATTTTAAGCGGGAGTCGTCCTTTCTTCTGCCAGCCGAGCCGAGCCGAGCCACCAGCCCAGAGTTATTTCGGAGAGAGGAGAGAGACAGAAGCGCAGAAGATGGAGAGACGCGAGCTCCTGAAATCGTGGGTCCCACGAGACACGTGTCGCGCTGCGACCGCCTTCTTGTTTGCCACGCTGTCTACATAAGACGTACCCAATATTTTCTCAAGCGATGGGAGGGACCCTCGTGATGCTAAGCCCTCCTTCTCGAGCTTTGTCGAGCTCGGGCATTCGACTATGGCCGCTGGAGCCTTTTATTTTTTATTTTTAATAGCGCTTTTTTATCCTTTACCCTTTTTTTTTTTTTTTCATTTCTTTTCAATTTTTATAAAATTTAAGTTCTTACTAATGTGGCGCCCACCAACATTGACGTCATGGGTCTAAAAATGCTAATAAAAAAATTTCGCGTTATTTTCCATTGATCAAAATTGGATAGAGTTTTTTTTTTTTTTTGGTCAGTCCTGTTCTATTCCTACTCTACACTCACTTGCACACTTATGTCCTGCTTACGCTCGAAATTTCCGCGTCCCTACCCCCATCCCCCTGGTGGGGATTTGAACCCTCACCTCCCCCTTGGAAGGGTGGCCACACTGACGAACCCCAGTGGTTAAATTGGATAGAGTTAACAAGAGACTTAATTATACAAATTCAACAAATTTAATACTATGATTGTACTTTTTAAATCTTAGGATTTAAATTTATTCTCGTGATAAATTTTAGGAAGTTTGATGCATTTCTGTCTTCTTTTTATGACATCAATATCTTAGAAATTAGGAAAGTGAATAGCGGAGCTCTGTTATTGTGGAGTAAATTGAAGGAGCAATGTTTTGAGAGAAGGAAAATCATACGTCATGACTTAATCGAAGATGCATAGGTTGTTAAAATGTTAACTTTGCCTAGAGATAGCAAAGAATATTTCTTTGATCCTTAAAATCAAATGTATATATATATTTTTTTGGTAACCGATGATCCATCGGGCCTACCTTTCGCTAAGGCTAATCAGCAACCCATGGCTCGTACAGTATACGTTGCACTTTCGACCAAGCGGGTACAGGACCTCACCACCATGGCTCCCCACTGAAGATATGTTAGTAGTTGCGGAGTTTCAACCCTGGGACTTTTGTGGTGAAGTGTCTAAAGTCCAACTAACTCAACTGCCCACCAATGGGTTCAAAATCAAATGTATTTACAGCTGGAAAAGAGCATTTGGTGATTTTCTTTTTTGGGTCGGTAGCATTTGGTGATTAAACGAGGCCTGTTTTACATAATTTCCAAGATCAATCAAAATCCATGCACGTTTCAGATGTTCTTGAAGGCACCCGGTCAAAAGCTGATGGCTGTGATTTACGAGCCTGGAATGTCATTTACGAGCCTTAACACCAAGATATTGAGATCTTCCGACTTTCATTTGAAATGTTGGCTGGTTTTAAACTTGAACATTCATTTCAAGTTAATGATGATTTCTGCGATAGCGGAGATATTGAAACTGATCCAAATCATGCAATCGGGTTTCTCGTCATAAAGTGGAGGTCGTTGAAGAAGGAAAGCTAGTAATTTCCCTAGGAAGTTGGTTTTCTGATGTCTGGAATTGATTGATATATCTCCAGATTTGGTTGGCATCTTTTCTCAAAGCAAGAATTTTTGATTGATTAGGTAGATGTGAGAGAACTGCAAGAGATTTGCTTTATGATCAGATAATCCGGCATTTTGAAAATTGACCCAAGTAAACACGAGTTGCAACTTGTAACATATGTATGAAGCACAACAGAGAAAAACACTCGATTTTTTTATTAATTTGAAAAGGTAAAGCTCGTTATGAAAGAGAATCACACAAATATAAGTCCTGATCATTCACTAACGAAAGATAATTAGAAAGCTAATAAAAATGTAAATAAAATCTCTATGGTCCAGAACCTAATTACCCTAATCTCGAAAAACATTAATCAAACTAGAGGGCAACTCGGGTAGGCTCTGAAGATTATCGCATCCCGATATGTCAAGTTCCTGGAGATGAGAAAGGCGGTGAAAACTTGGAGGTAGGCCAGAAATCCCAGTGCAGGTCAGTCTCAGGATTGCTAAAGACGACAATCTCGAAATGCCGTCGGGGATTCCCCCTTCTAAAATTGGGCATAACGAGAAATCTATCTCTTCCAGCTGCTCCAAATTCAGTATAGCTTCAGGAAACTTCCGTATGAGAGTATCCCTCATACTAAGCACTTTCATAGCTTTCAAATCCTTGACTGAAGGAGGTAACTCCTGAATCGCAGTGTGAGATAATTCCAGGAATTGCAATGACTTGAGGTTTCCTATTCCATCTGGAAGATAGGATAGACTTTGACAGTTCTTCAAAGATAGCATGTTCAGTCTCTTCAGCAATCCAATGGACACCGGGAGGGTATGGATTGCAGTGCCATCTAGAGCTAGATATACGAGAGACTCTAAGTACCTGATCGAATCGGATATTTCAATCAGGTTTTTACAATATCGAGCACTGAGAATTTTGAGCTTCATCAGTGTATCTTTTTGGAAACTTATCCGTGAAATGGAAGTTTCATCGATCAGCAGCTCTTCCAAGCCTCTAATAAAACTCAAATCTGGCAATTCCTTGAGGCTACTGCATCCGTTTAAGTTCAAATAAACCAATTTGTCCAGACTACGAACTAATCGACTGATAGTTGCTAAATCAGAGAAACATTCCAGAGTGAGTCTTTCCAGCTTTAATGAAGTAGGAAATGTTGGAGTGGCCCCCAATCGGTGACAAGAAGTTAGGGACAAAACTTTCAGTTTCCTTGCCTACAAAGATAAGTGGGATATGATGGTAAATGTTGAGTTCATGAGAAATACGTCGTCAAAAGAGAAAATGTAAAAAG
Organism: Eucalyptus decipiens; assembly: GCA_014182575.1. Classification (NCBI taxonomy): domain Eukaryota; kingdom Viridiplantae; phylum Streptophyta; class Magnoliopsida; order Myrtales; family Myrtaceae; genus Eucalyptus; species Eucalyptus decipiens. The sequence continues at coordinate 60,456,742 of CM024613.1, read as the reverse complement.
ATAGTAAATTCATTTTGTACCTCCTCAAGCGCATTCCAACCACCCGAGACTTCGTCAACCTCACTGCCTGACAAATTAAGAATCACCAAGTCTCGCACATTCAGACCTGGAGATAGATTGTAAAAAATCTTGGAGCTTCCTCGCCAAGCAAACCACCTTAAATTCAAAAGAGAATCACTAAAGCTTCCCTGGTTATCAGCCTGATCCAGCTTGAGGAACCTCAAGTTCAGTAAACCATCAAATTGATCCCGTCTGAAAATGGTATTCCCTTCGGATCCATCACCAAGATCGAGCCCGAGGGCTTTGACTTTCTCAGTACCCTGTCAATCAAGCAAAACAAAATCAACTGAAAAAAATAGCTGTCTTTTAGCATCATCCCACTCAATGAATAATTGAACAAAACGGATCAACAACACTATCAATTGGCAGCTAAAGAAGAAAAGATGTGGTACAGTGCTCGCAGAAGTTACCTTCCTTCTTTTCAGTACATGTTGTGCTTCTTTGTGATCGCACAGCCAACTGCGCTTAGAAGGTTCATCCCAGTTTTCATTCTTGACAATTTCCTGGCCAAACTTCTTCAGTATTTCATGCATGAGTAGTTTTTTATCCTCTCCGATTTCAACAAAACACCTTGCATGAAGAGCTTGAATTGATGTAGAAGGAGTATAATTACAGACCTCCCACATGTGATGGGGGATTCTCTTGTCCATTCCGTTGAATAAGCATGCTATAACAAGAAATATCTGCCGTGCATTCTCATCTAGGTTGTTGTAGCTCTTCTCCAAGGCTGCTCGGACTCTCTTATGAGGAGCAACTTCCAATGCAGTCAATGTTTCCCTCCACGCTTTCTTTGATTTTACAAGAAACAGAGATGAACCTGTCACCTCAAGCGCTAAAGGAAGCCGGCCAGTAGCTGCAACAATATCTGTTGACAGTTTCTTGTATTCCTCAGGGGGAGAATCCGTTCCAAAAGCATGCCTATGGAACAATTTCAGAGCTTCATCTTGCTTCATCGGTTCAAGGACAATAATTTCCGCACCATTGATGTTTATAAGGACGTCTTGTGTTTGCGATGTTAGAATGACCCTGCTCCCTGGGCCAAGCCAATCAAGCTCTCCGACTAATGCACTGAGCTGTTCATGATTAGTCACATCATCAAGAAGAACGAGGACCTTCATGGTGCAAAAGTTTTTTTGAATATGAAGCAAAGCTTTCTCAGAAGAATCAAACTTTTTGGCATTTCCTTTATCAAGGTCAGAAATTAGATTGTTTTGAACAGACAAGATGCCGTGATGATCAATTTCAGCTTGGATCTCCCCAAGAAAGCTACAAGCATCGAACAGATGATAAATTTGATTATAAACATATTTGGCCAGAACCGTCTTACCCACCCCAGGAATCCCAGATATTCCTAACACCATCACACTCGAGTCCCCAATTTTAACCGCTTGCCCATTGCGGTAGTCAACCTTCAGCTTAGCCATTATGCCTTGCACATGAGAGTCGACTCCAACTAATTGTTTCGGCACAACTAGGTCCTGCGTCTCCAGCATCTGCTCAACTTGGAGGACAATTTGCCTTACGACTTCGCCAGGAGACCTGCCAAATGTATATGGAATAAGACATGGAAGAGGAGGATTGAAAGCGAAAGAAAACCTATTTGTGCAAGATGCTGCCGTTGTCATTGTTATAATAACGAATATGTAATTGGATATGATTTAAAACTAGTTAAATTTATAGAAAAGGAGGCAAGATACATGAGAAATGTAATCTCTTGCTAGAGCAGGTCATGGAATTTACACTCTGCTTTTTTCGTGGAGATGGTGTCCCTCCAACTCTGCAATCCGACGGAGAGCAGTCACACAATTCCGCTTCTTGTGCTCATCCAAGTCCTTCTCAAAAGGGCCCCTGCAGTTGCGTACATCTGACGGGTTGACATAGTAGAAGATGGGGATGATGATGCGGTTCTTCCTGTCCACGCACTGCACCATTTGCTCCAATTCCATGAGACAGCTCTCGCTGGACGCGTACTCCTTGGAGATGATGGGTATTGATATATTGGATTGCTCAATCGCCTGGATCAGTTGGGGGTTGATTTCTTTGCCTCTCTCCAGCTCTTCCTCGTCCTTAAAGACACTAATGCCAACATCAGTCAACATGGCATGCAGGAAATCCGCGAAGCCCCTGCGCATGTCCAGCCCTCTATAACTTAGGAACACTTGATAGAGTGGCTGTCCAGACACTGATGAGGAATGATCGGTAACCTGAATAATGTCCATTGTGTTTTTTTTTATTTATTTATCGGAAATGTCCTTAATTTGTGTAGCAGATCTTGAGAAAACGTGCGAAGGAGCTTGGTCGCTACGCACGCGCCGGTACCTTGGATGGACAATCCTCACACTTATATAGAACAGGGTGGGTTTGGTTTTTGGTGAGCAAATAGACTGTTGACCGGTTGGTGGCGGTGGCGGTCGCACTTGATAATCGTATCTTTTGGTTGGTTTTGCTTTGTTTCCGGATAAGCTTTTGAACATTTCTTCGCTCTTCTTATTTCAGTTTTTCTTTTTTCTTTTTTTTTGTCTTGTGTTGTTTTGTTTTTCTCCCAATGACGAAACTATATATGAAAAAAGAACAATAAAGTTAAAAACCATTGGTTTATTTGTGCGGAAAAAGGTTAAACGCCTATTGATGATAACCATAATAGCGAATACTCTATGGATGGTCTTACTATCTTCATCCTTTAAAGGAAGGAGTCCACGACCCACTATTTTAAAAATGCATTTAGAGTCCACCTATGAAGTCGAGAACCATTTAAGCCAGTAGATTGTCATGCGCATGCCAATTGAATTACATAATATCCACAAGCATGCATCATAAAAAGTTACTAAGATATGTGATTGCGCTATTTATGTCGCATTTGATAATGATTCTATTCTCAATAACAATTTTTGATCATATATGGTTTTTCTTGATTCTATTCTTGAAAATAATTTCTAAGCAAAAAAAATGTGTTTAATAACTCCGTCTAAATTTTCTATTCTCGGGATAGAAATGCGTTTGGTAAGTTTCTTGAATTCTTTTGTTTCTTTTAATTTTTTAATATTTTTATTATATTTCTCTTATTTTTTGTTTTCTCTTCTTCTTCCTCCTTCTTTGTAGCTAGTCGCCGGCCATAGCGATGGCCGATGACCGATTGAGCAAGGTTCGGCAAGCTCACCGAGGCTTGCTAGATTTGGGCGAGGTCGAGCCTTGTCGGTGGCCAAGCGAGCATTTGATGAGGCTCGACCTTGCCCAGGCAACGCGAGGTCAGCCTTGCCCTGGCTTGGCAAGGCTGGCCTCACCTTGGTTGGGTGAGGTCGCCTGGTGATGGCCTAGGGAGGCTGAGCCTCGCCAGTGGTTGGGTGAGCTCAGCCTCGCCAAATATGGGGGAGCTCGACCTCACCCAGCCACGATGAGGCTCGGCATCACCGGGGGTTGGCAACGCTCCAAGGAGATCGTCAATCCTCATTTGGCCGATCGCCAACCATAGCTGAGACAAGCGACCGGCCAAAAGGAAGAAGAAGAAAGAGGAAGATAAGAAGAGAAAGGGAAGAAAAGAAGAAAAATGAACTGATTTTGATATTGTTCCTAAAAATCAAAATTTTACCAAACGGATTTTTGTTTTTTGTTTTTTGTTTTTTTTTTTCGTTCTAAGGAACAAAAGAACAAAAATAGTTATCCCAGGGATGGTCACTAAACAGGGCCTTATTGAACAAAAGCTTAAGTAATTTTATGGTGGATGACAGCACATAAGTGTCTTATATGTGCCTACCATCGTGCCTTTTGGCCTTTTAAATGCTCCGAGTACTGTTATGTGCCTAATGAACAAAATTTGTAGGCCTTTCATTGGGATATTTATAGTTGTACATATCGACGGCATTCTTATTTAAGGATAAGAATAACACTGACATATCTCCTATAAGTATTCCAAGCTTTGAGAGAGCAAAAATTATTTGCTATGTCACTTCTTGACAGACAAGGTAATTTTCCTTGGATATGTGATGGCTAGCTTACGAATAGAGATGAAAGCTAGCAAAATTGAAGCTATCGCTTCAGGGTGAATGCTGCAGACGCTTCATGAGATTTGAAGCTTTCATGGCCTCAACTTCTTTCTACAGGAGATCATAAAGAATTTCAGTTCCATTGCCGCACCAAATACTAAATCCTTAAAGCAAAAAAGGCTTCATAGGAACGCAAAGGCGCAGAAGAGCTTTGAGCTCTTAAGGAACAAAATCATTGAAGATGCAGTGTCAGCACTGCCAGACTTTGATTTGGTTTTTGAGGTTCATTGCGATGCTTCAAATGTTGGCATCGGTGCTATGCTCAGTCAAGACGACCACCACAATGCCTTTTTCAGTGAAAAACTAAATGATGCCAAACTTAAAGTACTCAACCTGTGATACCTGTCAAAAAAAAAAAAAAAAAACCTGTGATAAAAGAGTTTTATGCTATAGTGCGTGCTCACATTAATTGGAGCCACTATTTGCTAACAAAGTAATGTGTTTTGTACTCTGACCATGAGGCACTTAAGTGCTTGAACTCTCAACAGATCTTTAATCCCTGACACGCAGCTTGGAGTGATTTTCTACAATCTTTTCTGTTTCTCCTCAAACAAAAATCTTGCAAATCGGCGCTCAAAATCAAGCCCCGGATTCTTCAAGCCGCCGACATACATATGCTCCTCTCTACTATGCAAATCAAAGCTGTTGGATTTGATTGAAGTAGTGAAAGATTTGTATGAGGAGGTCCAGATATTGGGGAAATTTGGAAGTTAGCGGACAGTTTCACGGTCTAGACGGCTTTCCATTCCAGGGCAGTCTGTTGTGCTTCGCAGTACTCATCGTCAACCTGTTACTTTTTGAAGGATTTATTAGTCATTGGGCTTAAGGCCCGTCCAGCTAAGTTGGGCCTAGGAAGCCCGGCCCACGAGAATAAGGCCCGTGGAAAGGAGGGGGTATAAAAGGGAGGAGAGAGAGAGAAAACACACCGTTTTGCTAAAATAGAAAACGACGTACGTTCTTTCTCTCAACGCACTCTCTCTCTCCCGTTATTCTTCAAAGTACGAACAGTGAATCGCTCGAAGGATTTTTGCTTCCTCGGATCGAATTGCTCGGTTTCCCTTCCTCCATCAACATCGGTGTTTAATCTGTGGCTAAAAGGTACGCTCGAATCTGTGGTGTGCTTTAGGATCGGTGATGCGTGTGATTTCCCGGGCTTCGTCTTCCGCATAGTTTTAGGGGTTTGATTCAGTGTCGAATCCGCGTTATCGGGGATCAGTCATTCCCTTCATTGGTATCAGAGCCCTAGTTCACGTTTTCCCGATCTGTTTATTGTGTTTTTGATTGAATTTCGCAAAAAGAGTTTCGGCCGTACGGATCGGGGAAGAAATCCCGACACCCGAGCGCTGTTCGGCCCTTTTTCCGAGTTTTCGTAAGTTGAAATCAAAATCCAATGGCATAGGAAGAAAGGCGACGTCGAGACGATTCTGGCGATACCTCGAGCGCCGCCGGGAGACGCCGCACGCGCCCACACGCGCGGCCAGAAGTGGCTGCCCGTGGGCGCGACGCGCCCGGAGACGCTCGGTCGCCAGGCGCGTGCGGCACACGCGCCGGTCGACGGACCGGCTATGCGCGCCGCCGGCCGGCGAACCGGCGCGCGGGTCCACGGACCGACGCGACGCGACGCGTCGGCATGACGTCACCCAACGGCCGAATAACCGGGTTGACGTCATCGATGACGTCAGCGACGTCGGTTGGCCGGTCGGTCACCGGCCGCGACCCGACCCGGCGACCTGACCCGCGGGCGATGGCACGCGCGAGGCACGTGCCGATGACGTCTGCGTGACGTCATCGAGGCACGCGCACGGCACGTGCCGCTGACGTCTGCGTGACGTCATCGAGGCACGCGCACGGCACGTGCGTCGGTTCGACCGACTCGGTTCGACCGGTCCGACCGGTCCGACGTCCGGCGACCGGCGACCGTTGACCGACCGTTGACCCAAAAAAAAAGAAAAAAAAAAGGAAAAAGAATGTGTTTCTTTTTCAATTAAGTCTATGTGGGTTATAAGTAATCCCTTATTTTTGTTCTGCATTTGTTGCAGGAACAATGCCTCCCCTGAGGTTGCGCACACCTATTCGCGCAGTTACCGATGAACAAAAGGATAGGCTATCTAAGCTGATAGCTGAGCTGAATGATCATCGATGGGAGAGAGGTGACTTAATTGACCACGTCCTTGAAGTCAACGAAAAAATTCAACAGGTCATATGGAATGGTCGTCCCATGTCACAGTCAGAGATGTTGCGATTTTTCATAAGCACTCTTCCGCCTGAGTGGCAAGACGTGTTGAATTGCATATGGGATGTCAACGGAGCTGCTTCCTATAAGAAAATTGTCATGGATTTTGTCAATAAATATTATTGTATTGTTTCAAGGGAAAAGATCAAGATATTAAACAAAAGAGAATCTTTCCCAGTTCGTGTGCTGATTAGGTGTTAGTTATATTGACTGTTTGTTTAGTGTGCTTTGTGGACACATTATGTAATGATTGACTACCTGATTGTTGTTGTACAAGCAACCTATATGTTGATTGTATAAATTGAAAGCATTATTGTTTTTATATGATGCCTATTATATGTTGCTTTCTGTTTAACTGCTGGTTGCTGTGGGTAATTAGCTGTGGGTAGTTTTAGAAGTTTTTGTAGCTTCATAAAATTGATTTTGCATATGACAATTATATTAATGATAATTTTAAGTTAGGATTTTTAGAGGATGATTGGAAACGTAGTGACCTTTTGATTCTGAAACCTTACTTGAAACTATTCATTAATATGATGGGTCTATGCAAATAGGGATGCATAAATGATAGGCATTAATAATTCGTGCATATTTGTCTGATGTGTTCAGATCAATGGCTTCAGCCACAAAGAGTATAGTTGCCGAGCTGAACAAAGGTGAAAAGCTCAATGGTGACAACTATGAGATATGGCACATAAAAATCCAATATGTGCTGGAAGAGCAAGAGGCACTTGAAGCTCTTAACCTAACCATGGTTGAACCTGAAGAGGGAAATACTGAGCAGCACAAAAGAGATAAAGAAGCTTTTGCTGCTTGGAAACGAAAGAACTCTCTCGCTCGCATCACGTTGCTGAGCAGCATGGAAAATGATGTCATGCGGGAGTTTAGGCGTTTCGACAATGCTAAGGAATTGTGGGAGGCATTGGCAGCAAGATTTGGTCATACTTCGGTGACTAGGCGAGGCGGCTCACTATCGGGTTTGACTCCTATAAGAAGCCTCATGGTCGAGACCATGAAGCAACATCTTAGAAAGATGTCAAACATGATAACGAGCTGAAAGATGCTGGCCATGTCCTCACGGATGAGCAGCGGGTGCAAGCGGTGATCCGTTCCTTGCCTCGAGTTGGGAGCATATGAAGGTGCACCGACCCATAATGAGTCTATCAAAACCTTCGAGGATGCAATGCGTCATCTTGAGCTGGAAGAGGACCGCCTCTTGGCGTCTAAGCCGGATGCTTGAACTATACCATGCTAGTTCTAGCTCAAGTGGAGCTTCGGGCTCCAAGCGCAAGCGCCCTACCCGGTTAGATAAGGGGAAAGGCAAGGAAGAAGCTGGTCCTTCGGGAAGAAACCCAAGTTTAACCAACATGATCGAGGAAAGCGTCCTCGCATGAAGAAGCCGGCAAGGGTGAAATGCTACAACCGTGACAAGAAGGGTCACTATGCTCGCGACTGTCGTGAGCCAAAGAAGGTATGCACCCCTTGTACTTTTCAGAACTTTACTCTTGTGTCGAGTTACGTGTTCTTGACTCGAGTCTAATCCTTTGTGGTGTGGATTCGGGAGCGACGGACCATGTAACGAAGGATAGAGGATCCTTCGTGGAATTCCGACGAGTACCAACTGGAACTAAGTGGATCTATGTGGGAAACAACTCCAGAGCTGAAGTGAAAGGAATTGGCACCTGCCAACTGAACATGCGTGGTGGACGCACTTTGTTCCTTCATGATGTGCTGTATGCTCCGGAGATTCGTCGGAATTTAGTGTCATTTTGATGTTGGTTAGACTAGGTTTTAGTGTGAACTTCGTAGTAGGGGTGTGAATTTGTTTTTGAATACAAATTACTATGGTTGTGGTTATTTTCTTGATGGTTTCATTGTATTGGATATTGATTATGTTAATGCAAATGTGTGTTATTCCCTTATCACGTCTTCTAATACCTATGATAATGATGTGAATGTGTGGCATGCTAGGCTTGGTCACATTGGCCAACAACGTATGAATAGACTAGCCAAAGAGGGCTTGTTGGGCAACATTGAAAAGTCGATTTGCCTATATGTAAGCATTGCCTAGAAGGGAAAACAACACGGAAACCATTTGGGAAAGGGAAAAGAGCTGAATTTCCTCTGCATTTAATTCATACTGATGTCTGTGGTCCAATGAATATGAGAGGAAGGCATGGGGCTGTTTATTTCATCACCTTTATTGATGATTATACTCGATTCGGATATGTCTATTTGATTTCTCACAAATCCGAAGCAATAAGTTGTTTCAAAAGGTTTATGACCTTGGTAGAAAATCAATTAGACAAGAAAATAAAAGCATTGAGATCCGATCGAGGTCGAGAATATTTATCGATGAGTTCAGAAAATTATGTGATGAAAAATGAATAGAAAGACAGTTGTCTATTCCGTATACTCCTCAACAAAATGGTGTTGCAGAGAGAAGAAACAGACCCTACTAGAAATGGTTAGGTCCATGATGGCGCATGCTAACTTACCTATCGCCTTTTGGAGTGATGCGTTGTTAACTACTGCCTATATACTTAACCGTGTGCCTTCCAAATCAGTTACTTCCACTCCATATGAGTTATGGACAGGTAGAAAACCGGACTTAAGCTTTCTTAAGCCATGGGGTTGTGCTGCCTACACACATGAGTCCTCTCACAAGTTTGGGAAATTGGGTCCCGAGAGGAAAGAAGAGTATTTTTATAAGGTACTGGAACACTCAAAAGGGTATGTGTTCATAGGTGAGCAGGAAAGTGAGAGTATAACTGAGTTTGAATCACGGGATGTCACATTCTTAGAGGATGAATTTCCTAAGAAGGGCGAAATAGGGAAGATTGTTCCCTATTTGAAACCTTGGATCAAGATAATGACCTTAGTGGAGTTCGTCCAAGTGGGAGTAATATGAGAAGTGATGAATTGAATTCTACTCATTTCCAATTACAACCACTTGATGAGACGGCATCATTATTACCTAATCCAAGTGGGAGCATGATGGGGAATGATGTGCAAAGTGTACAATCTCCCATACGGCGAACAAGTCGCCAAAGTATTCCCCGTCGACGTTTTGGCATTGAAGGGGAAACTTTTATGGTTGCTCCACAAGATGAGGATGAGCCAAGAAATATTAATGAGGCTCTGAATTGCCCTAGTAAGGAAAAATGGATTAATGCAATGGAAGAGGAAATGGAGTCAATGAAATCAAACCAAGTTTGGGAACTGGTTGATCTTCCTAAAGGACGCAGAGCTATTGGGAACAAATGGGTTCTCAAAATAAAGCGAAAGGCTGATGGCTCAATAGAAAGGCATAAGGCTCGCCTTGTGGCGAAGGGGTATAATCAACAGGAAGGAATTGATTATGAAGATACGTTTTCTCCTGTAGTAAGATTTACTTCGATTCGCATTATTCTGGCAATAGTAGTTAGTATGGATCTTGAGTTACATCAAATGGATGTAAAGACTGCTTTCCTCAATGGAGAATTAGAGGAAGAAATATATATGGAACAACCTGCTGGTTTCATAGTGAAAGGCCAAGAAGAAAAAGTATGTCGACTTTTGAGGTCGATATATGGCCTTAAGCGATCATCGAGGCAATGGTATATACGTTTTCATAATGCCATAAGGGCATATGATTTTGCGATGATTGATGAGGATCATTGTGTGTATATCAAGAGATCCAAGGATCAATTTGTGATCATATCATTATATGTTGATGATATACTAATTGCCGGAAGCAATATGGAGTTTGTTAATACCGTCAAGAGTTGGTTGTCTTCCAACTTTGAGATGAAGGATATGGGTGAGGCTGCATATATTCTTGGAGTTAAGATTTCAAGAGATCGTTCGAAGAGATCGTTGTCTCTTTCGCAAGAAACCTATATAAATAAGGTTCTTGAACGGTTCCGTATGCATGATTGTAAACCCATAGACACTCCTATTGCAAAGGGTGAAGGGTTGAGCCATAGGCTGTGTCCAAGGACTCCACAAGAAAAGGAACAAATGAAGCATGTTCCTTATGCAAGTGCTGTTGGGAGCTTGATGTACGCTATGATGTGTACAAGACCCGACATATGTTTTGCAGTTGGAATGGTGAGTAGATACCAATCCAATCCAGTCCAAAGACATTGGAAAGCCGTCAAGAGAATACTGAGGTATCTGAAGGGAACTGCTGATTTCAAGTTGAATTACCAAGGGAAGGATCTGCGACTTGAAGGCTATTCAGATGCTGATTGGGGAGGAGATTTGGATGAAAGAAAATCTACCTCAGGATATGCTTTCTTGAGCAATGGCGCCATATCATGGAGCAAAGAAGAAGCAAACGTGTATAGCCTTGTCCACGATGGAAGCTGAGTTCGTGGCATTATCAGCAGCGGTACAAGAAGGAGTTTGGCTTAAGAGATTCTCGGACCATTTAGGTGTTATTGAGAAAACTGCAAATCCATTATTGGTTAATTGTGATAGCCAAGCAGCTATAGCATACACCAAAGATCCAAAGTATCATGGCAAGACCAAACATATAGATACCAAGTATAACTTTGTAAAAGATATGGTTGCACGAAAGGATGTGAACTTGCGACATATCTACGCATAGAATGGTAGCAGATCCTATGACAAAGCCAATACCTAGAGATGTGTTTTGTGGTCATGTAAAATCTCTAGGATTGCGTAGAGTCGATGTACTGGATTGTAATTTCCCGAGTAGTTCACATTTATGAAATTTTGATTTTCATTGATTAATGCCTATGAATCTTTATGTGATCTTTATGCATCTTAATGCTTAGTGCATTACTTTAAGTTAAGAGGAGTATGTCGGACAGATATAAGATTAGCCCACTCACACGGGTAATCGCCTCTGTTTACTGTGTGATAAATAGGGATGAGACTGTATTTAAGCTTATTATCTAGGTGATAATCGAGAGCTCAAGCTTAAAATACACATGTCGCCTTAACTAAGTGTTAAGATGAGGACATAATAGTTGTGATGTCCGAAAGTAAAATACCCCACATATTTTACTTTATCTGTCTAAGATGCCAGATGTGAGTTCTGATGGATTTTGTGAATGAGTAAATAGGTGAACTCAAGTTAGACATTAGGTATGTCTGAACTATCATCTGTACGGTATTGAACAGTATAGACATACGCTCCATGGGAAAGGAGTTAATACCGTAATACGTATTTCATACTACGTATGCATGATACGACCAATAAGAGTGGCAAAAAGTTTGATCTCAACTTTTATGACGTGTGAGACTCTTGAGGAAAAGAGTTCCCCAATTATTTGTCCCCTCATGACTCTTACTTATTCTCAAGATTTCTATTTAGTGTTTGCTATCTTAGGATGTTGCCAATGGTCATGTGTTTGATTCGATCTAATGGGACATTTCTAGAAAAGCAAGCTGAACTGAAATTGAGAGTTTGAAGGAAAGAGGAAGATCGATTTTGGAGAATCACATTGTAGTTTTTGTGTTCACTGGTCGACCAATTATGATTGTCTTTGTGATAATTGTAATTGTGAATACAATGTATATATCATGTTTAAAAGAGATCAAGAGAGATATAAATGTGATCGATCGATTTAGGGTACTGCATACTAAATCTACTCGGAGTGTGATGCCCATTATGAGCTGCTATATGTTCCTAACAGATGTATAGCAACGAGCTCTCAAAGTATGCTGGTCGCACGGATTATTCACCGCATGAATGTTGAAGAGAGGTAAAGAGAATTCTGTTCGGCCCACCATGTTAAGAGAGAGTCTATGATGGATTATTCTCTGATGGGGCTGAGTAGGCCCTGTCCGCCCATGTTGGTTTTGGACCACCATGTGCGAGTGGGAGATGAAGGATTTATTAGTCATTGGGCTTAAGGCCCGTCCAGCTAAGTTGGGCCTAGGAAGCCCGGCCCACGGGAATAAGGCCCGTGGAAAGGAGGGGGTATAAAAGGGAGGAGAGAGAGAGAGAAAACACACCGTTTTGCTAAAATAGAAAACGACGTACGTTCTTTCTCTCAACGCACTCTCTCTCTCTCCCGTTATTCTTCAAAGTACGAACAGTGAATCGCTCGAAGGATTTTTGCTTCCTCGGATCGAATTGCTCGGTTTCCCTTCCTCCATCAACATCGGTGTTTAATTTGTGGCTAAAAGGTACGCTCGAATCTGTGGTGTGCTTTAGGATCGGTGATGCGTGTGATTTCCCGGGCTTCGTCTTCCGCATAGTTTTAGGGGTTTGATTCAGTGTCGAATCCGCGTTATCGGGGATCAGTCATTCCCAACACTTTTCAAGCCCATGGTGGTAGACTAGCGGGTCCATTTTGGTCAGAGAGAATTTTCATCGGCCAAGACTGATGAAGGATATAAAGCGCGGTATATTGAGCAGTGCAAAACCTGCCACGTTGCAAGACCTGCTGGCCGAACTCTGGATTATACTTGCCATGCCTATTCCACAAGCTGTCTTGGGAAGATATGAGATTGGACTTTATCGTTTGGCAATGACTTAACGCAACAAGGATATAGTCATGGCCGTAGCCGATAAATTTTCGAAAATGGCGCATTTTGTACTGGGTTTTAAGGCTCTTGATGCGTTTTCGACCAAAGACAGTCACCTCTTTTCGTGATGTCAAGTTTATGAGTCACTTTTACACATGATGGTGAAAAACAGGGACTCTCACATTGCCAGTCATCCTCACACCGATGGATAAACAGAGGCTGTTAACAGAATTTGGGGCAATTTATTGAGGAGCTTTATTTGAAAACATGTTAAACAGTGGGATTTTTTTATGCCTCAAGCTGAGTTTACTCATTATTTTTCAACGAGTTGAGCTAACTGCGAAAGCCCATTTGAAGTCGTGCATGAAAAGCATCATTCAAGTCTTTGCATCACATACCACCACCTACAAAACGACACTTTATTCGAGATGTTAAGAAAGGGCCAAGGAAATCAACCATTACACAAGGAAGTAAGGAAGGGAATTTCGAAGCAAACTGACAAGTATTGACGTCAAGGAAGGTGATGTTGCGTGAGTTCATTTGAGAAACGAACAAGTTTCACGGAGTCGTCAAGCTAAGTTATCTCCTTGAGCACATGATCATTTTCAAGTTTTAGAACGCATCAACGATATTGGCTAGAAAATTGAACTTAGATAGCATGGTGTTTCTGCTACATTCAATGTTGTTGATCTATCACCACATCAGGAAGACCTAGATGCTTGATGAAGTTGGCCTCGAGGACAGAGTATTCTCCAACCGAGGGACAATCATATGAGAAATATTTTGAATCCTTATATGAGGATTTCAAAATTATCTCTTGTTATTAGAATAATATTTCTAGAATATATTTGCTTATAATCAAGCTCTATTTTGAATTTTTAAAAATTATTTTATCTAGATTAGGAATTTGATATTGATGTTGCCTATATAATTTTTTTCTTTTAAGCAAGTCATCTTTTCTTTGGTTACGTTTTAGGCTCCCTGTTATAGATGCCTAAGGTCCTTCATTGGAACACTGTTGAGTTATTGAATAAAATTTTTATTCTTGAGAAATGTCCTTATTATCTTTTTCTCTTTGTTTTCTATCTGTCCGTTTTGGTGGATTCCTATGGTTCCCGAGTGATTAAGAAATTGTTGTATGATTAAAGGAATATTTAAATTGGGAACATTGTCCAAAAAATCTTAAATCTATTGCATTTTTACCAATTCAGTCATAACATTTTCAATATTACTAATTAAGTTCTAAACATTTTGACTCAATCTAGCTAATTTTGACTAGAGATTATTGAAGTAGATGCCGGTCGTCCTACATGACATGAATAGTACTGATGTGGAATTTTTAAATAATATTTTAGTATTTTTTTAAATATTTTTTTTTTGGTTTTTTACTTTTTACTTTTTTTTTTAGGGTTTTAAACTTTGGGCCGACGAGAGTCGGCGACTAACCCTCATGGGCTGCAGGTGAGGGCGTTGCAGGCCTCACCGACTTTGGGCAAGAGTCGCCATGCCCTTGCTGGCCCTAAGTTAAAAAAAGAAAAAGAAAAAGAGAAAAGAATAAAAAATGAAAAAAAATATTAAAATATTATTAAAAAAATATCCACGTTAACCGGTTATGCTACATAAGATAGCTAACAATCACATGAATGATTTTCACCCTAAATTGGTTGGATGGACTCCATTGACAAAATATGAAAATGTTTTAAACTCAATTAGCAAAATTCAAAAACTTAACACTAAGTTGGCAAAAATGTGATAGATTTAAGATTTTTTGGATAATTTTTCCTATCTAAATTCTTCGTAACGAGGTATCCAACCTCGCCAAGGTTGACAAATTCTTTTATTTATTTATTTTCTTCATTAGACACAGTCTCACGCATTCACCACACCGCCATATTTTGAAATCTCCCTCAGCCATATGTTTCGGTCATTTATAAATTTCAATCATTAACATATGATTTCAGCTAATAAAATCTATTTTATAAACACAAAAAAAAAAAGCGCCTCCCAAGCAATCTGTCGGTTTCTTCTCATCGTTCAGCTGATAGAGAGAGAGAGAGAGACACACACACAGAAGCAGGTCTAAGAAGAGACGGGTCAAAATAGCCAAGTCTGACTGCGGCAGAGCAACGACCGGAGAGAGGGAGCTAATTAGCTAGTACGATTAAAAAGAGAAGAAATTAAGTTTTTTAAATTATGTATTGTGGCCTGTAATAGTATTTGTGATCCCCAACCATACAATACTTGATGAAAAATATAGGCCATTAAAATATGCAAGGGTTGGAAATTGCTATTCTTATGTGCCAGGAAGATGTTCATGGGTTGCATGGATTTAAAACAATATATGTTTTTATTGTATCCTAAACGTTGGCTATTAATCTATTTTGCATTTATTGTTAGTTCAAGTAATTATTAGGTACACTGAATGCAATCGGTATTGTCCTCATTTATTAATTAAGTTCTTCAAAATTACTTTATTTTTTCCTTGAATGAGTCCATTTTTTTTTATGAGGTGTTAAAATTTTCTGATGATTGATTAATTTTTTATTAAAAATTATTAAAAATTTAAAAAGACATCAAAGAATTATCTTATTAAAGTTATCTGAAATTATGTTATTAATCATAAGAATCATCACTAATTATGAATTTGGTCATTTTTTTGTGACATATAAAAATCGTGTAAATTGAAAATATTTTTTTCCTTTTAAAAATGATAGAAATGATGGTCTTTATATTTGCTAAAATGTATTTCTGCTGATTTACTGATATTCATTTATTTACTAATCTCATTTAGTCATCAACTATGGGCTCTCATGTTATGGATAGCTTTCTAATGATTGTCTAACACTATTTTTTTTGCGAAAACATTTTGTTATGTTGGGCATCCATATATTATTTAACTCTTTCATAATTATCTTAATTGCAAAGTGATAAGAGTTATCTAATTATGCATTTAATCATAGGCCTATCAAGCTTTCATTCATATCTGTTCATAAAATATGCTCAATAATGTAATTTAACCCTTTAACCTTATACTATTAAAAAATTGTTATAAATGATGGGTTCTTTCGTTTATTTGATAGAATTTATTTTATTGATTTTGCTGTGTTCATTTATCCGAATGATATGAGCTGTAATTTTCTAGTGATGCTTTATCAAATAGAAGGTGTCATGTATCCCCTAGCATCTATGAAATATGTACTATTGTACTAAAATGCCCTTCAAAATAGCTTTTTTTTTTTTTTCAAATTTTATTGCTTGTGTTAATAGGTAATTTATTATTATTTTGCTAATTTTCACTTGTACATAAAATATGTGTTATAATCTTATTTTGATCATTTTAAATAATTTCTTTGTTAAATATGAGTTGGCATGTCATGTAATATTTTAACGATGTTCTAGTATCATTTTTTTGTGAAATAGTAGAAAATGCTTTATGAGATCTGTTTACTTTGCCTATTAATAGTAGCATAATTAGGCAAGACCACTCCCATTTGTATGGAGCAAGAGTGAAGCAAAGACCTGGCGTGAGTCTTGTGAGAGATTTAAGTCTCTAAGTCTTGAGAAGGTGTGGGGTCCAAAAATGGAGTGTTGTGCACTGTAGTGCATGGTATTGTGTAGAGTTTAGGGGTTTCCGATTCCGTACAGGTTTAATATGAAATCTTAAATCTACCCGTTGGAACAGATTCCTTATTTTTTGGAACTTGGAACCTACCTAGAACTTGAAACTTACCTGTCACAGGCTCTAGGTTTCATGGTCGGTTCTAGGTTCCATGTAGGTTCTACCTATATTATTAAGTGAACGATTGTAATGAATCATTACTTGTCATGACTACCACTTGCTGTTACACGAATAATATAAAACAGTAATAAACTCAAAGTCTTAGTCATAAAATGTAAACTAAAACTAGTGATTCCAAATTACACAACTCATCATCGAACAGTATGAAATACTGCAGGATTGTGCGAAGATATTGATCAAGAAAAATATAAAAGCTTATTTCAGACTCCAAATTCCACCTACCTAGAATTTGAAACCTACTCGTCAAAACAAGTTTCCCAATTTTTAGAACCTAGAACCTAGAACCTACCCTACATATCTTGAAACTTGGAATTAGATAGGTTCCCACTGGTCTGGTTCTTTAGTTCCAAATTCTACCCTTAAACCATGCTCACCCCTAGTGTTGTGTAGTGAGTGGCGTGCGTGGAGAGTGGCTTGTGTGTAGAGTAATGAGTGTAATGATAAAAGAGTTGTGAATAGTGAAGTGTGCATTATAAAGCAGAGGGTGTTATTAGTGTGTGAGTGGTGCTATGTATTTGTTAGGAGTGTGCAAAATGGACCATTTGAACCGGGAATCGCCTAAACAATATCAAATTGGCCGATTTGGTCTGGTTCTTAGGAGTGTCCATTCGGTTCTTGGTTCCTAAAAGTGGAATCGGTATCTAGGTAGTCTAATTCCTAGTTCTAATAAGAAACTGGATGGGACCGAATAAATATATTTTTTTGTTTTATTATTTCTTAAAAAAAATTAGTATAATGTAAATAAACGTTATCTTGGTCCGGTTCCAAGTAGTGGGAAAAAAGTAATGAGAAACAAAAAGTAGTGGGAAAAAAAAGTGACTAGTTCTTGGATCGGACCGAAACCGGACCGAATTGGACCATTAATTTGGTTCTAAGTCTTAAGACCAATCCATCCAGTCCCTAGTTCCATATTTTGGGAATCATACAGGATTGGGAACCAATCACCTCTAGTATTTGTCCTTGTATTAATAAACAAGAGTTTTTATTGTAATCGGCAACCACTTGATCCTAAATGTCACATTGAACAAATTAAAAGTTTAGGGACTACATTGCACATTGGCCAAAATTCATAGATCATTTGTTTCATTTCTCTTTTTTGAATTGTTCAACTTTTATTGAGCATCTTATTTAGCACAAATCTACCATCTTTATTCCTCCTTTGATGAGTAATTTAGATAGATTCAAAGGAGGGAAACATGTCAGACAAGTCCCAAACCTATTGTATTTATGCCAATTTAGTCTTAAATTTTTTAATAGTGTCAATTTAGTTTAAACCTTTAGATCTAGCACCAAGTTAGTTCTAAATATTTTGACCAAATTCCAATTTAATCCTTCTGGCCATAGCCAAATATTTTTGATATGGACGCTAGTCGGCTTACTTGACACGGTTGGCACTGTTGTAAACAACTTTTAAATAATATTGTAGTATTTTTTTCGAAATTTTTTATATTTTATATTTTCTTTCTCTTTTTTTTTTTTTTTCTTTCTTTTCTTTTATTCCTTCCCTTCCTTCTTCCTCTAGCCAATCGCTGAGGTTCGACAATCAACCAAAGGCGAAGGTTGGTAAGAGACCTTGCTGGCATTTGGCAATCCTCATCAGCCACTGAGGAGGCTCGCTTGGCCACTCGTGGCCTTCGGCAAGGGCTTGAGCCTTGCCTAGGGCTAGGTGAGGTCAAGTCTCGCCCTCACTAGTGGTCGACGACGCTCGCTAGAGCCCAACGAGGTCAACCTTGCCTCTAGCCGCCATCACCGGAACGACTGGAGGAAGAAGAAAGAAGGGAAGGAGGGAAAAAAAAGGAAAAAGAATAAATAAATAAAAATATTTTTTTGAAAAATATTAAAATATTATTAAAATCTTTTCACGTTTAATGCTGGCCATGCCATGTGAGTCGACCAGCGTCCACGTCGGAAATATCCAGTCAAAATTAGCTGAATAGATTAAATTGGCACTGGGTCAAAAATTTTATGACTAAATTAGAACTGATAAAACGTTTAGGACTAAATTAGCACTATTGCAATAAGTTTAGGATTTTTGTGACACTTTTCCCCTCAAAGGGAGCTAAGAATATGCGTGTGGTCAATGGATTAAAAGATTTAGTTTGAAAATTTTAATTTGAATCTGTTTTGAATGAGTTCACATTCCGAAGGAAAAAGAGAACTGAAAAGTCAAATCCATTTTGTACGAAAATTCTAAGCTGGGGGAGGTTGCATGATTCGTTAGGTTTATGTGCATATTTTTACTTTGATGGTATGCCTTATATGTTTTGTAATTGTGTTATCTTATCAAATTATTATCTTAGAGCACGGTCCTCTATGGTTCTTTCAAAGTACTTTTGCTAATTTAGTCATGAATATTTTAATTTTATCAATTGAATTCTAAATCTTTTCAAATTTTGATAAATGAGTCTGTCCAACCAATTTTACGGAAATCGTTGACATGAATGTTAATCATCGTATGTGGTATGATAAACACCGCGTATATAATTTTTTATAATATTTTAATATTACTTATTTATTTTTCTTCTATTTTCTTATTCACTTTTCTTTTAAGGCAAGGGCCGCAAGGCCGCATTGCCCACGGCCACAATGGCCTTTTGGGTTAGGGTCGGGGACATGGGTGAAGTTAGCCCTGTTGACTGCAGATGAGGCCGCCTTCACCTACAATCAACGAGGCCATGGCAAGGCTTGCATCAACCATGGTCACGACGACCTCGCCTAGATCTAAGCAAGGCCAAGTGAGGGCCGCAACCCTTGCCAGCAGTGAGGGCCAGACAACTCTCGCTGGCCACAATAAGAAGTGAAGAAGAAAATAGAAAAAAAGAAAAAAAAAAAAAAAAAAAATTAATTAAAAATTCAAAAAATATTTAAAATTTAATAAATTTCGGATTATAAAAAATTAATAAATTTTGGACACTGGTTATGCCACCTAGGACGGTTGGTGTTTACGTTAGTGATTTATGGCCCAAATTGACGTGATGGACTCAATTGACAAAAGATAAAAATATTTATGATTCAATTAATAAAATTGAATGATTTAGAACTACATAGGTAAAAATGCAATAAGTGTGTGAGTCGTGATCATGAATTAAATCAATCGATTTCGTCGGGAGGATATCTCAAAAGCAAGATCCTTTGAGTCTGTACGTTTTTTTCTTCGGCTAAGCAAGACTTTTTTTTTTCTACCGACACTCCTTATGTCAATCTTGGAGCATGCAACGCATTTAAAACAACCATCTAATTAATTCAGAAACTCGTCACTACCGTCGACCTCTCTCTGTGCTATTATGAGCACATGTAGAGGCTATTAAAAGAAATTGTGAATTGCCGACTCAAATTAGGAAATCTTGATTTTCTTCCTTTTTATCATTAATCCAAGATCAGGCTCTGCCAAATTTTGGACGCCACTGAGAATTTGCTTGGAGATTAAGTTTAGGTCAGAAGGCATCCAAAGTTCAAACTCAAGCTCAATACATTACTTAACGAAGAGCATTAATTATACACAAGTTAGCTGATATAAAACGTCCTGATTTCCTTAAGTCACTAGCGTGTATAATGGCAAAATTATGTGAAAACGAGATTGCATGGACTCTAGAGCCATAATTTTTAGGAGATTAAAAGCCAGCCCCCTCAATTATTTAACTAAAATCAAGTTTCTGATCTTATGTAAATTTGATTTTGATTACCATCATTACTCTTAAGTGTTGAATGAAATGAAATAAAATAATATAATGAGACATTTAAATCAATAGTGATGGATGCAGAAATCTCAGTCCCTCCTATTGTTTGCTCTAATATGTAATAACTGAGTAGAGTTTCGTTTTTCATATGTTTTTATGTGAATTACGACTCAGACGAAGAAAGTTTGATTTTCTCCCTTTTTATCTTTAATCCGAGATCAGATTCCACCAAATTTTGGATTCCACTTAATTTGCTTTGAGATAAAGTTCAAGTCATAAAAGATCCAAAATTCGGGCCATAATAGGTCAGATTTTATTACGGGCTCAAACTCCGGAGAATAAATTAACAAAAAGCATCAAATATGCATTAGTTAACTGCGATAAAATGTCCTAAGTCCTTGGGAGTGGGGAGTCAATAGTGTGTATAATGGCAAAATTAGGTGAAAATCAGATTACATGGACTTGGTAGCCATTATAAAAAGTTAACCAATCCCTTGAGCTAGGTTCCAGATACGAATAAAATCGAATTTCTAATCTTCCGATGCATTTGGTTTTAAGTATCATCATTACAAGTATTATCAATACCACCATGCTTAAGTTTCAACTAATAAAAAAATTAAAATAATAAAATTAAGGAGTCATTTAAGCCGAGAGTGATGGGTGTAGAAATTTAACCCCTGAGGTTAAGAAAAGATCAAATTTATTTATAATAATACCAAAGTTAGACTTGGAGAGGGCAGATATACTTTTATGCAAACTTTCATATAAATCGCAGCATATTTCTCACAAAAACTTGCACTAAGCACTGGGTGGCAGGGGCAACAGCTCAACGAACCTCCCTTTCTATCCGTCATTAAGCGCGGATATGGATGCGGTAAACACGACAACCCCCTTTTTTCCCCTTCTTTGTGGCAATTGGTTGGAGCAAACATTACATGTAGACCTGTGAAAAAAGGTTATAAGGTCAGGTTCGAGTCTAAGTCGAAAATGATCCAACCTAAATTAATCTATATAATTCGTTTTGACTTATTTTTATGTAATGCAAATTTGGGGTACGAATGGCAACGTTCTATTCCGGGAAACTATTTCTTTTCAAAAATAGTTTTTTCCTATTTCTACTCCGATGAACAATTTCTGAGTAAAATAAGGTGTTTAGTAACTATACAAAATTTATATTCTTTGAATAAAAAAAGAATAAAAATACGGTTGGTACAATTTATAAATTTATGTATTTATTTGTTTTTTCTTCTTGCTCACCGATCGGCGGTGGCGTAGAGGCTGCCAACGGTTGGGCGGTGGTGATGGTGGCAATGGCGGTCTTTGGTCGGTGGGTCGTGGGCGGCGTCGACCATCGCCGGCGATCGAGCGATGGCGGTGGCGATCGCTGATGGTCCAGTGGCAGCGGTCGGCTGACGGTGGCCGCGGGCGGCTGAAGGTGGTCGACGGTTGGCAGGCGATCGGCGATGGCCGCAACAAGGAAGAAGAACAAAAGAAAAATAGAAAAAAAAATGACTTATTTCTAGAAATTATTCCTAGGAACAAGAAGCTACTTTTTTTTTTTTTTTTGTTTCTTTACATTCCAAATCTATTCTCCAACCACTTTTCTATTCCGGGGAATAGAAAAATAAGTTAGCGTTACCAAATGGATTTCTGTTCTTTTTTTGTTTAGAGAAACAAAAGAACAGAAATCAGGAGAAATAGAAACGTTACCATGCAGGCCCTTGGTGACTCATACCTAACCCACCCAATTTGACTTGTATTATTAAAACACTTCTATACATAATCCAATTTTAAAAAAAAAACTCATATCCAAACCAATGTGAGAGCGCATACTGAGCGAGCACAAGATTGAGTCATAGAGGTGTGTTAAATCTAAACAAGCTGTAAATCTATTTAACACCCATATTATTTTGAGTTTTACCATTCTAAATCCAGTTATGATCCAATTGCTGAATATAATTAACTCATATAACAACTCATGCCATGAACTATGGGTTAAAAAATGAATCTATGACCTTTTTTTGATAAGTCTAATTACATAGATGAATAGTAAATCAATTACATTAAGTTAAACTAAACTTTCAGATTAACCTTTTGATTACTATAACTTAATATTCAATATGAAATATCACCCGCCTAGCTAAGAATCTTCGAACACACATACATGCCGTACACTAAAGTCTTCTTTCTCTGTCCAAGGCTTGAAATTATTGTTCTCGCTCCCGTGTGTCGTGTTGAAACTTTTATGCTGGCGTAGATCCTCCACGTTATGTAAAGACTAACACGCAAAATAGTTCTTCAAGAAGAAAGTACATCTGACTTGGGCGTTCCTGCAGGATTATCTTGGTATGTACGTACAAATCAGCTATACTTTCAAGGGCACAATTTGCTTAGGTAACGAAATGAATAATATTTCCAATGAAATAACTTGCTAATATAAGAAAGTGATTAGGTAAAAGAAAATTATAAAATTACATTTCTCCAAATACAAAAAGAAAATCATGGCTATGCACATAATTCCTACAATTCCTAGGTTTGAATAGTTTTATTGCCATAGTTGTGCACGACTTCATTGCAGTTCTGCGCATGATTTGTCTAATTCCTAGATTTGAACAGCTTCGTCAGCATGGTAGTACACGTGATTTCTCTAATTCCTTTCTCTAATTCTCTCTGGTTCCTAGATTTGAACATCATCGTGGTTGTGCAAATAATTTATCTAATTTCTAGGTAGATAATGATAGTTGTACGCATGATTTCTCTAATTTTTTTTTCTAAATTCTATGTTTCAAAGTGGCTTCATTATCGTGGTTATGTACATGATTTCTTCCTTTCTCTAATTCCTAAGTTTGAATATCAACATGCTCGTGTACCTGATTTCTCTGAACATCATCATTTTGTGCGAATGATTTCTCTAATCCCTTTCTCTAACTCCCAGGCTTGAACATCATCATTGTTGTGTGCATGATTTTCTAATTCCTTTCTCTAATACTTAGATATAAGGATAATTATAAATAAAAAAAGTCATAAACCTGTTATAATTGTGTCAATTTAGTCTTAAACTTTTTTTGGGCCAATTCAGTCCTACACCTTTAGCAATTGTGTCGATTCAATCTATCTGACCAATTTTAGCCAGTCGGTGTTAACATGGACGCTAGCTGGCCGATGCTGAAGTAGATAATTTTTAATAATATTTTTTAAAATTTTTTTTTATGATTTTTATGATTTTTTTCCCCCACACGGCTAGCAATGCTCGCCAACCACTAGGCGAGGGCCGTGAAGTCCTCATCGGCTATTGTTGAGGGTTGCGGCCCTTGTGGCCCTCGCCCAACCTCACCTAGATCTAGGCAAGGCTTGGTGGCTACGGGTGAGGCGGCTTTGCTCAGATTTGGGCAAGGCTAGCCTTGCTTGGGGGCTGTGGCAAAGGCGGCTATGGCCTGGCTAGCAGCTAGCGAGGCCATAGCCACCTTCATCCACGGCTGGGGTGGCTGGCCTCACTAAGATTTAGGCAAGGCCACCTTACTTGAAGCCCCTAGGCCTTGCCTAGATAGAAAGGAAAAATGATACTAGCTTTTGTAGATAGAAAAGGGGAAAAAAATACTAGAAATGTCATAACTTTCATATGATATTCATTTTAGTGCTTGAATTTTTTGTTAAATCATTTCAATGCCACATTGCAGCAAAAATAATCACTTATATACCTTTAGCAACAATATCTGGCAAAAAAATTTATGTTGCCTTTTTATTAAAAAAAAAGTCCACATGGAGGATGAGGTGGCCTTTAAGAATATCCGACTTTTTTTAATCATTGATGGGGGGAAACCTAGGGTTTCATTTTGTTTAATCGTAGAATTTGAACCACTGCCATGCCTTTCTCATAAATAGCTTGGATTTTTGCTAGCTGTTAAGTGTTTGATGTGTTAGTTAAACCATGCTTATGATTCAATGGCGAGAATCAAGCGAGAGGAAAACGAGGACCAAGCATGTCTCTATTCTCTATTTCTTTTTCCGATTGCTTGAAGTGGTAGCGATTCTTCACTTGCTCTTCCAAATTCATTTCCCGGTACCTCCTCAATGGCATCTGCAAGGTTTGTTTACAAAAAAAGATGAATAGGCCTAACCCTGAGGTCATTTGGAAGAGATAAAGAGTTTCTTTGTTAGTAGTTTCGCAATCCAGTTGTGTGATTTGTGGATAGCCATGACAAGAAAAGGGAAAACCCTAGGCTTATGAGCTTTGAAGAAAGCTCAATCGAGTAGCAACAAGGCCGAACTACAATTCCTGGTAGGTCAAATAGCTCGACCCTTAAGGCCAGCAAGTATGCCAAGCATGTCAGCGCTAAAGCTTCGGTCTACCTCACCGCCATCCTCGAGTACCTTGCAATTGAGGTATGGTTTTGCTGATTTCCTGATTCAGCTTCTTTACGTTCTTTATTAATTGAGAGTCTAATTGATTTTGCAAATCATTCAAGGACTAGTCAGTTAGGGTTCAAGGTTTGTTTGTCAATCTACTATTGCTATCTCTTTGTTCGATTTCATGGCCTAAAGGAATGTGATTTGTGTTCATGGTTTTTGTACATTCTCGAATTCCTGGGCTTGAATAGTTTCATCATCATGGTTGTGCATATGATGGTTGTGCACATTATTTCTTCCTTTCTCTAATTCCTAGGTTTGGACATCATCATTGTTGTGCACATGATGGTTGTGCGCATAATTTCTTCATTTCTCTAATTCCTAGGTTTGAAAATCATCATGGTTGCATACACAATTTCTCTCATTCCTGTGTTTGAATGGTTTCAACATTATGGCTCTGCGCAAAATTTCTTCTTTTCTCAAATTCCCAGGTTTGGACATCATTATGGTTGTGCATATGATGGTTGTGTTTATGATTTCTTACTTTCTCTAATTTCTAAGTTTGAATGGTTTCATCATCATAGTTGTGCATATGATTTCTTCCTTTCTCTAATTCCCAAATTTGGACTCATCATGGTTATGAGCATGATTTCTTACCTTTATCTAATTCCAAGGTTCGAACATCATCAAGGTTGTGCACATGATTTCTTCCTTTCTCTAATTCCTAAGTTTGGACATCATCATGGTTGTGCAAATGATGATTGTGTGTATAGTTTCTTCCTTTCTCTAATTCCTAGGTTTGAACATTATTGTGGGTGTATAAATGATTCACTAATTCCTTTTTCAATGGTTTCATCATCATGCTTGTGCCTATTATTTCTTCCTTTCTCTAATTTCTAGGTCTGGATATCGTCATGGTTGTGCACATGACTTCTTCCTTTCTCTACTTCCTAGGTTAGGACTTCATCATGGTTGTGCACATGATGGTTGTGTGCATAGTTTCTTCATTTCTCAAATTCCTAGGTTTGAATATTATCGTGATTGTGTAAATGATTCACTAATTCCTTTTTCAATGGTTTCTTCATCATGCTTGTGCACGTTATTTCTTCCTTTCTCTAATTCCTAGGTCTGAACATCATCATAGTTATACACATTATTTCTTCCTTTCTCTACTTCCTAGGTTGGGACATCATCATGGTTGTGCACATGATGGTTGTGTGCATAGTTTCTTCTTTTCTCTAATTCTTAGGTTTGAATATTATCGTGGTTGTACAAATGATTCCCTAATTTATTTTTCAATGGTTTCATCTTCATGCTTGTGCACATTTTTCCTTCCTTTCTCTAATTCCTAGGTCTGGACATCATCATGGTTGTGCACATGATATCTCTAATCCTAGGTTTGAATGGTTTCGTCATCATGGCTTTGCGCATGATTTCTTCCTTTCTCTAATTTTTAAGTTTGAACATTACCATGGTTGTGCACATGGTTTCTATAATTTCTATATTTAAATAATTTCATCATCATGGTCATGATTTGAATGGTCACCATAGAGAGTTTGGTAAGATTGACAATGCTTGAAAGAATGGTGGTTATTCTAGGACTTGATATTACTCTGGAAACGTGAATTTAAGTGCCATTTGCTAATGGGCTAATCACTCATAGACAAGAGACATAAATGGGCTGTACTCAACGTACTCAATGTTGTTTATGTATTCAGCAGCGAGCCTTCAAAAAATCAATATGAGGATTGAAGTTATGGGCTAAGTTCGGAATAGAATTATAGAATCAACATAAATATATGAATAAATAAACAAACATGAAAACCTATAATCGAACCATACCGGACACAATAACATCAATTAAATTGATCTTTTCACTGAATGAGTCAATCTAGCAATGCCTTATAACACATAAATCTAAAATGCTGGAGAAAAAAGATATTGCCAAATAAACAATGCAAAAATTGTGCCACAAAAGATCTGATTTTTCGTATGCTTAGAAATTTTTCCTAGACAAAAGGACTAAAGGATACTATAGTTTAGTTACAATACGCAAAGTTTCTTAGATCTGCTTTGTCAACTTCATTTTTGAGAAAACAAATTTCATAAATCTTCCGATAGTGATTTCTCAATAACAAAAAATCATAGCATTAGAGATCTTGAGTTCTTAGTTCTTATTTGTAAAGCGGTATTTAAACCTATGACGAATATTCTAATGCACTGGAATTCTTTTTCGGGAGCTGGACATGTTAATTGTCCAAGCCCAAGCCCGCTCAAGGCCATATTCTATACATGTGAATCTCGCTTAGTAATGGAGATCCAAAGAAGTAAATTTGGATCTTGCTGTTATATGGTTATGTAAAGTTTAGAATTAAGGAGCAGAACCGAACATAGAAGCCCAGTTTGTCGATTTGCTGGGGCGAACTCGGCCCGGTGTAGAAAATGGCCACGAAAGTGGAGCTAAACTGACGGGCTCTTTTTATTATCTTCTTGTTCTTTCATGTTTCCAGAATGAAGTAAAGGGAATCATCTGCAAACAAGTCAATCTTGTTCCTCCTTGTCCCTGGGTGAGGTCAATCCTTACAATGGTTGGGCGAGGTTGGCCTCGCTCGATATCGCCTCTAGCCAATTGATAGAAGAGAAGATTAAAAATATATACATACATACATATATATATATATATATATATATATTATCACAAATTGTTTACATCAATACAGTCCATGCTATGTAGGATAGTTAATGTCCACGTTAGCTAATTTCTACCAAAATTAGTTGGAATGATTCAATTGGCAAAATGTAAAAAATTTTATAACTCAATTGACAAAAATAAAAGATCTAAAATTGAATTGACATAAGTGTAATAGGTTTAGGACTTTTTAAACAATTTGTTTGTATTAACGTCCTTGATAAATAATTGCTGCCAGGGACGAAAATTTGCTTGTTCCTCCTACTCACCCACTGAGAGGCGCTACCATGGCGCTGTGTCGACCTGTCGCATGGTGGTCACCTAAGAGTTTATGTCCGTTAATGGCACAGTGATAGTGAGATTTGGGTAGATTTGGCCACCGCAAACCACGATGTTCACCTTGCTTGGGTGACCACCCAATAATGACCGAACCCCGAGACGACGTCGGCAACCAGCAGTGATCGAGTTCCTTCGACTCTCCGTGTCTCATTCATTCGCATGCTCTCTGTCATTTGTAGCAGTGGTCGCCATCGAAAAATGGCCACCACCACAGGAGGCGAGTCACTTCCTTCACTGCAGTACCTAATTTATTATTATTGTTATTGTTTATTTAAACTTAGTGCAATATCCTGCTTCTCACCAAATAAGACATGGGATATAACCAACAATTGCTCCTCTATCGTTAACTGAAAAGAAAATGTAGCTTTTTTTCTTTTTCTTTTTTTTTTCTAAAAGAAAATGTAGCTTGACTAATGTAGCAATTGTTCCTCCAATCTCTTGTCACTCCACGTCTCTCTTCTAATAATACCTCTCTAATTGTTGGGTTACAGGTTATAAACACTACATATTTGTAAATCACCAATCAAAGTTATGACTTTTTTTCTAACCAAAATGGAGAAAAACCCCACCTTAACTGTAATTAGGCGGCATACCCCTTGATTGTGATCTGCCACGCCTGCTGAATTTTCCTCTACTTTTATTTCTTCCACGGTTCTCCACTGCGAGTGCCGTTGAAGATGTAGATGCAGAAAAATTATCTCCACCCGAGACTTTCCTTCGCATCTCTTCATTCATGATACTACTCATAGCATCATCAAGAGTTAAATCATTCTTCATGGTGCTCAAAATTCCCTGCACTGCAGTATTGTAGCTTTTTGGAAGAGAACATAAAAACAATGAAGCTTGAAGCTTCATATCTAAATTTATGCCTGCAGATTCCAATTGATCCGTAACTGTGTGAAACTATTAATATGCTCTGCCATAGAATCTCTATAGGATAACTTCATATTAACTAGTTTCTTCAGCAAAAATACCTGATTTGATGTGGACGGCTTCTCATAAATATTCATTAGAATATCCATGGCTTCTTTTGCAGTTTTTGCTTTCACGATGTGGTACCCTGTCTTTTTGTCAACCCTAGACGAATCGCACCTAATGCCTTTCGATCAAGAATTTTCCATCTGGCTTTTGCTGTCGGATTGTTATAGATGAATCAAATATTTTTTGGGGCTTTTTTGTCTTTTCAATCATATTTGCTTTTAGGTTAAAAATGATACTTTTATATTAGCGATGGCAAAACGCTAGCTGTACGCTGTAAAAGAAAATAGAGAGACAAGAAAAAGAGAGAAGAAAAAAATGAATTTTTTTCTTTATGAGGGTTCTCAATTTCTTTGTGCCCTGATCTTGAGAGAAGATCATCATTGTATTCCAACGTTTTTCGAAATCTAGTGGATTCACAGAGTGCCTCTGCGTGGAGACGTAGCCTAGGTTTGGGTGAACTTCGATAACAAATTTTTTGGCGTGCTCTTCTGATTCTGTTATTTTATTATTATATTCTGCCTGGTGAATTATTTGGGAGCATTATTTTTCTGGAATCGATGTGCGATTTCGTAACATACTTCAGCTTGCAACAAGGGGTTTATCCAATTAATTTGCAATTAATGACAAAAAAAAAGGTCACATTCCAATAGCTCATATCATTGATGGCATCAAGTCACCTCTGCCCAGCTGCCCCGCACCAATGCACACGTGTGTGATTAGTCGTACAATGGCACCGAATGCCTCGGTGGTCACAAGGTGTAGCACAGCAATGGGCGATCGACACTTGCATTGATAGGTCTTGTTTTTCCTTATCTCTGATTGGAAAAACTTCCATCAATCATGTCTCTGATTGGTTTACAACATATTATAACATGGTATTTGCAAGAAGCCGCGTAGAAATATGATGTCACCCAAAAAGAAGCTTCTGTAAATTTTTTTTTTCTATTATTCTTTTCTTCATTCTCTCTGCTACGTTGAGGTTGCCCTGCAGGAGAAGGCATTGTTGGGAAAAAGCACCGCCTCTTTCTCTCTGGATTTCTCCAGATCTCTCTCTCTACTCCTCCAGACCTTTCTCTCTACATAATTCTTCAGCTTCAGCCGCAATTGTTGACAAATGGGTCAACGGGTTGCAATAAAATAATAAGTAGAAGAGATATTTGGTGAGGAGGGTCGGTGAATGTGCCGACTTTGCCTCCTATAAATAGGGGCTCTTGCTCCTTGAGTGTGTGTGTGTAGTGGTGTGGAATACACGCATACCCTTACCACTCGTGACCCTAGAGATGAGGTCGAGGTCGTTATAGCCTTGGCTGGTATCAAAGCGGGGTTATTACTTGGAGTGATAAGGTGCGCTAGGATTTGCGGTAATTAGCTAGGAAAACATCCCGTGCATGTGATTGCTTGATTGCTTCTTTTGAGTATTAGCCTTAACCCCTGACTTTATTTTTGGATTGTAGAAAGTTAAAGTTAAAGTGAAAGTTAAAGATTTTCCTAAGAAATTCTTGCAGTTTCAATATGAGTGCTTCGGGCTACACTTCAACCTCTAGAGGAAAGTCAAATGAAGACCCTCAAATGGACGGGATTCTACGAGCTCTTGAGACCATAGGTGGATTGATGGAGCAGCAAGTTCAATATCAGGTAGCCAATGGTATGGCTGCAATGAATGGGAATGGAAATGGAAATGGGCAAGGTGAACGTGCAATGCATGGCTTGAGGAATTGAAGGTGCAATTACAAGAACTACTTGAAAAATGGTTTATTTGTCCAAGTGCCTCACCATAAGGTGCACCGGTATTGTTCATGAAGGAGAAAGATGGATCGTTGCGCCTATTGACTATTGGCAACTTAATAGGTTTTCCATAAAAAACAAATACCCAATGCCAAGAATCGATGACTTGTTCAATCAACTCTAGGAGCAACCATCTTCTCCAAGATCGACCTGAGATCGGGCTACCATCAACTAAGAATCAAGAAGGAGGACATCCCGAAGACAACGTGTAGAACTCGGTATGGCAATTATGAGTTCATGATGATGCAGTTCGGCCTGACCAATGCACTAGCTACTTTTATGGACCTAATGAATCGAGTGTTCAAGCCATACTTGGATCATTTTGTAATTGTAATCATTGATGACATATTGGTGTACTCGAAGAGTTCGAGCGAGCATGAACAA
Organism: Eucalyptus decipiens; assembly: GCA_014182575.1. Lineage (NCBI taxonomy): Eukaryota > Viridiplantae > Streptophyta > Magnoliopsida > Myrtales > Myrtaceae > Eucalyptus > Eucalyptus decipiens. The sequence continues at coordinate 60,425,922 of CM024613.1, read as the reverse complement.
CATTTAAGGATGGTGCTGCAAACCCTGAGGGAACATGCACTTTATGTTAAATTCAGTAAGTGCGAGTTCTGACTTAACTGAGTAGTGTTTCTCGGTCACGTGGGATCGGGCGATGGAATCTCGATGGACCCAGCCAAGGTGGAAGCGGTGATGAATTGGCCAAGGCCCACTACAATCATGGAGGTACAAAGTTTCTTAGGCTTGACTGGTTATTATCGAAGGTTTGTGGAAAGGTTTTCAAGTGTAGCCACCCCCCCTCACTCGACTTCTAAAGAAAGATGTAAAGTTCGAGTGGAAGGACAAGTGTGAATGAAGTTTCCAAGAACTCAAGTGGAGGCTAACCACCGCCCCAGTCCTGACGATACCATCCGGTCTAGGAGGATTCGAGATTTAAAGTGATAAATCTCAAAAAGGGCTAGGCCGTGTCTTAACGTAACATGGAAAAATGGTGGCTTATGTGTCCAGGCAATTGAGGCCATACGAGTTAAACTACCCAACTCATGACCTGGAGTTGGTGGCCATCATTTTTGCCTCGAAAATTTGGAGCATTACTTATATGGAGAGAAGTTTGCGATATCCACCGACCATCAAAGCTTGAAATATTTATTCTCTCGAAAAGAAATTAACATAAGACAAAGACGTTGGATGGAGCTTCTAAAAGACTACGATTATGACATTCTATATCATCTAGGAAAAGCGAATAAAGTCGCGGACGCCCTCAGCCGCAAATCGACCAGCGTGCAAATGATAGTCAAAGAATGGATGCTTATTGAAGAAATTCGAGACTCAAACTACAGATTCGAGATTGGAAGCCTTTCAAGCTTACTAGCAACCCTCCGAATAGCACTTCAACAAACGGACCTTGAAGTCTAAAAGATCTGAAAGGAAGTCTTGGAAGGAAAAAGGACTGACTTTCAAGTGACTGAAGATGGAGTGTTGAAGTTTTGTGGGCGGTTATGCGTGCCTAAAGACAATCAACTCAGGGAGGAGATTTTGGTAGAAGCTCATTAGAGCAACTACATCATCCACCTTGGTAATACAAAGATGTAGAGAAATCTTCGACAATATTTTTGGTGGAATGGTATGAAGGTAGATATTGCCAAACACATTGCCAACTGCTTAATGTGTCAACAAATAAAGGTGCAACATTGCAAGCCTATAGGACTTCTACAACCTCTTGAAATTCCGGAATAGAAGTGGGAACACATCATGATGGACTTCATTATGGGGTTGCCAAGAAGCCAAAGAGGAAATGATTCCATTTGGGTGATCATCAATAGGTTGACAAAGTTGACTCATTTCCTTGCGGTTCGAAAGGACTATACATCAGAAGAATATGCTGAGCTATATGTTTGACAAATCGTTTGTCTACATAGAGTTCCGGTGACATCACATCGGATTGGGATCCTAAGTTCACTGCTGTATTTTGGTGAAGTCTTCAGAGTGCTGTGGGGACAAAGCTTCAGTATAGCACGACTTATCACCCCCAAACGGATGACCAAACGGAAAGAACCATCCAAACTTTGGAAGATATGCTTCGAGCCTATGCCCTAAACTTTAAAGGAAGTTGGGATGAGCAGCTCTATCTTCTAGAATTTGCCTACGATAATAGTTATTAGCAAAATATCGAAATGGCACTATCTGAAGCACTTTACGGTCGAGCTTGCAGAACTCCAGTGTGTTGGGATGAGGTTGGAGAAAGGAGGATTACTGGTCCTAAGATAGTCCAACTCACCGTAGAAGCTATGCAGCTAATCTGAGATAGGTTAAGGACTACCCAAATCCACCAGAAGAGCTTTGCAGATAGGCGTCGCAAGCCATTAGAGTTTCAGGTAGGTGACCATGTATTCCACAAAGTATCCCTAATAAGAAATGTGTTGCGGTTCGGGAAGAAAGGGAAACTGAGCCCCAAGTACGTAGGACCTTGTGAAATTCTTAAAAGTATAGGAAATTTAGCCTATCGGCTGGGTTTACCACAAACGCTTGCTCAAGTACATGATGTGATCCATGTATCGATGTTGAGAAAGTATGAGCCGGATTCAGCACACGTGCTAAATTTCGAAGAGATCGAGGTAGACGGCAGTGTCATACGTTGAGGAGCCAGTACGGATTGTTGGTAGGAAAGAGCAAGTCTTGCATAATAAGGCTATTCCATTAGTTAAGGTCCTATGATGACACCAAGAAATTTAAGAGGCAACACGAGAAAGTGAGGAAGTTATGAAGCACCAGTACCCAAATCTTTTTGGATAGTTAGGTATGCATTTAAATTTCGAGGATGAAATTCTTTTTAGGGGGAGAGTTGTAATATTCTCGATTTGGACCCTTATTTTGGCCCGACCAGTAGGCCAAAGATTGGTACGCCAATGGTGGGACTAAGCCATGAGCCGGCTTGAGAGTCAATCACGAGCCGGGTAGCCTGTTCAAGGATCGGCAATCCAAGGATTGGTTATAGTGTTTTACCATGGAAAGGTTATTCAACCATGAGGATCGGTTGTGGGATGATTCCGCATCACCACGAATTGGCGGATGATCGTGGCTCAACTCTGCCCGATTATTGTATCGGTCGCAGGTGATTCCGCCCTGTTGTTATATCAGTCATGGATGATCATGGATCAATCCAATTCAACTGTGAGTTGAGGCAGATCAATCGATCCTACATGATTATATGACAACCGAGAACCGACCATGGATCAAATAAACTCAACGTGGGTCACTATCTGACTATGGACCAACCGAAGGACCGGTCGACTGATCTGATTCTAGCCCTTGGACCTTGTTGCGATCTTTTCTTGATAGAGCGGAAGTTCGAACTTGGTTTCACTTGTTAAGCCCCATTGCATTTGGCTTTATTCGATCATGGCTTAGGCACAAATCTCAGGCCAAATAAGGTAATCGATTGTGGTTGAGCCTAAAGAGATGGCCTTGTAAATTGATATTTCCCATAATGTATTTAATGTTCTTGGAAGGTAGCCTATTAATGCATGATGACTAAGGATGACATTTGGCACCTTAGTATTACTCTTGAAACGTAATAACGAAATTTTGGATGGTTACATATTAAGAGAGGGTGAATCATAAGTTCATTAATGGTAGGGAGTGACTCATGGCCTAGAAAAATGATGATAAGGGATCTTGAAGGCTAAGTAGGGCGCCACCCTTCCTGCTTAGACTTGCCACTAAGGTTTCATAGGTTTTGATTCTCTAGTTTTCGAAATCCCTAGATCTTTGCCATTTTCCAATTTTACAAGACTCTTTGTATGTCGAATTTGGGGAAACTTCCTTCAAGAATGTTGTTTAAAACATCATAATCTATAACATACTTAAATTTCAGATTTTTCTAAGGTGAAATGGTTAGGACGAAGGCCCAATCAATTACCGTATAGAACCTACCTAGTGTAGTGAAAACAATGATCAAATTGTCTTCTCGATTTTTTGTAAAATTGTTCTTTTCGAATTTGGACATGCTTTCTTCACAAAATTTTTAATGGACATCCATGCATATAACATATAGAAATTTCAAAGAGTTTTGTGAAGATATGTATTTCAAAATGAGCCTCTCTCTCCAACCGTTGAATCTGCTCAATGGATGAATTTTTGGGTTGTGTTCAGTGATTTTCTATTCTTTCCACAGCACGAATGTGACTTGTCTTCCTACATGAAAGATGTCATTCAGGGTCTTATCTACAACATATTAAAATTTTATAATTTTTTGAGCCCATTTGGTAAGGTATTAATGCTGATTTCGAAAATTGCTTGAAACAGTTTTCACCCCAGGATAAGAGGGCCACACGTCCAACTTGGAAGGGGAGGGGGCTGCACACCCAACTTAAGGAGCAAGGCTAATCTAGAGTTTTCTGAATTTAGGATGATGATGCATTAAATACTTTTATACTCTAGTCCTAAAATGGCAAGTTTGAGGTGTCCCCAATGGCATAGAACTAATCATTCCCTAGGATGAGACTGGAAGACCAAGTTGCCTTTCATTTAGTACCCTCCTTAAATGATTCTTGACTTTGGAAATATTAGAGGTCAATAATAGCTCTTCAAGAAGATCTTGAATACCAATTATTGGGGGAGATAAGGAAGATCACTTCATTTATTAATAGTCATCAATACAAAACTAGATGGACCACTTAGGAGCTTGCTGCTTGGAACATAGAAGCCTTTGGATGAACCTATAGACTTGCCACCTTGCTTTTAGACTTTCCACCTAAGCTATTGACATTACATGCCTTATCAAGACCATTATTGAAAGGTATTCTATAAATAGGGCGAAGGCTCCTTCTCTCCTCAGCATGCACACACACAAACTTCTCTTCCTCTCTTCCTTCTTCTTTGGCCGCCCACACCAACCCCTCCATCTCTCTCTCTTAGCTCTCTCTCTTTAGTGTCCTTGCCACCGTTTGCCGCCACTTGAGGTCGTTGGTTTAAAAAGTAGTAAGTAGACTTACTAACGTTTGGTTAGGACATTGTGTTGCGTCCATTCAAGCTTGTAACAAGTCCATGTTTGATTCATTGTTTTGATTAAGGTTTTATTCATGCATGCTTGAGTTGATTTTAGATTGATGATGGACCTTGGTTTAGCCTTTGGCTTGTGAATTTAAAGTTTTCGGGTTCTTGTGCTGGTTCTACTATACCTTTGTTTTACTTTGATCCTAATAGTTTTGAAAGATGATTCGAAGAAAACTCGATGTTTTTTTTAATAAACTATTCTAAATTACTTTTGTATATGCATGTTCATGACTTGAATTCTAAATAAGGGTTTCGTCGGCTTTGGATGAGTGCAAGACCACAACGGATTGGTCCCTTTCATGGTCTTGGTACAATATTACAATATTGAGGCATATCGTTCCTGAGCCAAGTTTGGTACTAAATTGGTGTAGCAAGTGAATCGAACCAAGCCACGAACCCTAGTTCATGCTTGGCATGCTCAAGGACTTGGAATTGGTAAGACATTCCACACACTTTTGCATGGGCACGCCTTCGGGCCTTGAACTAAAGATGACGGAAAGAACCGGATTATGATGCTTGAATCATGGACACACGAGGGACTAAATTGTAACACCCCGAACCCTTCGCAGGTCGTTAGCAGTTCCGATGTTACATCTTTCATCATTTCTATCTCTTGACTAAATTAAGCCTTGCCAGATTACAGGCATTTTTTTTTTTTAAAGCAGTCCCATGCGCGACTCATAGCGGAAGCAATTAAAACATCACCATCTATCCCCCTACCAATCCATGATACAAGTACACACCAACTAACAAAGACGATTTTTATAAACAACATTGACGCTTTGCTTACATACATATAGCGAGATGGGGTTTTTCCTCGGGTCGGTACAAAAGAAACGAAAAGGTAAGGACTCGCCATGTCCTTCCTAAAATCTCAAAAAGGAACTCCGACCTCTAACATCACATAAGCACAAAAACCCTCCCATCACAAGCGTCAACTATCTATACCAAAAAGTGATCTAGCTCCTACTCCTCGCGTGCGGTCTCATACCCAACCCGGTGCGTCAGGTGGTGGCGGCGGCAGCATCCCTCGCATCGCTCCGTCCCGTCGAACGTGCACATAAATGAACTCTTGTATGACAGGGCCCCCAGCCAGGCCGATATCATATATGACTAAGCATTGTACTCGGATAAACGTCAATCCGGGCACAGAGGGACAATCTATCTCCGTACACTCCACCTCAACATCAGACGGAAGACCATAAAATACCCCACGCGAAACAGCAGGCAACGGCATAGTGCTAATCTGAAATGTTATCCCCAAAAGGGGTGAGTACAACCACTTCAAACAGATAGGAAATCCAATAACAACTCAAATGCACCATGCATACCATCATACAATACAGGCATTACTTATCTTTTTGATGTTAAGCGTATTCATGCATCATCATAGCATATATATATCATCATCATGGCATCTCATATATCGTTATCATCACATCCTCATTAACCATGCATCACCATGCATATCACATCATCATTAACCATGCATCACCATGCATATCACATCATATTATCATTGGCCATGCATCACTATGCATATCACATCATCATTAACCATGCATCACCATGCATATCACATCATATTATCATTGGCCATGCATCACTATGCATATCACATCATATCATCATTAGCCATGCATCACTATGCATATCACATCATCATTAACCATGCATCACCATGCATATCACATCATATTATCATTGGCCATGCATCACTATGCATATCACATCATATTATCATTGGCCATGCATGACCATGCATATCACATCATATTATCATTGGCCATGCATCACTATGCATATCACATCATCATTAACCATGCATCACCATGCATATCACATCATATATCATTGGCCATGCATCACTATGCATATCACATCATCATTAACCATGCATCACCATGCATATCACATCATAGATCAATTTCCACTTTTACTTATCAATTGATCCCACATTATCTTTTCTCAAATCATCAAATTCACCATCATCATCATCCTCCCTTCGGGCGAAACCTCCGACAGGGGATCCCAAGATCCCAGCCATCTCATGGCCACTGGGCTTCCGGCCCCCCACATTCCGGGCATCTCGCATCTCAACTAGCATCACGACGCATTCCCTTCGGGCAGAAACCTCCAACAGGGCTTCCGGCCTTTACCCTTCTAGCCGGGGATCTCGCACCCCAATCCTGGCATCACGAGTCACTCCCTTAGGGCAAAAACCTCCGACAGGGCTTCCGGCCCCCACATTCCGGCATCCCGAAACTCCCGGGAATCTCGGAATTATGCCACTCGGCCACCAGACATCATCCTCCGCCACAACCTCTTACCACTTTCCACTTTTTATCATCCTTTTCATCTTATTATTTCATGGCATATGATTCACACACATGCATCATGATTCATAATCATACATGCATCAATGCCATATAACAATGCATCATATTCATGTGCATACATACACCCATGTCATATAACAATGCATTATAACTCAATAAAACTCATGGCCAATAAAATAATCCACTTTTTATTTTATTATTATTTTATTATTATTTTATTATATTATTATTATATTTATTTATTTTCATAAATAAATATTATATTTAATATTTATGATTTTCCAAAAATCATAATATTCAAACAATCATTAAACAAACAATTAAAATCACAATTTCACACAAATTCATGGCCAAATCTGCATTTCCCAAATTTCCACAAAATACACACAATATTCGGATAATGGCCAGATTGCACAGTTTTCGAATTAATTCAATTAAAATACACATATGACCTTCGAAAATTCCCAAATTTTACAGGGTGATAGCCAACACATTTTCGTGCATTTTTCATGAAGAAAACTAAGCCAAATTATTTTTATATTAATTTATACAACTCCATGAAGCTTCTGGAACCTCTACCGTTTCGTCCAGAACGTACATCACCGAAAAATTTAGGTTTGACCCATCAAATATCTTTAGTTTCTTCTGAAATTAGAGTATGTTATGTATCAATGTGTCCTTTACAAGTTTCATGAAGAGATCTAGGTTAAATAACCAAAGGATGATCCTCTTTTAAGTCTTTGAAGTCTCGGGTGTCTCGGTATACTTCAACAGAACCAAACGTCTCAAAGATCTAGTCGATTAACTAGGCTATACTTGTTCATTTATCTTCAAATTTGAGTATGTTGTATTTTAGTATGTTACCTACAACTTTCATGAAGACAACAAAGTGAGATCTCCAACAGAAATCAACATGCAACCAAGAAATCAACAAGAGGTCAGTAGGAAATTCGCAGATCTAAAGCCTCCGTGAAATAGAACTTTTGACCCCTCATATCACCTTCGTTTTCCATGAAATTCGAGTATGTCATACCTCAAGATGTTAGCTTCAACTTTTATGAAGACACCGAAGCCAAAATCACACTCCAAATACACATGCAAGCTCGAATAAAAAACTGTCTACCACAAACCGAACGGAAACAGCCACATTACATAAACACATGCAACCCTTGCTCGGTATTTCGCCCAAAACACCCCTAAAACCTAACATGCAACCACGAAAAACAACATGCAAGAGAAGTCATAGACCCCCACTTGCCTCCAAGATGAACGAACAGCAACGAACAACGGCGTACGGCGGCGTAGGACGGTCGGACAAGGCAGCGACGGCGAGACACGGCGGCTCCTCCCTCTCGGCTCCGCCTCCTCTCTCTCTCTCGAATTCTCTCCCTCACTCTCTCCTTTCTCGGCCAAATGAAGAAAACCGGTCACCCTCTCTCTCCTCATCCCTTTTTATACTCCCCTTAGGCTCATCATAGGCAATGATTACTTGCCTATTGATCAACCAATGCATGCTTATCTCCCTTGCCACTTGTAAATTTTAATTTTTGAATTTAATTTGGGCTTGGGCTTGGGCTTAGGCCCAACCGGCCACTCCTCCTTGGGCTGGTCGAACTCCTCTCTTGGGCCCAATGGGCCGACTAGCTTGGCCCACCAAGCTTTAGGCTAATGGGCTCAAGGCCCATTCGAATTTTAGCCCTTTTTTTTTTTTTTGAAATTCCTTCTATAATATTTTTGAAATTCCAATTTCCATCTTGGCCAAAGTCTTGGAATATTTTTAATTATTGAAATTTAAATCATATGGCCAAGCATTAATAAATTAAATTTAAATTTCCACAATCACAAGCACAATTCATCAAATTAAAAGACAAATTGGCTAAAGCATAGGCCATAAAATTCTATCACCTAATTAAAGACATTTAACCCACCTTAAGGCTTGGCTTTGAATTTTCGGGATGCCACATAAATTCTAGCCGTTGACCAATGGATTCGGTAACATTGCCTGATTGAGTTCGGATGCCCGACAGACTCATTGTCGGAGGATAGCCGTCACCCTTGGATTAGGGGATGTTGCCCAATGGATTTTGGATGCTTGGTGGATTCCGGAAGAGTCGATGAATTCGGCTATTAATAAATGAATCTCATGTGCATTATGGAATGAATCCTTGTTTAATGCTTGCATTCAACTCTTTGAGGGTCTCTCATGATTTTACTAAAGGCATAAGTTTCATCTTGCTATGTCATCGACAAGTGTTTGGGATAAGTTATGTGCTTGTGGAAAGACGAGGCATCATCCTACCCGGATTTTTAGTACATTTTACTTATTGAGTTATGCTCACCAGTTGTCTCTTTTTAGACTTATAGGATGGCCACGCTGCCCGTGAGGTTCGGCGTCCACACGAAGATGTTGCTCTACTTTGCTAGTATAGATAAATACTGTCGGATGGTCATTACAACCGTTTGGGTGGATGAAGGGCCGAATGAACTCGTTCCCCACAAGTACCGAGCTTGGTACGAGTGTTTCGATAGGGATTTTGTTGGTCTGCTCTGTGGCTTCAATGGTTTGCCAGGGCTTGACGGAGATGTTCCACCCGATGGTGCCATAGAAGACTACTAGTTAGCTGGTCCTTATAGAGGGAGCCATTTTTGGTTAGAATCTTATTAAAGGAGATAGGGTTACCCCAAAGTTGATGTATTTTTGAAAGGGACCGTATGCTTTTGTAGTGTAAAGCTTAGCTCAAGTAGAAGGGCTTGTAATATTAAAAGGAAAGACATGTAATCATATGTAGTATGCCATATATATCTAAATATATGGTTGGACGTGTGTTTTCCTACTACTTTTGATGTTGCAATACTATGGTGATTGAGTGTTGATTTATTGCTTCCGCATGTGCCTAACTCAACTACTTATAAAAATAAAGAAGTATGGGTCAGTGACACACCTGGGATGTCGTGAAAAATATATCCCTTATAGCTTGTGACCCTGGAGATGAGGTCTGGATCGTTAGAATTCTTGTATCGTCAACTTCTCAAGTAACATTAGGCAATGCAGGACAAGTTGCCTCGACTTGGCTCCTTTTTAGGATCTTGGAAAAGGGAGAAGCTCTCACAGTTGCGCAAGATCGACAGGTCTATTAACTCGCATGTCCCTACCAATGCTGATTGAGATATTGTAGTATTCATTCCACCAGTGGCTCAATCGAATACATCACTTGAGAATGATGTAAGGGTAGGTTTGACTCAGCCAAACCCCATTTTGGCACTTCAGATGAATGTGTTGCCTGCCACAGTGGTGATCCCAGGAGTTGTAATGACTCCAGCTTGGGGCACGATCAATTACAATAGTTGAACATTCAATAGTAGGTACCCTAGATGGAAGCTCCTAATGTTCAACATCAAGTTCTTAATATCCAACCCTAAATACCTACAACTGTTCAGCTTTAAATGTTGTAGCAACCTCTTCTTCTTGTTTAGATGAATAATCCGAATCCACAAATAAACCCAATACCTGTCATCCAACCATAGCCACAGTTCTATGGACTTCAACAGTAACACCATCAAGTTCCTCAATAAAATGCAATTGTAGCATTGTAGCCTAATTATGCTATACAACAGGTCCCAAGGTTTTCTCATGTGGCTCCAATTCAAAATTAGCCAATAGTCGAACCGACATTAAGGGGATATAACAATGACATTGTTTGCTTGCCCAATGTTTATAGAAACCCATATCCAAATGGGACGGATACTATACCATATCAAAGAGGTTTCAAAATGCTCGATTTTACTTTGATAACTAGTGAAGAGAATCAGTCGACGTTTGAGCAAGTTAACCATTTCTTGGCACAATGCAGATATGTCGCACATACAAACCATTAGAAGCTAAGGTTATGCCATTTATTATTATCAAAAACTACCTTTACTTGGTATACAGCATTGCCGCCAATCTCAGTTAATTCATGGGAACAAATAGAAGGATTGTTCCATACCCAGTTCCAAAGAGTCATCCTAGATCTGTCAGTAATTGACTTGTCAACCATGAAATGGTTGCATAATGAGTCAGTCGACCAATTTATTTCTAGGTTTAAGAGAGTTAGAAATAAATGCCCGGTCCCCTTACCTAATAAAAGCTTTGCGGATCATACTTTTAATAGCTTAAAGTTCAAAATCCGAGCAAGAATTGTTAGGCAATCCTTTTCTGATTTATTTCAGTTGTCCACCATAGCCACCAAGCATGACAGCTTGCTCAAGGAAAAAGACAAAAGGCATAGTAGACGGGCATATATTAATTAGGCCGACTTTGAAAGAGCAAGTGGACATAGTAGAAGTGGTTGTTGCTAAAATGATTATTGATAAACCATATATTTGCCAGGCATTGAAACCAACCAGAGTAAGGGAAAAGTTAAACCTCATGCCTAAATCTAAAGAGCCTATTTACTACTCTTTGGATGCCAATAAAACTAAAGAGATATTTGATCTATTACTAGTTGATGGGCATATAAGACCGACGAAAGGGCAGAGCATGCTTGCTAAAGAAGAATTGGTAGGATAGAAATATTAGAAGTGGCATCACTCATGGAGTCCCAATACCAATGATTGCGTCGTTTTCAAAAGAAACATTTTAGACGTGATCAAGCAGGGGAAAATAAAGTTTGCTGATGACAAAAATAAAACTCCCATGGAAGTCAACGTGGATCCATTCCCTGTAATGACTGTAATGTTATTGTCGAAGGTCAGACCTAAACCCAGGAGTTACAGCAACCTCAATTCTATTCAAGATGTAAGTAGGAAATCAGACAGGAAGAATATAATCCCAAGCACCATAATCATCAATTTGGCCAAAGAGCCGCTTTGGGGTAAACAACCTAAGCTCGACTTCCCAGTTCTGAAAATATTTGATTCTAAATAAGCTGGCTTACCCCAGAAAGCATCACACCTATCGAAAGAGAAGAGTTGTGCTGTAGGACTCTAAATTTGAAAAATATCAAGGTCTTCAATTGTGTTCAAGGTGTAAACAACTAGTCTGGCAACAAAAGCACTACGGTAGGGGGCATTGCAATCAACATGATGCTATGGTCATTCGCGAGGTACGTAATTTGGGTTGTTTTAACCAGAAACCTATTTTATATGAAACAGGACCTTCTAAGAAGTTTCGTACTCGTCAAGTGATTGATAAGTCATTCAAATGAAGTTATGAGAAGGGGGATCCTACCATTAGAATTTTAGGAGAACATAGTGGAAAGTATGACTATTATCTCAGTTACAGTCCATCTCCTACTCACCCTCGAGTAGTCAGTCCATTTAGATGGGGATCAGAGTTCAATGATGAAAATATGAAGTCAACAGTTATTTATTACTGATGAATTTTTTCCTTTTGATGGGCCTGAGTTGGCCTGTTCGCCCATGTTGGGCCCAAAAGGCCCGGCCCGTGAGTTGAGGGCCCATGGAGGAAGTTATTAAAAATAAAGGAAAATTAGAGAGGCGGTTATCGGAGATAAAAGTTGCGTATTTTGTAAAAGAGAGATTATGTTCTCTCAGAGGTTATGTCTTCCAACACCGCTTTCTCCTGAAGAACAGAACAGGATAATCCTCTGAAGAACAGCGTGGATTCTTCCTCTTTGATTTGCAACACTGGTGTTTAGTCTGTGGAAACAAGGTACATTCGATTATGTGATGTGCTTTAGGATCGGTGATTCATGATTTTCCTGGGCTCGCTTTCTCTACGTTTGTGTTTGATTTTGTGTCGAATCACTGTTTTGGGGATCCCGTTTCCCGAATTTTTCTCAACATTGGAATTAGAGCGTCTTGATCATGTTTCCCGATTACTGTTTACATTTATAAACAAGTTTTGATTAATTTTCTCGTTAAACGTCACTGTTAATTGATTTAGAGACGGAAAAATCCCGACATTGTACTGTTCCCCCCTAGTTTTTGGTTTTTCCGTAGATCAAATTGCGTTTCTGATTGCTTAAGGTTGAAGTGCTCAGTGATACGAGAATTTCGAGTGGTGGTTTGTTGCCGGACGCCGCCGGACGCGCTGCCACGCGCAGCTGAAGAGTTCGGCTTTGTCGGTGCGTGCAACACACGCGCCGAGGCGGTTCCCAAGCGTGTGCGACGTACGCACGTGGTAACTGCACGTGCGTGTGGCAACTGCATGTGCGTGCAAGGCACGCACCAGCCGACGTCATCGTGACGTCGGCTGGCAGTTGCCCACGCACGCATAGGGCACGTGCCGGTCGGTTTGTCCGACCGGTCCGTTCGGCCCGACCAGCCCATCTAGCCCGACTGGCCTCACCGGTCCGACCGAACCGACTCGACCCAACCCATTCGACCCGGCGGACCCGTTGACAAGACCCGTTGACTCGACCAGTCATCTGTTGACCGTTGACCTGCGTTGACCACCATTGACCGACGTTGACCGTTGACTTAAAAAAAAGAAAAAAGAAAAGAAGAAGAAGAAGAAAAGGAATGTGTTTCTTTTTCAATTATGTCGATGTGGATTATAAGTAATCCCTCTTTATGTTCTGCATTTGTTGCAGGAACTATAGTGCGTTATGCATGCATGCCTGCATTTCCAAGAACGGACGAAGAAAAGGCAAGAATTAAAAGGCTAATAATAGAGTTAGCTAATTATCGGTGGAATGACGGTGATGTAGTGTCACACGTGGTCATGGTCAATCAGATGATACAAGAAATCATCTGGAGTGGTTATCTTATACCGGATTTTGAGAAGGTGCCGGCTTTAATGAACACTCTTCCACCATAATGGCAAGCAGTGTTATATCACCTATGAGAGGTCAACGTGGTCTCGGATTATAGGAAGCTTGCAGTAGCCTTTGTAAGAGAATATTATAGAATTGAGTTAACCAAAACTTTAACCCTTGGATTGAGTGTCACATGGCGCAGAGTGAATGTGCCTTGGAGGTGGCATGAGAGCTCTCTAAAAGTTTTTTCGTGGTTGGCCGATGTGTCTTCAGATTTCCTAAAGAATTTTACTGACAGATTAGAGGAGACTTTCCCTACTTATTTCTTAGATGAGTTCGAGATGTTTTAGTCGTATATATCTCTTTCTATGTTGATATTTATTCTCTGTATATTACTTAGTGTAATGGACATGATTAATTATTGAAAATTCAATGTTGTTTATTGTTGTAAATTAATATGTTAATTTACAATTCGTTGTGGGAAGTTCAAGAAAGTTTTAGTGACTTTGCTGAATTTATTTTGCATAGAAAATTATATTAATGATAATTTCAAGTTAGGATTTTTGGAGGGTGATTGGAAACTCAGTGACCTTTTGATTTTGAAACCTTGCTTGAAATTATTCATTAATATGATGCGTCCGTGCAAAATGGATGCATAAATGATAGGCATTAATAATTCGTGCATATGTGTCTGATATGTTCAAATCAATTGCTTCAGCAACTAAGAACATAATTGCTGATTTGAACAAAGAAGACAAACTTAAGGGCGACGACTGTGAAATATTGAATAAGAAGATTCAATATGTGCTTGAAAAGCGAGAAGCACTAAAAGCTCTTGACCATGTTATGGAAGATCTTGAGAATACTGTGCGCCACCTTGAGCTAGCAGAGGACTACCTCAAGACGTTTGAGCGGGATATAGATATTTGCTGTGTTGCTTTCAGCTCAGAAAGAGCTTCGAGCTCTAAGCGCAAGCGCATTGATTCGTTCAATATGTGGGGATGCAAGGGATTAAGTCATTCTTGCAAGAAACCAAGAATTAACCAACAAAAGGGAGAAAAATGTCCTCGTGTGAAGAGAGGAAAACGTTCTCGTGTGAAGAAAATTTCAAGGGTGAAGTGTTTCAACTGTGATAAGAAGGGTCACTACGCTCACGATTGTCGTGAGCCAAAGAAGGTAAACACCCATTGTACTTTTGGGAACTTTGCATATGTGTCAAGTTCTGTATTGTTAACTGAATCTAATCCTTTGTGGACTGTAGATTCGGGTGCAACAGAACATGTAGCGAAGGATAGAGAATCCTTTATAGAATTTCGACGAGTTCCGACTGGAACTAAGTGGATCTATGTAGGAAATAACTCCAAAGCTAAAGTTAAAGGGATTGACACCTACCAATTGAACATGCGTGGTGGATGCATCTTGTTCCTACATGATGTTTTATATGCTCCGAAGATTCGTCGAAATTTAGTGTCTGTTTTGGTGTTGGTTAAGCTTGGTTTTAGTGTGAACTTCCATAATAGCGGTGTAGATTTGTATTTAGATACAAACTACTAAGGTTGTGGTCATTTCCTGGATAGTTTTATCGTATTAAATGTTGACTGTGGTGATGTCAATGTTTGTTATTCCCTTTTCACGTCTTTTACTTCATATGATAATGATGTGAATGTGTGGCATGCTAGACTTGGTCATATTGGCCAACAACGTATGAATAGACTAGCCAAAGAGGGCTTGTTGGGTAACATTGAAAAAATTGATTTACCCATATGTGAGCATTGCCTAGTAGGGAAAATAACAAGAAAACCATTTGGAAAAGGGAAAATAGTTGAATTTCATTTGCATTTAATCCATTCTGATGTCTGTGGTCCAATGAATGTGAGAGCAAGGCATGGGGTTGTTTATTTCATCACATTTATAAATGATTATACTCGATTCGGATATGTCTATTTGATTTCTCATAAATCTAAAGCATTGAGTTGTTTCAAAAAGTTTATGAACTTGGTAGAAAATCAATTATACAAGAAAATAAAAGTATTGAGATCCCATCGAGGTTGTGCATATTTATCTGATGAGTTCCGAAAGTTATGTGATGAAAAAGGAATAGAAAGACAGTTATCTATTCCTTATACTCCTCAACAAAATGGTATTGCGGAAAGAAGAAACAGAACCCTTCTGGAAATGGTTAGGTCCATGATGGCGCATGCTAACTTACCTATCACTTTTTGGAGTGATGCATTGTTAACTGCTGCCTATATACTTAACCGAGTGCCTTCTAAATCAGTTACTTCCATTCCATATGAGTTATGGACAGGTAGAAAATCGGACTTAAGTTTTTTTAAGCCATGGGGTTATGCTGCCTATACTCATGAGCCCTCTCACAAATTTAGGAAATTAGGTCCCAGAGGAAAGAAGAGTATTTTCATAAGATACTCTGAACACTCGAAAGGGTATGTGTTCATAGGTGAGTAGGAAAGTGGGAGTATAACTGAGTTTGAATCACGGGATGTCACATTCTTAGAGAAAAATTTTCCTAAAAAGGGTGAAATAGGTGAGGACTACTCTCTATGAGAAGTGATGAATTTAATTCAACTTACTCTCTATTACAACCACATGATAAGACGATATTATCATTATCTAATCTGAGTGGGAGTATAATGGGGAATGATGTGCAAAGTGTACCATCTCCCATACGGTGAACAAGTCGCAAAAGTATTCCCCGTCGACATTTTGACATTGAGGGAGAAACTTTTATGGTTGCTTCGCAAGATGAAGATGAGCCAAGGAATGTAAATGAGGCTCTGAGTTTCCCTAATAAGGAAAAATGGATTCATGCAATGAAGGAGGAAATGGAGTCAATGAAGTCAAACCATGTTTGGGAACTAGTTGATCTTCCAAAAGGACGCAAAGCCATTGGGAACAAGTGGGTTCTCAAAATTAAGCGTAAAGCTGATGGCTCAATTAAAAGGCATAAGGCTCGCCAATGGTATATACGTTTTCATAATGCCATAATGGCATATGATTTTACAATGATTGATGAGAATCATTGTATATATATCAAAAGATTCAAAGATCAATTTGTGATCATATCATTATATGTTGATGATATACTAATTGCCGGAAGTAATATGGAGTTTGTTAATATTGTCAAAAGTTGGCTATCTTCCAACTTTGAGATGAAAGACATGGGTGAGGCTGCATACATCCTTGGAGTTAAGATTTCAAGAAATTGTTCGAAGAGATCATTGTCTCTTTCGCAAGAAACATACATAAATAGGGTTCTTGAACGATTTCGTATGTAAGATTGTAAACCCATAGATACTCCTATTGCAAAAGGCGAAGGATTAAGCCACAGATTGTGTCCAAAGACTCCATAAGAGAAGGAACAAATGCAACATGTTCCTTATGCTAGTGTTGTTGGGAGCTTGATGTATGCTATGATGTGTACAAGACCTGACATATGTTTTGTAGTTGGAATAGTGAATAGATACCAATCCAATCTAGGTCAAGCACATTGGATTACCGCTAAGAGAATATTGAGGTATCAAAAGGGAATTACTGATTATTCATTGAGTTATCAAGCAAAGTATCTACGACTCAAAGGCTATTCTGATGCTGATTGGGGAGGAGATTTAGATGAAAGGAAATCTACCTCTGGATTTGTTTTCTTACTGAATAATGGCGCCATAAGTTGGAGCAGTAAGAAACAAATGTGTATAGCCTTGTCCACGATGGAAGCTGAGTTTGTGGCATTATCAGCAGCAATATAAGAAGGTGTTTGGCTTAAGAGATTTTTGGATCATTTAGGTGTTATTGAGAGTGCTACAAACTCATTGTTGGTTAACTGTGATAGCCAAGGTGTTTTGTGGCCACGTGAAATCTCTAGGATTGCGTAGAGGCTGATGTACTGAATATTGTAATTTTCCTTAAATGTTCACATTTGATGAATTTGTGTTTTCATCAGTAATGCCTATGAATTTTTTATTTGATGTTTATGCATCCTAATGCTCAGTGTATTATATTAAGTTGAAAAAGTATGTTGGACAGATAAGAGATTAGCCTACTCACACGGGTAATCGCCTCTATTTACAATGTGTTAAATAGAGATGTGATGGTTTTTAAGCTTATTATCTAGGTGATAATTGAGAGCTCAAGCTTAAAATACCTATGTCGCCTTAACTGAGTGTTAAGATGAGGACATAATATTTTATATGTCCGAAAGTAAAATAACTCACATATTTTACTTTATCTCTCTATGATGCTAGTTTTGAGTTCTGATGAATTCTGTGAATGAGTAGATACGTGAACTCAAGTTAGATATTAAGTATGTCTGAACTATCATCTATACGATATTAAAGGTGTAGACATACGCTCCATGGGAAAGGAGTTAAATATTGTAATACGTATTTCATACTACGTATGCATGAGACGACCAATAAGAGTAGCAAAAGTTTTGATCTCAACTTTTATGCCGTGTGAGACTCTTAAAGAAAATAGTTCCTTAATTTAGTGCCCTCATGACTCTTACTTATTTTCAAGATTTCTATTCAATGTTTGCTATCTTAGAATATTACCAATGGTCATGAATTGATTCGATCTAATGGGACATTTCTAGAAAAGTAAGTTGAACTGAAATTGAGAGTTTCAAGGAAAGAGGAAGATCGAATTTGAAGAATCACATTCTAGTTTTGTATTCACTGGTCGACCAATTTTGATTATTTTATGGGATAATCATAATTGTTAATACAATATATCATTATTTAAAAAGAGATTAGAAGAGAGATATAAATGTGATTAATTGATCTAGGGTACTGCATACTAAATCTACTCAGAATGTGATGCCCATTATGAGCTGCTATATATTTCTAACAGATGTATGGCAACGAGCTCTTAAAGTATGCTGGTCGCACGAACTATTCACTAGTATGAATGTCACAGTGAGGAAAAGAGGATTCTATTTGGCCCATCATGTCAAGTGGGAGTTGATGGATTTTTCTCTGATGGGCCTAAGTAGGGCTCATCCGCTCATGTTGTTTTGGCCCACCATGTGCGAGTGGGAGATGATTGATTTTTTCCTTTTGATGGGCCTGAGTTGGCTCGTCCGCCCATGTTGTGCCCAAAAGGCCCGGCCCGTGAGTTGAGGGCCCATGGAGGAAGTTATTAAAAATAAAGGAAAATCAGAGAGGCGGTTATCTGAGATATAAGTTACGTATTTTGTAAAAGAGAGATTACGTTCTCTCAGAGGTTACGTCTTCCAACACCGCTTATTCCTGAAGAACAAAACGGGATAATCCTCTGAAGAATAGCGTGGATTCTTCCTCTTTGATTCGCAACACCAATGTTTAGTCTGCGGAAACAAGGTACACTCGATTATGTGATGTGCCTTAGGATCAGTGCTTCATGATTTTCCCGGGCTCACTTCTGCTATGTTTGTGTTCGATTCTGTGTCGAATCACTGTTTTGGGGATCCCGTTTCCTGAATTTTTCTCAACAATTACTATCGATGAACTTTAAAGATACTGCATGATCTGTTTGCTGACAAATGGTATAAGGTTGACAGGGTTCAACTCATAAAGAATAGCTTGGCCGGAATACATAAGAGGAGGATGCAAAGCAAGAAGAAGTTGCATTTGCTCCAAAAGTAACTAAACCGGGTTTGTATTACTCAGGTCAAGCCTACTCTGATGGCAGCCCGGGAATCAAAGAAGACCAAGTCTAAGAACCTACTCTGGAGGAGAAAGCCACATGGTGAGAAAACAACTTCCAACCAAGGTAAAATATTGGCCACAAAAGCAGTTGCTTAGTCACCGGAGCAAAAAGGGAGGCCATTGTTAATATCATTATCATCATTAAGCTCATGCATGGTGCAAGCAAAGCTTCCTAATGAATTTTGCATGGTCCCACCTGGTACGAAATTATGTGAGGAAATATTTGCAGATAAAAAAGAAAGGGCAGAATTTTATTTTGATATTGAGAAAGTAATTGAATTTAAGAAGCCTCCTGCATAGAGTTCAAATCACTTGAGGATATTAACGCTAGGATTAATGGTTGGCTAATATCTCAAGTGCTAGTCGATGGGGGGTCTACCTTGAATCTCATCTCTTATCATTTCTACAAGAAAATAGAGAGAAAATACAATGAGATTATCCCATCGAACATCTAGTTGTTAGACTTTACTGGAGATATCTTAGAAGTCGAAGGAATATTTATGGCTGATCTAACTATAGGATCTAAGACTTACAGAATTTCTTTTTGTGTCGTCGATGCTGATAGATCATACAATTTATTATTGGGAAGGGATTGGGTTCATGGTAACCAATGTATACCATTGATTCTTTATCAAATGTTGGCATTTTGGAATGGTGACAGGGTAGAGTATGTTAAAGCAAATACTATGCTGTGAGTGGCTTGGTCACAGGCATCACAAACAATAATGGGATGCTAGGGGGCATTAGAGGACAATATCTATGTGAGTAGACCCCCACTTGTAGATCCCAACAGTATTGCGTTCTATCGTTTTGACAAAAAAGTAGTTGAATGGGTCCCAAAGAATAAAATGGCAAAGCAATTTGATCAAGTTGTCTATGAAGAACCTTATGTTATCAAAAGACCTCATTTGGAGGTACTTAGCCTATAGGGCTGAACTAGTAAAGCAGGATGCTAAAGCTGTTGAAAGAATTCCAGAGTTCGATGATTTGCTATCAAGGATGATGATAAGGTGATTGAAGCTTAAGACCCATTAGAAAAGGTTAATCTTGGCATAGACATTAATTGACACCCTATTTATGTAAGTGTCTTACTTGACAATGAATTCAAAGTTCAATTGGTGAATTTATTAAGGAAATACAAAGAATGCTTTGCTTAAGATTATCATGAAATGCCTGAATTGGTTAGAGATATAGTTGAGCATCGACTACCAATAAAAAACGTGGTTTCAGGCTACATAAATAGCCCTTAAGACAATTGAGATTATCATGAAGCCTGTGCAGTCGAGATAGCTATTGAAGCAGTAGGAGCCTCAGCATGTGCAATGTCACTAGTCATAATGATGGGTTCAGGTCATCCATGATAGAAGGTTACTACTGAACACATATTACATCTATTGCTGACTCATATTCAAATAGAACTTACAATAAACAATTAGTGTGAGAGGATTAGGATCATCATATTCCAATAGAGATGGAGAGCAGATGATGGGATTAAAAGAAACAACATCGTTGATGGCGCTAGGGAGCTTTGTCGAATAAGTGGAAATGACTGGGACATTGTCTACAGGAGATTCCTTTAAAGTGATGGGTACTATTGAAGCGTCAATTGCTAAAGATTTCTTCAAGGAAGCATAAATAGTTGAGACAGGAACGTCAGGCAGTTTTTGAGTCACTTTTTTGGGAGAGACATGGGAAGTTCTTTTCCTTTTCTTTAGTTGTGGTATCAATTATGCCAATGTCTCTATTTGAGTGTCACGCCCCGAACCCTAGGTATGTGCACATCTCTCAGCGGTTGATTAAAAATGCAACATCCTAGGATGCGTCGCCAACCCATTCTTTTTATCTTTCAATTAAGCACATGCAGAAGCGAATTAAATAAACACCTGGCCAACAATCAAACATCGGGATAGTAGGTATACATGCCAGTTATTTTCACAAACTACTATTCATATACATATCGAGTTGACTCTACAAGTTTATATACATAAGTCTGCTTCAAAAAGAAACTACTAGGCCACCTACACCCCGGACCCCTCTGACTCGGGCTCCGGGTTCTCCACGACACCATCTGGGATGTCGATGTCCATGGGGTGAGCTACCACCCCATCCTTGGTTCCGACGAGAGGTCCGTCAAAACCTTGAAAGGGACCCTCTCGAGCCCCGTTATGCTTGTTAATGAACCACGCTTTGAAGCGATGAGGTACCAAATGAAGGAGACTCTCATCGACTCAAATCGTGGTCTAGCTTGCGAGTCTGGGTGGTCCCGGGAATAGGGAAAAAGGAGGACTCGTAGCCCATCTCCCATGGAACCCCAAAACGGACGAGACGTATCTCCATACTAAGGACCTGAAAATATTTAACCATGACGGGGTGAGATAAATCTCAGTGAGTCAAAACCTTAAACCCCGATTAGGATGCAAATTCGCCTTAAAGGCGGTCCTAAGTACGCACCATACAAAACTCACCTTGCCTCGGCTCATCCCTACATATTAGTGCGTCACATATGCATTTATAAATACAACATGCGTAATTAATAACTGGAACACATAATTCTCATATTTCAAACATTCACATAGGTCCCGATTATAAGGTAAAACCGTTATGACACGTCCCATACCGTGCTGCACAATTTTGCCCCATAATCAAGCGTAGCTATCACAACCATTCAGGCATGTTCCGATTATTACAATCCATCAGCCACAACCAACTCAATAGTCGGCAGTCATCTGGCGTAACCAGGCATCGTCCCGCTCTGTTAGGCATAGCAACGTCTAACACTACCCACCTAGACGACATTCCATAAAGGAACATCGGCCCGGCCTCTACCGCGACTCGGCATCTGTTGACGCGGGGCATCCGAACTTAATCAAGTATCACCCCCTGACTCTCGTCGAGTGACGGGTTACGATAGTGACCATACAAGCACATACTTAGCCAAAAACACCATACTTTGCGTTCAAATACCTCGTTTTCAAAAAATGAACTTGGCCAATATTCTTTTCATATTAAAAATGCCGGTAAAAATATAATCATGCATTGTCATGCATTTAAAAGCGAACTGTCCAACTTGGTACGCTCTTATTTTAAAATTCCACGATTTTATATAGTACATAAAAAATTGGCGTCAAAACCCGACACTTAGCATTTTTCTATTTAAATGCCAATAAAATCGAATTTTGCAATAATAATCAATAACTACCACCAAGCACTCAATTGCACATCATAGCACATATAAGCAATCAAATTCACGTATAAATTCATCAACGAGAACGAGCGTAAAATTTCACGAAACGACTAATCCGTCACTAATTATACTAATTACGATTAATTAAATAAATTACGATTAATTAAGCTAATCCAACTTAATTAACCTAACCATGATTAATTAACCTAACCATGGTTAACTAACCTAACCATGGTGAACTAACCTAACCGTGGTGAACTAACCTAACCAAGCTAACTAACTAACCTAGCCAAACTAACCTAACCAAGCTAGTTACACTAACTTAACATTAACTCGACTAATCTTATTTAAGGCTAATCTAACCCCCTAAGTAAAATTAATAACCTAATCAAGGATTATGGAGTTAACTCACCGGATTTGGACTGTGGCATCCTAAATTTCATAACAATCTCTAGATGCACTACGACCCATGAATAGGTGATGGAAGCGCCATAGTACTATATTATAGCCATCAGACCAATGGATTACAATTAAATAAGGCCGAGCATTTAATGGACAATTGTTTTGTTGGAAATGTATCCTACGTCCATGTGTGATCAAGGATTGTACTAAAGGATAAATTGATAAGAAATTTTCTATATTTGGCTGTGTACCCTATGAATCGAATTTCCCTT
This sequence comes from Eucalyptus decipiens, assembly GCA_014182575.1. Classification (NCBI taxonomy): domain Eukaryota; kingdom Viridiplantae; phylum Streptophyta; class Magnoliopsida; order Myrtales; family Myrtaceae; genus Eucalyptus; species Eucalyptus decipiens. The sequence continues at coordinate 60,402,810 of CM024613.1, read as the reverse complement.
GATTAATGTTGTAATATTTTATGGCCATGTGAATATTTGTGATTATGTAATTATAAGTGGGGATAAAAGTGGAAAAATAGGAGCAAGTGTGGGCTGGACACTTAAGGCTCGAAATAGCCCAAAGCAGCCCACCATTTTCCCCAATTCGGTCGACCAAGGCCCGGCCCAAATAAGGCCACCTCCATGCATGAAGTTTGACAAGTGGTGAGAGGGATTCTATAAGTGTTGCTGCCCCTATTGCTTCACCGGAAACCTCCATGCAAACCTAATGATCACAAGCAATTAAGAGAATAAAAGAAAAGGGGAAGGGGGCGGAGTGATCGAGAGAGTGATCGAGAGAGAGATTGAGAGAAAGAGAGAGAGTGAGACCCCGAGAGAGAGTTCGGGCGAGTGAGCAAGAGAGAGAGGGCGCGAGTGTGGGCCGCTAAGGGGAAGAGGAAGACTGTCTTCTGCCGTGTTCTAGCTGCTGCTGTCGACGCCACCTAGCTCCGCCGCCGATCGAGCCGCGCCCAGAGCCCCAAGTTGCTGATTTGCTTGTTGCGGTTGCTTTGGACTTGAGGCAAGTGGAAGTTCTTCAATCTATGTTTTGCTTGCTGTTTTTATCTAGTGAGGAGTTGGTAGATGTGAGAAAATGTGGAATTTGGAGCTGCATGTTGATTTTGATGAAGGCGATGAAGCTGGCCAAAGTAATTGAGCAAAAAAATAGAGCAAGTTTTGGTGGATTTCGCTTTTGAATTGAAATGAGAACTCAAGGATTTAGCTATGGTGGATTTTTGGAAGTAAAGAGGCCGTATTGTGGTGTAATATGCTTGTAAATATTGGCTGTGGACGTTGGACGCCGAGACTCAAGGATAGGAATAGTTCTCTTTAGGCTAGTAAACTGTTTTCGCAAGAACAGCATGACCTCCGGTAATTTCTCGATTTTTCTGGAATTTTCTAGCCAAAATTTGATTTTAAATTCTTAATGAAAGTTAGAGAGCACATCTGTAAGAGTAACATATCAAAAATTGAGCATAAATGGACAATATTTGGTCGACAAAATGATTTTTATACGGAAATGTTAAATCTGGAAATTTTACAGAACGTTAATAAGGAATACCGGAATTTTTACTCTTGATACGTAAGGAATTTGAATTGGTGTTCTTCATAAAAAATTTTCCTTAACCTCTCACTGATAACATGTCAAAATTTCACAATATTTCGAGCTCATTTGGTATTTATTTCGAAATATTTACCAGAACTGTGCATGGTAAAATCGACTTACTCTATTTTCGAATTTTCACCAAATGTCGCAAAAGTGAATATGTTTTGTAATGGTTATGTGATATGAAGGTACTGGTTGTGGATGTTTGTGCAATATTAAGATTGGATAGTGAATGCATGAAATGGATTGTTATTGGCATTTGGAAGGATTCTTGTAAATTTAAAATATTAAATTGTTGCCGTTGGACCCTCGAGTCAACGATGCCTCGGGAGTTGGGATGCCCAAAGGATCGAGTGAGTCGATGCCTTATGGATGCCCAGTGGCCCTAAGTGGCTGAATGCCGGAGGTTTTTTCCAGGGAGCTTCGGGATGCTTGGTAGTATGCTAGTCGGTACGTAATTCCGGATGGCCAGGGTAACCATTTTCATGGGAGGCCCCCAAGGTTCCTCGTGATGCTAGGTGGGGTACAAGATGCCTGGAGGTGTGATTCGCTCCAGATGCCTGGTGGCCCTAAGTGGCTGAATGTCGGAGGCTTTCGTGATGCCTGGAGGGATGCGAATGCCGGAGGGACGCAAACATTGGTCCTCTGGGGATGAAACCTTTTGAATGATAAAATGAATGATTCTACTATAAATGTGTGGGGTATGGATATAAGACTGAGTGTATGGCATGGAATGGGACGTGATATTTCAATTTGGCCCTATGATTGAGATTTGTCTATCTTGGATATGTTGCACTACACATTAGGACTACATTGTCATTACATTGAAGGATTTTGTGATTCTGATACATACTTATTCTCTAATTTCTTGTTTTTGTCTACCATACTTGAATCTGGATATTAATAGTAATGCTTGATATAGCTTGATGAATCTTTTACTGCTGAGTGGTTGTACTCACCCCTTTTGGGGAATAACATTTCAGTCTGAGAGATGCCTCTATTACCTATCACACATGGCACTTTTTACGGCATCCCAATTGATGTTGAGTGCTCATGTTCGGAGCACATCTGTGTTGGTGTTCGAGGATTGGTATTCGTCCGCGTTCGAGTCTTAGTCATGTATGACGTGGGTCTACTTGATGGCCCCGTGGTACAGGAGTTCCTGTCTGTGCATGTTTGTCGAGACGGGATCATGATGGGGATGCTGCCGCCGCCGCCAGCCGATGGACTAGGCTGGGTGTGATTATGCGTGTGATGGGTAGCGGATGACACTTTTTAGATGGCCGACACTAAATGATGGACCGATGTACATGACTGATGTGGGGTCGGGTACTTTTGGTTATAGCCGAGCTTAGTAAAGCCTTGGCCTTTTGATGTACTGACTCCTAATGTCCATCAAGCTATGTAAATAAAAGTGGTTTGGCTCTAACATATATATATATATATATATATGAAATGTGTAGTTGGTGTGCATTGCATTGCATTATTTAGTTTGAGTATGGGTTAGGGAGATATTGAATATGCTTCCGTTATATGAACTACGCTGAGACCGATTTAAATAATATAAACCCCCAGGACTTAAGGACCCATCACAATTCTATGGTATCAGAGTGATGCTTTGCTAGGTCAAGTGAAAGGTAAGCGAACTGTGACGACCCTAACGAATTGGGGGCCGTTTCGGGGGTGCCACATGGATGATGGCGGGTTCACGGCAATGGCAACGCGACGGCGGTGAAAACCCGAGACTATCGTGTCTCAAACAGAGCTCAACCGATGGTTGAAATCAGCCCTACAAGGCTTTGGCGAAGGCTGTTTGGACGGTTCTGTGAGGTTGAGCTGCTTGCCATTGGAGATGTGGGCGGCTGTGGCACAGACGGGAATGGATGCTGGAGGCGGTTGGGCTGGAACAGGTGGTTGCCAGTGGCTGGCAAACGGACAATGAGGGCCAGATAGGCGGTTGGAATGGGCGGCTGGACTGAGGAGTTGGTGAGGGTAGCCGACGGTGGGAGCTAACGGCAGCTCGGTGCAGGTGGCTGAATGGTGAGCTAGATGCAGGGTGAGTTGGTGGCAGCTCGGCAAAGCGGTGGCTGGCTGTTGGCGGGTTGGATGGCGTGGCATTGTTGGAGTTGCCACGGGTGATGGTTATTGGAATGAAGATGGCGGGCCGGTGAGGGTGAGGTGGCTTCTACTGGTCGGGTGGTGCCGCTGGTGGAAGATGGTGGTGTATGGGGGATGATGGTGATGGTGCGGTGATGGAGGAAGTTGCGGCAGGATGGAGTGAGTTGGTGGCAGAGAAAGGAAGGACGAGAAATGAAGAAGAAGAAGAGAAGAAGGGCGGCTGATCTGCAGATGGTGGGGTGCACGCATGAGGGGAGGAGAGAGGGAAAGAGAGAGAGAGAGAGAGGGGAGAAATGGAAGTCAAGGCAACAACCAATTGAAACCTAGGGAAAATATCTATGCACTCATGACTATGGCCTCAAAGTCTTCATGCCCAACAAGTCATTGCCCAACCAATGAAGAATTAGTCCTAATTTCCTAAAAAATAAACCATTTTGGGCAGCCAAATTCCTTTTTTCCCTCTTGATCCGAATTTCCCTTTTATTTTCTTGTTTGTCCGAAAATCGATTTTTCCGCAAAATTTCAGACTCGATGGAAATTTGCCGAAAGATGAAACAATATCCTATAAATGAATTGTGACACGCTCGAACGTCTAATTCCCGAAACTGAATTAAATTTTGTGGTTAAAATCGACCGAGTGCGATTTTAGTACGACCTAACCTATCAAGTAGTGTTTAGGGATTTTAGTGTGTTTGACAAGTGGTCGATAATTTTCGATTCATGTTTGTGCATCTCCAAATTGTAGACGACTCTCAGTTGTTGTAAAAATTGCGAGGTTTCAATTATGTGTCCCAAGTATAATATCGATAGAAAATCGGGTTATTGCCGTTCTTTGCAAATATCGCAATTGTACGGAATCACCCGCAATGCAACTATGTGTTTCCGTCGAATTGGCTTATATCCGATCACAATTTGATTATAATAGTGTCATATTGACCCTTGCCGAATATTACGGTCGGGCAATCAATTTCCGATTGAATTGTCTAGTCTGCCGTGTTTATATCCCTTAACGGCTTGACCTAATAGATTAGTTAACTCGAGAGTGGCCAGCTTCGAGTAAAATGACTTTAGGTGCATCAATGAAACAACCACTTCATATATTCAAAACGGGGTCAAATTTCGGGATGTCACACTGAGTATGAAAAATACAGCCCTTTGTAAGTAAATGATATACACAAAAGAAGGAACGTAAAGGGCCAAAGATTATAATGAGTAAACAGCTATAGAGTATCTTCATCTGAGTCATTATGAAGGTCGATGACCTCATTGTCAGTTCTTTCAGGCTCACCAAGGCTAGGTAGAAGCTCAAGTAGAGGGTTACTTGGTTCAGGTAGAGGATTATTAGGCAAAATGTTGCCATCGAGTGCAACCGAGGTAGAAGGGGAGTCGGGATTGCTGATTTCATTGCCTGCTTTGATTTTCCCTCATGTTTAATTCGATCGACTATTGTCATGATGCCTTTCTCATAAGGACCCTCATGAGTGAAATCAACCCACCATGTCATCTACTCAGAACTATAGCTAGGACAAGGTTGGAAATCTATGTTTAGGTCTGGAGAATATCTAGCATACATGGTTTTTGTTATTTCAGAACAACAAGCTAAGGGACTGTGATCCTCCAGGACATATTTTTTCTTGTTTACCCAAGAAAAATCCATCGAAGGAAGGATAGGCATGGGAATGGCTTGAAAGAAGCTAAATTGCCTTGCATAGTAGTGAGGGGAATATATCTCAAAGCTTGGATAAAATTTGCCTTTTGAAGACAACCATAACGGAATATCCACTGGAGACACTGCACAAACTCATAAGTCTTGAAAAAAGTTTAGTTAATCAGGATAAAAAAGGTAGTAATGCTCTTCACTCTCTTAAGGGAAGAAATCAATATCCCTATGATTGACTTCCAAGATGGCCTTAAAATAATAGAGGAAAGGAGAAATGTCTAAAGGTACCTTCTTGGATAGGTGGTTCAAGAGTCGATGACCTAAAGGTAGTCTTCTAGGTACGACGCTTGGCATGGGGTAATAAGGAAGGTTGCGAAAGCCAATGTTAAAAAGAAACTCAAGGTATAAAGCCGAAACTCAAGGTATAAAGCCATCCATGCTTGTAAGACTCAAAAGGGACCAGAGATAGTCCCACGCTCTTTAGACTTCATTACCAATGAAGCAGGGCGAAACCTCTATATAAGGAAGCAAGAACAACTGGGGCAAGAGTAATGCGTTTACCATGTGCATGATTCACAACTATCCAAAGATAATCCTTGTTGACTTTAAGTGTGGGGTTGAAGAATATGTATCTCAACAGCTAATACAGTAGGAAAGTGATACATTCCTTATCGTCGACAAGTCCAGTTGCCTTACCATACCATTAAAGGAATTTACTATGCGCAAGGACTCCATCTGGGATAAAAAGTGTCTAAAATGTAAGCAATCTTTCAGGAGAACGACCAATCAGTGGGAAGCTCATTATGGTATACATGTCCAAAAGGGTGATAGTCATAGGTCCCCAATGAAAAAAGAAACAATTAATTGAAGGGGACTAGAGACTTATTGTAGACCCTACCAGTTCTCGAGATATCTCATGAGAAGACATGTTAGTAGCAAGTGCTTTCTTAATACCTGCATCTATTCAAGAAAGTCAAGTTGTATCATCATCTCTTAGTCAAAGATACCATTTATGAAAATCAGCTTCAAAAGAAGGAAACCCATGAAATCTGGGAAAAGTTGAGGACTAGATGTCCCCAAAGGAGTGATGTTGGAAAGCCAAAGTCTCACTGTGTTTGGCAGGGAATGAAGCTTGGAGTGAAGGAGGGATCTTATTGTGATCTATGAGACTAGGACCCAGGAAGAAAACAACCCGTCTTGCCCTCCATAGCATCCAGTAGACTAAAGCAGCAATCTTTGGGATGTTCTCCTATTTGAAGAGCAGCGAAATTGCTAATATAGCTTGTTGAGTCACATTTGGAGGTTTTCTTTAGTGCCATCGCGGATGATGAAGTACAGATGAAAGAATCGCAAAGGAGGGTCTAGACATTGGGAAAGAAGACGGAATGTAATAATGGAATCCCTAAGGAGATACTGGTAGAAGATGATAGTTTGGGAAAAAGGAAATAGTTGTCTGCGAAATTAGAGGTGTCATGCCAAGATAATATAAGGAATAGAAATCCATATTAGGGAAAAGATGCCAGAAGACAAAAAGGTATGATCGCCTTGGAAAATCATGCAAAGACAAGGTATTTCTTTAAAAGAAATAAATTCAAATTTATTTATTTTAAAATGGGGCTTATATTGACACCTAAAATTACCTCTTTTGTCACGTGCTGGCCACGAGAGAAATAATAAGAGTGAAATGCCTGATTTTTTCGTGAAAGTTGAGGGCAGCCATTGTTTGTGAAGGATATTTGAGCTAAGTGTCGATAGGATTCTAGACATAAAAACCAAAGTTGACGGCAAGGTAATTAATTGCCATGTGTTAGGCTATGGGAGCAATGCATTAGACTTGGAGTTTAAATGGAATTAGCATTAAAGCCAGGCAAAAATAACTGCTGCGCGAAATGCACATAAAAATAGGGAAGGTGTTATTTACTTGATGGGCAAGCCATGAGAGCGTCATCGACAAGTCGAGAAATAGTTCCTCATGGATAAGGTTGCCAAGAAGATAAGGAGAACGTGGAAAATGCTAAGAGTAGCTCCCAAGGAGAAGTAACCAACTAATGACTACCAGTTCGCCCTACAAATACTGCAACCTATTTAATAAGATGGCCCCCTAAACAAAACAACAACTATTTTTACTTTATCTTTTCTTTATTAAATTTTACCTACAGTTTTCAAGATTCCCGTCATAGATTAAATTCTAGCATGTGTCTTTATCCGGTTTAGCATGGTCGATTAAAATCCAGTGTTGTTCCACAAGCTCAACATCGTTGATTAAATTCTGGTGTTGTGTTTTCTACCCAGGGGTATCGCTGTTGATTAAATTTCAACTATACACCTAAAAGAAGCTGTCTTTTGAATTCCGACATAGTTTGAGCCTGAAGTGCAGGCTATTTAGCTACTTGTGTTCAAGATTTCGGTGTAATTTGTGCCCAAAAGTTGTTGTCAAGGTTGTATATACAAGTTGAGAATAAAATTTATCTTTGCCTTTGACATTCTCTTTCTGAATTCAACACAGAATCTAAGTCTTCTATAATAAAACCAAAACCCATCGTTTTGGTGAAAGATATTTCGCAGAAAACAAAACCGGTGAAACATTACGAAACAAATCAAACCTAAGTTTCAACTCTCAGTCGTTTCTCATTGTTTGAATCTAGTTCGCCCCGAGAAAAGCTAAGCTAGAGTTACTTGTGAGTGGAGCTTGACTGTCTTATAAGCAGATTGATTTGTTTCCACCCGGGTTCCTTTTACTTCCCTTGTAAAAGGCCGAAACCCATCCAAATCAACAAATTGGCCTTGCACGTTCAGCCGTGTTCCGTAACTCTAACTCACGTGACCATCTAAGAATCAAGTTATCAATTTACAGCTTTGAATCTCCATTACCAAATGGGAAACAACGAAACATGTATCACCTTCTCTTGAAAAGGAACGAATTACAATCCTTTTGAATTTGGATGATTCTATCCATCAAAAGATGTTTATACCAGCTTTTTCAAGGCATGGGAGGACGCATTATTTCTGTGATGTCCTGATTTTCAACCCATCCAAATCAACAAATTGGCCTTGCACGTTCAGCTGTGTTCCGTAACTCTAACTCACGTGACCATCTAAGAATCAAGTTATCAATTTACAGCTTTGAATCTCCATTACCAAATGGGAAACATGTATCACCTTCTCTTGAAAAGGAACGAATTACAATCCTTTTGAATTTGGATGATTCTATCCATCAAAAGATGTTTATACCAGCTTTTTCAAGGCATGGGAGGACGCATTATTTCTGTGATGTCCTGATTTTCAACCCTGTTTTCGATGAAATGAAATGGGCTTTTCATCAATACACTTATAGTCTTTTTCTCTGAGCCGATCACTCATGAGATAACTAATCTATCAGGTAAAGCCGTTAAGGAATCTAAACGCGATTGACTTGAGAATTCAACCAGAAATCGACTGCTTGACCATGTTAATCTGCAAGGGTCAATATGGCACCGTCAAAATGGATCAAAGACCGAAGATAGGTTGTTTCGACAGAGGCATGCTAAAATCGCGTTCGGTTGAAATTAACCACGAAATTGAACCCGATTTTAGAAATTAAAAGTTCTATCATGTCACAATTTATTTTAGGAATGTTGACTCATCCTCCAAAGAATTTTCGGCGAGCCCGAATTTTCGGCGAAAAATAAAAATTGGACGATTTTGGATTGTGAATTCAGAGGTTCGTTTCTTAGTGCACTTTTGGCCGTCACGTTGGATCTTTTGGTGAGGAAAATTGTGGAATAGATGTGGATACCTTGGCTAGTATTTTTGGGCATCAATTGAGATTAAATTAGAGAGAAGTTGGATTGAATTTGAAGGGGGAAATGGGCAAATTCGTAGGCCAAAGGGGAGTGCAACATTTCAGCACCCTCTTGGCTTGCTAAGGAAGCTTTGAGGGAGGAAAATGGGTAGGGGATAGGGATGAAGGCTTGTGGGGCCTTGAACTGGAGTAATTGAGATATTTTCCAAGACTTTTGAGGCTTTGTGGTGCCCCTCCAGCTGCAACTCTCCTCCTTCTTCTTCCTCGTTGTATTGTCCTCCATTGTTGTTGTTTTAGAAAACCAAGAACCAGCAGAGAACTAGAGAGGCCGAACTAGCCACCGCCGAAGCCGCTACCGCCGGTCCAGCGCCCACTTGAGCCGCTTGAGCTCCGCCCGTCACATGCTAGTCCACACTCCCGCTAGCCCGCGTCCTACGCGTCCTGGCCGTCGTTTGCCATTTGCTTGGCCGTCGTTCGAAGCCGTTGAGTCGCCTCTGTTGTCGTCCTGAAGCCCTTGACGCCGCTTGGTCCCACTGTCACTGCCTGGCCGCCCAGCTCCGCTCGCCAAGCCGCCGACCATCCCTTTTTGGCTTTGGACAAAACCGAAAATCCCAGCTTGTAGCTAAGACTTATGAGTTGTTTTCTGGGCACTTCCGGACATCCTTTGGCATCGCCATTGACTCGACTCTCGCTTGCCATCGTGCCACTGTCTCTATGTACTCACCAGCTCTCTAATCCAGTGAGTTTACTTGCTAAACCTTGCTTAGGAGGTTAATTATGCTTAAAGGGTGATTAGATTAAGTTAAGTTAGATTAGGGTAATTAGTAGTTTGGTTAGTTAAATTATATTAGTTAAATTAGTTAATTTAATTGGTTAATGAATGTAGTTAGTTAGTTTAGGATGTAGTTATGTAGCTAGGATGATTAGAGTAGTTTAATTAGTCCATTAGGTGGTTAGATTAGCATTTTTATAGCTAAATTAGGCATTTACTTAATTATTTAGCATTTATTTAATTAATTTTGCAATTTATTTAATTATTTAATATTTTTCGAAAATTATATCGGGATAGCCGATTGCCAGAATTTTGTACTGATTGTCGTGGTGCAATTAGTTTATTTAATCGAGTGCTAATTTGTGCAATTAAGTGGTGATTGTGATTTTTATTTATTATTTCCAAAATATGAAATTTTGGTATTTAATTAGAAAATATTGGGTGTGGGGTTTTGACACCGAAAATGTTTTTAGATACTATATCAAATAGTGGATTTTTAAAATGAAGGATATTGATTTTATGGTTTGATTAGACCATGTAGCCATACATGATTATATTACCAGGTGTTTTTAATATGAAGAAAATAGGCCAAGTACATTACTTTAATTGAGGCATTTGAGTACAATACATGATGTCCTTGGCCGGGATTGGATATGCATGGAATCGCTATGAGAACTCGTCACGAACTTTTGAGCTGGACGATGCTCCTTCAGGAACGCCCCAAGTCAACGGATGCTGGTCGTAGTGGAGGTTAGACTTATGCTCCCTTGTGGGATGTCATCTAGATGTAGATGTTGCCGTGCTCGATGGTGCGAGACGACACCCGGCTATGTCTGAAGGCCGCTAACTATTGAGTCGGCTCTGGCCGTTAGGTCGTAATCAATTGGGATGCATGGATGATTGAAATTGATGCGCTAGATTATGGGACAAAATTGTGTGGCACGGAATGGGACGTATGCATTCCATGTGTGCATTTATTATATGCATCTGTTATATGAACTATACTAACGTGCAGGAAGGTGCTGAGGTGAGGTGAGTCTTCTGTGATGTGTAGTTAGACTGCCACTAAGCGTATTACCTTCCTAATCGGGGTTTAGGGTGTGAACTCAGTGAGACATTGTCTCACCCCGTTGTGGGTTTAACTTTTCAAGTCCGTAGACGGAGGTTTCTCCTGTACGTTTTGGATAGCCGCGGGGGTATTTAGAGTGGAGTACCGACGTCCCTATCCTCGGGAGTCCTTGGCTCCATGAGCTCATTGTGACCATTGTCTTGGTCGATGAGGGCCTACCATAATTGGTACCTCATCGGTTCAGGGCATGATTCTGTCATGGGCCTAATGGGGTCCGAGAAGGTCCCTTGTAGGGTTTCGACATCCCTGCCATTGCGGTCAACGTTGCAGCGGGTGAGTGGGTAGCTGACCCACTTAACGGTGTCGTGGTAGACCCGAAACCCCTGGAGGTCTCAGTTGAGGAGTTTAGTGCCTAGATGGGTTAATGGCTCTTCTTTTTGGAGTTAGGCTTTTGCTTATAGAATAGCATTGTATGTAAACCTGGCGTGTTTATAAAAGTGTGTTGTGAAAATTGTTGTCCTGCTTTTCTATCCCATATTGATTGTTGTCTGGGGATTGTTTATTATATGCTTTCGCATGTGCATAATCGATTGGGTTGGCGACGTGTCTTGGGAACGTTGCAATTTTATTAATCACCGAGGGATGTCCGCATGCTCGAGGTTCGGGGCATGACATTCTCGCCCGGAGTGGTATCGGATCTAGTCAGTGTCAGTGTGTGGAGTGATAAGGTGCGATAGGTTATGGGATAGTTAGTAGGAAATGCCTTTTTATTATGTTGATGCATTTGATTGATTGCTGATTGGTAGCTTGTTTTATGTGATCACTCAATTTCTAATTCTGTGTGGAATTGGAAAGCAGGTTCTGTAAGGATCTTGCATGATGAGTGACCAGGAGTAGAGAATGCCTAGAAAGAGAACCGTAGGATCTATCACTCGGGGTAGGATGCTGTGGCATCCCAAAATTCATGGCGACCTCCAGTTACATTAAAGTCTATGAATAGGTGATGGAAGTACCATCAAGTTATTTTATGGCCATTTAATCCATAATTTGCAATAGATTTATGGCCAAGCTTTTAATGGATAATTATGTGATAAGAAAGAAAATTCTATCATTGGCCATGTGCATTATAAATTTGAATTTATGGATTTGTGACTACAAGTTTTATGGCCTTATTATTTTTGCAAGTTAGGTATTTATTTAAGTGGAAAATGTTAATAGATTATTAAAAGGTTAGTGGGCCGAAATTATTAGGCCAAGCTAGCCCAAAAATCCAGCCGAAGACCCCCACCACTTCGGCCCAAATCCAGGCCCATGAAGGCCCAAGACTGGCCCAAACCTTGAAGCCCATAAGCCTTGCATGCGAGCTGCCAAGTGGCATGGAGGAGGAGCCAAGTATGGCTGCCCCCATTGGCCATCTTGGGCGGCCACATGCAGCTTTCAATCATTTCAAATGATTGAAGAAAAGGGAAATTAAGAGAGGGAGAGTGGCCAGTTTTGGTGAGGGAGAGAGAGAGAGAGCTGTCGAGAGAGTGAGAGAGGGAAACCGAGAGAGGAGGAGGAGGCCGTGTGAAGAAGAAGGAAGAGAGTTCGTCCGCCGTTCATCGCTGCTTTCCTCTGTTTGCTGCTGTTTTGTGCTTGAATCTAAGGCAAGTGAAGTCCTAAAACCTACTCTTTGCATTGCTGTGTGTATGTGTAGTAGATGGTAAGTCTTGGTTGTGGTAGATGGGATGAGATTTCGGAGCTTTGAAGGGAGATTCGTTGGTCATTCATGCTGATTTCGGAAAGACCAGTCCGACCGTCCGCGAGTTTGTGTGTTGTATGTGACTTTTTAGTCGGAATCTTGCTTCGATTTCTTCATGAAAGTTGTAGAAAACATCTTGAAGTATAAGATACTAAAATTTGAGACAAAATGGACAAGTATTGTGGGGTGAAACCCTTTTTCTACGAAAACATTAGATCTGGAAACTGTTTTGTTGACCTCTTGGTGATTTCGTGTGTTGCATGTGACCTTTTATCTGGAATTTCACTTTGGCCTCTTCATAAAAGTTGTAGAGAACATCTTGAATAATAACATACTGAAATTTGAGATAAAATTAACAATTATTTCTTGGTGAAATGGTTTTCCTTTGCAGAGACTAGATCTGGAATTCGTTGTGATGACCTTCAGTGGTTTCGTGGTCTGTAAAGTAACTTTCTTGTTGAAATTTCACTTTGATCTCTTAGCGAAAGTTGTAGTATACTTCCTGAGGTAGAACATATAAAAAATTTATAGGAAATGAACGAAGATAGGTCGGTGAAGCCGTTGTCTTTTGAAGAAACTGGATCTGGGAAAAACGCTGCTTCGACCTAGTATGTTTTCGGGATTTTTTATAAAATCATACAGTTAATATTTGATCATGTGTCCTTAATGAAAGTTGTAGGTAATATTCTGAGAAACAACATACTGAAATTTCAAAGTAAATGGACTAGTAATGGCCAAGGAAACGATTTGTTTCAACACGGGTAGATCTGGAAAAGGATACTGAGAATAGGAAAAGTAAATTGATGTTATCTTTTAATCCAGAATGAATTGGACTACAATTTCTTCATGGAACTTGTACCTCTAGGTCTGAAATACAGCGTGTCCAAATCTCAGAATTTTCTGAGTTTATTTAAGGGTTTAACCGAAATTTTTTTCAAAACTGTGCATGGATGATGTTAAAATCCCTTTTCAGTGATGCATGGACCTGTACGTATTTTGTGAAGCCTTGTTTGATATGGTATTCTTCACGAAATGTGTTTTCTCAGATCTTATCTACAGTGTGTTAAAGTTTCAGAATTAATTTCCATCGTTTAATAATTTTCCGGAATTTTTCATAAACAGCACGCATTCTGTTTAAGCTGAAAAACTGTTCTATTTACAGGTTATTGACTTGCTAGATAAATTTTGATATCTTGGATTATCATTCGTGCAATGATGTGGTGACATTCATGCATATCATATGACATCAAAAGATTCATGGATTTTCATGAATTCAATGAAGTTTCTCAAAACCATTGCATCAAATAATATTTTTCCCAATGCATATTATATGATTATAAAAAGGCTGATTCCAATCATTAGCATTATTACATCATGTGCCATGTTGATATTAAGACACAAATGTGAATATAAATTATGATGATGATGATACCGTCGGAGGTGTGAGCCAACGATGCCCCGGGAGTGTCGGGATGCCCGGAATGTGGGGGTGTCGGATGCCCGGTGGCCTAGTGGCGTAATTCCGGAGGGTCCTCGGGAGTTTCGAGATGCCCAGTGGTATACGGTACGTAATTCCAGAGGGGGGGAAATCCTGGTGGTATGTCGGTATGTAATCCCGGAAGCCCCGGAGGTTTGTGCCCGGGGGGAGTCCTCGTGATGCTAGTTGGAATATGAGATGCCTGGAGGTATGTGCCAGATGCCCGGAGGTGTGTGCTGGAGGTTCCTCGCAATGCTTGGTTGGATGCGAGCGATAAATTATGGGATGCAAACATTGGTCCCTGGGAAGAAAAACTGATGAGATTCTTGTGAAAGATAAGAATTGAAAGTGAATCATGTGCATGGGTGTATGCATATGGCATGATGCATGATCTGCTTATGAAAATAAATTGATACTATTTGACATTGAGAATGCAATCATGAAGGCTTGAATGGATCTCATGGTGATGTATGCTTGATAGCATGGATGATATGAATCATGGTGGTATATGCACGGTGGCATGGTGAGATATGCATGACTGCATGGTGGTATATGCACATATGGCATGGATATGCATGAATGCTTGATGATGAGTGCATGGTGGTATATGCACATATGGCATGGTGATATATGCATGAATGCTTGATGATGAGTGCATGATGGTATATGCACATATGGTATAATGACATATGTATGGCTGCAAGGTAAGTTATGCTTGAATGCATGAATGATAAGTGCTTTGTTATGATGCCTTGATTGTTTTGTGTGACGCAATGAGTAGTTTGGTGGCTGAGTGGCTGTACTTACCGCTTTTGGGGAATAACATTTTAGACTAGATAAGATACCTCTGCTGCCACTGCCACGAGTAGATGGATCAAGTGGTTGGATATGACAGTGAGGAGGAGGATAGCAAAGGAAGGAACTTTTGGACACCGACACTGATCGATGGACTTCGAGTATACGACTGTTGGAGGAGATGTCGGTCATCTTTTGAAGTATAGCCGAGTATAGGAGACTACGGCATTTTGATGTACCGATGCATGATGTCCATCTGGTTTAAGTAAATAAAAGTATTCGGCTTTTACCTATAAATGTTTAGTAGGTGTGCATCGTTTTCTGAATATAGGGAGGGAGTTGTTGGATGTGCTTTCATATATGAACTGCGCAAGGGACCGATCTAAAAGATGTAAACCCCAATGCTTGTATGGACCCGCTGTAATTGAAATGGTATCAGAGTGACATGTTATTAGGGAAAGTGAAAGGTAAGCGAACTGTGACGACCTTAACGGATTAGGGGCCGTCGAGGGGTGCCACAGATGCTGACAAGGTTGGTACCTGAGGTGGCCGAGGTAGAGTGTAGGCTCAGCCTAGCGCAAGTGGGATAGTGCTGTCATCGGTCGATGCTGGTGTAGCAGTACTTAGCAATCCTAGAATTGAGGGGATCGTTCAGGCGCTAGAGACGCTGGGTAATGTGGTAGGGCAACAGGCCCAGAATCAAGCTACCGCCGCTATTGTAGCTGCCACTACTACCGCCAATGCTGCTGCTGATGCCGCCGCTGCTGTTGCAACTGTTGTTGTACCTGTTGAGGTTCCACCTGGGAACGTAGTTGTTGAGAGACCGATGCCTAAGCTTGTGGAATAGTTCCTGAAGTTGAACCCGCCGAGGTTCACTGGCATAGGAGATCCCGAGGCTGCAACCCTCTAGGTCCAAGACCTAGAGAAAATATTTGCACTACTGAGGTACACTGAAGAGGAGAAGGTTATTCTTGCAGTGTATCAATTGCAGAGCAATGCAAGTACTTGGTGGAGAGCCACCAAGGGGAGAGTGACCCCATAAGGCGAGGTTTCGGTGTGGAATGCCTTCCTTGAAGCCTTTAATGGAAAATACTTTTCTAATAGTGCAAGGGAGCAACAAATGGAGGAGTTTCAGCATCTTCGTTAAGGTCTGATGACAGTAGACCAGTACGAGGCCAAATTTATAGAGTTATCATAGTACGCCCCCAGGCTGATTGAGGATCCAGCTGACAGAGCTAGGAGGTTCAAGAATGGCCTTAGACCGGAGTTGAAGAATCCACTGGTACCATTCAACCTAAAGGATTATGACGACTTGTATGAGCGAGCCCAGCTAATAGAAAGGAATCTAAGTGAACAAGCCGCCACGTTTGGGTCGAGGTTTAGTTCGAATAAGGATGGAAATCGGTTTGAGAAGAAGCCGATGACTGGAGGAAGGTACCCTATTCCCCCCAATAGGAAGGGTGGGGTAGGCAAGTCAACACTAAGCTTTAGTGGAGTCTGTTGTTTCTGTGGGAGACAACATGGATCAGCCCCATGCCGTTTTGTGACAGGTGCTTACTATGGGCATGGCTAGTAGGGCCACCAGGTCGGAGATTGTCCCCGCAGACCAATGGGATTGCAAAAGTTGTTGCCTCCACTGCCGATAGGTCAAAATAAGGGATATGTGTAACCGAATGCACTACAGGGTGGACTAAACAGACCACTAGCTCAAGGAAGGGTGTACGCGGTCACTAGGTGCCATGCAGAGGACTCACCTGATGTGGTCACAGGTACGGTTTCGTTGAATGACCATGTTGCTTATGCTTTATTTGACCCTATCGCTACTCATTCGTTTAAGCTGAGCAATTTGTTAAGCTGATAGGATTGAGTCTTGAATTGTTGGAGTCAGTTGTTAGCATATATACCCCGTTAAAGGATAAGGTGTTGTCTACGATAGGCTGTCCTATTTGTAAGTTGGTTATTGGTGAGCGAGAGAGAAAGATAGATTTGATAGTTCTAGCCATGTATGATTTTGATGTGATAATTGGTATGGATTGGCTCATCAAGCAAAGAGCTAAGATGGACTGCTATCGTAAAGCGATTTAGTTTAATCCGTAGCAGGTGAAAGTTTCCAGTTTATTGGGAGTCGAGGAGGACCCTTGATTACCTTAATCTCATAGCTTGCGGCAACTTGTTTGTTAAACGAGGGTTGTCAAGCTTACTTGACAATTGTTGTGGATACAACAGTTGAGGAGCTGAAGATCGAGAATATTGCAGTGATGCAAGAGTTTCCAGATGTGATTCTGAAGGAATTGCCTGGTTTGCCACCAGAAAGGGAGATAGAGTTCGTGATCGAATTGGTCCCTGGGACGGAGCCAATCTCTAAGGCTCCTTACCGCATGGCATTGTCAGAAATGAAAGAACTGAAGGTGCAGATGCAGGAGATGTTGGATAAGAGATTCATAAGTCCTAGTGCATTGCCTTAGGGAGCACCAGTTCTGTTCGTGAAGAAGAAACATGGTTCATTGCGTCTGTGCATCGTGTGACATCCTAAAATTTGAGCCCTCTGAGGGATGAATGAATGTGAATTTGGTTAATGCATTGTTGGTTGATCTCACTCAGAATTGATCACTCCTGAGATACTGACCTTGAAGCGAAAGGTTAATGAGGACATAACTCGTATGACTAAAGAACTTGACTTGGGAAAACGACTTGGCCATGAGATTTGCGAAATGACGATCCTATAGATAGGTAGGCCGATTTCAAGGATGATTAGAAGTGGATTCGCAGACAAAACATAATGGAACGACGGGTGATTTTGTTTACTATAATTGAGCTCGCAAACGACCATAGGTCGATTCTTAGTAATTGTGTGTTTCAAAATATAAATCTATTATCTGCAATTCCATATGGTCAAGGACGGCCATGTGTTGAGATGTCTTGAATGAGGTTTGGCACAAGTCGGTGACGCGTGAATTGTCAAAGCCGCCTGTTAGTCTGAGTTGTACCCAAAATGGCATTAGGGCAAAAATTGACATGGCATGAGAACCTAAGATTGGACTTCGAATTATTGGGAACGTTTGGGATGGACTTTGGATGTTGCTATTTCGATAGTCGGCAATGCCAGTGTGGCACCCCTCGATGGCCCCCGAACCGTTAGGGTCGCCACAGTTCGATTACCATTCGCTTGACCTGGTAACATGTCACTCTGATACCATTTCAAGTGCAGCGGGTCCATGCAACCATAGGGGTTTACATCTTTTAGATCGGTCCCTTGCGTAGATCATATACGGAAGCACATCCAACAACTCCCTTCCCTATATTCAGAAAACGATGCATACCAACTAAACATTTATAGGTAAAAGCCGTACAAGCCGTAAACTTTTATTTACTTAAACCAGATGTACATCATTCATCGGTACATCAAAATGCCGTAGTTTTCTATACTCGGCTATACTTCAAAAGATGACCGACATCTCCTCCAACAGTCATATATTTAAAGTCCATCGATTAGTGTCGGCGTCCAAAAGTTCCTTCCTTTGCTATCCTCCTCCTCGCGGTCATATCCAACCACTTGATCCATCTACTGGTAGCACTGGTAGCAGAGGTATCTTATCTAGTCTAAAATGTTATTCCCCAAAAGGAGTAAGTACAACCACTCAGCAGTAAAGGTCCACCACACTACTCAATGCGTCAAATGGAACAATCAAGGCATCATAACAAAGCACATATTATTCATGCATATCAAGCATACCTCACCTCGCAACCATACATATATGATCATGCCATCATCATCAAGCATTCATGCATACTCATGCCATATGTGCATATACCACCATGCACTCATTATCAAGCATTCATGCATATATCACCATGCAATGTGCATATACCACCATGCACTCATATCATCCATGCTATCAAGCACACATCACCATGCGGTCGTGCATATATTGCCATGCAGTCATGCACATCTTGCCATGCCATCGTGCATATATCACCATTATTCGTATCATCCATGCTATTAAGATACAACACCATCTAGTCATGCATATATTGCCATGTAGTCATGCATATCTTGCCATGCCATTGTGCATATATCACCATGATTTGTATCATCCATGCTATCAAGCATGCATCACCATGAGATCTATTCAAGCCTTCATGATCGCATTCTCAATGTCAAATAGCATCAATTTATTTTCATAAGCAGATCATGCATCATGCCGTATGCATACACCCATGCACATGATTTACTTTCAATTCTTATCTTTCACAAGGATCGCATCAGTATTTCTTTCCAGGGATCAATGTTTGCATCCCATAATTTATCGCTCGCACCCAATCCTGGCATCGCGAGGAACCTCCGGCACACACCTCTGGGCATCCGGCACACACACTCCAGGCATCTCGTACCCCAACTGGCATCACGAGGTATCCTCTCGGCACACACCTTTGAGGCTTCCAGCACCCTCACATTCCGAGCATCTCGAAACTCCCGAGGACATCAAGCACACACCCTCCGGGCATTCGGCATTTACACTCCCTAGCCGGGCATCTCGTACCCCAACTGGCATCACGAGGTATCCCCCGGCACACACCTCCGAGGCTTCCGGGATTACGTACCGACATACCACCAGGCCTCCCATAGAATTACGTACCGTATACCACCGGGCATCCCGACACTCCTTGTAACACCCCGAACCCTTCGCAGGTCGTTACCAGTGCCGATGTTACATCTTATTATCGTTTCTATCTCGTAATTAAAACAAGCGTCATTAATCACAGGCATTTTTTTTTAAGCGGTCCCAGCGCGACTCATAGCGGAAGCAAATCAAACATCACCATCTATCCCCCTACCAATCCATGATACAAATACACACCAGCTAAACATCAGGATTTTATAAACAACTTCGACGCTTTACTTACATACAAATATATAGTAAGATGGGGTTCTCTTCGGGTCGGTACCAAAAACAAGAAAGGTTAGGACTCTGCCATGTCCTACCTAAAATCTCAAAAGAAACCTCAACCTCTAACATCATACGTGCACAAAACCCTCCCATCAAAAGCGTCGTCTATCTACATCAAAAAAGATCCAGCTCCTACTCATCGCGCGCAGGTCTCACACCCAACCCGGTGCATCAGGTGGTGGCGGCGGCAAAGCATCCTCGCATAGCTCCATCCCGTCGAACGTGCACAGAAATGAACTCTTGTATGACAGGGCCCCCAGCCAGGCCGATATCATACATCACTAGACATCGCACTCGGATAAAAGTCAGTCCGGGAACAGAGGGACAATCTATCTCCGCACACTCTACCTCTACATCAGACGGTAGACCATAGAATACCCCACGCGAGACGGCAGGAAGCGGCATACTGCTAATCTGAAATGTTATTCCCCAAAAGGGGTGAGTACAACCACGTAGCAGATAGGGAAATCCAATAACAACTCAATGCACCATGCATACCATCATACGATGCAGGCATTGCTTACCTTTTTGATGTCATACGTATTCATGCATCATCACATCATACATATCATCATCATGGCATCTCATATATCATTATCATCAGCATGCATCTCATCATGCATAACATACCATGGATGATCATCATATCACATCACATCTCATCATCATCATGCATCATCATGCATATAATATCATAGGTGATCATCATATCACATCACATCTCATCATCACCATGCACCATCATGCATATAATATCATAGGTGATCATCATATCACATCACATCTCATCATCATCATGCATCATCATGCATATATCATCATAGGTGATCATCATATCACATCATCATCATCATCATCATCATGCATCATCATGCATATATCATCATAGGTGATCATCATATCACATCATCATCATCATCATCATCATCATCATCATGCATCATCATGCATATATCATAGGTGATCATCATATCACATCACATCTCATCATCATCATGCATCATCATGCATATATCATAGGTGATCATCATATCACATCATCATCATCATCATCATCATGCATCATCATGCATATATCATAGGTGATCATCATATCACATCACATCTCATCATCATCATGCATCATCATGCATATATCATAGGTGATCATCATATCACATCATCATCATCATCATCATGCATCATCATGCATATATCATATCATGGTTTAATTTCCACTTTTTACTTTTCAATTTGATCACCACATCACCCATTCTCAATTTATCAATTTCATCATCCCTTCGGGCAAAGACCTCCGATAGGTTCCCAAGATTCACCTCCTGCCCACCGGCTTCCGGCCCCCACATTCCGGGCATCTCGCATCTCAACTAGCATCAAGAGGCATTCCCTTCCGGCAAACCTCCGACAGGGCTTCCGGCCTTTACCCTTCTAGCCGGCATCCCGCACCCCAATCCCGGTGTCGCGAGGCATTCCCTTCGGGCAAAGACCTCCGACAGGGCTTCCGGCCCCCCACATTCCGGGCATCCTGAAACTCCCAGGGAATTCCAGCAATGCAACTCTGTACATTCCGGTCTCATCCTCCACCACAACCTCTTACTCACATATCACTTTTTCATATACACCTTCCTTTTAATCTCATTATTACATGGCATATGATTCACACATGCATCACAATTCATGATCATACATACACCAATGTCATATAACAATACATAATAAGTTCAATAGAATTCATGGCCAATAAAATAATCCACTTTTATTTTTTAATTATTTTTTAATTTTTAATTATTTAATTATTTTAATATTTAATTATTATATTTATTTATTTTCATAAATAAATATTACATTTAATATTTATGATTTTCCCAAAATCATAATATTAAAACAATCATTAAACAACCAATAGAATGACAATTCCATACAAAATTCGTGGCCAAATTAAATTTTACATAATTTCACAAAATAGCACATGACATTCGGATAATGGCCAGATTGCACAGTTTCCAAATAAATTCGATTAAAATACTCATATGGCCTCCAAAAATTACGAAATTTTACAGGGTGATAGCCAAGACATTTTCGTGCAACTTTCATGAAGAACTCCAAGTCAGATTATTTTTAGATTAATTTATACAACCTCACGAAGCCTCTGGAACCACTACCACTTCGTCCAGAATGCACATCTCCGAAATATTAAGGTTTCACCCATCTATTCTCTTTAGTTTCCTCTGATATTTGAGTATGTTATGTATCAAGGTGTCCTTTACAAGTTTCATGAAGATATCTAGGTTAAATAACCAAAGTATAGTCACAATTTAAGTCCATGAAGTCTCGGGTGTCTCGGAACACACCACCAGAATCAATCATCTCCAAGATCTAGCCGATTTACTAGGCTATACTCGTTAATTTCTCTTTAAATTTGATTATGTTGTATTTGAAGATGTTACCTACAACTTTCATGAAGACAACGAAGTGAGATCTCCAACAGAAATCAACATACAACCAAGAAATCAACAAGAGGTCAGTGAAGATTTCGCAGATCTAGGGTCTCGGTATGATAGAACTTTTGACCCCACAAATCTTCATTGTTTTCCACGAAATTTCAGTATGTCATACTACAAGATGTTAGATTCAACTTTCATGAAGACACCGAAGCCAAAATCGAACTCCAAACACACATGCAAGCTCGAACAAGCTACTGACTTCCACAAACCGAGCAAGAACAGTCACATGGCTTGAAGACAACCAACCCTTACCTCGGTTTCTCTCACAAACACACTCAAAACCGAACATGCAAACCCATAGACACACATGCAAGAGAAGTTAAAGGACTCCACTTGCCTCTAAGATGGACAAACGACGGCACACGGCGGCGAATCGGGCGGCACACGGGCGGACGGACGGCGAGACACGGCGGCACCTCCTCTCGGCTCCTCCTCCCTCTCTCTCTCTCTCTCTCTCTCTCTCTCCCCCTTTCTCTCTCTCGGCCGAATCAAGCAAAAGAACCGGCCACTCTCTCTCTCCTTTTTCCTTTTATACTCCCCTAATCCCATCATTTGTAATGATTACAAGCCTTTCAAATGGGCCAATGCATGGCCTTCTCCTTGCCACTTGTCTTGATCCATGCAAGATGGGCCTTGGAGTTGGGCTTGGGCTTGGGCCTATCCGGCCACTCCTCCTTGGGCTGGTCGACAGCCTTCTTGGGCTCTAATGGGCCGACTAGCTTGGCCCACCAAGCTTTAGGCTAATGGGCCTTAGGCCCATTTCGAATATTAACCCCCTTTTTTTTTTTTTGAAATTCTTTTTATAAATATTCTTGAATTCCAAATTTTCATCTTGGCCAAAGTCTTGGGATATATATATATATATATATATATATATATATATATATATATTTTTTTTTTTTTTAATTATTGAAATTTAAATCATATGGCCAAGCATTAATCTATTAAATTTAAATTTCCACAATCACAAGCATAATTCATTAAATTAAAAGACTATTGGCTAAAACATAAGCCATAAAAATTCTACCATCTAATTAAAGACTTTAACACACCTTAAGGCTTGGCTTTGAATTTCTGGGATGCCACACTCCTGGGGTATCGTCGGCTCACACCTCCAACAGTATCATCATCATCATAATTTATGTTCACATTTGTGTCTCAATATCAACATGGCACATGATATGATGGCAACAAGGTCATTTTCAGCATTTTGATTCTTATATGTAATGCCAAATATCATCATATATGCAGCAAGATTCAATCACTTAAGACAACATAATCCATGGGGTTCATACAACTTAGAATAATCCATACATCATGGCTTTTTGAAATCTACAAAATCCAGCTTGCACAATTTCAGAAAACATATTAATTAAATACCCACATGATCTTCAAAAATTATGAAATCTGAACATGTGATAGTCAAGACATAAAGGCAGAAACTCCATGAAGAACACATGCTCAAAAGAACCTCACACAAAAAGATATAGCTCACGCATTACAACTTGCAAAATTCGGACACATCAGATTGCGCGGTTCTTAAAATATTCCAATTTAAATACCCGAATGACCTTAAAAAATTATGAAATTTTACCATGTGATAGTCAAGACCCTAAGGTAGATTTTTCATGAAGACACCAAGGCCAGATTCATCTTAGATAATTAATTATGGACAGTAGAAGCCCCTGTTCCTAGTACCGAACATTCTAGGTTTAGCCGTCTCCGAAAAATCAAGGTTTCACCTACTTATCTTCCTTATTTTCCTCTGAATTTTTGATATGTTTTGTCTCAAGAGGTTTACTACAACTTTCATTAAGGGATCAAGGTGATATTTTCAACGAAAAGTCACTTTACAGTCCACGAAGTCACTGAAGCCCAGTACAACATTTCCAGATCTAACGTCTTCAAAATAAAAATCGTTTCACTAGGCTATACTTGTTAGTTTTATCTCAAATTTGAGTATGTTAGTATTAAATATTTTCTCTACAACTTTCGTGAAGGGGTCGAAGTGAAATTATCATTCAAAAGTCACATGCAACACACAAAATCACCAAGAGGTCAACAAAACAGTTTCCAGATCTAATGTTTTTGTAGAAAAAGGGTTTCACACCTCAATACTTGTTCATTTTATCTCAAATTTTATAATTTTATACTTCGAGATGTTCTCTACAACTTTCATGAAGAGGTCAAGACAAGATTCCAACCAAAAAGTCACATACAAAATACAAACTCGCGGACGGTTGGACTGGTCTTTCTGAAATCAGCATGCATGACCAACGAATCTCTCTTCAAAGCTCCGAAATCTCATCCCATCTACCACAACCAAAACTTACCATCTACTACAAATACACACAGCAATGAAAAGAGTAGGTTTTAGGACTTCACTTGCTTTAGATTCAAGCACAAAACAGCAGCAAACAGAGGCAAAGCAGCAACAAACGGCGGACGAACAGGCGGACGAACTCTCTTCCTCTCTTTCTCTCTTCCTCCCTTTCTCTCTTCTTTCTTTAGACAGTACTCTCTCTCTCTCTCTTCTCTCTCTTCTGGTCGAATTCCCCCTCCCCCTTTTCCTTTTATTCTCTTATTTGCTTGTAATCATTAGGTTTTGCATGCAAGTAACAAGTGGCCCCAAGGATGAAGACACTTTGCACGTCCATGCAATGGGCGTGCCTCCACTTGTCCGATTACATGCAAGGTTGATGGGCCTTCTTCTTGGGCTAATCTTGGGCTTTCATTCGACTGGGCTTGGGCCAGCCTTGGTCGCCGAATGGGGGGCTGCGTGGGCTGGTTTTGGACGGGCTTTGGGCCTTTGGAAATCAGCCCACCCTCTTCTATTCCTATTCCATTTAATCCCCATTTAAATAAGTACACCTAATTAAAATTTATAAGGCCACAAAACTTTGTAATTTAAATCAATAAGAATTAAATCTTATAAGATGCATAGTCAATAACAAAATCTTCCTTACCAAATTGTCTTATAGCACCAACCTTGATCATCCATTAACATAAGATGTATTTCTACCCAAATAATTCTCCATTAAAATACTCGGCATTAATCTATTAAAATTCTTTGGTCTAAAGGCCATAACATAAATCAATAACACTTCCATCACATATTCATAGGTCGTAATGCATCCAGAGGTTGCCATAGAATTTTGGGATGCCACAGCCAATCAAGCTGAGTGTTGGGAAAAAGGACTTACGGACCGAGGAAGCAAGCCTGGGAGGACGTGGGCCGAGCAAAGCTAGTGTGGGTCTTAGGCCCGAGGTGGGACAGCCACCATGGTAGGCCCAAGGCAAGCAAGTGAGCCTATTGGGCCCAACCCACCATTTTATCTTTCAAGCCCTTTAGCTAGCCTTGAACCATTTTGAGCCTAATCAATTCCCAAGCCCATTCCTATTATTTTCCTAGCCCATTTCTTAAGCCCACACTTCATTTTCAACGCAAGGGCAGATTGGGAAATTGTGCAAGGTGGAAATGACCATTTTGCCCCTAGACTATGTGGATAAGGGCAAAAGAAGAGAGAGAAGATGAGGTCACTTGCATGAGGAGTTGAAGCATGCATTGAAGAGCCTTAATAAGGCTTGGCTTTCTTCCCTCACTTCACTCTCTCTCCTCCCCTTCAGCTGAAGAAATTCATAGCCCCTTCTCTCCCTTGTTTTTCTTCCTTCCTGTTTTTGCTCCGACTGACCTTCCTCCAAAACCAGGAGTTAATTGTTGCCTTCCCATGAGAATTAGCACCTGTGCCACCCAACACTATGCTTAGGACACCCAGACCATCCGCCCTGAGTCGGCCGTTCGCCGGTTGACCCACCGGTCGGCTAGAAACCATCGCTCGCAAGATCGCTTGGACCACTCCTCCGCCCGTTTCGCTTATTTTAGCCATTTTCTTACCATTTTGACCAAGCCTCCACCCAGCCCAACCACCAGCAAGTCCCCCTCGACCCCCGGGTGCCACCGGTCACCAACTAACCACTCGCTAAAGCTCCGGCCAAGCCATTCAACTCCTTTCCCACCTCTACAGTCCAGTTTCCAGAGTTGCAGTGAGAGGCAGTGTTTGTGCCTGCTGTTTTGAGCTTCGTATCGCCTTGGATCATCGTGGTTGAGGTTCCTGTGCGTCGCCTTCGCCGCCGCCGCATGTGTGTCTCCGACTTGCTTAACGGGTGAATTTAGCTCCTAATCCACTGATTAGTGCCTAAACTTGTTTAGGGTTGGTTTAATTAGGGTTAATTCCAGTTTAGTAGATTTAATTAAGTTGTGTTAGTCCTAAGATAGGTAGTTAAATGAATGGTTAAGATTAATTTAGCTTAATCTTGCTTTATTTGCTTAAATGTGACCTATGTGTTTAATTAAGCATGTTTAGCATTAATCGATTGATGGTTTGCTTTAATTAATGTTTTTAATGATTTTTGGATTTAATTTATTAATTATTTAATTCTGGAATTTTACTATCCACAAGTTACTGTTCACGCGCACTGTTCATGAGTACTGTATAGGTGGTACTGTTCACAAAGTACTGTTCACGCGTATTGTTCATCCGAGAGTGAAAAATTGCCTTGTTTCATGTGTTTTAATTTTATGAGGTGAATTGGATGTGTCATTGCATGGACATTCGCATGAATCGAGTGGTGTTCTAAAAAGAGAAAATATGTTTTGTTGGAGAGACATGGGAATTGATTGATTTTTGGGAGACGAGGTTGAGATGGCATTTGTTTATGGGATCGTTCATGCAAGCATGTATCATGTATGCATTAGTTAAATGCTTAAACATAAAAAAAAGGGAGTCTTAGTGGTGTGCTTGCGTGATCATTAAGTGGAATCCATCACCCAACAAGAGTTTGGGGGTGACGCGTAGTGAGTTGTGATGGTATGCTTGCATGATCAAAAGTTGAACCATCACCCAACGGAAGTTTGTGGGCAATACCCGGTGGGAGTCGGAAGCTAGTCGCAGTAGATTTGAGACCGATGTCCATCTTTGGGATACCGTTTAGGCAGAAGTTCTAGATATTACCATGCCCGACGAGGCGGGACGAAGCCTGACTTTTATTGGTAGCTGGCGGGCGTCAGATGATTGTTGACCGGAAAGTTGGCCATGGCCGGGAGGTCATAAATAAGTGGAGCACGCATGGGTGTTGAGATGGTCGAGCCTTATTATGAGGTAAAATTGTGTGACACGGTATGGGATGTGTCATAACGATTTTACCTTATAATTGAGACCCGTATAATTGATCGATATGTGCTATGTGCCAGATTAAGGTGCAAGACCGTATGAGAATCATGGCACCATTGGTTTTGACTATGCATGAGTTGAGCACATTTTTTATGGTATGCACGCATGAATCACTAACGTGCAGGGTGTGGTAATGGCCAGGTGAGATCGATGTGACACGACTCGTATGTGATTGATGAACTGCATCATCTAATGGCCATGTGCTTTATGTGTATTGTGTTGAGATATAATGTGCAGGGTATGGCATACCGGGTAAGGTTACATGCGAACCGACTATGTGGTTAATGGCTGACCCTAGCTATTGTTATTTGTTGGTTGTTGGTTGTGGATTGTTGGTTTGTTTGTGGGGTGGTTCTAAAGAGATACCCCGAGTTGAGTAAGTATTCTAACCGAGGGCTTAGGGGAGGACTTGCTGAGATTTTATCTCACTGGTTATTGTATAACTACTTTCAGGTCCTTAGGATGGCGCTTCCTCCAATGAGGTTCGGTATCCCTAAGGATTGGGATACTGTTGTGACGCACCACCGCTTCTCGGGTCGGGCACACCTGTACAAGAAATATCTCTCCACCATTTGAGTGGATGAGGGACCGGGGCAGTTGATACCCCATAGGTTCCTGGCGTTGTTCATCCAGGATGGCGATTTGTTGATTGGTCCCCTGAGAGGTTTTGATGGGCCACTCGGTAGGGGCCTTGAGGACGCTAACTGGGATCCCATGGAGTTGGACCCTCCTGATGATGTAGCGGAGAATCCCGGCCCCGCTTCACCAGTGATCGACCCATATGCCTCCGACTATGAATCGATGGGGTCTAAGTTCGCTAGATCTGAGTGACTGTAGTGCCAAGCCCAAGGGTTCTTTTTGTGTATAGTTGGGTTAGCCTAGCTTAGTTTCTTTTTGGTCTGGCTTATAGGATGGATCATCCCTTTGCTAGGCTTTTAGATTGGAAGCAATCCTTCGTAGGTTAATCCAATATAAAAATGTATATACGAGTAGACATTTTTGGTGGTTTCTGCTGTTCATCTCTCTATCCCTATGTGATTACTTGATTGTCTGTTTGTTTGGGAGAGGGTTTGTTTTCCGCATGCGCATAATGAAAGATTCAAAATGATCAGTCATCAACAAGTCCTGGGACATCGCTTTCTATCGACCAAGGAAGGGGTGGTTGCGTGCCCGGAATTCGGGGCGTGACACATCGACTATCATCAACTCAATTAGGTGATTATCAAGAACAAATATCCGCTGCTGAGGATCGATGACTTGTTTGACCAGTTGCAAGGAGTGTTGATATTTTCTAAAATTGACTTGAGGATAGGATATCATCAACTGAGGATAAGAAAGGAAGGCATACCGAAGACAGCGTTTTGTACGCAATACGCCCGTTAGGAGTTTACTGTAATGTCGTTTGGTTTGACGAACGCCCCAGCTGTTTTCATGGATCTGATGAACTGGGTGTCTAAGGAGTATTTAGATTAGTTTGTAATCGTTTTCATCAATGATATCCTAGTGTACTCGAGAAGTCCTGAGGAGCACGAAAGGCATTTGAGAATAGTGCTCCAGACTCTGCAAAATCATGAACTGTACGCTAAGTTCAGTAAGTGCGAGTTTTGGTTGACTTGTATGGCATTCCTAGGTCACGTGATTTGAGGTGAAGGAATCTCCGTGGACCCAACCAAGATTGAAGCAGTTATCAACTAGCCAAGACTGATGATAGTGACAGAGATCAAAAGCTTTTTGGGTTTGGCAGGTTATTATAGAAGGTTCATGGAAGGATTCTCAGTAATAGCTTCGGCTTTGACTCGACTGCTAAAGAAGGAACAAAAGTTTGTGTGGATAGATAAGTGCAAGTGTAGTTTCCAAGAGCTTAAACAGAAGCTGACTACCGCACCAGTATTGACAATTCCATCTAGTCCTGGAGGATACGAGATCTACAGTGACATTACGTGCTAATGCAGCATGGCAGAGTGGTTGCATACGTGTCTCGTCAGTTGAGACCTCATGAATTGAATTACCCGAAGCATGACTTAGAACTCGCAGCGATTATTTTTTTCCTGAAGATTTGGAGACATTACTTGTGCGAAGAAAAGTTCCAGATATTTACAGATTATCAAAGTTTTAAGTATTTATTCTTTCAGAAGGAGTTGAATATGAGACAGCGTCGCTAGATGGAACTTCTTAAGGATTATGATTGCGACATGCTGTATCATCCTGGAAAGGCTAATAAGGTCGCATATGCATTGAGTTGGAAGTCTTTGATTGCGCAGATGGTGATCAAGGAGTGGATCTTACTCGAGGGAGCTCGAGATTCGGTTTTCAAATTTGAGGTAGGCCCTTCAAATCTTATGGCCACCCTCAGAATTGAGCCGGAAGTGTCACACCCCGATCCTCGAGCACGTGCCCATCCCTCGATGGTTGATGAAATTTGCGACGTCCCAGGACGCGTTGCCGACCCATTCATTTTAATGCACATGCAGAAGCAAATTAAATAACCCTAACAACAAACAGCATGGGATAGGAAAGCAGGACAATCACATTAAACCAAACACTTTTATACATAAGCTGAGTTTATAAGCCAAGGTCTATAAAAGATCAGTTTTCAAAATGAATTGTCTTATGACCTACTAGTCAGACACATTTACCGATCCTTCAGACTCCACCAACTTCGGGGGCACCGGGTCCTCTACAGCTCCATAAAGAGGGTCAGCTACACCCTCGCTAAAAGCGGCGTTGACAACCACTGCGGGGATCTCAAAATCCTGGAGGGAACCTACCCTGTACCCATTGAGTCCATGGCAGAACCACGCCCTGAATTGATGAGGTATCCTTTTAGGTAGACTCTCATCGACCCAGACGATGGTCATCATTAACTCATAACCCCAATGACTACCAGGGATCCAAACATCTATCCCTCGCTTAGTAATAGCCTGCAGCTATCCAAAATGTTGTGAGACAATGTCTCAGCAAGTTCACCCCCTAAATTCTGATTAGGAAGGAAATACACCTAAGAGCGTCTTAGCCACACAGCCACACAATCACAGAGACTTATCTCATCTCAGATCCTTCTTGCATGTTGACACAGTTTATATACCCAACCATATGCGGTAATAAAACTCAAACAATTGGAACACCATCACTTTCATCTCAATAAACACAAGAGTCCTGATTATAAGGCCAAATCGTTATGACATGTCCTATTACGTGCCACACAATTTTGTCCCATAATCCGGCGCATCAATTTCACTCAGCATGCATTCCAATTGTTAATCACAGCCACACACGAGCACGGCCTACTCGAAGTTCGGCAGTCTTCTGGCGTAGCCAGGCATCGCCTTGTCCCACCGAGCACGGCAACGTCACTATGTCGATGGCATTCCATAAAGAAGCATCGGTCCAGCTTCTATTGCGACCGGCATCCATTGGTAAGGCATCCCTTATAGGGGCACGTCTAGCTCAACAGCTCGGGACGAGTTCTCTTAACCAACACACGACCATTCAACCTCGGCCTAGGACACCGTGCATTGCACTCAAATGCCTCAATTAAAATAGTGAATTTAGCCTATTTTCTTCATATTAAAAATACACGATAAAAATAATCGTGTGTGGGTACACGATCAATTTACACTAGAAAAATTGATAATCTTCCTTTTAAAATCACACTATTTGATATAGTCCATAGATCCATTTTCGGCGTCACAACCTGACACACGGTAATTTATAAATAATTACCAAAATTTCCAAATTTTGAATTAAATACTCAAAATTTCAATCACCACTCAATTTGTACAATTTAACACTCAATTGCAAAAATTAAGCACACCATTGCAATCGGCACGAAATTCTGGTCACCGGCTATCTAGGTATAATTTTCGAAAAATATTAAATAAATAAATAAATACCAAAATTAATTAAATAATTCAATTTAAATTCAATAAATACCAACTTAGGCCGAAAATGCTAAACTAACCACCTAAATGGGCCTAAAAAATTTCCACACCTATATAGATAAATAGTACATCCTATCTAGTCCTTAATTTATCTAAACTAACCACAAAATATGCATAATTGAATAATTAAACCACTAATCTAATCTAACTAACCACCTAATCCCTAATTAGCCTAAACTGATCATCCTTTAAGCACCATTAACTCCCTAAGAAAAGTTTAGCAAGTAAACTCATTGGTTTAGTGTTCTGATGAGTTCACAGCGACGACAACACGAAGGCGGGCGATAAATAACCCGCGGCGACACCAAGCGAGGTCTGGACGGGCTCGGAAAATCCTCACCACGCCTCAATTGGGCTGAGATGTTTGGCTTTTGCTCTTAGCCGAGAAAGGCTGAATCGGCAGCTGGAAATGGCAAGGCGGGTGGCGGGCTGTGGGCGGCAATCGACGGCGGAGCTTCGGGTGGTTGGATAGCGATGTACGGCGGCCGGACGATGGCGGAGAAGGCTCGAACAACGAGCTAGGCTCACAAGACAGCGAGTACGAGCAAGCACAAGCGAGCAGGCACAAGCAAGTGGACGCGATCGGGAGGCCGGCGTGGCTTCGAGTGCGCGACAGGCGTGCAACTGCGGTTCGGTGGCTTCGAGCGGCTGTCGATGGCAAGGGGGTGTGCTGCTCAATTTCTTTGGTTCTCTTAAGCTTCCAAGCACACTCAACAATAGATAAAGGTGGCTCAAAGGGGAAGAAGAAGCTGTTGAAGATAGAGGTGCAACAAAATATTAAAAACATTTGAGTTTTGGCCCTACCACCCTTTGGCTGTAATCCTCGGCCATTTACAGCCTTCAAGCTTCCCAAACAAGCTTCCCCAATGGGTCAAAAATGTTGTCTCCCATTGGCCTACGAATTTTATACATTGGCCACCCAATTTGGTCCAATTCCCCTTCAATTTTTGGTCCAATTGAACTCAATTTGGTCCAATCATCCCTCTTAGGATTTTTCCTCGTCAACTGAACTAACTTCATACACAAAAACGTGACAAGAAACAGTCCTCTGATTTTCCTGGTAAAAAACGGCCCTACTTTGAATTTTCGTGAAAAATCTCGATTTGCAGAAAAATCTTCGGAAGGTGAGTCGACGTTCCTAAAATGAATCGTAACATGATGGAATTTTCAATTTCTAAAATCGGGTTTAAATTTGCGGTTAATTTCAATCTAGCGTGATTTTAGCATGACCTAACCTATTGGGTAACTTTTAGGAATTTTTAGCGCAATTGACTCGTGGTTGATTATTTTCGAGCCACAATGTACATCTTCGACACATTGGTGACTCTTGTTTGTCATGAAAATCTCGAGGTTTCAAATACGGGCACATGATACAAAAATGACAAAAAAATCTATCTAATGTCGTTCGACAGAAATTTTGCAATTTGGTGAAATCACCCACACACTAATCACATACTTCTTTCGAATCGACCCATCTCTAGTTTCTGATTGATTTTGACGATACCGTAATGACCCATGCAAATTAGCATGGTTGAGTTGTCGATTCCTAGTCGAATTCTCACGTTTATTGCGTTGAGTTCCTTAACGGCTTCACCTGATAGGCTAGTTATCTCATGAGTGGTCAACTCAGAGAAAAGAATTATAGGCGCATCAATGAAAAGCCCTACTTATTCAATTGAAGACAGAACTTGAAATTTAGGATGTTACAACCCTTCCCCTCTTATAAAAATTTCGTCCTCGAAATTTAGACAATTACAAATCTTTAAACACAAATGTGGGGGTACAGTCGTCTCATCGAATTTTCACTTTCCCAGGTTGCTCCTTTTGTGCCGTGGTGTTAATAGACCACTTTAACCATCGAGATTGTCTTGGTGTGCAGAACCCGTTCCTTGCAATCTACAATCTAAACCAGTCTTTCCATGTCCGACACCCTATCGTCCACGTCTAATTTTTCAAAATTTAGCATGTGAGTCTGATCAGGTTCATACTTTCTCGACAACAACAAGTGAAATCATGCACTTGTGCCAACCTTGGCAGCAATGCAAAATGATATGCTAGAATCCCTATTCTTTCCAAAATCTCAAAGGAACCTATGTACCTTAGACTCAGCTTTCCCTTCATTGGTGACACCTTCAAAAAATGTGCTCACCAACTTGAAATTCCAATGGTCTTCGACGCTTATCAACATAACTTTTCTGGCGGCTCTAAGCAGTCTTTAATCTGTTCTTGATGACGGCAATTGCATCTACTGATTGCTGGATTAATTCTGGGTGGCCTCGGGAGGTTGGGAAGCCCTGGAGCCTGTGGAGTCTGAAGGATCGGTGAACATGTTTGACTAGTAAGTCATAGGACGGTTCCTTTTTGAAAGCCGATCTTTTTGTAGACCATTATTTATAAACTTAGCTTGTTTATAAAAATGTTTGGTTTGATATGATTGTCCCGCTTTCCTATCCCATGCTGTTTGTTGTCAGGGGTATTTTAATTCACTTCCGCATGTGCATTAAAATGAATAGGTCGGCGACACGTCTTGGGACGTTGCAAATTTAATTGACCACTGAGGGATGGGCACGTGCTTGGGGTTCAAGGCATGACATCCCCGCCATTTATTGGTATTAGAGCTGGTCAGTGTTTGGAGTGATAATGTGCGATGATTTATGGGATAGTTAGTAGGAAATGATTTTAATTTATGCCGATGCATGTGATTGATAGCTAATTGATAGATTGTTTGTGAGGATCACTTTGTTTCTAATTCTGTGTGGAATTGGGAGCAGGTCCTGAGAAAGTCTACAAGATGAGTGATCAGGAGATAAGGACTCCTAGGAAGAGGGCAGTAGGCCCTATGACTCGAGGTAAGACGTCGACCAGGGTTGGTACCCGAGGTGCCCAGAGTAGAGTGTAGGCTGAGGCCAGTGCAAGTGGAGTAGCAATGCCTCCAGTCGGTGTTGGTGTAGTAGTACCTGGTGATCTGGGAACTGTTAGAATCATGCAGGCGCTAGAGGCCCTTGGGAATCTGATGGGGCGACAGGCCCAGAATCAAGCTATTGCCATTACCGCCACCACTATAGCTGTTGCTATTGTCGCTGCTAATGCTGCTGTTGCTGCCGTCGCTGATGCCGCTCCTGCCGCACTGCTACCATACCTGCTGAGGTTCCACCTGGGAATGTGGTTGTTGTGAGGCCGATGCATAAGCTACCGAAGAAGTTTCTGAAGTTGAACCTGCTGAGGTTCACTGGTGCTGGAGATCCTGAAGCTGCAGCCCTATGGATCCACGGTTTGGAGAAGGCCTTTACACTGCTGATGTGCATCAAGGCGGAGAAGGTCATCCTTGTAGCCTATCAGCTGTAGGGAATTGCAAGCACTTGGTGGAGGGCCACCAGAGGAATAGTGTTCCCTGAAGGTGTGGTCTCGGAGTGAAATGCCTTTGTCGAGGTCTTCAACAGCAAGTACTTTTTTTAGAGTGCTAGAGAATTGAAGATAGCAGAATTCCAACGCCTTCGCCAAGGTACAATGACGGTGGATCAGTATGAAGCGAAGTTCGCTAAACTGTTGTAGTACGCCCCCACACTAATCGAGGATCCGATAGACCAAGCTAGAAGGTTCAGAGATGGACTCAGACTAGGATTGAGGAGTCCGCTGGTACCACTCAACTTGAAGGACTATAATGACCTGTATGAACTGGTCCAGTTGATAGAGAGAGACGAGAACGAGCAAGCCGCTGCGTCTAGGTCGCAGTTTGGTTCGAATAGGGATGGAAATAGGTTTAGGAAGAAACCTATGGTTGGAGCAAGGTATCCCATTCCGCCCAACAGGAAGGGTGGAATAGGAAAGTTAGCGCCAAGACAGAATGGCTTGTGTCATTTTTGCGGAAAATGACACGGATTAGCCCTGTTGATACCTAAATTTTTGCCCAAAAATATTTCATTCTGGAACATAGATTATCTAGGTGTTTAATATAGTGTTTTAAATGAAAGATGTTTTTCCTATAAAAAAATAATAATAATTAAAAAAAAGAGAAGAAATCGAAAAAAAAAGAGAGCAAGTTGGGACCAATGATCTAAATGTGACTAGCCAAGCCCATGAGGTCAGATTGGAATTCATATGGCAAGTTGGGGCCAAAATGCAATTTCCAAAAGTTGAGGGACCAATTCGCAAATTTTGCAAAATTTACGCCCGAGCCCTTAAATCATCATCTTGGTCACCATTAAGTTGAAATTGAATTGGGCCAAGTCGAATCAATCAAATCGAGCCAGAATACCACATTTGTATTGAATTGGGTATTTTTAGATAAGAAAATGGCCAACTTTGAGGGACTTTCTTGCAAAATTGAGTGGGCACAATTGCGAAATTTGGTCGAGATCTTAAACTAATATATATGAACTTGCTAATTGATCAAAAATCGCGGCCAAAGTGATGGATTAAAGCACCCAAACCAGCTGCCAAATCTCAGTCCACGATTAAGTCTTAATTCGGAGCTGCTAAGTAGGTATATTGGTGGCCCCACCATATCCCACTCAGCCACCCATTTAGGTTGATCTTTGCACGTGATGGAAGACCGTATATAGTAGTGAAAGTGGACGAAAATTAGCCATGGGTAAGCTGCTGAAAGCACGGGAAAATCGCATCAAAGTACTCAACAGCTGCAGAAGTTCAAAAATTGGCTAAGTCAGAAGAGTAGGTGAACCAGCTCAGTTGGCAGGCTTGGTAGGTGGACAAAAGACCGACCAAAAATCCCTCAATTCATGGGATAAGATCACTGAAGCAAGGTCTTTCAAGAGAAGAGAGAGAAGAGACGAGGGAGGGAGGAGAGAGCTCGGAATTGATCCCCAAAGAAGCCTTCAGAAGCAACTCTAGAAAAGAGAAACCCAGAAATTCCAGACCGACCTGGAGAGAGAAAAGTGCGATTTTCACACACTTGTGGCCAATATTTGCCAAAACCTTCAACTAGAGAGTGAAACCTCATTCAAATATCTTTCCAACCATAGGTCGCACGTCCAAAATGGAGATCGGGAAGGTCTCCTAAAGCCCCCCGAAACAGTGCCCTCCTGGCGGGCCAAGAAAGTCCGAAAATTTTTCGAGTGTTGAGACTGGTTGGTCACGAGTGAGAGAAAGCCAGTGTTTTTTGAAAAAGTTGAGAGATAAATGAGGAAAATATTGAATTTTACCCCAAACTAGAATACATATAGTTTGGTGTGGTTCAAGTTTTCCAACAAAAGACGTCTTGAAGTCTAATGTTAGAGGTCAACGAAAACCTTCGTTGTTAGTTCTTTTTTTTGCAGATCTCATTTCCAGTTGAAGAAGCCAACTTCCACAGGCCCCCGAGGATAATATTTCGGTTTCATCGGCCAAGAACCACTTGAAAAGGAAACTAGGAAGTAAGGTAAGCATCCTAGATATACTTATTTTCGAGTTTGAGCATGTTTTGATCATGAAAATCAAGAGGAAAACCAGCCTGGAAAACTGATTTCTGAGGCCGAAATTTTTCTAAGAAATCTCTTCAATAGTGTTGCATGTGTGCTTCTTGGAGAGGTCATTTTGATGTTGTTCGGTGGGTCATTCTCTATGATGTTTGTTGCATTTGAAAGCTCATGTTATCTACTTTCACTCGGATCAAGTAGTGTTTCCCTTAGATCTCATATGTGATGAGTGTCGGGGCTTGAATATGGGCATTCAACCTGTTTGCTTGACTTGGGTTCACACCCATATTTGCAAAATTCGCTCGAACCCGCATATTGGAGGACGATTTCAGCTTGGTTTTTGTGTGTTTTAGGCTATGATCTTTATCTAATCTTACTCTTTGCATGTGGTAGTTTAACTTTGATGTTTTAGTTCCACATAATATTGCTCATGTGTTGAGATTGAAGGCCGCAAACATGGCCCGAGGAAGCTGGTTTGGGGTGATTTGATGCACGCCAAGTGTTTAACGAAATGCGCAAACCAAGTTTCGATTCTTTTAAGACCATTAGACATTCTTGAATGGAAGTTGGAACATGTAATGATGGACTTTGTGCAAGGATTGCCAAGGACATCAAGTAGTCATGATTCAATTTGGGTTATAGTAGATCGTTTAACTAAGTCGGCGCATTTCTTAGCTATTCGCATGGATTACCCAATGGATAAGTATACGGACATGTATGTAAGTCAAGTGGTACGCTTGCATGGTGTTCCAGTGACAATTACTTCAGATCGAGATCCGAGGTTTACTTCGAATTTTTGGAAAAGTCTTCAAGTTGCGTTAGGATCTAAGCTTCAGTTTAGTACCGCTTTTCATCCTCGGACGGATGGTCAATCGAAAGAGTAATCCGAATCTTTTGGAGGATATGCTTTGAGAGCTTGTGTAATCGATTTCAAAAGAAATTGGGATGAAAGATTGCATTTGGTAGA
Organism: Eucalyptus decipiens; assembly: GCA_014182575.1. Lineage (NCBI taxonomy): Eukaryota > Viridiplantae > Streptophyta > Magnoliopsida > Myrtales > Myrtaceae > Eucalyptus > Eucalyptus decipiens. Next base: position 60,365,247 of record CM024613.1, on the reverse strand, counting down.
GTTTGCCTATAATAATAGCTTCCAGAAGAGTATAGGCATGGCACCTTATGAAGCATTATATGGAAGGAGATGTAGGACTCCTGTTTGTTGGAGTGAAGTAGATGAGAGGAAGTTGACAGGACCTGAACTGGTACAAGTTACCACTGAGGCTGTCGATATTATTAGGGAAAGGCTTAGAGCAGCTCAGAGTAGACAGAAAGGCTACGCATATAGACGTAGAAAACCTTTGGAATTTGGTGTAGGAGACCATGTATTCCTTAAGGTATCTCCAATGAAAGGAATATCTCGATTCGGGATGAAGGGTAAGCTAAGACCTAGGTTTAATGGACCTTTTGAAATTCTTGAGAGAGTAGGAGATGTGGCTTATCGTTTAGCGTTACCTCCTAAGTTAGAAAATCTACACAATGTGTTTCATGTATCGATGTTGAGGAAGTACCGGCGGATCACCGTCACATACTCGATCATGAAGCCATCAAAATGGACGAAAAATAAGGTACATTGAAGAGCCCGTGCGGATATTGGATCGAAAGGAGCAAATTCTTAGGACTAAAAAGATTCCATTAGTTAAGGTGTTATGGCGACATCATGATGTGGAGGAAGCCACATGGGAAAGTGAGGATCAGATGAGGGAAAAATACCCTTATTTATTTCAAGAAGGCGCGAGTAGTGCTTGAATTTCGAGGACGAAATTCTCTAAGGAGGGGAGAATTGTGGCATCCCAGAAATTCAAAGCCAAGCCTTAAGGTGTGTTAAATGTCTTTAATTAGGTGATAGAATTTTATGGTTTATGCTTTAGCCAATTTGTCTTTTAATTTGATGAATTATGCTTGCGAGTGTGGGAATTTAAATTTAATAAATTAATGCTTGGCCATATGATTTAAATTTCAATAATTAAAAATATTCCGAGACTTTGGCCAAGGTGAAAATTGAATTCAAAAATATTATGGAAGGAATTTAAAAAAAAAGAAAAAGAAAAAGGAGGTTAAATTCGAAATGGGCCTTGGACCCATTAGCCTAGAGCTTGGTGGGCCAAGCTAGTCAGCTCATTAGTGGCCCAAGAAGGGGAGCTCGACCAGCCCAAGGGAGTGGCCGGATGGGCCTAAGCCCAAGCCCAATTGATTCAAAAATAAAAATGACATGTGGCACAAAGGAGAGCATGCATTGGTTGGTTTTGAGGCTTGTAATCATTACAAATGATGGGCTTTAGGAGTATAAGAGGGATGAGGAGAGAGAGAGTGGCCGGTTCTTGCATTTTTGGCCGAGAATGGGAGAGAGAGAGAGAGGGTGTTCGAGAAAGGGAGAGGAGAGACTGAGAGGGAGAGAGAGGAGGCGGAGCCGAGAGGGAGGTGCCGCCGTTCGTCCGCCTAGTCCGACCACCGTACGCCGCCGTGTGCTCGCCGTTTGTTCATCTTGGAGGCAAGTGGAGTCCTTAACTTCTCTTGCATGTTTGTTTTGTTGGTTGCATGTTCGGTTTTAGGTGTGATTTGGGTGAAGAACCAAGGTAAGGGTTGGATGTGTTCAAGCCATGTGACTGTTTTCGTTCGGGTTTGTGGAAGTCAGTATCTTGTTCGAGCTTGCATGTGTGTTTGGAGTGCGATTTTGACTTCGGTGTCTTCATGAAAGTTGCAGCTAACATCTTGTAGTATGACATAATGAAATTTCGTAGAAAACTATGAAGATTTGAGGGGTCAAAAGTTCTATTATACGGAGACTTCAGATCTGCGAATTTCCTACTGACCTCTTGTTGATTTCTTGGTTGCATGTTGATTTCTGTTGGAGATCTCACTTTTTTGTCTTCATGAAAGTTGTAGGTAACATCTTAAACTATAACATACTCAAATTTGAAGAGAAATGAACGAGTATAGCCTAGTGAATCGGCTAGATCTTTGAGACGATTGATTCTGTTGAAGTGTACCGAGACACCCGAAACTTGAAGGACTTAGAAGATGATCATACTTTGGTTATTTAACCTAGATATCTTCATGAAAATTGTAAAGGACACCTTGATACATAACATACTCAAATTTCAGAGGAAACGAAAAAGAATAGTTGGGTGAAACCTAAATATTTCGGAGATGTGCATTCTGGACGAAACGGTAGAGGTTCCAGAAGCTTCGTGGAGTTGTATAAATTAATCTATGAAGAATTTGGCTTAGAGTTCTTCATGAAAAATGCACGAAAATGTGTTGGCTATCACCCTGTAAAATTTCGTAATTTTTGGAGGCCATATGAGTATTTTAATCGAATTTATTTGGAAACTGTGCAATCTGGCCATTATCCGAATGTTATGTGCTATTTTGTGGAAAATTGGGAAATTATGTGAAATGCAAATTGGCCATGAATTTTGTATGAAATTGTGATTCTAATTGTTTAATGATTGTTTGAATATTATGATTTTGGGAAAATCATAAATATTAAATGAAATATTTATTTATTAAAATATAATAAGAAATTAATAAATTAATAAAATAATAATATAATATAATATAATAATAATAAAATAATAAAAAAATAAAAATGGATTATTTTATTGACCATGAATTCCATTGAATTTATGATGCATTGTTATATGACATTGTTGTATGTATGATTATGAATTGTGATGCATGTGTGTGAATCACATGCCATGTGATAATAAGGTTTAAAAGGAATGGTGAATGTGGAAAATGGTATGTGAGTAAGAGGTTGTGGCGGAGGATGATGTCTTGTGGCCAAGTGGCATAATTCCAGAGGTTCCTTGGGAGTTTCAGGATGCCCGGAATGTGGGGGCCGGATGTCCTGGTTGTATCTCGGATACATGCCGGAGATGCCTCGCGACACCGGGATTTGGGTGCGGGATGCCCGGCTAAAAGGGTAAAGGCCGGAAGCCCCGTCGGAGGTTTCGCCCGAAGGGAATGCCTCGTGATGCTAGTTGAGATGCGAGATGCCCGGAATGTGGGGGCCGGAAGCCGGTGGCCATGAGATGGCCGGAATGCCGGGAACCCCGTTGAGGTCTTTGCCCGAAGGGATGATGATGAAATTGATGATTGAGGATGGGTGATGTGGTGATCAAAATTAAAGAAAAAGATGAAAATTAAATGATATGATATGCATGATGATATGCATGATGATGATGATGTGATGCAATATGATGATCACCTATGATATATGCATGATGATGATGTGATGCGATATGATGATCACCTATGATATGATATGCATGATGATATGCATGATGATGATGATGATGTGATGCGATATGATGATCACCTATGATATATGCATGATGATGCATGATGATGATGATGTGATGTGGTATGATGATCACCTATGATATATGCACGATGATGCATGATGATGATGAGATGTGATGTGATATGATGATCATCCATGGTATGTTATGCATGATGAAATGCATGCGATGATAATGATATATGAGATGCCATGATGATGATATGTATGCTATGATGATGCATGAATACGCATGACATCAAAAAGGTAAGTAATGCCCGCATCGTATGATGATATGCATGGTGCACCGAGTTGTTATTGGATTTTCCTATCTCTGAGTGGTTGTACTCACCCTTTTGGGGATAACATTTCAGATTAGCAAGTATGCCGCTACCCGCCGTCTCGCGTGGGGTATACTATGGTCTCCGTCGATGTAGAGGTAGAGTGTACGGAGATAGATTGTCCTCTGTTCCCGGACTGACGTTTATCCGAGTGCGATGTCTCGGTGATGTATGATATCGGCCTGGCTGAGGGCCCCGTCATACAAGAGTTCATTTTTGTGCACGTTCGACGGGATGGAGCGATGCGAGGGATGCTGCCGCCGCCACCACCTGATTCACCGGGTTGGGTGTGAGACCTGCGCGTGATGAGTAGGAGCTGGTTATCTTTTTGATGTAGATAGTCGACGCTTCGATGGGAGGGTGTTGTGCACGCATGATGTTAGGGGTCGAGGTTTCTTTTTGAGATTTTAGGTAGGACATGGCGAGTCCTAACCTTTCTTGTTTTTGTACCGACCCAAAAGAAAACCCCATCTTGCTTTATATGTATGAAAGCCAAGCGTCGAAGTTGTTTATAAAATCATGATGTTTAGCTGGTGTGTATTTGTATCATGGATCGGTAGGGGGATAGATGGCGATGCGAAATTTGCTTCCGCTATGAGTCGCGCATGGGACCGCTTTAAAAAAAAAATGCCTGTGATTAATGACGCATGTTTTAAGTACAAGATAGAAACGGTAATTAAATGTAACATCGGCACTGGTAACGACCTGCGAAGGGTTTGGGGTGTTACAATCTCGTTAGTCAAAGTGGTTTGGCAACACCACGGCATAGAAGGAGCAACCTAGAAAAGTGAAGACTTGATGAGACGACAATACCCCAGCCTTTTTGTTTAAGATTTGTAATCATTTAAATTTCGAGGATGAAATTTTTATAAAAGGGGAAAAGTTGTGACAGCCTGATTTTCTGATTCTGTTTTCGATTGAATGAGTTGGGCTTTTCATTGATGCGCATATAGCTTTTTTCTCTCAAATGATCACTTACAAGATAACTAATCTGTCAGGTGAAGCTGTTAAGGAATATAAATGCAATAGACTTGAGAATTCGACAAGAAATCGACTGCTCGACCATGCTAATTTATAAGGTCAATACGGCACAGTCAAAATCAATCAGAAATATGAGATAGTCGGTTTGATAGAGGCATGTGATTAAAGTGTTGGTGATTCCACCAAATTGCAAAATTCTCGTCGAACGACATCAAACCGATTTTTTCTGTCATTTCTGTACACTGAGGCCATATTTGAAAACTAGAGATTTTCACGACAATCAAGAGCTACCAATGAGTTGAAGATGCACAATGTGGCTCGAAAATAATCGACCATGGGTCAAATACGCTAAAAATTCCTAAAAGCTGCCCGGTAGGTTAGGTCATGTTAAAATCATGCTTGGTTGAAATTACGAAATTGAACCCCATTTCAAAAATTGAAAATTCTGTGATTTCACGATTTATTTTAGGAACGTCGACTCATCCTTTGAAGAATTTTCAGTGAGTGCAAATTTTCGGCAAAAAATCAAAATTGAATGTTATTGGACCAAGAAATTAAGAGGGCCGCTTTTGTGTGGATTTTTGGCATTCAGGATGAATCAATTGGCAAGGAAAAATGTAGAGAGTGGTGTGGGAAACCTCCTTAGCAAGTTGGCCATTAATTTGAGTCCAATTGAAGTGGAATTGAAGGAGAAATGCACAAAATTTTTAGCGATGAGCGGGGCGCAACATTTGGGCGGCTATGTTGGCTTGTTGGAGAATCTTGGTGAAGAAAAATAGGAAGGGGATAGGGCTGAAGGCTGGTCGGCCCTTTAACTTGAGTAATCGAGATATTTTCCAAGACTTTTGAGGCCATTTGTGGTCTCTCTCCAGCTGCAGCCATCTTCTCTTCTTCTTCCTTGTTCCTTGGCACCATTGTTGTTGTTTAGAGCTCAAGAACTAGCTTGTAAACCAGAGGACCAGCTACAGCCGTTGACCAGCCCTCCTTGCCGTCCGAGCACCGTCGAGTGCTGCCCGATCCCACCGAAGCCGCTCGACCGCATCCCGCTCGCACGCCATTGTCCGCGAGCCCAGCCCATTGCCTTGCGACCGTCCTGAGTCGTCGATCTCCCTCCAACCGCCTAGAAGTCGCTGTAGTCATCCCCAAGCCGTTGCCGCCGTCACCTAGCCTCGTCGTGCCCCTTTCCACGGCAGCCGAGCCCCGACTAACCCTTTCCAACAGCCTTCCAGAATCAAAATCCCAGCTAGGTGCTGAGACTTCGTAGGCTATTTTAGGCCCCTTTCGGACCTCCCTTGGCATCACCGTTAACCCAAATCTCGCTTTCCTTTGCGCCGTTGTCGCCGTGAACTCACCGGCTCGCTAATCCGATGAGTTTACTTGCTAAACCTTAATTATGAGGTTAATTATGCTTAGGGCAGGAGTAGAATAGGCTAAGCTTGGATTAGGTGGTTAGTTTGCTTAATTAGTGAATTAGGTAGTTAATTAGGCTAATTAGGTGGTTAGATTAGTTTATTTAGAGGTTAATTAGATTGCATTATTTATCTAGCTTAGTGTGGTATTTAATTAGGTCCAATTAGGTAGTTAGATTAGCATATTTAGCTTAATTAGGCATTTTTGTAATTAATATGCATGTATTTAATTAATTTTGCAATTTATTAAATTATTTAATATTTTTCGAAAATTATACCGAGTAGCCGGTTGCCGGAATTTCATGCTGATTGTTGTGGTGCATTTAGTTTATGCAATTGAATGATAATTTCTACAATTGAGTGATGGTTGTTGATTTTCAATTATTATTTCAAAATTATAAAATTTTGGTATTTAATTAGAAAATACAGGGTGTCGAGTTTTGACATCGAAAATGTTTTTAAGTACTATATCAAATAGTGAAATTTTAAAAAGAATGATATTAATTTTTATGGTTCGATCTGAGCATGTACCCACACACGATTATTTTACCGAGTGTTTTTAATATGAAGAACATAGGCTAAGTACATTATTTCAATTGAGGCATTTGGGTGCAAAGCATAGTGTCCTTGGCTGGGATTGGATATGCATGGAATCTCTATGAGAAACTATCACGAGCTTTTGAGCCGGACGTTGCTTCTTTGAGAATGCCCCAAGTCAATGGATGCCGGTCGCAGTGGAGGCTGAACTAATACTCCCTTATGGAATGCCGTCTAGATGTAGGCATTGTCGTGCTCGATGGTGCGAGACGATGCCCGACTATGCCGGAAGACCACTGGCTGTTGAGTTGGCCGTGGCCATTGGGTCATAGTCAATTGGGACGCATGGATGATTAAAATTGACGCACCAGAGTATGGGACAAAATTATGTGGCACGGAATGGGACATATCATAATGATTTGGCCCTATAATCAGGACCCCTGTGATTGATTGAGATATGAGTAAGAAGTTTCAATTGATGTGTGCATTTATTATATGCATATGTTATATGAACTGTACTAACGTGCAGGGAGGTGCTGAGGTGAGGTGAGTCTTCTATGATGTGTGGTTAGACCGCCTCTAGGCGTATTACCTTCCTAATCGGGGTTTAGGGTGTGAACTCGCTAAAACATTGTCTCACCCCGTCGTGGGTTTAATCTTTTCAAGTCTGTAGATAGAGGCTCCTCCAGTTTGTTTTGGATAGCTACGAGGGTATTCAAAGCAGAGTACCGACGTCCCTGTCCCCGGGAGTCTCTGGCTCCATGAGCTCATTGTGACTACTATCTTGGTCGATGAGGTCCTACCACAATTGGTACCTAATCGGTTTAGGGTGCGATTCCGTCATGGGCCTAATGGGGTCTGGGAAGGTCCCCTGCAGGGTTTCGACATCCCCGCCGTTGCGGTCAATGCCGCTGCGGGTGAGGGGGTAGTTGACCCACCTAATGGTGTTGTGGTAGACCAAGAACCCCCATAGGTCTCGGTTGAGGAGTCTAGTGCCTAGATGGCTTAGTGACTCTTCTTTTTAGAGTTAGGCTTTTGTTTATAGACTAGCGTTGTAAATAAACCCGTCGTGTTTATAAAAGTATGTTTGTGAAAATTATTGTCCTGCTTTTCTATCCCATATTGATTGTTGTCTGGGGATTGTTTGTTATACGCTTTTGCATGTACATAATTGATTGGGTCGGCGACGCATCCTGGGAACGTCGCAATTTTATCGACCACCGAGGGATGTGCGCGTGCTCGGGGCGTGACATCTTGCGTAGAGGTACGTGTTTAATAACCCCACAAAATTTATGTTCCCCCTTTGATAGGCCTTCTTAAATATCTCTCTTTCATACTCTTTTCCATTCATTTTTCTCCACTCTTTCATGAGATAAAACATCCTCAATTAATTGAATTGAAAGCATCGACGTAGGAATCAAACATCGACGGGTGGGTAGGCAGCGAGGGCAAGTGATGATAAGAGTTTTTTTCCATTTATGTTCCAAAAATAGAATAGCAGAAAATTTATATTTGTCATTTATATCCCAAACCTATTTCTAGGCTAAAATTTGTCCCAAATTGGAAAAATAAAATTGTAATATCAAACAGATTTTTGTTTTAAATCTGTTTCCGATAATAAAAAAAATAGAAAAACAGAGAACAAAATGATTATCATGCGTGCCCTAATAAATCCCATTATTTAACATGAGATAGCTAGTATAAGCACCTAGAGGGGGTGAATAGGTGCATAAACAATTTATCGAGATACGGAAGCAATACTTGGCAAACGATAGAAGGGAAATTTTTCTTGATTAACAAAATGAAATACGATTAAAGTAAAGAGAGTAAGGAAGAAAAAATTGAACACAGGGTTTATAGTGGTTCGGCTTATTCAAAGCTTACGTCCACTCTTCCGCACTGACAGGCCACTAGCTGGATTCCACTATGAACAAAAGAGAAGTTACACCACAGCTCTTCCTTGATTCCACAATGTAGATGTTCTACTACACCTCCTCAAGGTCTCTTACAAATATATACTCTCTTTTGAATACAATGATTCGCTTAAAGAAATTGTCTAAACAACAGGAAACTTTTAGACTTTGAAATTTTTCTATCGTGCATACCTTCAACAACTTAGAACGTCTTCTTTATATACTCCTTCATGCCATCATACCCGTTGGCACTTACCAAAGGAATTCCTCCAATCTACCCGTTGGACGGAATCAATTAAGAAGATTATTCAAGCTATTAAAGGAACGTGTCGATAGCCCATCAATTATGTTCGCCCATACAATCAGAATCTCGGTTTCCATAAGTAGAACCTTCCAAGAATATCCAGACAATCATCGGATTTTCAATCATCGAGTCAATCTCGATCAATCAAAGGATTCCGTTATGTCTTCTCCAGCCACGAGATCTTCTCCAGTTGATAAGGTCATCCCCTTAACGAATCATCCAGATTTGGATAACCTTTCTTCAACGGATTAGAGACTCGTCAATGAGGATAGACTTTGAGTCTTGAGTCCGGCTGTCCGGAGGTCTTCGGACTTTAAATAGTAGAGTCTTGCAAAACCTTCGGACTAGACTCGAAGGAAACGTTTTGTCACTTCAAAACACTTCAAGAAGATTTCTCCAACAATCTCCCCTTTTTGATGGTGACAAAACTTTCCTGCAGATTTGGATAACTTTGACTCCGCAAAACATATCTCAAACATATGTGCATATCTTATAGAGATAAATGGCTAACACTAAAATCTGAACCACGTAAAATAGGTTAGTCTTGAATATGATAAACTATCCATAAGATATCAATAGTAGTCAATAGCAATAATCCAAATTCAAATCCAAACAAAAAAAAACACAAAGTTTAAAGTCAAACATTAATCCAAATCAAACAAACCAAACAAAAAAAAAAAGTTAAAAAGTTGTTCAAATCTCTTGCATCTCTCCCCCTTTTTGTCAGCATTGAAAAGGTTGAGATGAAAATAGAATGAAGTCAAGATTTCTTGGGAACACGGACAAGTTGGAAATCTTCCATTGACTGAACAATCCCTTCCAACCTTTTCAAGTCTTCCTTCAGTTGAGCAATCTCCTCACCCTTGGCATCGGCCTGAATCTGAATAGAGAGGGCTTGGATCTGATCTTGTAAAGATACTGAAGAAACTTGACCAGCATTTTGCAAATTCTGAACCTCGCATCCCAAGGCATAAATTTGACAATGCATCTCCAAGAGAATATCGAGAATTCTGCGAAAATTGGCAGAGTTATCGGTATGCGTACTAGCTTCAGCACATTTTGCAGATGATGGCATATCAGAATAATCTCGCAGGTATGGTGTTGAAACTTCATGACCTTCTTCTGGAAATTGAGAGGCATAAACATCCTTTGGGTTTGCAGGAGAACGACTTATTCCTTCACTTGTATCAGGATATGAGGACTTCCCTCATTTCTCTTGATCTCCCCCTGTTTCCATGCTTACAGGTGGAGAAGTGTGTTCCTCAGGTTCTCCTTCTTCTCTTTTTTCATTTCCAGGTCTTTCCTCCTCTGCTTCTTTTTCGCCAATTGCTCCTTCTTCTTCTTCTTCTTCTTCTTTTTCTTCTCTTGCTTCTTCTTCTTTCTCCTTTTTTTCAACATCTCTTTCCTCTTGGCCTTCTCTTTCATTTCCTTCTGTCTCACGTTGTTCCGTTGATTCTAGAACAGTACGACTTAGCTTTTTCAAAGCTATTGCCGAAATGGTAAGATCATCATCTTCTTCATCTTCCACAATAAGAGCTCTTCTTTTCTGCTTTGAAGCAATCATGGGCTCCTTTCCTTTCCTTTTTGAAGAAGAGGTTTGATGAGTTCTGACCGGAGTCTTCTCCTTGAATTTCTCCAACTCCTTGTTCAGTTCCTTCAGACGCATTTTGGTCACCATCTTCAGTCCTACCACCATATGATCGCACGATCGAACACAAAAGATTTGCGGAGGCTGAATATTCAGATGTCTGAACAACTTTGTCACAAGGCTTGGGTAAGGTAGTTGACCTCTGTCCTTCATCATCGCTCTATACATGTGGAACATGACAATGTGAGGAAGAGAAAACCTTTTTCCAGTAAGGATGGCATACATCAATTTTGCTTCTGAACTTGAAACATCAGTCTTGGAGGTTGATTTAGGTCGGAGAGAATTGATCACAATCTTGTGAAGCAAGATATTGAATGCATTCATCCTTAGGTAGGTGATCTTCTCATCTATTCTCCTATCCTTCACAAGTTCCAGAGTGGCCCGAGCAATGAAAACTTTGATCGGTTGATATCTTCCTCTTTCAACTCCTAACACATCCGCCAGCATATTCATATCCACAACATAGTCTTGATCTTTGACATCGAAAGAAAATCTATTCGCATCCAAAAAGCTAAGATTTGAATAGAAATATGCGTCGGTTCGGGATATGCCTCGTAGTATCGGAGCGTAACGTCTCAAGTTGAAGGTAACTGAATTTCTCCTCAAGTTCACCTTCACAAAGATCCAGAAAATCAAAATCCACACTTCTAGGGTTTATAACCCCACGCTTCAGCAATTTCGAGTACAAATCCTCTTGTTCCTTCGATCTAAACACTTCTCCCCTTTTTCCTCGACTTTTAACCGCAACACCCATTCTCGGTTGAAATTGGCTATACAATTTGTCATCATCATTTCCATCTACAGGATTCGGTCCCTAGTCACGAGGATCACTTGGGATATTCGCAAGGGTTTCCTCAGCCACCCCTTGTCGAGCAATTCCCAAACTTTCCATTTTTTGTAAAAAGATATATTCGTTCCCATATCCTTTGTCTTTAAGAAAAGCATCGACATAGTTCAAGGGAGTACGAGTTCCTTTTAAAGCGCGATACAGCTTATAAATAAAAGCGGGCATTTGAGTTCTTACAAGATCTGCATCCTCATTGATTTCTTCCTCTTGTTGAAGATCAACGCCTTGAGGACTAGATGGATGAGAATGACGCTGCTGAGAATGTTGTGGGCTCGGTTGCTGTTTTGGAGATACTTCTTCTTCAGTAAGATCGAAGTGCGTAGGCCCCTTATTCATTCGCCGTGGTCCCCTGTTAGCGATTCTCGATGACTTTCTCGAGGATGACATCTTTCTCAGTTTTTGGAAGATTCCTTGCTTGACTTTCTCAAGAAAGATGACAACTTTTTCAAGGATTAAACAAGGGAGAAAAACGGGAATGGAGGATTGATGCTTTCTAGGGTTTTTGAGAGTAAAGAGAAGAGGAATAAACAGAGCACTATAAAGAGAGATAAACAAACCGTCACAAAGGAAGGTAAAAAGATGCCTTTAAAATAACTAACTTTTTCGAGAAAATATTCATTTAAAAAAAACTTCTTTTTCGAAAAGGAAACGATGCAATAATTATGGCGATTAAAGATAGCAATAAATCACGATTGACAATCGTACCTTTTCAAGATAAAATTCGAGAGAGAGAGAAAGACTAACTTACAATCTGATGATTGTACCAAGACTAACTTACAGTTAAAGTCTTGTATGTCTAAGTCTGAGAGTCTTTAGACTTTGATCTCCTCATACCTTAAAATGTTGAGTCTAGAGCGAATTGATTCAAATTGATTTTTCTCCAGAGGCTTTGTGAATATATCCGCCAGTTGGTTCTTTGAATCAACATATTGAATTGAGACATCTCCATTTTGAACATGATCTCTAATAAAGTGATGTCGAATCTCTATATGCTTTGCTCTTGAGTGGAGAATTGGATTTTTTGTGAGATTGATAGCGCTAGTGTTGTCGCAATTGATCTCCGTGCATGAGTCTTCAATTCCAAAGTCTCTTAGCTGTTGTTTTATCCACAAAATTTGCGAACAACAACTTCCGAGAGCTATATACTCGCTTCGTCCGTAGAGAGAGCTACCGTACTTTGCTTTCTTGAAAACCAAGACACCGTCCCGCCTCCAAGAAGTTGACATGTACCCGAGGTACTCTTTCTATCAACTCGCATCCAAAAAGGTCTGCATCTAAATATCCAAGAAGAGTAAAGTCTCCCCTTTTTGGATACCGAGAGACCAAAGCTTGAAGTTGATGAAATATATTTGATAATACGCTTCGCAAAGACTCAAATGAGATTCTTTTGGGTCTGATTGAAATCTGCACAAATGCAAACACTAAACAAAATGTCAGTCTAGAAGCAAAAGAAGATAAAGAAGTGATCCGATGATACTCCCGTGTAGCTTTTGATTGACTTTCTTTCCTCCTTCATCTTTGTCTATCTTCAAGGAACTTGACATTGGTATATCACCGTCTTGCAATTGCCCACCCAAACTTTTTAACAAGATCATTTGCATACTTTTCTTGATGAATGAAAGTTCCTTCCTCCAATTGTTTTATTTGAAGTCCAAGAAAGAAGGTTAACTCACCCATCATGCTCATTTCAAATTCATCCTGCATAGTCTTAGAGAATTTCTTGCACAGACTTTCATTAGACGATCCAAAAATGATATCATCCACATATATTTGAACAAGTAGAAAACTTTTACTTTCTCTTTTAATAAAAAGAGTAGTGTCTACTTTACCTTTAACAAAACCATTTTGTAATAAAAACTTACTTAATCTTTCATACCAGGCTCGAGGTGCTTGCTTCAAGCCATATAGGGCATTTTTTAATCTGAATACTGAGTCTGGTTTCCTTGGGTCTTCAAACCCAGGTGGTTGTTCCACATAAACTTCCTCATGGATAAATCCATTTAGGAAAGCACTTTTGACATCCATTTGGAATAACCTGAAATTTTTATGACAAGCAAATGCAAGTAATAAACGAATTGCTTCTAACCTCGCTACTGGTGCATAGGTCTCATCATAGTCGATCCCTTCTTCTTGTGTGTATCCCTTGGCCACGAGTCTTGCTTTGTTTCTTACTACCTTGCCTTTTTCGTCCATCTTGTTTCTGAATACCCATTTAGCTCCAATGACAGATTTACCTTTTGGTTTTGGAGTCGGTTCCTAGATATCATTAATTCTGAATTGTCTGAGTTCTTCTTGCATAGCTTCAATCCAGCTTTCATCGGATAAAGCTTCTTCTATGCTCTTGGGTTCTGTTTCAAAAATAAGAGCCACAGCACTAGACTCTTCTCGCCTTTTGGATCTTGTGCGAATTCCTTCATTGATATCGCCAATAATAAGATCTTTGGGATGACTGGACTTATGTTTCCAGTTTCTGGTTAATGTATCAGATTGATGGTTACTTCCTTCACTAGAATCTTCAACGATCACTTGTTGCTGGTCCTTCAAAGTTTGAGCTGCTTCTTGAGATTTAGACTTTGTAGAGTCCGGAGCAAGTTCAGTCTCTTCGAGATGAGTCTGAATGGACTCATTTTGTGCAGAATCTTGGAATTTGACATTCATTGATTCTTCCACCGTTTGAGTCTTCTTATTGTAAACTCTGTATGCCTTGCTTGTGGTTGAATATCCAAGGAAGATGCCTTCATCTGACTTTTCTTCAAACTTACCAACTCGATCATTTGCATTTTTCAATATGAAACATTTGCATCCAAATACATGAAAATATGAAACAATAGGCTTCTTTTCTTTAAATAGTTCATAGGGGTTTTTTTCTAGAATAGGTCTTAGAAAAACTCTATTGATAATATAACATGATGTTGAAACTATTTCAGCCCAAAATCGTAAAGAGATATTACTTTCAATTAAGAGGGTTCTAGCCATCTCTTGAAGAGATCTATTCTTCCTTTCCACAACTCCGTTTTGCTCTAGAGTATATGGAGAAGAGAATAAATGCTGAAAACCAGATTCTTCACAAAATTTGGCAAAATCTTGATTTTCAAATTCACCTCCATGATCTGTTTTTATACTTGAAATAACATATCCCTTTTCATTTTGAACCATCTTAGCAAATTTTTCAAAGTAAGAGAAAGTTTCAGACTTACTTGCTAAGAAATATACCCAAGTAAATCGTGAGTAATCATCCACAATTACTAGGCAATATTTCTTACCTTCCAATGCTCTGCGTTCTTGTTGGTCCAAAGAGATCCATATGCAAGAGCTGCAGTACACGGTTAGTGGAAACTTGATTTATTGATTTAAAGGAATTTCTTACCTGTTTTCCCAATATACATGGTGTACATAGATCGACTTTTGATATGATAAATTGGGTAGTCCACGAACAAGCTTCTTTGCTTTGAGATCTTGGCTATCTACTTCATGTTAACATGCCCAAGCTTTCTCGTGCCACATGCTCGCTTCGTCTTGGATTGAGATTAAACATTGCGACTCATCTGGTTTTAAGTCCAAGAGGTAGATATTTCCATGTCTTCGACCCATAAATGACTGAGTAGAGTCTTTACTGGTTCCTGAACAAATACCCTCTTGAAAGTTGATCCTAAAACCGGCATCACACAGCTGACTGACACTGAGCAAATTGTAATTAAGCCCTTCAACTAAAGAAACATTGCTTATTGTGAGGTTCCCAATCTTTACGCCCAAAGCCTACTATTTTTCCTTTGCATGTTTCCTCCAAATGAGACTTTTCCACCATTCACTTGAATAAGCTTTATGAAGCAATTTGAATCTCCTGTCATGTGTCTCGAGCATCCACTATCCAGGTACCATTTCACCTTTTTCTTGATAGTGACCTGCATTTAAAAAGAGACTCAAGCTTTCTTTGGTACCCATATTTTCTTGGGTCCTTTTGAGTTAGTTTGATATACGGTTTTTGCCCAGACTTTATTGACAGGTCTCCATACCATAGGACATTCTTTCTCAAAATGATCTGCACTATTGCATTTTGAACATCTAAGAGCATTGCGACCTACTGGTTTTACAAAGGTCCTTTCAAAATGATTTTTGTAAGCATTTCTTGTGGGTCTTTGTTTGATTCTTTCTTTTATTTTAGGAAAATCGATTAAAGGAATAGTTTCAACAATCATTCCTAAACCAGATTTATTGAAATAAGGTCTTTGAACATAAAGTATTTTTTCAAGTTTTTCAGATCCCGAAAATCTTTTGGAAATATTTGAAATGTCATTTTTCAAAAATGCATTTTCTTTTAAAATATTATCTTTACTTTCATTGAGAGATGAAACATTCTGGTCTAAGCATTTCACTTTTTCTTCTAAAACATTCTCTTGATGTTTTAAAGCAGAATTTTCCTTTTGAGTTCAGAAATTCTTTTAAGAGAGTCTTAAGACTAAAACATAATTCATCAATGTATTTTGAAACTTTCATAGGGATTTTGAAGTTACTTACCTCGAATTCACTTTCTGAATCTGAATCGGTCTCGGAGTTTGATTCTGAATCCGATTGTGCCATTAGACATATGTTGGCATAATCATCATCACTATCTTCGCACTCCGTATCACTCCAGGTTTCTGCTTTGAGAGCTTTTCGATATTTTTCAGATTTTCCTTTCTTCTTCCTTAGAAGAGGACAGTTGGGTCTGATGTGTCCCTGCTTTTTACATTCAAAGCAGACTATATCTTTGTTTGATTCATCATCTTCAGCAGACTTGATCTCGTTGCTTTTGAAAACTTTGTTTCTTTGCATTGAATCTTCTTCCTTTTCTATTCAGCTTTTCAATCTTCTTATCATGAGAGCAAGTTCTTCATCATCCATGTCGTCTTCGAGTAATCTTTACATCGAATCATCATTAGATTTTAATGCAATAGATTTCTTACCTTTAGGGTCTTCGTCTTCATTGATTCGTTCCACTTCATAAGATTGAAGGGTCCCAACCAACTCATCGACGTGACAATGGCATGATTCTTTGGGTCTCTCTGATTGAAGTCTTTATGTGATTCCAATCATTGGAAAGTCCACGCAATAGCTTGTTCACTTTCATGGGCTCAGAAATTGGTTGACCTTGATTTTCAAGTCCATTCACGATTTCTGTAAAGCGACTAAACATGTCAGTTATCGATTCTCCCAATTTCATCCTGAAGGCTTCATATTGACCAAGGAGTATATTGACTCTGGTCTCTTTCACTCGATCGGTTCCTTCATAAGTAATGTGTAATCTATCCCATACTTCTTTGGCTGTATCACAATAAAATATTCTGTTGTATTCAGTAGGTGATAAAGCATAATATAAAGAATAGATTGCCTTTGCATCAAGAGCTCCGTCTCTTGATTATCTCCTCCCGACTCATTTCGCTGGACTCAACAAAGTGTCCTTTCCTCTTTCGAGACAGATGCAGCTTTAGGAATGATTCCTTTTTCTACAACGTCCCATTCCGAGGATCCTTTGATCTTAAAAACGCCTTCATCTTGTTCTTCCATATGTTGTAGTCCTTTCCATCAAAGTAAGGCGGTCTCGTGTTGCTTTGCCCTTCTACAAGCCCCGGAGCCAACATACTAGCCATGGATCTTTTACTCAAGTAAAACACTTCAAACAAAGTGAGTACACGAGCTCGATACCAATTGAGATAGCTAGTATAAGCACCTAGAGGGGGTGAATAGGTGCATAAACAATTTATCGAGATACGGAAGCAATACTTGGCAAACGATAGAAGGGAAATTTTTCTTGATTAATAAAATGAAATACGATCAAAGTAAATAGAGTAAGGAAGAGAAAATTGAACACGGGGTTTATAGTGGTTCGGCTTATTCCAAGCCTACGTCCACTCTTCCGCACTGACAGCCCACTGGCTGGATTCCACTATGAACAAAAGAGAAGTTACACCACAGCTCTTCCTTGATTCCACAGTGTAAATGTTCCACTACACCTCCTCAAGGTCTCTTACAAATATATACTCTCTTTTGAATACAATGATTCACTTAAAGAAATTGTCTAAACAACAGGAAGCTTTCAGACTTTGGAATTTTTCTATCGTGCACCCCTTCAACAACTTAGAATGTCTTCTTTATATACTCCTTCATGCCATCATACCCGTTGGCACTTACCAAATGAATTCCTCCAATCTACCCGTTGGACGGAATCAATTAAGAAGATTATTCAAGCTATTAAAGGAACGTGTCGATAGCCCATCAATCTGTTCGCCCATACAATCGAATCTCGGTTTCCATAAGTAGAACCTTCCAAGAATATCCGACAATCATCGGATTTTCAATCATCGAGTCAATCTCGATCAATCAAAGGATTCCGTTATGTCTTCTCCAGCCACAAGATCTTCTCCAGTTGATAAGGTCATCCCCTTAACGAATCATCCAGATTTGGATAACCTTTCTTTAACGGATTAGAGACTGTCAATGAGGATAGACTTTGAGTCTTGAGTCTGGCTGTCTGGAGGTCTTCAGACTTTAAATAATAGAGTCTGTAAAACCTTCAGACTAGACTGAAGGAAACATTTTGTCAGCTTCAAAATACTTCAAGAAGATTTCTCCAACACTTTGAACAAATGTTAGCCTTGGCAATGTTGAAAAGCCCAAGGCAGATCCCCATGTCCATTGGGCTTTCAGCATTTGTGGAAGGCTATTTATAAAGTCGAGTAAATTTTTTCTTTTGAAACTACCATCACCAATTTTCTCATTTCCAAATCTACCCTTGTTGTTACTGTTCATCTTAACTACACGAGGGCATTTAGTGACACTAGAACTGCTTGCGAAGGGTCGGCAAGAGGTTGGCGAGGAGCTAATGAGGGTGTGCATGACAACCATTCTGTTCCGAAATAGTTTCGGAACAGAAATAGATTTTTGTATTTATATTTTTAGGAGAGTTTCTAAGAAAAATAACTGTTTGATAACGACACAAAATTTATACTCTAAAAATAGAAATTCGTTTGATAACAACACAAAATTTCTTCATTTCGAACGGCAGTGGACGGGCGGATAGCGGTGACGGATAGTGGTGGATGGCGGATAGCGGTGACGAGACGGCGGCGGACTGGCGGATAGCACTGCGGCAACGGTGGCCGCGACAGTGGCGGCGGCGTGGTGGTGGCGGGCGGCGGAGCGAGCGGCGGCGGCGGCGGGGCGGCGACGGCAGCGGCGGCGACCGTGGCAGCAACGGGGCGGCCGGCGGGCGACCGAGAGGCGGCCGGTGGGCGCGGGCAGCGGGCGGGTAGCAAGCGGTGAGCAGCGGCGCGGCGAGGCCGGGCGGCGCGGCGGCAACCGGACCGACTGCGGCGGCGGCACGGTGGTGGCGACCGATGGGGACCGGCGGGCAGCCAGGCGACCAACGGACGGTGGTCAGCGGCAACGGATGAAGGACTGGTTGACAAACGATGAGAAAAAATTTTATTTCTCATTTTTGTTCTAGAAGTAGAGAATTAGAAAATTTCTATTTCTGATTTCTATTCCAAACCTATTTTTGGAATAGAAATATATTCTAGAAATAGAAAAATGGAATAAGTTTATCAAACGGATTTCTATTTAAGAAATAGGTCTGGAATAAAAAAATTGTTTCTAGAACAGAAATAGGCAGTTGTCATGCACCCCCTAAGAGACCAGTGAGGTTGCATGACCCAAGCGCTATCTCCGACAAAAGGCTAAGGCAGGTAGCAATTGCTGTATGAGATGGCACGATCTTATGCTGCCCCTGGTAAGGGTCACGCGACCTAAACTGCCCTCATGAGAGTCGTGCAACCTCATGCGGCCCTCTCTAGGGATTTCTTGAGGTCGTGCAAACTTAGACGAGGGCCGCCAGTACCAAAATTGGCTCGTTGGCAAAGGGTTTGTGTTTTTTAATGAAAAGTAGAAAAAAAAATGCAGCTAAAGTCCTTTGCAAGAAGAGATTTTCAGGACAGTATTTAGCCCAAAGTTGTTTTACAAAGGAATTATAAGTTACAATTTACCAAATGAAGTTTGTATTTCGGAAAACTCCTTTAACTCAATTTCCCAAAGTCCATTGAAAAACTTGAATGAAACGCAACCTAAATCCTTGTTGCATGGATTCTTTGGCAAACTCATTACGAAGTCCATACTCGTATCTTCCCAAAGGCTCTTGTGGAATAGGTAACGGCAAGTAAAAAACAGTGCTTTGGCCCCTAACTTCTGCAATGGGGAAATTTTGCATCATCCAACGAGCGGCTTCATATTTCCATTTATGGCCAATGAAAGTTCTCCCTGGCAAGCGCCAAAGTTTTGTCATGAGCGAAATGACCCCCACCAGTCCACCATCATGGGCCTATAAAGTAACAGCTTGATGCAATGAACGTTGCGAAAACACACCTGACTATGAAACTGTGCAATGTGAAATTTTAGGAGTTTAACTTCCAAAATCTGGACTTCATACATATCTTTTACAACTTCAAATCCAATAACCTTGATTTGCATAGTAGAGAGGAACGTACGGTGATGGCTTAAAAATCCTTGACTCGATTTTGAGCGCCAGATTGCAAGGTTAATGTTTGAGGAGACCCCAAGCTATATGTCAGCGGTTCTGTTGAGAGTTCATGTGCTTATTTTCCCCATGGTCAAGAGTCCAAAACACGTTCTTTTGTTAGCAAATGTGGCTGCAATGACTGAAAGCACGCACATATATACACACCATGCATTTTTTCACCCAAAAAGAAGATGGGACGGCTTTCTTGACTGAGTGAAACACCATGCCAACATTTGAAGCATAGCCATTGTTAGATATATCAACAGTTTAGAGAGTTCGAAAATTATTATTTTGCAACGACTTTGATAGAAGTTATGACAGCCATGGAAACCATTATTATGCAATAACTTTTTTAAAGATTTTGTAACAGTTGTGTAACGATTTGATTTTTAAATATTAAAGCCGGTTGGTTTAATTTGTTTTTATACCTACCCCTTCTTACATTTGCCAAAGACAGAATTTCCAACTACAATCTAACAGAGACGCCTCAATAAAAAATTCTCTCCTCCTTCCATTTCTTTTTTGCTGGGTTTTACCTATAATTTGATGCTTATATTCCCTCTATTATTCAATGCAGAGTAAAGAGGAATGTACATACTGAGAGGATAGCCATTAGAGAATGTTGCAGGAGTTTCATACGCCACGGAGCAAAATTATCCTTGAGGACAGTATTTGCACGCCTTAGATGGTTAGATATTATTTTCATCTTCTCCAAATTTTTCCAACACAATGAACCTCAAAAACTAAATCAAAGTTTGGTGGCGCTGACAGTGGAGCTTCAATGATCATGTTCTTCAAGGGCTCAAAGCTTGTTTGCACCCTTGCTTTCCTCTGAAGCCTTTCTCCTTTAAGAATTTAGAATTGGATGCAGCAATGGAATTGAATTTTTTTTTTTTTTTGCTCCTGTAGAAAGAAGCGAGGCCATGAAAGCTTCGAATCTTATGAAGCGTTGGATTTATTTATTTATTTATTTATTTTTGCTCTTGTAGAAAGAAGCGAGGCCATGAAAGCTTCGAATCTCATGAAGCGTTGGCAGCGTTTGCAGAAGAGACAGCTTCAATCTTACTAGGATCCAGCTCTATTCCTGAGGTAGTCATCACATAACCAAGGAAAGTTACCCCGTTAGTCAAGAACTTGGAATACTTTCTGAAGATGTGTCGTGTGTTCTTCCTTATCCTTACCGTGGAATAAGCATGTCATCGAAATGTCCGATAATAAATCACCCAATGAAAGGCCAAACGGCACGATAGGCGCATATAAGACACTTGTGTGCTGTCGGCCATCAATTTATCACTTCAGCTTTTGGTTGAGAAAATAGCACAATCACATGTATTGTCAACTTTTTATCATGCACGCTTGCAGACATTATGGAATTCAATTGGCCTATGCATGACAATTTATTGGTTCAAATGGTGCTGGATTCCATTGGTGGACTATAAGTCCTTTCTTAAGCTTATCAGGTCGTGGACTCCTTCCTTTGAAGAATGAAGATAGTAGATAGGGATGTTCAAAACGGACCGCTTGAATCAAGAATTGCCCAAACCAAACCAAACTGGCCAGTTTGGTCTGGTTCTCGCGAGTGTCGGTTCGGTTCCCAATTCCTAAAAATAAAACTGATGTCCGACAATCCAGTTCCTAGTTCCAAACTAGACCGAACATATTACATATACTTTTTTTCCTTTTTCTTTTTTTCAAAAAGAAAAAAATAAAAGTGACTAACCTTTTTTTTTTTTTTTTTTTTTTTTTTTTTTATCTTCATAACATATGGCATCAAGTAGTGGAAAAGAAGAAGTGACTGGTTCAGTTGGGTGGGACGAACGGTCTGGTCCGGGGATTAATCACCCCCAATATTCTAGAGTAATTGCTAATATCATATCATCAATAGGTGCTGTCTTTTTTTTTCCCCTCACAAATAGAAAAATGTATAGGTTTTGGATTTTATCATTCTTTTTTTCTTTTCATAAATAGTTTCGTCATTTGGGGAAAAAATAAAAATTAAAAACTAAAAAACAACTGAAATAAGATGAGCGAAAAAAATGTTCAAAAAGTAATCCGGATACAGAGAAGAACCAACCAAAAGAGAAGATTGTCAAGTGCCGCTGCCACCGACCAGTCAACTGTCGATTTGCTCACCCAAAAACCAAAGCCAGTCTGTTCTATAATTGTGAGGATTGTCCATCCAAAGTACGGGCGAGTTCGTAGTGACCGGGCTCCTTCGCACGTTTTCTCAAGATCTGCTACACAAACAATGGACATTTCCGGCCAATTAGGAAAAAAACCAATGGACAGTAGTCATGTCACCAATCCTTCCTCATCAGTGTCTACACAGCAGGACTACGAAGTGTTCCTGAGCTCCAGAGGGCAGAAAATGCACAGGGTCTTCGTGGATTTCCTGTACACCAGCTTGACTGATGTTGGGATTCACGTCTTTAGGAACGAGGAAGAGCTGGAGACTGGCAAAGAAATCGACCCCCAGCTGATCCAGACGATTGAGCAGTGCAAGATATCAATACCCGTCATCTCCACGTTCTACGCGTCTAGCAAGAGCTGTCTCCCAGAATTGGATCAAATGCTGGAGTCCATGGACAAAAAGAATAGCATCATCATCCCCATCTTCTATTATGTTGACCCGTCGGATGTAAGCGACCACACGGGCCCTTTTGCGAATGCCCCGGTTGAGCACGTCGGAGATTTGCGTTCCTTTAATCGATGGTGGTATACTCTCCGTCGGATCGGGAAGTTGGAGGGACACCTTCTCCACGAAAAAAATGAAGGGTAATTTCCATGACCCGCTCTGACCTGAGATTACTTTTCTCATGCATCTAGCTTACTTTTGCATTAAAATTAACTACGTTTAAATCATATCCAATTATATGTCCGTTATTATAACAACGACAACGGCAGCATCATGCACAAATAGGTTTTCTTCCGCTATCAATCCTCCTCTTCCATGTCCTCTTTATTCCTTATACATTTGGCAGGTCTCATGGCAAAGTCGTAAAGCGCATTGTCCACGAAGTTCAGCAGAAGCTGAAGAAGAGGGACCTAATTGTGCCAGAACAATTGGTTGGACTCGATCCTCACGTGCAAGAAATAATGGCAAAGCTGAAGGTTGACTACCGCAATGGGCAAGCGGTTAAAATTGAGGCTACAAGTGTGAAGGTGTTAGGAATATATGGGATCCCCGGGGTGGGAAAGACAGTCCTGGCCAAACATGTTTATAATCAACTTTATCATCTGGTGGATGCCTGTTGCTTTCTTGGAGAGATCCAAGCTGAAATTAACAGTCATGGCATCGAGTCTGTACAAAACAAGCTAATTTCTGACCTCGGTGAAGGAAATGCCAAAAAGTTTGATTGTTCTGAGGAAGCTCTGTCTCATATTCGGAAAATATTTTGCACCATGAAGATACTTGTTCTCCTTGATGATGTATATAATAATGAACAGTTAGGTGCATTAGTTGGAGGGCTCGACGGGCTTTGCCTGGGGAGTAGGGTTATTCTAACATCCCAAACGCAAGATGTCCTTAGAAACATCAATGGTGCGGAAAGTTTTTTCCTTGAACCAATGAAACAAGATAAAGCTCTGAAATTGTTCTGTAGGCATGCTTTTGGAACGGATTCTCCCTGTGAGGAATTCGAGTATCTGTCAACAGATATCGTTGCTGCTACTGGCCGGCTTCCATTAGCGCTCGAGGTGACAGGTTCATCTCTGTTTCTTGTAAAATCAAAGAAAGCATGGAGGGAAACATTGACTGCATTGGACGTATCTCCTCAAAAGAGAGTACAAGCGGCATTGGAGAAGAGCTATGCCGACCTAGATATGAATGCACGGCAGATATTTCTTGATATAGCATGCTTATTCGCTGGAATGGACAAGAGAATACCCTATTACATGTGGGATGACTGTAATTATTCCCCTTCTAGAACGATTCCAGCCCTTCAAGCCAGGTCTTTGGTAAAAATCGGAGAGGACAAAAAACTACTCATGCATGATATACTGAAGAAGTTCGGCAGGGAAATTGTCAAGAATGAAAACCGGTATGAACCTTCTAAGCGCAGTAGGCTGTGGAACCATGAAGAAGCACTGAGTGTACTAACCAGAGGGAAGGTAACTTCTGCAAGCGCTGTGCCACATCTTCTCTTCTTTAGATGCCAATTGATACTGTTATTGATCCTTCTCGTTGAATTATCCATCAAGTGTGATGCTAAAAGACAGCTCCATTTTTTGAAAGTTAATTTTGTCTTGCTTGATTCACAGGGGACTGAGAAAGTCAAAGCCCTCAGGCTCGAGTTCGGTGATGGATTCAGACAAAATATCCTTTTTCAATGTGATCAATTTGATGGTTTACAGAACTTGAGGTTCCTCAAGTTGGATCAGGCTGATATCCGGGGAAACTTTGGGGTTTGTCTTTCGAATGTAAGGTGGCTTGATTGGCGAGGGTGCCCTAAGATTTTTGACGATCAATCGCTAAATCTGAATGTGCAAAACTTGGTGATTCTCGATTTGTCGTGGAGTCAGGTTGATAGAGGCTGGAGAGGTTGGAATCTGCTTGTGGAGGTATGGTATAAATTTACTATCTCCACACATTTTTCCTTTTGACTATGTATTTCTCAGGAATGAAACAAGAACTGTTTCATGTTCTGTCAATCTTGCAGGCAAGGAAACTGAAAGTTTTGAAACTAACTGGTTGTGTCCAATTGATCGCCACTCCGAAATTTCCTGCTTCAATGGGGTTGGAAAGACTTATTCTGGAAGGTTGCTGTAGATTAGCGTTTACCAATTCATCCTTTAGTTATCTGGACGGGTTGGTTTCTCTGAATATGAAGCAGTGCAGTAGCCTCACTAAGCTGCCAAATTTGGGTTTCATGACACGTTTGGAAGAGCTGGTGATAGACGAAACTTCCATATCTCAGATTGATTTCCAAGAAGGTTCCATGGAAATGCTCGAAACTCTCAGTGCTTGCGATTGTAGAAACCTGACTAAGGTATCTAATTCGATCGGGTACTTAAAGTCTCTTGAGTATCTTGCTCTAGACAGCACTAAAATCCAAACCCTCCCGGAGTCCATTGGATCACTGAAGAAACTGAAGACACTGTCTCTGAAGAATTGTCTGAGTCTATTTCATCTTCCAAATGGAATAGGGAAGCTCGGGTCCTTGCAATTCCTAGATTTGTCTGACACAGCGATTCGGGAGTTACCTTCATCAGTTAAGGATTTGACAGCTATGAAAGTGCTCCGGATGAAGGGTACTCTCATAGAGGAGTTTCCTCAAGCTATACTGAATTTGGAGAAGTTGGAAGAGATAGATTTCTCTTTATGCCGGAGTTTGAAGGGGACTATTCAGGATCTCGACATTTGGAAATTGTTGTCTTTGACAATCCTTAAACTATCCTACACTCAGATTCGTTGCCAACGTGAAAGTTTTTGCTGCCTTCCCCGTCTGCAGGAACTCGACATCGTCGGTTGCGACATTCCTCAGAGACCACCACAGTGGTCCTCTAGTTTGATTAACGTTCCCTTGCACTCGGATCTGTCAAAGCTTGATCCCCATGTAAAGATTGAGGGAGTTGGGGAAAAGAGAAGACGAGACGAGAGAGAGAGAGAGAGTGGGAGACAGGGAGGGGAACATGGAGAAAAAGAGAGAAAGGAAAGAGGAGGAGAAAGCACGCACGGGGAACGAGAAAGAGTTTATAAAAAAGGTGAGAGTTATAAGAAAGCCACGGCCGAATTCTGAACGATGACATCAACTGGCGAATCTGTTTGTGCTCTTTATGCCGTTCCGACCGCGATTACAGTGACTCCGGTGATGGTCTCCACGCTTACATCTCAGCGGGCATGCAGGGAATATTTGATATTCACTGGTCTTTTCATCCATTAACGCTGTTAACGTTATTGTCCGATGTAATCTTTATTATTTTAACTAATTATTATGATGTTAGTATTTTAGAAAATTGTCCAAGAAATCATAAACATATTGCAGTTTTAACAATTTAATCTTGGGGTGCATTTGGTTTAGTATATTGAAAGACCATTAGGTAAATACAAAGCAGTTTAACCTAAGGATTTTGGGTAAATATAAAAGTCATTTGATAAACTACGCTTTGAGAATCAACTTTGAGAGAAATTTCGTTTAATAAGAAACATGTTT
This sequence comes from Eucalyptus decipiens, assembly GCA_014182575.1. Lineage (NCBI taxonomy): Eukaryota > Viridiplantae > Streptophyta > Magnoliopsida > Myrtales > Myrtaceae > Eucalyptus > Eucalyptus decipiens. The sequence goes on along the minus strand of CM024613.1, from coordinate 60,339,357 downwards.
AAAAAGCCATTTGATGATTAATATTAGTTTTTAAATTTTTTTGTTTAAAATTGAAAAAAATAATATATATAATTTAAAAATAATATCAAACCCTTCGTCGGTCCGGCTAAGTATGGCTACCATGCAAACCAAATCTAGTGCCAGCAACCGTTGATCGAGGTCGCCCATCGGCAAGGGCCGCCAGAGGTCACCCGACCTCGGGTAAACCTTGGCAAGGGTCACGTACTACCTGGGTCTCCTGAGGTCATGCAAGCTCCCTAGTGGCCCTCCTCAAGGTCACGCAACCCTCACTAGAGGTCGCTCAAGATCAATAGTCGCCAACGCTAAGATTTGGCTTGCTGGCGACCGTAGCCTTTCATCCTATCGGTGAAGGTTTTGGTCCTTTTTTAATTAAAAAAAATAATGAAGGACAAAATTGGAAATTTGAAGAATTTGTGAAGGTAGTTTTGGAAGGAAAAAAATGAGTTCAACATCTGGGCAAATCTGAAAGCCTAAAGTTAGTCCCTATTAGGATTGGGCTTTTAGCCTTCTCAATATTGGCTTTCAAGTGAAAACTCTTTTGAAATAGTTACCAAATGGTCCAGCATTTCCTCAAGGGACTTTGGAAACTAAAAACCTCTTAGGAGTGCTGAAGCAAATGCACCCTAGACCTTTCGATTTTAGCAATTCCCTTAAACAGTTGTATAATTTGCCAATTAAATCTATCTAGCCAATTTTCACTAGAACTCATTGATGTGAATGCCGACTGTCTTGCATGATGCAACTAACGTTAACATGGACAATTTTTAATATATTTTAATATCTTGTTGTTTTTTTCTTTCTTTCTTTTTTTTTTCCTTCCCTTCTTACTCCTCTAGTTGATCACCCGACCTCAATAATCGGCTAAAGCAAAAGATGGCGAGGTTGACATCACCTACCTCGGGTGAAGATTGCCCCCACCAACCACTAGCAAAGCTCGACCTCACTGTTGCCTGGCGAGGCTCACCCTCGCAAGAATTAACATATTAGTTGTTACATTTAATCATCGTTTCCTAGATTGTTGAGATACTCTGGGAACAACGTCAAAGATCTTACACCTCTCAATCTTTGTTGGTGAGATGATTGTTCCCGAAGCCCTTATTACCAAGCATATTGTTCCCATGATCTTTCCACTTTGATACCAAATTGATGCAATAGAAACAGGTAAACACAAGTCACTACTTGTCATGCCCCGATCCTCGAGCGCATGTCCATCTCTTGGTGGCCGTAAATTTTGTGACGTCCCAGGACACATCGCCGACCCATTCATTTTAATGCACATGCGAAAACGAAATAATACCCATGACAACAACCAACACGGGATAGGAAAGTAAGAAACATATTCACAACCAAAACATTTTAATAAATACCCCGGTTTATATATAGACTAGTCTAGAAAAGCAAACAAGCATACACGTCCTCTAGGCACTTGAATCCCCAACTGAAAACTCTAAGGTCCCCTAGAGATTTGGGTCTACCACTGCACCACTAGGAGGGTTCGTTGTACCCTTGCCAAAAGCGACTTCTAACACCGATATTGGGACCTCAAAATCCTGTAGGGGACCCTCTCTGTGTCCATTGAGCCTGCGACGGTACCATGCTTTGAATTGATGAGGTACCCCCTGGGGTAGACCCACATTGACCCAGATGATGGCCTCACAAGTTCATAGACCCAAACTCCGTGGCCCCGGGGAACAGGGATATCAGTGACCTACTCGGTAATCCTCTTGGGCTGGCCAAAACGTTCTGGAGGAACCACCATCTAAGGACCTGAAAAGATTGAGTCCACGACGGGGTGAGACAATGTCTCAGTAAGTTCACCCACTAAACTCCGATTAGGAAGGAAATACGCTTAGAGGCAGCTATACACACAAGTCAGAAGACTTACCTTGCCTCAGTTCCCTCTTGCACATCAATATAGTTCATAATCTCAACCAATCAATTCCATCAAATCAATCGTTTAATACCATCTATCAATCAATTCATCGATACGATCACTGCTCACACAAACTGAAATAAATTGTTATAGCTCTCACAAGCTAATATATAGATGGTAACTTGCAAAAGCTGATATATAGATGGTAGCTCACACAAGCTGATTTATATTATAGCTCGCACAAGCTGATATATATTATAGCTCAGCCAAGTTGATATAGTATACTGCTCTCACAAGCTAAGATATCAAAACACACATAAGCTGATATAGTATATTGCTCTCACAAGCTGACATACAATAATGCTTGCACAAGCTGACGATTCATTGCTCTCACAAGCTGACGATTTAATGTATGACACACGATAAAAATAATTGTGTGTGGATACACGGTCGGTCTGAGCCAAAATGCTATAACTTTCTTTTAAAAAATCCCACTATTTAATATAGTGCTTAAAAACATTTTTTGCGTTAAAAACCGACGCCTCAATATTTTCTGATTAAATATCAAAATTATACAATTTTGGGATAAATACCCAAAATTACAATCACCACTCAATTTGCACAAAATAACACTAAATTAAATAAATCAAGCACACCATTGCAATCAGCACGAAATTCCAGTCACCGTCTATCCCACTAATATTTCCGGAAAATAATAAATAATTAAATAAATATAAAAAATAATTCAATAAATACAATTAATTACCAAAAATGCAAACTAAGGCAGAAATGCTTACTTACTTAACCAAATGAATGGGCCAGAAAATTTCCGAACCTATCTAGATAAATAGTAAAACTTATCTAGTCTCTAATCTATCCGTTTTAACCACATAACATGCATAAACGAATAATTAAATCGTTAATCCATTTTAACTAACTTCCTAATTCATGCTTAACCTAAACTAATCACCCCTATAACGTTATTAACTCCATAATCAGAGTTTAGCAAGTAAACTCACCGGTTTAGCGATCTGGTGAGTCCATGGCGACGACAACATAGAGACTGGTGACAAACCTCCTGGCGACGACGCCAAGTGGAGACGGGACGGGCTTGAAAATGGGCCTTGAAGGCTCAGCTCTTGCTGGAACTTCTACTTCTGCTCTTGGGCTACAGGGACTGAACTGAGCTGCTTAGATGGGCTAAAACGGTGAGACGGGCTGGCGGAGGTTGCTGTGGGCGACGGCAGGTGATGGCGACTGCTCCGGCGACCTAGACGGTTGTCTGAGGAGCTCGACGATGGCTTGAGGTGACTTGAGGGATGCATCTAGGCAAGACAAGGGCACGCGGACAAGTGGAACGCCGAGCTACGCTCGCGGGCGACACGGCGGCTAGCGAGCAGTTTACGGCGGTCCTGGAAACTCCAGCGGGCGTGTGACAGCTAGGGGGAGCTACTCGATCACTCTCTGCAATATTTTTGAGCTTCTAAACACCTCTAATGGAGAAAGGTGGCTACTGAAGGAGATGGAGCCAGCTGCAAGGGAGGGGGGACCCAATAGCTATAAATATTCTTATTTTGATCATTGTTTGGCCCCCACTAGTTCTGCGCTATCAACAACCAATTTACAACCCACAAACTTCGTCAACACACCACCCAAATGGTCCAAAATTTTCCCTCTCCCATGGCCTACGAATTTTGCACCAAATTCCCCCAAATCCACTTCAATTTTCTTTCAATTGGATCTAAATCGGTCCCCATAAATTAAACCAAGGTGCCATTGTCCCATTCAACATTTTTCCTTGTCAATTGAACCAACTTTGAACTTTGAACCAAAAACGGTCCTCCGATTTTTTAACTTTGAATTTTCGCCAAAAATCTCGCTTTGCAGAAAAATCATCGGAGGGTGAGTTGATGGTTCTAAAATGAATCATGACATGACAGAACTTTCAATTTCTGAAATCGGGTTTAAATTCGTGGTTAATTTCAATCTGACACGATTTTAACGTAACCTAACCTACCGGATCACTTTTAGGAATTTTTAGTACAATTGACTAATGAACGATTATTTTCGAGCCACATTGTACATTTTTGACACATTGGCAATTCTCGGTTGTTGTGAAAATCTCAAGGTTTCAAATGCGGACATAAGATACCAAAACGACAGAAAAATCTATATAGTGTCGATCGACAAGAATTTTGCAATTAGGTTGAATCATCCACACTTAATCACATCACTCAGTCGAGTCGACCTATCTCCGGTCTCTAATCAATTTTTAACTGTACCGTAATGACCTTTGCAGACTAACACGGTCGAGCAGTCGATTTCTGGTCGAATTCTCAAATCTATTATGTTAAAAATCCCTTAACGGCTTCACTAGATAGACTAGTTATCTCGTAATTGATCAGCTTAGAGAATAGAACTATAGGTGCGTCGATAAAGAGCCTGATTCATTCAATTGAAAATAGGATTGGAAATTCAGGATGTCATACTACTCTTGAAACGCAACAGAGAAAAACTCATATAATTTTTATTAATCCAATGCTAAACTCATTAATAAAAGAGAATAATACGAAATATAGCTAGCCCAAAATTCCTAAATTCACAATGGTGATTGAAGTTATCGACTAAGTTCAAATGTTGATCACGGAGTATTGGATGCATTAAAATGATTATCTTGTTAATTAAGAAAATTTTAACGGGCATCATTGTCAGTGTATATCTTGTTGTATAACTAGGACCAGCTTATCTCAAGCACAAGCCAACACACCTTAACTCTTTAAAAATCTCAAAATTTCATATGGTTTGTATGATGTCACACCCTAAACCTTAGGCGCATGCCCATCCCTCTGTGGTCGATAAAAATTTCGACTTCCCAGGAGGCGTCGCCAACCCTTTCTTTTTAATGCACATGCGAAAGCGAATTACTAAACCCCTGACATCAACATCTTAGGATAGAAAAGCATAAAGCAGATTCACAAACAAAATATGCTTTTATATACACACTAAGTCATATACAAAAATCAACAAGCACAAGCCTACAAAAGACCAGCTCTCAAAAGAAACTGTCCTAACTGACCTACACTTTAAATCCCCTCAGCTCGGCTCCGGGTCCTCCATCCTACGGTCTTGAAAAGGAATTGAGCGCACGATGGGGTGAGATATAAATCTCAGCGAGTTCACGCTCTATACCCCGATTAGGAGGGTAATATGTCTAGAGGCATCGTAACCACACAATCATACAACCACAAAGACTTACCTCGTCTCAGATCCACCCTGCAGGTCAGCACAATTCATATACATCATGCATAAAATCGATGCACACAACAATTGAAACACCTCACTCAACTCAATATATCATAGGGGTTCCGATTATAAAGCCTAACCGTTATGACACGTCCCATACCATATCACACAATTTTGTCTCATAATTAGGCGTATCTAACTCAAACAATCATACATTCCAATTGTTAATTTCGCCCCACTAGGGTACGGCCTACTTGAAGTTCGGCAGTCTACTGGCATAACCGGGCATCGACTTTTTCCCATTGAGTATGGCTACGTCTCTCAAATACAACTTTCCCGAAGAAGCATAGGTCTATAATCTACTGTGACCCGAAACCTAATGAGTGGGTAACCCATATAGGGTAACGTCCATCTGACTCAATTGGGGAACGGGTTCTCTTAACTAACACACGACCATTCAATTTTGGCCAAGGACACTGTGCATTGCATTCAAATGTCTTAATTAAAATAGTGATCTTGACATATTTTCTTCCTTTTAAAATACCCAGTGAAAATAGTCGTGTGTGGGTATAAGGTCAACTCGACCTAGAAAAAGTGACATCTTCCAATTTAAAACCCCACTATTTTATATAGTATATAAAAATATTTTTGATGTTAAAACCCGACACCCAGGATTCTCTGAATAAATATCGAAATTTACAAATTTTGGGATAATTGACCAAATTTTCAATCAGCACTCAATTTACACAAATTAACACCCAGTTATAGAAATTAATCACACTATTGCAAGCATCACGAAATTCCGGTCACCGGCTATCCCAATCTAATTTTCAAAAAATATTTAATTAATTAAATAATTTCTAAAATTAATTAAATAAATACATTAAATGCCAAAAATGCTAACTTAGGCTGGGAATGCCTAATTAAATACTGAAACAGTCCGAAAAATTTTCAAACCCATCTAGATAAATAATACAATCTATCTAGATGCTAATTTAGCCATTCTAACCACCTAACATGCATAATTAACTAATTGAATCATTAATATAATCTAACTAACCACATAATTCCTAATTAACCTAAACTAAACACCCCTTAAATGTCATTAGCCTACTAGGTAGAGTTTAGCACATAAACTCACCGGTTTAGCACGAAAATCGGTTCACTGCGACGGCGGCCGATAAACTCTGAAGCGGCGACACCACCGGGGCTTGGAACGGGCCTAAAATCAGCCCAACACAGCTCAGCTAAGGCTGAGCTTCAGCCCTAGCTTTTGTAGGGGCTGCTGGTCGCGGCTGATCTTGGTCAGACCGGGCTGAAGTTCACGGGCTGGACTTGCGACAGAAGACGGGCTGGTTAGCAAGCTGCTGGGCCATTGATTTGAAGAAATTCGGTAAAGATGGAGCGGTGATCTTCAAACGTGAGGTAGCAGGGCTGTTTCGGTGGAGATGCACATAGAGAGAGTGAATGGTGAGGCTAAGGTGTTGCGGTTGAGGAGAACAGGCGGTGGTGTGCTGGCGTGGGGGCGGTCAAGCGGTGGAGAGGAGAATGGAGATGGTGCGGCAGAGCTTTGGTGAGCTTGATTTCGTGGCAGAGGAGCAGCGGTAGTCAACGTTGGTGGAGAAGGCGTTGCTGGAGTTTGACATGGTGGGGTCGCGGGCTTTGAAGGAGGAAGCAGCCGGAATCTTGGCCACGTGGAGTGAAGATCGGTGGTGGAAGATAAAGGCTGGTGGACGCTCACAAGTTGCAGGCATGAGAGAGAGAGAGAGAGAGAGAGAGGAGGGGGGCTTTGGGGCAACTGCAAAGAAGAAAAACAGTGTAGCTTGCTTCAAATGGAATGCTAAAAGAGACCCAAAGGCAGTTGGCTTCTGCGAAGACCGTCGAGCAATTGTCTTGGCGTGCTGGAGAAGCCGCGGGTGGGGGAGAGGAAAGTCAACAAGATCATTCATTCAATTGAATGCTTGTCCCCTATTACTTTCTAACAAGAAAATTTCACAATAAACTCAATTTGATACCAAATGTTGCACCCCCCAGCCATAGCTCCAAATTTCACTCAACTTTGGCTTCAATCCCTTAACGAAATTCCCCAATTTGATGTCCAATTTTGATGAAGAAAAAACCCGCACAATTTTTATAATTTCCCTTCACCAGGTAACTTGGTATAGAAGCCAAAATTCCCTTCAATTTGGCCCATCCAAATTTCCATTTTTTTTTAAACCGTCCGAATCGATTTTCCGTAAAAAATCTCGGGCTTGCCGAAAATTCTTCAGAGGATGAGTCGACGTTTCTAAAATAAATCGTGACATGATAGAACTTTCAATTTATAAAATCGAGTTCAAATTCGCGGTTAATTTCAATTTGAAGCAATTTTAGTGTGACTTAACCTACCGGGTAGCTTTTTGGAATTTTTAGTACAATTGACCAGTGGTCGATTATTTTCAAGCCACATTGTGCATCTTCGACACATTGGCGACTCTTAGTTGTCGTGAAAATCTCGAGATTTCAAATATAGACACAGGGTATGAAAATGACAGAAAAATCGGTCTAGTGCCATACAACGAGAATTTTGCAATCATGTGGAATCACCTACACTTTGATCACATATCTCAGTCGAATCAACCTATCTCTGATCTCTGATCGATTTTGATAATACCGTAATGATCCTTGTAGATCAACACAGTCGAGCAGTCGATTCTTGGTCGAATTCTCAAGTTTATTGCGTTTAGATTCCTTAACAGTTTCACCTGATAGACTAGTTATCTCGTGGGTGATCAGCTCAGGGAAAAGAACTATAGGTGCGTCAATGAAAGGCCCGATTCATTAAATTGAAAACAGAACCTGAAAATTCAGGATGTCAAATACCAAATGTTAAATTACTGTCTCAAGTTTGAATTTGGATTACAATTTGTTAAACCGAATTTGTTGAGAAAGATTTTCTTAAGTGGATTAGAAATCGGACGAAGAGGTTTTTTTTTTTCTTGCTTGGACTTATTTTGACTGTACAAAATAAGCAAGGGAGATATCATCTGTAGCTACAAAACAAAAAAGGGGCTCACCTATTTTATTCTATCTATTTATCTTTGTTCAAGAGAAGAAGTTACCTTTCTTCAATAGAATCCGTGTAAAGGAAAAGTAATGGTTTCTTTCTGTTGCCTGCAAAAGCCTAGTCCTCGTTGAAGTTTACATACGTTGGGCCTAGGTCAAATTTGTTGACTTGGGCACACATAAAACGCAAGGTTTTTCCCATCAGCGAAAAAGAAAAGAGCACCGCTTGAGAGAGAAGAGCCGCCCCACAAGTCGAAAGACGTATGTATGCGGAGAAAAGACGGACACTAGAGTTCTCGAGCATTTTGCTTTGAGTTTGAACATCCAGTGATTTTGTACTAGAAATTTACATTCAAGTAAGTTATTTATTTGTAAACACTCTAGGTTTGGGCTTAAATTTAAATATAAGAAACACTTGAGCGTGTGAATGATTGTAAACTCTGATTCTCTAGTTATAGTGGATTATTTGCTGTTGACTCGTTATAAATGTAGGTATTAGTACTCGGACTGAACCATGTAAATCTCTGATGCCCTTGTTATTCCTTGTTTATTTCTCTGGTGATTTTGCATTGATATAAATTGCAAAATCTTGTCATTTCTGTGTATTGTATTTTAAACACAAAATTCCACGAAACCTAAAGAGGCTAGCCTACAAAAAAAAAAAAAAAAAAAAAAGCTTCTTTTTTTTGGTAAAGGTATGTATTGTATAGACTTTACCAAAACGGATTTACAAAAAGGAGGCCCGGCACCAACAACAATCAAACACTCCAGAATACAAGCTAGTCAAAAGGAGTGTAAGGGTGCCATGGTTCCGAGGAGAAAAAAGAACCAGCAATCAACACAAAAGATCGCTAGAAACAAGCAAACAAACAGGCCGCCATCGTCAATTAAAAATAGATGGATGGAGCCCGAGCGATGTTGTAGTCTCCTTGTTCCTGGAGGTGTCAAGAACATGTTTAAAGGTAAGAGCCTTGTCCTTAATAGCCTTGAGCAAATGCTTCTTCATAGCCGGGATATAGAGGGCCTGATTCCAGAAAATAATATTGTACCTCTCATTCCAGATGAGCAAATGCTTTTTCTTTGTTTTGACATTAATTGCAAATTTCGGTTTGATTTGAGCTTAGCTAAAGAGATTAGTTGCATAGCTTGAAAGTTGGACAATAAGTCAGAGTCATGGCAAATCGGAAAGGAAAAAGTTTGAAATTATCCATTGGTAAAACAAAATAGACCCATTGGGGCATTTCATCTTGTTTGATCAACTTAAGCGTCGGCAATAGATTTGCCTCATCAACAAATTCAGATTTGGCTCTCTTACACGAATTCGATCCCATGAAGCTCCTCCTCCTCCTTGGCAATGCCAATGTCCTTGTAGTAGTCCCTTATATGGAGACACCCGCTCGCTATTTTGCCATTCTTGTCCACACAGCTCTTCTCCTCAACCGATACCCCATGCTCAAATTGATCATCAATCAACTTCACATCGTTAATCACAGAAACTGCTGTGCTTGTTGCCAATGCATGGAACTCCTACTGATCATATATTGCCATCCAAAGAAGTCCCAGGCACATCATAAAAAATCCTACCACCATTAGCTAGTTACAACTCACAGGATCTCTTCTCAATTCCACATTCTGCAACCTCAGTTCTCATATCTGTTAACTTCCTCAGATTGACCTTATCCTTATCTACACATTCATCTCCAAGTACCAAATTGCCGCCATTGACAAGTCCTATTCAAGTCCTGAACCTTGCCGGCCACTGCCTTCAATAGAAATGTGAGCATCTTCTAGATATTTTGGCAACTTTGAAATATTGAAAGCTATTAATTTTTGTGACATTTTTTTTACCGTTATCAATTTGTAACGGTTTTTGTCTGCTATTAGTATAAAATGGTTTTATAACAATTCATAATGGTTAATTAATTGTCATGTAACAACCATAAAACGACTTTTTAATGGCCAAATAACAACGTTTCATTTATTCTACATAAACTTTTCATTATTTTATAATGGCTATATAATAGTCATCTTCTTCTTTAATTACTGAGTTATTTATAACTATTTCTTAACAGCTCTATATTTCTTTTACTTATAAATAGTTACGTTGAATGTAATTGGAAAGTGATCGATATATCGAAATAAAAAAATCCCTACTTCTCTTATTCTATCTCTATTATGTATTTTTTTCCTTTATATACATAATGTTATGCAAAATAAAGAAGAAGGTGTGTTGTATTTTGGAAGGATAACCACTAGAGCCTTATGCACCGAGTTTCGTACTGCAAGGGACATAATTATTCTTAAAGATAGTGCTTGCATGCCTCAAACATTTGATTTTATTTTCTAGCCTTTTTCAATGAATTTCCAACAATAATTATTTTCATATTATTCTAATATTTTTTCCAACAATTTTATGTATAAATGCCTTATGGCTTCCAAAATTGGAATTGCTAGTGCTATCACTAATATTGGAATTGAACAAGGATTCAGAGATGGTGAAAGACAAGTATCACATATTCTTATGCGGTTTGTCATGGGACATTACCGAGCATTAACATAAATGAGCTTTTGGTCATTTTGGTAAGGTTATTGAGTTTCAAATAAATAAAAAATTTGGAAACTTCGAGTTAATGCCTGAAGGGCATAATTTTCATATTGGCATGCTGTTTTGACCTCTTGAGGAATCATCATCCCATAGGTCAAGATTCTTTCATTCTAATATTTGAGATTTGATGTCACGTAAGCAGGTTTTTGTGGTCTCTTCAAATTTGATTGATCAAGTTAAACATATTCCACAAATTTGTGTTTTTATACTTTTTACGGAGGATGCTTACAAGTGTTGACACTTGATTTTTAGTTAGCATGTAAAAAAGGTAAAAAAAATCGAGATTCGGGCTTTTGATCACGATAGAGCCCGATTCTCAGCTAAAAAAAGTGTCATTTTTTTGTTTGTTTCTTTGATATTGTTGTTTTTAAGCAATTTCCAACTTATTTTTGAGAAAAACCTAAAAAATCAAACGGTTAACTTTAAGGTTAACTATTTGGTCAACTCTTGATAAAAAATCAACCCCAGATAAAAAAAATTGACATTTCACTCAAAAAAATGCCATTTAACTATAAGTTCATTCTTCTTAAATCAATTTCTCAAAAATCCAAAGATTTGGCTCAAAAATCAACATTTTAGGAAAAGTCAACTAAATGGTTGACTTTTGGTCAAATCTTTGACAAAAAATTAGAAAAATCAACAATGTACAAAAACATTTCTTTTAGTATCAATTTAATTTTTTTTGGTTGAAAGTATCAATTTAATTTGTATGTTGAAAATTTTGCAAAATTTGATCAAGAGCCTTGTTTCCCCAAATTTTTCGGATTTAGGTTCTAAATCTACAAAAAAATAAAATTACTTTTATTTTAGTCATAATTAGGTATAGTTCTATGTTTGACATTTGGTTTAAGGATTATTCATAAATTCACTCGTGTGCTCAATTTTGCAAATTACTATGTTGAAAGAGAAATCGCCATTTTAAGCCTTAATTAGAGAGTCAAAATTGATTCTTCATGAGTTGTGAACGGATGATTGTTTTCTACTCATTTTCTTAAGATAAATCCAATTCTAAAGTCAATTTCAAGAAATTTGCATTAGACTTTCCCGATTTGGGCGATTCCACTTTCTTGAAGTTTAGAAAGCCGAGCCATTGAGCTTCAATTGAATAAATTTGAGTTGACCCATTCAAGACTAAGGTTCAATTACATGAATTTAGGTCCAATTTTAATATTAGACCCTAATTCATTTTTGGCCTAAGTTTCAACACTCCAATTTAAAGTCAATTTGAATAGGTGATCTTACATATGGGTAATTAGTTGGATAGTAATTGGGCACGATTTCAATTAATTTGTGATTTTGGTCAATGAATTGCAAAATTGTTCATTTTAACCCTTTAGGCTCAATCTTAAGTAACCATGGTTTTGGTCCACTGCTTTTCACAATAGTTACTTAGTTAACTCAATAGAGGATCCATAGATCATGTTTATGAAGTTTAATTGGCTTAATTGAATTGAAATTAGATAATTTCTCCTCAAATCGAGCAAGTTTTCTCTTCAATTTGATCCCTCCAAATTGTATAAATTTTGAACCCACAAGGGCCACAAGTGTGTGAATAAGCAAGAACTGATCAAAACCGATCAAAAGTCAGTGTTTTATACTCGATACGGCCATTATGAGTTCATTGTAATGCTATTCAGTTTGACGAACGCCCCAGCTACTTTTATGGATTTGATGAACCGAGTGTTCAAAAAATATCAGGATCAGTTTATGATCATGTTCATCGATGATATTCTGGTATATTTGAGGAGTGATGAGGAGCATGAAAGTCATTTGAGAATGGTACTGCAGACTCTTAGGATTCATGGACTGTACGCCGAGTTCAGTAAGTGCAAGTTTTGGTTGACTCGTGTTGCGTTCCTAGGTCATGTGCTGACCATTTAATTTGGTCTTGGAGGATACGAGATCTATAGTGATGCGTCATTCAAAAGACTGGGTTACGTGCTGATGCAACATGGTAGAGTTGTTGCATACACCTCCTGTCAGTTGAGACCTCATGAGCATAATTACCCGACACACGACTTGGAACTCGCAACGATCATTTTCGCTCTGAAGATTTGGAGACATTACTTGTGTGGAGAAAGATTCCAAATATTCACTGACCATGAATGTCTCAAATACCTATTCTTTCAGAAGGAGTTAAATATAAGACAGCGTTGCTGAATGGAACTCCTAAACAAGTACGATTGTGATATTCTATATCACTCGGGAAAAGCAAATAAGGTCACTGATGCTTTGAGTCGAAAGTCTTCAGTCGTGCATATGCTGGTTAAGGAGTGAAATTTAATTGAGAGAGCTCGAGATTCGGTTTTCAAGTTTGAGGTAGGTCACATTTTGAATCTTATGGCTACCGTCAGAATTGAGCTGGATGTGCAGATAAGGATCAAATTGCTTCAACCAACAAACCCAGATGTTCAGAAGATTCTGCAAGAGGATACCGATAAGAGGAAGGCTGACTTTCAAGTTTCTAAGGATGGAACGCTGAGGTTCCGAGGACAATTGTGTGTACCTGACGATGCTGAGCTTAGAGAGAAGATCTTATCAGAAGCTCACTGTAGCAGTTACAGCATTCATCCTGGTAATACTAAGATGTATTAGAATCTGCACCAACACTACTAGTGGTCTGGTATGAAAGCAGACATCGCCAAGCATGCCGCCAAGTGTCTGACGTGTCAGCAAGTGAAAGCACACCATTGTAAGTCGAGAGGACTTCTGCAACCTCTCGAGATCCCATAGTGGAAATGGGAGCATATCACGATGGATTTCGCAATAGATTTATCGAGGAGTCAGAGAGGTAATGATTCCATTTGGGTAGTGGTCGACAGATTGACAAAGTCGACTCACTTCATTACAGTACGAAAGGACCTTCATCTAGATAGGCATGCAGAGATGTACGTGCGTCAGATAGTTCGTCTACATGGAGTGCCGGTGACAATTACCTCAGACCGAGACCCGAGGTTCACAGCTGCTTTTTGGAAGAGTTTGCAGGCTACTTTAGGGATGAAACTGTAATATAGTACAGCATATCATCCTAAGACGGATGGCCTGTCTGAGAGAACAATTTAGACCCTCGAAGACATGCTATGAGCTTGCGTGTTGGATTTTAAGGAAAGTTGGGAGGAACAACTTCATCTTGTCGAGTTTGCCTACAACAATAGCTACTGGCAAAGCATTCAAATGGCTCATTTTGAAGTGTTGTATGGCAGAGCGTGCAGAACGCCAGTATGTTAGGATAAAGTTAGGGAGAGAATGATTACAGGCACAGAGTTGGTTCAGCAGTCAGTGGATGCAGTTGTAGTCATTAGGTGTAGATGAAAGACTGCTTAAAGCCGGTAGAAAAGCTACGCAAATAAGTGCTAGAGACAATTGGAATTCCAAGTTGGTGATCACATTCTTTTGAAGGTGTCACCAATGAGGGGAACTTCACGCTTTGACAAGAAATGAAAACTGAGCTTGAGGTACGTAGGTCCATTTGAGATTCTAGAGAAAATCCAGATCCTAGCGTATCGTCTTGCCTTATCGCCAAGGTTGACGTAAGTGCATGACGTCTTTCATGTGTCGATGTTAAGGAAGTTTGAGCCTAACTCGACCCATGTGTTTAATTTTAAGGAATTGGACGTGGACGACAGAGTATCGTACGTTGAAAGCTCGGTTCAGATTGTGGATCGGAAAGAACAGGTTTTGTGCACCAAGACCATCCCATTGGTCTAAGTGGTTTGGCAACACCACGGCACTAAAGGAGCAACTTGGGAGAGTGAAGAGTCGATGGGACAATTGTACCCCCACCTTTTTGCTTAAAGTATTGTAATGGTTTAAATTTCGAGGACAAAATTTTTATAAGAGGAGAAGAGTTGTGACATCATAGAATTTCAATTTTATTTTCAATTAAATAAATCGGGCTTTTCATTGAGGCGCCTATAGTGCTATTCTCAAAGCTGATCACTCCTAAGATAACTAGACTATCTGAGGAAGTCATGAAAGAATTTTAACACATTATACTTGAGAATTCGACTAAGAATTGACTACTCAACCGTGCTCATTTGCAGAGATCATTACGGCATAGTAAAGATTGATTAGAGATCAGAGATAAGTCGGTTTGACAGAGATGTGTGGCTAAACATGGGTGATTCCACCAATTTGCGAAATTCTCGTCGACCGGCACTAGGCGATTTTACGTCGTTTTGATATCCTGTGTCCGTATTTGAAACCTCGAGATTTTCACGATCACCGAGAGTCGCCAATGTGTCGAATAAGAGGTTCATTGTGGCTCGAAGAAAATCGACCATGGATCATTTGTACTAAAAGTTTTTTAAAGTTACCCGATAGTCTATGTCACGCTAAAATTGCGCCAGATTGAAATTAACCGCGAATTTGAATCCGATTTCAGAAATTGAAAGTTCTATCATGTTACAAGTCATTTTAGGAACGTCTCATCCTCTGAAGATTTTTTCTGCAAACCAAGATTTTTGGCGAAAAGTCGATATAGGGCCGTTTTCCATCGGAAAATTCAGGGGATCATTTTTTATCGTGAAATTGGGATGCAAGTAAGTTCTATTGGCAGGAAAAAATGCCAATTTGATCAAGGATGCGATGGTGGAATTTATAGAGCTCGAATTGCACCAATTCAAGAAGGAATTGAATCCAAATTCAAGGAAATCACTTCAAAATTCGTAGCCCCCTTGCCTCAACCTTTCGCTCCTCCCAATGGCTTCTAGAGGAAGATTTGGAGCTGGAAATTGGCTGAGGAAACCGGTTGGCATGGTGGACATCACCAAGGGGACAAGGAGATAGAAAGCCAGACCAAGGTGGCCCCCTCAACTTTACTTGTCTCCCTTCTTCCCCCCAACCGGTCGAGCCCTCCATTTTCCAGTAGCTTGAAGACTTCAAAATTCTAGAGAAACTGCAGCTGAGTCCCCTCCTCCATCGAGTAGCCCTGTTCGACCGCTTGGAGCCACCGCGTCGCTGTCATGCCTAGCTGCGAGTTCCACGTGCCAAGCTGCTCGTCCACGCGTCCTTGGCCGTTGTTCCGCCTCTGCCGTGACCCTGAATTGTTCGAACCTCTTTCGCCGTCGCCGAAGCCGCCTGGTTGCTCCTTGAGCCACCGGAAGCCCACAATAGCCATTCACCATCTGCCTTGGTTGTTTCCAGCCCAACCAGCCATCGTCCAGCCATCTTCGGCCCCCAATCAGAACCGAAGCCCATGGGTCTCCCTTGCACTGTTTGGCACACTTTGGCGCCCTTCCGAGCCTTGAAAGGTGCACTCGCTTCGAAGTTTGAGGACCGGCTCCACATCCCTGTCATAGTGGTCCCATTGGATCGCTAATCCAGTGAGTTTACTCACTAATCCTTGCTTAGGAAGTTAATGATGCTTAATGGTTGATTAGTTTAAGTTAAGTATGGTTTAGGTGGTTAATTATAATATATTAGCAATTTAATGATTCGATATTGCATGTTAGGTAGTTAAAGTAGTGCAATTAGTAAGTAGATAGTTCTTAGTATTTATCTAGATAAGTTCGAAAATTTTTCGGGCTCGTCTTAGCTTTTAATTAGGCTTTTCTGGCCTAAGTGTGCATTTTTGCTATTTATTGGTATTTATTAATTATTTTTTTGTAATTATTTAATTAAATATTATTTTCTGAAAATTAGATCAGGATAGCCGGTGACCAGAATTTTATGCTGATCGCAATGGTGTGATTTGTAATTTTGGGAAATTTATTCCAAAATTTATTAATTTCAGTATTTAATTAGAAAATCACTAGGTGTCGGTTTATAGCGCCAAAAATGTTTTTATCAACCATATAATTAGTGGGAGTTTATAAAGTAGTGATATTATATTTTTTGGCAGAGGCCAACCGTGTATCCATGCATGATTATTTTTTATCGAGTATGATAAAAGTGGTGAAATAATTGGTTGGGTAGAATGATATACTATATCAACCAAAGGGCTTTGATATATCATCTTAGAGTAAACAGTATACCCTAAGTATCGCACAGCTTTGGTGAGCAATTAAGTCTCGCACAAGTTCGATGAGTAATTTAGTGTCGCATAGCTTTGGTGAGCATTAGCCGCATACTATATCAGCTTGAGGGCTTGATATATCAGTTTAGAGTGAGCAGTATACGTGGTTGTTAGCTTCTAGCGAGCTTTTCTATCTATATTTAGCTTAGGGTGAGCAGTCCTTGATGTGATCAGACTTTATAAATAGTATTGAATGGAATGGCCGAGAGATGGTCTTGATGACATGGAATTGACTGGTTCGATCGATCGATGATTCAATCTGATTTGATGCTTTGATCTATCGAAGTGATTCGTTGAATTTATAAATTATACTAATTTGTAGGAAGGAATGGAGGTAAAGGTAAGTCTTCTGACTCGTGTTTGTGCTTAGATAGCCTTGGGGCATATTTTCTTCCTAATTGGGTCTTATGGGGTGAACGTTAGGGGGTGAACTTGCTAAAACGTCGTCTCACCCCGTTATGGGATAACATTTTCAGATCCTTAGATGGCAGCTCCTCCTAAGCATTTTAGCCAACTGAAGAAGGTCACAGAGTAGAGGTGTTATATTCCACTTCATGGGGACCCTAGGGGATGGGAGTATGAACTCGTGAGGTCCATGGTCTGAGTTGATGTGGGTCTACCCCATAAAGTACCCCATTGATACAGATCATGATACCGTTAGGATAGGAATGAACTAAGGGCCCCATATTGGAATCTGAGATACCTCTATATGTATTGGAGGTTGCTTTTGGGAAAAGCACAGCGGATCCCCCCGATGGTTCGGTGGTAGACTCGGATCTTTCAGATCCAGGGACTCCAATCTATTCAACTGAAGGCTCCAATAAGGATGAGGATCTGTCGTTCTAGGAACTCCCTTGTTTTGCAGACCTTTTATTTATATTGAATAGTTTGTATGAAACATGGTTTGATATGTATATAAGTGTGTTGTGGCTTTTGAACATAAAAATTGTGGCCTTACCTTTTTGTCCCATCTTGTTGTTGTCCAAGGAAATTATTGATTTGCTTCCACATGTGCATTTAAAATGAAAAGGTCGGCGATGCGTCCTGGGACGTCGCTATTTAATCGATCAAAGAGGGATGGGCACACGCTTGAAGGATTGGGGCTTGACAAGTATAATTTACGCTAATTAATAAATAATTAAATAAATTACATTTAATTAAATAAATTGCAAAATATTTAAATTAAAACACATAATTAAATTAACATAAGCTAACCGGGCTAACTTAATTGAACTAACTAATTAACCTAACTAAGCTAACTAATTTAATCTAATAGGCTAACTAAATACCCTAACTAATCCACCTAACTACTAGCTAGCCTAACTAAATAGTCTAACCAACTAGTTGAGCTAACTAAATTGCACTAATCTTTAATTAAGGCTAACTAATCTCCCCAAGCCTCAATTAAGCCAAATTAATCTAACTAAGTGCAATTAGCCCCATAATCAAAGATTAGAATGCTAACTCATCGAATTAGCGAATAAACGGGTTCATGACGATGACGGTGCGATGGCGGTGAATTCCCGTGCCTACGACGACTCCAAAGGAGGCCTGAAAGACACTAAAAATGGCCCCACAAGCCTTTGCCCTCAAGCTGAGACTCGGTTATGTGGCTGGCTGGAAGACGTGGTTGCGCTTGGCCGAATGGTTGGCTGAGGTGGCTGGCAGAGTCAGATAAGGGAAAACAGCGAGGGGCTGGCGACTAGAGCGGTGCAAGCGAGCGGGTGATGGTTGCGACTAAGGTGGTGAGGCAGCAACAGGGCTGGCAGATAGTGCACAGGTGATCAAACTTGCCCGCGAGGACGGGCACGACTAGAGTTGGTCGTAGGCGAGCTTATTGGTTTAGCTGTTCGGCAAGGGACTGGTAACTAGCTAGTGGAGGTTCTGTGTTGCAGCAAGAAGATGGAATGAAAATGGAGAAGAAGTGCTAAGGAAAGAAGAAAGCAAAAGGAAGCAAGGCTATTCTGCTGGAGAAGGAGCTGGTCGAACGATCAAGGGGAAGGGAGAAAGGAAACCAAGGTGGACAAGAGGCCTTCAAAGTCCTTTATCTGGCCAATAGCCTTCCAAGACAAATATCCAAGTACTCAAGTGGTTTAACCCCAAAGTCTTCTGCCCAAGCTGTCCAAGCCTCCTCCACAAGCCAATTCCTTCACAAATCTTCACCAAATGAACTCAATTTGAAGGTCAAATGCAGTCAGCCAGCATCCTATACGAATTTGCACCCAAATTCCTTCCAAATCCTCACTGATTAAACCAAATTGGCCTCCAAAAATACCAACTAAGGTGCTCGTACGAATTTCCATAATTTCCCTCACAAACTAACTCACTTTGAAGGCCAAACATCTACTTAAAAATGCCCCTCCGAATTTCCACCATTTTAATTTGCCGATTTTGATTTTTCCACCAAAATTTTGGGCTCGCTGAAAATTCTTCAAAGGATGAGACGATGTCCTAAAGATAAATTGTGACACGCTCAAACTTTTGCTTCCTAAAACAGAGTTCAATTTCGTGGTTAATTTCGACCAGACGCAATTTTAGCGTGACCCAACCTATCTGGTAGCTTTTAGGGATCTTAGCGCGTTTGACCCGTGGTCAATTATTTTCGATTCATGTTGTGCATCTCCAACTCATAGGCGACTCTCAGTTGTCGTAAAAATCTCAAAGTTTCAATCATAGACATCAAGTACAGAATCGATAGAAAAATTGGCTTAGTGCCGTTCGACACGAATTTTGCAATCAGATGAAATCACCCACAATTTAATTACGTGCTTTTGTCAAATCGACCTATCTTCGATCTCTAATTGATTATAACGGTGCCATATTGACCCTTGTCGATTAGCACGGTCGAGCAGTTAATTTCTGATCGAATTCTCAAGTCTATTGTGTTTATATTCCTTAACGGCTTCACCTGGTAGATCAATTATCTCATGAGTGATCAGCTCAGAGAAAAAGACTATAGGTGCGTCAATGAAAAGCCCATTTCATTTAATTGAAACAGGGTTTAAAATTCAGGATGTCACACAATTCCATTCAAACGTGATTTTTATGCCATTTATTACTGACATATGTCTCGGGTTTCCCTTGTTCATATAAAAACTGGATGAGTTGTTCGAGTTCCTTTCTTTTCTGTTTTTTCATATCATCTTTTTATTTTTTATTTTTTATATCTTTCTAGTATTACACAATAGATTTATTGCTTTCCTTGGTTGTTTACTTACTATTTTGCAATTACAATTCGATTAATTGCTTTTTTTTTTTTTCATTTTTCTTAGAAATAAAATGACATGAAAATGGTCATCCACGCATGATAGCTAGCTTAAGATAAAATGATCTTGAAAAAGTTTTTAAAAAAAATGCATGAACACCTTAGGGAACACGACATACTATTAGGTACCAAAACGCCGGTACTAGAAACATTAGCATAGCCCAAGTCTCTGAATCTAGAAATCCGGTTGCATAAGAATCGAGGGATCACTCCCAACCCTCAATTAAGTTTTCTAGTCAATCCCAAAAAATGAGATTAGTGGCAACTTTGGTTTTATTTCTAGGTTATTTTAAACAATTAGCCTGAATAATTGAACCCGTCACGAGGGTTATGAGCCTTGGTAAAGGCTCACCACAATTTCGCATACTTGATATGGCAGTACCCCAAAGGATGAAGTGATGCCATGCTTATGGGCAACACGTACTACTGAGAAGGCTATCTTAGTAAAGATACCCTGAATTCCGATATCCACACCTAACCTCCTTTCTCAATGTGCGTCGCCCGTGTGGGTATGGATCGCACACTCCACTGTCATGTGGGATACGAGATTGGGAGAGCTTGCAACCATGTGTGAGGGAACTCACAAGAGGTTTTCCTAGAAGGCGAGGTGATGGTGCCTCTGTGGATGAAATCATGAGGGAACTCTCATGGTCAAGTATCCCCTAAATCCAACGTTTCTTCCCTTCCTCTCCCTGAGGGCCGAGTGGCAGCGAGATCGGATCGTGACCAAAATTTTTCAAACTACCTATTTAGAAAAATCTTCAACATGGCATTGTGATTTTGTGTGGCTTGTTAAAAAAGAGAAAAGATAATGAAGACTGAAAAGGGGGTAAAGAAATCTGGCTAGTCTTTCTTTAATATATATTTATTTTTATTTTGGGAGCTTTAATATCTATGTTTGTTTTTTCAATAGAAAGTTGGACGTGAGTAGGTGTTTTCTCTCTAAAGTTCGTGCTTATTTTAGTAATCATGCATCTACGATTGGAAACTTGGGCACTCATCTGTTATTAAAAATAGTTATCATTGGCCCTTAATTCTTCATAATCTCTTGCTAAAATTGGTTTAAAATTAGATGTGCATTCATGAAGCCAGTTAATAAATGTTTTTATCTACCATTTAATTTTTCCTTGGCTCCACCTCCACGTAATCTTATTGAGCTTGCCCATGTTGGACCAATTAATGTATAATTGTTTTCAGTGAAACAATGGATGCTGTCATGTGGAATTTCTATGTTTTACCATTGAAATTATGCTCTTGTTACGTTATATCATTGTGTCTATAAATTCTGAAAACATGTGTTATTAGACTTTGAAACAAAATTCTATAGGTATGTATTGGTTATTTGCTTTTTTCCCCTCGTTTACCTACAGTCTAGTTTTTGGATAATTTTTAATCCACTCAACCAGTTTCATGTCCTCACAGTGTTATCTTGTCATTCTTGGGTATATACTAGAGTGTATACAATCAAGTATGTGTAGAAATTAGCTTGTGTTGGTATGTAGTGGCATGTCTTTATACATGCTTGCTTAGGAGTGCAGTGTGGGCCTCTGTCTATGTGTATATGCTCAAACATGTGTTGGTATTTGCTTCATGGCAAAGTGTATTATTGATGAATACGCGAAAATGTGATAATGCTCTCTTATCCACGCATATATAGAACTTCTCTGGCATTAAAATGGTGGCAAATTATTTCCTTCTTGATGACGTGGAATTATGCCTGATAGAAACAAGAGGGGAATAATTGATTTATGATATTCTTCGGTCAAAAATGGCAAATATTAGGGTGGATCATTAATCAATTGAATAGCTGCCGCCCATGTATTTTTTCAGCTTGGGGTTGCTAAACCGGTATCTCTCTGAATTGTTATTAATAACTTTTCTAGCTAGATTAGCGTAATTGACGATTTCATGAGTATGCTTTTCACATCCTGCCTTTTATGATATTTTCATATGTATTTTTCATAGTTCACGTTTCAGTTATTCAAACATTGCTTAAAGAGTGAAAATCTATTATGAGTTTTACATGAACAATGTTTTTTGTAAAAACATTGTTGGCATTATATTTATGAGCATCAGAATTTTAGTCCAAACATTTTTCATTTCAAAACTGTTGTGAGCCTAATCCTAAATTTGTTAGATTCATACTTATGTTTAAAACATCAAAAGAGGTTTATATTTTGTAATAGCTGTGAAATTCATGGGTTAAAGAGGGTAATGTTTCTTCTACAACGATCAATTTTTTAATGTATAATTTTCGACATAGTTATGAAATAGCTTGCATATTTAAATAAGTTACACATTCTGTGATGATTATGCATTGTTGATACATTTTTTGGTAGTTCGTATTTAAAATTGAGAGGAAGATTTGCATAATCATAATTGCACTTAATTGCGGTTATTATGTGGATTCATTATTCATTTTGGGTTTCTATTAACACTCAGAGTCCTGGTTAACATTTTAGGAGCAACATATACTGTCGAAACATGCAATGTTCTTTGTGGGAATATTTACTTTGCCAATTTATGTTTAATGTCCATTCATGCATGATGATAATTAGAGACTTGATTGGTTATTACACCGGGAAGGAGAATCTCCGTTTGTGATTGCTATGGAGATGGAACTTGAATTTGATTATTTGCACCCGTAGCCAATAGTAGATCTAAATTAAATAAGTTTGATGCCTTTTGTGAAATACTTAATTACATGATGATTGCTATCAAGTATATGGTATTTTGTATAGTGGATTTCACATTGTATTAGAATGATATATTGATGCTAACTAAATATTAGATTCATATGAGACAAAATCAACAAGTGGCTATGTGTTCACCTTTGTTGAGTTGTTGTAATTTAGAAATCAACCAAACAAAAATTGTAGGGGAAATGACAATCCTACTAAACCAAAAATTGACCTCGTTGAAGCAAACGATCTAATGACGTAATTGTTGTGGTCATTTATCAAGCCAATATTATGGCCAACATGAAAGAATGGATAATAGACTAAGGTGCTACCAAGCATGTGTGTGCAAATTTCCTCCTTCACTTCAGCAAGGAGGAGAAGAGAAGAAAATATTTATTTTGTTAGTTTGAGAACTACTCCTTGAAGAAAGGGAAATTCTTCTCAAACTTATATCTAATGATAAGGCTAAGTAGTTGATAAACTCTATGATGGTTTTATATGAGATGGGCTTAAGGCCCGTCCGTCCATGTTGGGCCTAAAAGCCCGGCCCACGAGATTAGGGCCCATGGATGAAGGGGTACGTTGCTATTTTTTGGAGGCACGTATATAAAGGGAAGAGAGAGAGGGAGAACGCACCTTTTGGCATAAGGTACGTATGTTTCCTCTCCCTCTCTCCCTCCAAAAAGAAAACAAGCGCTCAAGGCGATGTCGTCTTCCCTTCAAGGCCAATCGACGTCATCGGATCGAACGGGATCAGAATTTCTTCCTCGATTTTCAGCATTGGTGTTTAATCTGTGGCTAACAAGATACGCTCGAATCCGCGGTGTGCTTTAGGATCGGTGATACGTGATTTTCCCGGGCTTCGCTTCCGCATTCGTTTTAGGGGTTTGATTTAGTGTCGAATCCGGTTTTTGGGGATCCGTTCTTCCCTACATTGGTATCAGAGCCCTAGTACACGTTTTCCTGATCGGTTTGATGTTTTTTGATTGATTTTTCACGAAAGTAATTCGGCCGTACGGATTGGGGCGAGAAATCCCGACACCCGAGCACTATTCGTCCTTTTTTCTGAGTTTCCATAAGTCGAAATCAATTTCTGAAGGCACTGGGAGAAAGGGCTCGTCGAGATGAGTCCGGCGACAAGTCGTGCGTTGCCGGGCGACGCCGCACGCACCCACACG
Organism: Eucalyptus decipiens; assembly: GCA_014182575.1. NCBI lineage: Eukaryota > Viridiplantae > Streptophyta > Magnoliopsida > Myrtales > Myrtaceae > Eucalyptus > Eucalyptus decipiens. The sequence continues at coordinate 60,315,430 of CM024613.1, read as the reverse complement.
CGCGGCCGGAAGCCCCTGCGCGTGGGCGCGATGCGCCCGAAGCGTTGGCAGTAGCCAGTGCATGCGCCACACTTGCCAGTGGCGAACCGGCACGTGCGCGCCGGCGGCTGGCGAACCGGCGCGTGCTAACGTCATTGTGACGTAAGGGTAACCGCTGGGCTGACGTCATCGATGACGTCATCGCCGACAACCGTTGGCCGGCCGGTCACCGGTCGGCGACCCGACCGGCGAGCCGACCCGACCTAACCCGCGCGGAGGCTTGGCGCGTGCCGCGCACGCGCGCGGCACATGCTGGTCGGTTCGACCAACCCGGCCCGGCCGGTCCGACAGGCCCGACCGGTCCAACCGGTTCGACCCGCGCGCCCGTCCACCCGACCCGTTGACTGACCGTTGACCGTTGACCCGAAAAAAAAAAAAAAGGAATTTGTTTCTTTTTCAATTATATTTGTGTGGGTTATAGGTAATCCATTTTTTTATTCTGCATTTGTTGCATGAATCATGGAAAATTATGTATTTTCCTCTATGTACATTGTGGATTATAAGTGATTCAATTATAGCTCTGCATTTGTTGCAGGAACTATGATGCGTTATGCACGGATACCTGCAATCCCGAGAACGGACTAGGGAAATGCAAGACTTAAAAAGGCTGATGACAGAGTTAGCTGATTATCGGTGGCATGACGGTGATTTAGTATCACATGTGGTCGGGGGTCAATCGGATGATATAGGAAATGATCGGAATGGTTATCTTATCCCGGATTTTGAGAAGGTGCCGGCTTTGATGAACACTCTTCCACCTGAATGGCAAGCAGTGTTAGATCGGTTATGGGAGGTCAACGTGGTCCCGGGTTATAGGAGGCTCGTGGAAGCTTTTGCAAGAGAGTACTATAGGATTGAGTTGGCCAAAACTTCAACCCTTAGATTGAGCGCCACATGGCACAGAGTGAATGCGCCTTGGTGGCGACATGACAGCTCTCCAAAAGTTTTTCCAAGGTTGGCAAATGTGCCTTCAAATTTCTTAGATATTTTGACTGATAGATTAGAAGGGACATTCCCTATTTATTTCTTAGATTAGTTTGAGATGGTTTTGGGTGTGAATATCATTTTTTTTATATGTTGATATTTCTTTGAATATATTACTTAGTGTAATGGATAGTTGTATTATGTGAAAGCATTGTTATTCTATTGGTTGTTAGATATTATTTGCTTTCTGTTATTGTTGACTGTTGTGGGTAATTCATAGAAGTTTTGGTAACTTCATAGAATTTCTTTTGCATGAGAAAATTATCTTAATAATAATTTTGAATTAGGATTTTTGGAGGATGATTGGAAACATAGTGACCTTTTGATTCTGAAACCTTACTTGAAATTATTCATTGATATGATGGAGTGCATGCAAAGCGGATGCATAAATCATATGCATTAATTGTTCGTGCATATATATCTGATGTGTTCAGATCGATGCTTTCAGCAACTAAGAACGTAATTGCTGATATGAACGGCAACAATTGTGAAATATTGAATATGAAGATTCAATATGTGCTGGAAAAGCAAGAAGCACTAGAAGCTCTTGACCATATTATGGAAGATCTTGAGGATGATGTGCGCCACCTTGAACTAGTAGAGGACCACCTAACGGCATTTGAGCCGAAAATGGACATTTGCAATGCTGGTTCTAGCTCAGAAAGGGCTTTGAGCTCTAAGCGCAAGCGTATTGATTCGTTCAATATGTGGGAATGCAAATAATCAAGTCCTTATTGCAAGAAATCAAGAGTTAACCAACACATGAGAGGAAAACGTCCTCAAGTGAAGAAAATGTCAAGGGTAAGGTGTTACAATTGTGACAAGAAAGGTCACTATACTCGCAACTATTGTGAGCCGAAAAAGGTAAACACCTCTTGTACATTTGAGAACTTTGCTTATGTGTCAAGTTCTGCATTATTGGCTGAATCCAACCCTTTGTAGACTGTAGATTCAAGAGCGACAGACCATGTAGCGAAGGATAGAGAATCCTTTGTGGAATTCCGACGAATACCAACTGGAACTAAGAAGATCCATGTGGGAAATAGCTCCAGAGCTGAAGTTAAAGGGATTGGCACTTGCCAATTGAACATGCGTGATGGACGCACCTTGTTCCTACATGAAGTTCTATATGCTCTGGAGATTCGTCGAAATTTAGTATCTGTTCTGTTGTTGGTTAAGCTTGGTTTTGGTATGAACTTCCATAATAAATGTGTAGATTTGTATTTGGATACAAACTACTATGGTTGTGGTCACTTTCTGGATGGTTTTATTGTACTAAATGTTGACTGTGATGATGTCAATGTTTGTTATTCCCTTATTTCACGTCTTCTATTTTATATGATAATGATGTGAATATGTAATATGCTAGACTTTGTTATATTGGCCAACAACGTATGAATAGACTAGCCAAAGAGGGCTTGTTGGGCAACATTGAAAAAGTCGATTTGCCCAGATGTGAGCATTGCCTAGTAGGGAAAACGACAAGGAAACCATTTCGAAAAAATAAAAGAGCTGAATTTCCTCTGCATTTAATCTATTCTAACGTCTGTGGTTCAATGAATGTGAGAGGAAGGCATGGGGCTGTTTATTTCATCACTTTTATAGATAATTATACTCGATTCGGATGTCTATTTGATTTCTCATAAATCTGAAGCATCAAGTTGTTTCAAAAGATTTATGAACTTGGTAGAAAATCAATTAGACAATAAAATAAAAGTATTGAGATCTGATTGAGGTCAAGAATATTTATCTGATGAGTTCAGAAAATTATGTGATGAAAAAGGAATAGAAAGACAGTTGTCTATTCCATATACTCCTCAACAAAATGGTGTTGCAGAGAGAAGAAACATAACCCTATTGGAAATGGTTAGGTCCATGATGGCGCATGCTAACTTACCTATCACTTTTTGGAGTGATGCGTTGTTAACTACTGCCTGTATACTTAACCGGGTGCCTTTCAAATCAGTTACTTCCACTCCATATGAGTTATGGACAGGTAGAAAACCAGACTTAAGTTTTCTTGAACCATGGGGTTGTACTGCCTATACTCATGAATCCCCTCACAAGTTTGGGAAATTGGGTCCCAAAGGAAAGAAGAGTATTTTAATGAGATACTCCGAACACTCGAAAGAGTATGTGTTCATAGGTGAGCAGGAAAGTGGGAGTATAACTAAATTTGAATCACGAGATGTCACATTCTTAGTGGATGGATTTACTAAGAAGGGCAAAATAGGGGAAGATTACTCTTTATTTGAAACCTTGGATCAAGATAATGATATTAGTGGAGTTCGTCCAAGTGGGAGTAATATGAGAAATGATGAATTGGATTCAACTCATTCTCAATTACAACCACATGATGAGACAATATCATCATTATCTAATCCTAGTGGGAGCATAATGGGCAATGATGTGCTAAGTGTACAATCTCCCATATGGCGAACAAGTTGCCAAAGTATTCCCCGTCGACATTTTGACATTGAAGGGGAAACTTTTATGGTTGCTCCACGAGATGAGAATGAGCCAAGAAATATTAATGAGGCTCTAAATTGCCCTAATAAGGAAAAATGGATTCATGCAATGGAAGAGAAAATGGAGTCAATGAAGTCAAACCAAGTCTGGGAATTGGTTGATCTTCCAAAAGGACGCAAAGCTATTGGGAACAAGTGGGTTCTCAAAATAAAGCGAAAGGCTGATCGCTCGATAGAAAGGCATAAGGCTCGTATTGTGGCGAAGGGGTATAATCAACAGGAAGAAATTGATTATGAAGGTACATTTTCTCATGTAGTGAGATTTACCTCGATTCACATTATTCTGGCAATAATGGTTAGTATGGATCTTGAGTTACATCAAATGGATGTAAAGACTACTTTCCTCAATGGAGAATTAGAGGAAGAAATATATATGGGACAACCTGTTGATTTCATAGTGAAAGGCCAAGTAGAAAATGTATGTCGACTTTTGAGGTCGATATATGGCCTTAAGCAGTCGTCGAGACAATGATATATACGTTTTCATAATGCCATAATGGCATATGACTTTACAATGATTGATGAGGATCATTGCGTTTATATCAAAAGATCTAATGATCAATTTGTGATCATATCATTATATGTTGATGATATACTAATTGCCGGAAGCAATATGGAATTCGTTAATACTGTGAAGAATTGGTTATCTTCTAACTGTGAGATGAAAGACATGGGTGATGTTGAATACATTTTTGGAGTTAAGATTTCAAGATTGTAAACCTATAGACACTCCTATTGCAAAAGGTGAAGGATTGAGCCACAGATTGTGTCCAAGGATGTACAAGACCTGACATATGTTTTGTAGTTGGAATGGTGAGTAGATATCAATCCAATCCAGGTCAAGCACATTGGAAAGCCGTTAAAAGAATACTGAGGTATCTAAAGGGAACTGCTGATTATACGCTGAGTTATTAAGGAAAGGATCTACAACTCTAAGGTTATTATGATGCTGATTGGGGAGGAGATTTAAATGAAATGAAATCTACCTCTGGGTTTGTTTTCTTACCGAATAATGGCACCATATGTTGGAGCAGTAAGAAACAAACGTGTATAGCCTTGTCCACGATGTAAGTTGAGTCCGTGGCATTATCAACAACAGTATAAGAAGGTGTTTGGCTTAAGAGATATTTTGGATCATTTAGGTGTTATTGGAAGTGCTGCAGATTTATTGTTGGTTAACTGTGATAGCCAATCAGCAAAAATGTACACCAAAGATCCAAAATATTATGGCAAGACCAAACTTATAGATACCAAGTATAATCTTGTCAAAGATATGATTGCACGAAAAGATGTGAACTTATAGTACATACTATGCATAGAATGGTAGCAGATCCTATGACAAAGCCAATACCTAGAGATGTGTTTTGTGGCCATATGAAATCTCTAGGACTGCGTAGAGGCTGATGTACTAAATATTCCAATTTCCCTAAGTGTTTACAATTTGATGAATTTGTGTTTTCATCATTAATGCCTACGAATCTTTGTTTGATCTTTATGCATCTTAATGTTCAGTGCATTGCTTTAAGTTGAGAAAGTATGTCGGACAGATATAAGATTAGCCCACTCACACGAGTGATCGCCTCTATTTATAGTGTGATAAATAGAGATGGGACTGTTTTTAAGCTTATTATTTAGGTGATAATCGAGAGCTCAAGCTTAAAATACATATGTCGCCTTAACTGAGTGTCAAGATGAGGACATAATACTTACTGTGTCCGAAAGTAAAATAACCCACATATTTTACTTTATCTGTCTATGATGCTAGATGTGAGTTCTGATAAATTTTGTGAATGAGTAGATACGTGAACTCAAGTTAGACATTGTGTATGTCTGAACTATCATCTATACGGCATTGAAAGGTGTAGACATACGCTCCATGGGAAAGGAGTTAATACAGTAATACGTATTTCATACTACGTATGCATGAGATGACTAATAAGAGTGGCAAAAGTTTGATCTCAACTTTTATACTGTGTGAGGCTCTTGAGGAAAAGAGTTCCTCAGTTTGAGTGCCCTCATGACTCTTACTTATTCTCAAGATTTCTATTTAGTGTTTGCTATCTTAGGATGTTGCCAATGGTCATGAGTTGATTCGATCCAATGGGGCATTTCTAGAAAAAGCAAGCTGAACTGAAATTGAGAGTTTGATGGAAAGAGGAAGATCGATTTTGGAGAATCACATTGTAGTTTTGTATTCACTGGTTAACCAATTATGACTGTCTTTGGGATAATCATAATTGTGAATACAATATATATATATATATATATATATATATATATATATATATCATTGTTTGAAAGAGATCAAGAGAGATATAAATGTGATCCATCGATTTAGGGAACTGCATACTAAATATACTCAGAGTGTGATGCCAATTATGAGCTGCTATATATTTCTAACAGATATATAGCAACGAGCTCTCAAAGTATGCTGGTCGCACGGATTATTCACCGGTAAAGAGAATCCTGTTCGGCCCACCATGTGCGAGTGGGAGATGATGGTTTTATATGAGATGGGCTTAAGGCCCGTCCGCCCATGTTGGGCCTAAAAGCCCGGCCCACGAGATTAAGGCCCATGGATGAAGGGGTACGTTGCTATTTTTTGGAGGCACGTATATAAAGGGAAGAGAGAGAAGGAGAACGCACTTTTTGGCATAAGGTACGTACGTTTCCTCTCCCTCTCTCCCTCCAAAAAGAAAACGAGAGCTCAAGGGGACGTTGTTTTCCATCAAGGCCAATCGACGTCATCGAATCGAACGGGATCAGAATTTCTTCCTTGATTTTCAGCATTAGTATTTAATCTGTGGCTAACAAGGTACGCTCGAATCCGTTGTGTGCTTTAAAATCGGTGATACGTGATTTTCCCGGGCTTCGCTTCCGCATTCGTTTTAGGGGTTCGATTTAGTGTCGAATCCGGTTTTTAGGGATCCGTTCTTCCCTACACTCTAACAAATATACCTTTGGGAAAAAATTGACACACTCTGTGTCTAAGTATTTTGATTGCCAAGTGGCAATAACCATTGCAATGAAAAATTTCAATGGTAAAAAAGGATACATTTGATTGAAGGATGACATGGTAAAGTAGCTGCTTAATGATGAAATTATGTCTATTAATTATATGAAGTCGGAAATGGATTTTCGTTCATCCTCTAACTATACATCAAGGGGAATGGGACAAGTCAATTGAAGAAAATGAACAGTGATGGTAACCTAACCTATGTGATTGTTGATTCCATGAATTAGGTTCATATTAGTAATAACAAGTCACTTGTTGATCTAGTGATGCGCTATAAAAATTGTTATCCCTCCTAAGGTGAGAATAGTGCAAAACTACAAGGAAAAAGAGATTGAACTAATTTCTTAATGAAATTTCATAACCATTATTGATGGTGTATTAAAATGTAGAATACACTTAATGTATTTACCTATATAAGTATAGAGTGGGGCCGCTTGTATGAGAATTATTAGCAATATCTCTAGAGTACTTATGAATGAACCATGCACACGCATCGTCTATTAGCGCAAAACCACGTTGGATAACAAACCTTATGGGAGTGTAATTTGGTTGGTGAAAATTATAATTCCCAAAAAGAAATTCTTGGTTCATTGAAATTGTAAACTTCACCAATTATTTTGTAAATTATAGTTCATTCTTTCTATGGCTGGTTCATAGCCTAACAAGCACCAGGTTTCGATGCATTATTTTCGAGTAACCCAATATTATTTTATTTTTTATTTTCAAAACTTGTAAAAAAATGTAGAGAATTGTTGGATATTTTAGCAATTTTAAAATATTGACAGCTACTAATTTTTGTAATTTTTTTTTATTGTTGTCAATTTGAAATTTTTTTCCGCCCTTAACATGTAACGGTTTTGTAACATTTGATGACGGTTATTTAATGGTCATGTAATGACCATATAACGACTTTTTAACGACTGTATAATGGCTTTACACTATTTGATTTATTTATACATAAAATTTTCATTATTTTATAATAGCTATATCACGGTCATCTTCTTCTTTAATTATCGATCTATTTATAACTATTACTTAACGGCTCTATCTTTCTTTTACATCTAAATTGCCACTTTGAACATAAGTAGAGAGTGACATCGATATATCAAAATAAGAATATCCCTATTGCTCTAGTTCCATCTCGTTACATATTTTTCCTTTCCTTGCTAGGTTATATTATGGCGTTATTTTGTCTACTTTTATTATCCAAAGTGTAGAATAAAAAAAAGGTCTATTGTTGTTTCGCCGGTTTTGGATCTCACAACGAAATATCTTTCACCAACTATTCTATTTTGCTTTTTATTATAGGAGACTTAGGCTGCGCATGACAACGCTTCTGTTCCCGGGAAGAGTTTTTTTCAGAAATAGTTCTTTTCTATTTCGCTCAGGGAACAATTTCGAGTAAAGAACCCCATTTGATAACGACACAAAATTTCTACTCCCTGGAATAGAAAAAAAGAATATAAATGCGTTTGGTAACGCAACAATTTTTTTTTTTTTGTATTTATTCATTTTTTATTTTTGCCGCCGGCGGCGGCGGCGGCGGCGACGGGCCGGCGACCGGGCGGCGGCGGTGGCGGCGGCGGCGGCGGCCGGCAGCGGCGGCGGCCGGCGGCGGCGGCAGCCCAGCGGCGGCGGGCGGGCCGCGGCTGCGACCGGTGGCGGCGACCGGCGGCGGCGACCGGCGGCGGCGGCGGCGGGCGGCCCGGCGGCAGCCGCGGTGGTGGTGGGCGGTGGCTCCGGGCGGTTGACGGTGGTCGCGGCAAGAAAATAAAATTAAAAAAGAAAATCAGCTTACTTCTAGAAATTGTTCCCGGGAACAAGAAGCAACTTTTTTTTGCTTGTCAAAACTGTTCTGAGAACAAAACGGGAACAAAAAATTGAGGAAATGTTCCTGGAACAAATGTTTTACCAAACAGGTTTCTGTTCTTTTTGTTCCGGGGAACAAAAGAACAGAAATTGGGAGAAACGAAGCGCGTTACCATGCGCTACCTTAGGTTCTGTACTAGTATTGATCAAAGAGGGTCAAATGCTAATTGAGATATATATTATATGATTCCGAATCTTATGAAATCGCTTGATACGAGATCAAAATCATTGATAACTATTTTCGAAGTCTGATTAATAGTTTGATCCAAACTCACTTTAACATACTAATGAAAGCCCAGTAAAATCAAAGTAGTTTGTACAATATCGAAGCTGATTCAACAATACTGGATATTAACAATAGTATCCAAAAAGCACTACTTTCAATTGAGTTCGAGGACACAGTAGCGGAACCTCATTGACGATGCTAGATAGTGGAAATAAACACCTAGTAAACTTCTCCTAGATGGATATGAGGACATGACGTCAAAATCTAATCGACGACACTAGATGGTGGAAACAATGCCTACTAAACACTTCTCCTAGATGAATACAAGGACACAATATCAAAATCTAATTGACGACATTGGACTTTGGAAACAACACCTAGTAGACACTGGTTCTAGAAGGATATGAGGACACAACATCAGAATCTAATTAACGACGCTGGACGATGGAAACAACACCTAATAGACATTGCTCCTAGATGGATATGATGACACAACATCGGAATTTAATCGACATTACTAGATGATAGGATAGCACTGGTATTTAATCAACAACACTACCTAGGATATAGACATTCGCTGGAATTGAATCTACGATGAGAATTTAAAACTATAATTAAGCTAAACTATGCTAAGATAACCAAAGGGTGAGATAAAGGACATTTGTGTGTTGTTTGGAGGGGGGCCCTTTTCTTGAATTGCCTATGGTATTTATTAGCCAATGTGATAACTATCGATGTTCGAATACTTCTTCCTTAAAAATTGCTCCACGTTCTTTGTTGAACTATTTTATCCATATCTCATTGCCTTTTGACCTATTCAATGAAGTTCGTATGGCTTGTTCAGTAAGTACGAACCGCCCATTTGATTTTGGCACCCTTTTAAGCATCAACTATGCCCGCCTAAATTTTGTTGTTAATTCCATCTAAATTTTATGTCTTCAATAGCGTCTCTCAACTTGGACATATGACAATCAACTGCTTCATCGTCGAATCGTGTATCTCCACTTGTAGGCCCATTGAAATCTAGCCCAAGGGTAGCTATTGAAATCCTTGGTCATCCTTTATTTTCATGACTAACATGGACTAGGTTAGATGTAAATCATAGCCCACATGTGGCAGTGAAGAAGATTTCGATTGTTTTTAGCACTCGTGGTCAGCACGTGATAGTAAGCGTAATTTTATATGTCAACATATATCTCCTTTTAAAAATAAGTAAATTGAAAATTTATTGTTTTTAAAGGAAAGACCTCATTCATTGTGTGGCCTGCTACATATGATGATCAAACCTTTTTGTTCTCTGACATATCCATAGCCAATATGGATCAGCGGCTCCTATTGTTTCTTGACATGTCATTTCAACATTTTGAATCATCGTCTTCTATTCCGAATAAAAGTATACTTCTTACTATCTTTTTCTCTATATTCTTTTGTCTTATTCTGAAATCCTAAACCCTCTGTGTCTTGTTCTCGAGCTTCTCCATGGCAATTGAAACTTCCACATTTTGTATTGATTCCTTCATCTCACACTTCGATGATCTTCGTCATAGTGAAGAGGCTAACTATTGTTGGTTTCAATTGCTGAGCATCACAGAGGAGCATCCAGAATCTCTGCCTCTTGGGCCCTGCCTCTTGGATCACAATCATGCTCTCCTAGATGGATATGAGGACACTAGATAGTGGAAATAACAATTAGTAGACACTTCTCCTAGACAATAGGAATAACACCTAGTAGACACTTCTCCTAGATGGATATAAAGACACGACATCGGAATCCAATCAATGACGCTGGATGGTAAAAACAACACCTAGTAAACAGTATTCCTAGATGGATATGATGACACGACATCGGAATCTAATCAACGACACTAGACAGTGGAAACAACATCTAGTAGACACTACCCTTAGATGAATATGAGGACACAACGTTGGAATTGAATCGTCGACACCGGATGGTGAAAACGACACCTAGTAAATAGTGCTCCTAGATGGATATGAGGACACAATGTCAGAATCCAATTGACGATGCTGGATGATAGGATAGCACTGGAATCTAATCAACAACACTACCCAAGATATAAAAACTTATCAGAATTGAATCTACAATGAAAATTTGAAGCTATAACTAAGCTAAACTATGCTAAGATAAATAAAGGGTAAGATGAAGGAAATTTTTGTGTTGTTTGGGGCTCTCCGTTAGATTGCCAATGGTATTTATAGACCAATTTGATAACTGAGATGGTCGGTCGCGTCCTCTTTAAAAATTGCTCCACGTTCTCTACTAAACTACTTTATGCATATCACATTGCCTTCTGACTTGTTCGACGATGCTTACATGGCTTGTTCAGCAAGTATTAACCGCTCATTTGATTTCGGCACTCTTTTAAGCATCAACCATTCCACCCAAATTTTGCCATCAATTCCTTCTAAATTTTATGTCTTCAATAGCATCTTTCGACTTGGACACGTGACAATCAACTGCTTCATCATCGAATCGTGTATCTCTACTTGTACACCCATTGAACTCTAGCCCAAGGCTTGTCACGCCCTAATCCTTGAGTGCGCGCACATCCCTCTTTGGTCAATAAAATTTTTGCGACTTCCCTGGACGAGTCGCTGACCCTTTCTTTTTATTGCACATGCGGAAGTGAAAAATAAATCCCCTAACAGTAATCATCTCGAGATAGAAAAGCAGGATACTAGATTTTCAAACAAAACATGCTTTTAAATACACACCGAGTCAAATACAAAAGTCTTCGGTCATAAGACTTCAAATGATTGACTCTTAAAAAGAAATTGTCATATCTGACCTACACTTTAGATCCCCTCAACTCGGCTCCAAGTCTTCCACCCTACAGTCCTCAAAAATGAAGCTCACAGCGGGGTGAGATATAAATCTCAGCAAGTTCACTTGCTAAACCCCGATTAGGAGGGTAATATGCCTAAGATGTCTTAATCACACAGGCTTACCTTGGCCTCAGTTCCTCCCCGCAGGTCAGCACAGTTTTTATCACAACCATGTGTATAAAGCAAATTCACATACCAATTTGGAACGTCCAAACCAATCATTACTCACACGAGCAAGAATCACAATTTAATCACTGCTCACACGAGCAAGAATTACCGATACACATCAAAGCAATAATTATAATTAAATCATTGCTCACATGAGCAAGAACTACCAATACACATCAAAGCAAGAATTATTGACACATGTCGATCTATCAATTCAAGTCAACATATGTTCCAATTAATTAACTATTATTACCCACACGAGCAATTTTATTTGACACACGCTAGGGAAGAATAATAACTACCGACACACGCCGGGGAAAGATAATAACTACCGACACACACCGGGGTTAAATAATAATTACCGACACATGCCGAGGTTAGATAATATCCACCGACACACGCCGAGGTTAGATAATATCCACCGACACACGCCGGGGTTAAGATAATATCCACCGACACACGCCGGGGATAAGATAATATCCACCGACACACGCCGGGGTTAAGATAATATCCACCGACACACGCCGGGGATAAGATAATATCCACCGACACACGCCGGGGATAAGATATTATCCACCGACACACGCCGGGGATAAGATATTATCCACTGACTCTCGCCGGGGTTAAGATAATATCTACCGATACATGCTGGGGTTAAGATAATAACCACCGACACACGTCGGGAAAGACTAATAACTATTAACGTCCACCAACACACGTTGAGGACAGGTTCTCTTAACTATTAATGTCCACCAATACACGTTGGGGACGGATTCTCTTAACTTTCACACGATCATCAAGCATAAACTCTAGGTATATCATAAACAAACCTTATATCAGCAAATGTGCAATTTCCAGCACCAACGCATCAAGAACCATCACAAAATCATAACCGGCCTTAATCGGCAGAATAGGTCCACTCCCACGTCTCCAAGTTTAAATCCAGAAATCTAGTCAAACGAGTTCGGAAAATTCCAAAATTGTAGTATGTTGTAAAGAACACATAAACAAACATTTTTCATGAGACACCTTAACCCAGATCCTTCTAGATTCGGCCCAGTAAATCGCTCAATCCAGCTCCAAAATTGGGTCCGTTTCCAGAAAGTCTGTTTTCCGAAATCAGTTTGGTTTGAGGTCCATAACATGTCCGTTTGATCTGAAATTTGAGTATTTTAAACTATAAGATATGAAAAACAACTTTTGTGAAGAAACCATTTTGAAATGCAAACCCTAAGAGTTGATAAAAACCCCTAGAATCCTAAAATGTCACAAGTTCCAGCGAAAACTGCGATTTTGTTTGAAAATGACGGAGTTAATATCTTTTTTTTTTTTTAAATCCCTAAAAATCTTAAGAAAAATATATGTTGTAGCTGAGGGTATCCAAAACATTTCTCAAGAAGGCATCAACCTCAAATTCACAACCCATTTCAATCTACAAAAATGGAAAATGGTGAGGGTCTAGAGATTCGAATTGCAAGAATTCTACTAGATTCGTCTAATCCATCATCCACTGTGCTAATCTCACTAATTAACTTAACACTAATCCATTCCAAGGTTAATATAACCATTCTAGATTATCACTAATCCATACTTAAGCTAATCTAAACAACCCTTAAGCTTGATTAACCTATTATTTAAGGTTTAGTGAGCAAACTCACCAGATTTGCACGCCGATGAGTTCACCGTGACGAGGACACGAAGGCAAGAGATAAACTAGCCCACGGTGATAGCAAGCGAGGTTCGGAAGGGCCCGGAAATGCTCCACGAAACCTCACGGCTTGCTGCTTCTTTGGCTTCTATTCTAGAACTGCAGAGGCTAAACCGGTGGCTCGGTTTGCTAGAAACGGAGAGGGAAGGCTGCAACGATTCAAGCTGGCTGAGGCGGAGCTCCACAGCGGTAGGAGGCGGCTGAATGGGCTTTGGCTGAGCCTCACGTGGGCTGAGGACACTAGACAACCGGTGACGGCGACTGACAAGGCTCGGGATGTGGTGGAGGTGGAGGGCGCGCGGGCGAGTGATGGCGACGTGGCTGTTTGCGGTGGCTCCAATGGGGCTGCTTGTCGGCTTGGGGTTGCTAGCTGCTCTGCTTTGCAATTTCAGAGCTCCAAGGCTTCTAAAATGGGAAAACCAAGCTGAAGGTTGAAGAAGAAAGGGACAACCAAGCTTGTGGAGGGTCCCTCTTGGCTTCTTCCTATCTCTTTTGTCCCTTGACCATTGTCCACCACCAACTGGGTTCCAAGGCCACATTTCAGCCACCAAGGCCCCTTCTAGAAGACTTAAAATGGTCCATATGTCATGGGTGGTGGGGGCATACGAATTTGTACAAGTTTTCCTCCAATTGGACTTTGATTCCTCTTTGAATCCATCCAATTTGGCTCTTAAAAATTCCACCAACTTAACAACAATCAAATTGGCATTTTCCCTCATCAATGGATCCCACTTGCATTCCAATTTCACGATAAAAAGCGGTCCTTGACATTTTCTGGACAAAAACAGCCCTACCTCGACTTTTTCCCAAAAAGTCTCGGTATGCAAAAAAATCATTGGAGATTGAGTCAACATTTCTAAAATGACCTATGACATGACAGAACTTTAAATTTCTAAATCAGATTCAAATTCGTGGTTAATTTTAATTTGGCGCGATTTTAGCATGACCTAGGCTACCTGGTAGCTTTTAGAAATTTTTAGTGCAAATGACCCGTGGTCGATTTTCTTCAAGCCACAATGAACCCCTTCGACACATTGGTGACTCTCGGTGGTCGTGACAATCTTGAAGTTTCAAATACGAACACAAAAAGTACCTAAATGATAAAAAAAATCAATCTAGTGCCCGATCGATGAGAATTTTGCAATTTAGGGGGATCACTCACGTTTAACCACATATCTCAATTGAACCGACTTATCTCTTATTTCTAATCGATCTTACTGTGCTAAAATGATCTCTGTAGATGAGCACGGTCGAGCAGCCGATTCTTGGTCGAATCCTCAAGTTTATTGCATTAATATCTCTTAATGACTTCTTCGTATAGTCTAGTTATCTCATGAGTGGCCATCCCAAAGAAAAGCACTATAGGCGTGTCGATGAAAGGCTCAACTTATTCAATCAAAATTAGAATCTAAAAAATCAGGATGTCACAAGGGTTGCTCTTGAAATCCTTGGCCATCCTCGTTTTCATGACTAATGTAGGCTGAGTTGATGTAAATCATAGCCCGCACATGGCAATGAGGAAGATTTCAAATGTTTTTATCCCACAGACCAGCATGTGATGGTAGGGTAATTTTGGGTGTCAACAATTATATCTTGAAAGGATAGCCATTCGAACCATATGCACTAAGTTTCATACTCCGAGGGATGAAATTATCCTTAAGGACAGTGTCTACACGTCTTAGACATTTGATTTTATTTTCTAACATTTTTCAATATAATTCGAACAATTATTATTATTTTTCATGTTATTCCCATATTTTTTCCAACTTCTTCATCGTTAGATGGAGGCCAATTCGAGCCCTAGATCGAGCATGAGAGAACTGAACTTGACGTAACTCCGAGGAATTGAGGATTTCATCGTCATAGAAGATGACCAGCAGCAAACGATATCAATCCGACTTCTCGTCACCGAGATCGACGAGAGCTTACGTAATGACGCAAAGCTCACGAGTTGACGGGGAGGCTGAGGATAGCGTCAAAGACGGAGGTGATATAGAGCAAAGAAAGCCACGAAGAAGATGAAGAAAGAAAAGAAAAAAACAAAATGAAACGGAAGTGAAAAAAGAAAAAGAAAAAATTCCTTCGGACAAAAATACCCCTAACAATGAACAATATTTCAAGTTGAAGCCCTTATTTGAGATCTAGTTAACCACCTCAAATCCTTGTTTGAAATAAAATTCATTTTGAGTCATCTTTTGAAAAAATAACCTAAATTCGTATTTTTATTTAAGATTTTCTCAGGACAATAAATATGTTTTTGGACTTTATTTTTCTTTTTTCATAATAGTTTCATCATTTGGAAAAAGAAAAATCAAACTAATCCTGATACAGAGCAGAACCAACCAAAAGAGAATCAACTGACACTGCCACCGACCGGTCAACGGTCGATTTGCTCACCAAAAGCCAAACCCACTTTGTTCTATAAGTGTAGCGATTGTCCATCCAAAGTACGGGCGCGCACGTAGTGACCAACTCCTTCGTATGTTTTGTCAAGATCTACTTCACGTTGCCGATCATTCCTCATCAATGTCTGGCCAGCCAAATTACGAAGTATTCCTGAGGAAAAAGAAAATCAAACTAATCCTGATACAGAGCAGAACCAACCAAAAGAGAATCAACTGACACTGCCACCGACCGGTCAACGGTCGATTTGCTCACCAAAAGCCAAACCCACTTTGTTCTATAAGTGTGGCGATTGTCCATCCAAAGTACGGGCGCGCACGCAGTGACCAACTACTTCGTATGTTTTGTCAAGATCTACTTCACGCTGCCGATCATTCCTCATCAATGTCTGGCCAGCCAAATTACGAAGTATTCCTGAGTTTTAGAGGACCGGACACTCGCAGAGACTTCGTGGATTACCTGTACCACATGCTGACTGATGTCGGGATTTGCGTCTTTAGGGATGAGGAAGAGCTGGAGAGCGGCAAAGAAATCCACCCCAATCTGGCGAGGGCGATCCAGCAGTCGAAGATATCAATACCCGTCATCTCCAAGGGGTTTGCGTCTAGCAAGAGCTGCCTCATGGAATTGGAGCAAATGGTGCATCGCATGGACAACCATGGTCACTTTATCATCCCCATCTTCTACTACGTCAAACCGTCGCATGTAAGCAACTGCGAAGGCTATTTCGAGAAGCCCTTGCAAGGGCGCAAGAAGCGCAACAGAGATGGCACTTTGGTTGATTCCTGGAAGTCTGCTCTCCAACGGATCGGAAATTTGAAGGGATACCATCTCGACAAAAAGTGTGAAGTGTAATTTCCACGACACGCTCTGGCCTGGGGTTACTTTTCTTGTATATCTTGCCTATTTTTGCGTTAAGATTAAATAGGTTCCATTCATTTCCAATTATATATTTGTTATTATAACAATGACAATGGGTACATCATGCATAAATAGGTTTTTTTCTGCTCTCAATTGTCGTCTTCCATATCCTTATTCCACATACATTTGACAGGAAACACGGTGAATTCACAAAGGGAATTGTCTGCGAAGTTCAGCAGATGTTGAAGAAGAGGGACCTAATTGTGCCAGAACAATTAGTTGGAGTCGATCCTCATGTGCAAGAAATGATGGCAAAGCTGAAGGTTGTCAACCGCAATGGGCAAGCGGTTAAAATTGGAAACACTGACACATGTGAAAAGGTGTTAATATGTGGCATCCCCGGGGTTGGTAAGACAGTCCTGGCTAAATGTGTTTATAATCAACTTCATCACCTGCATGATGCCTGTAGCTTTCTTGAAGATATCCAAGAAGAGATTGTAAGTCACGGCATTTTGTCTTTGCAAAACAGACTAACTTCTGATCTCCATAACAGAAATGCCCCAAACTTCAATTGTCAGGATAGTGCTCTGGCATATATTCAGAGCAGGTTTCAAAAAAAGAAGGTCCTCATTCTCCTTGATGATGTGAAGGATCATGAACAGCTCAGTGCATTAGTTCGAAAGCTTGATTGGATTGGCCCCGGAAGCACAGTCATTGTGACATCCCAAAGGCATAACGTCCTTCAAAATGTCAATGGTGCAGAAATGTATGTCCTTGGAATGATGAAACAAGATAAAGCTCTGACATTACTCTGTAAGCATGCTTTTGAAACGGATTCTCCCCCTGAGGAATTGAAGGAACTGGCAACAAAAATAGTTGCTGCTGCTGACAGGCTTCCTTTAGCTCTCGAGAAAGTAGGTAAATCTCTGTTCAAAAACACAAAAAAGAAAGTGTGGATGGAAACACTGACTGCATTGCAAGATGCTCCTCATAAGAGTGTCCGAGAAGCCTTCCTCAAGAGCTATACCACCCTAGAGGAGATTGAACAAAATATATTTCTTGATGTAGCATGCTTCTTCAACGGAATGGACAAGAGAATCCCCTATTACATGTGGCATGACCTTCAGTTTTCTCCTACAGTGTCAATTCTATCTCTTCGAGCCATGTCTTTGGTAGAAATCGGAGAGGATAAAGAACTACGCATGTGTGAAATACTGAGGAACTTTGGCAGGGAAATTGTCAAGAGTGAAAACAAGAATGAACCTTGCCAGCGCAGTAGGCTGTGCAACCACAAAGAGGCACTGGATGTACTAATAGGAAGGAAGGTAACTACTGCGAGCACTGTGCCACATCTGTCCTTAAGATGCCAATTGATACTGTTATTGATCCTCCCCGTTCAATTATTGATGAAGTGTGATGCTGAAAGACAGCTCCATTTTTTTTTTTTTTTTTAAAGTTAATTTTGTTTTGCTTGATTGACAGGGTACTGAGAAAGTTGAAGCCCTTGGTCTGGACTTTGCTGACGGATCTGAAGGGAATATCATTTTCGCATGTGATCAATTTGTTGGTTTACAGAAGTTGAGGTTCCTCAAGCTAGATCAGGCTGATATCCAGGGAAATTTTATGGATCATCTTTCGAGTCTAAGGTGGCTTGATTGGCGAGGGTGCCTTACAATTATTAAGGATCATTTAAACCTGAAATTGCAAAACCTGGTGATTCTTGATTTGTCGTGGAGTCAGGTTAACCAAGACTGGAGAGGTTGGCTTCTGCTTGTGAAGGTATGGTATAAATTTACTATCTCCACACATTTTTCCTTTTGACTATGTATTTCTCAGGAACTAAACCTTTACTAACATATCCTATTTATATTGTAGGCACGGAATCTGAAAGTTTTGAAACTAACTTGTTGTGTGCAATTGACTTCCACTCCAACATTTCCTGCCTCAATGGAGCTGGAAAGACTTAATCTGGAAGGTTGCTCTAATTTAGCAGTTATTGATCCATCATTTGGTAATCTGACGAAGTTGGTTTCTTTGAACATGAAGGGATGCAGTCTACTTGGTGATTTGCTAAATTTGGGTCCCATGAGAAGCTTGAAAGAACTGGTGATCGATGGAACTTCCATTTCTCAGATTAATTTCCAAGGAGATTCCATGAGGAAGCTCAAATTTCTCAGTGCTCGCAATTGTGAAAACCTGACTAAAATATCCAATTCGATCAGTTACTTAAAGTCTCTCACATATCTTTCTCTCGACGGCTCTAAAATCAAAACCCTCGTGGAGTCCATCGGATCTCTGGAGAAACTGAAAACACTGTCTCTGAAGAACTGCCAGAGGCTAACTGATCTTCCAGATGGAATAGGAAGGCTCAGCTCACTGCAATTACTAGATTTATCTGACACTGCAATTCAGAAGTTACCAACATCAGTCGAGGATTTAAAAGCAACGAAAGTGCTTTGGGTGAGGCGTACTTTCACGCACGAGGAAGAAGAAGAGGAAGAGGAACAGAGAGACTTCTCGTCTTACAGGGGATGGAGGGGGTGATCCCCCTCCATCATTTCTGGGGATTGCGAACCTATCCAACGCTCAAACTTCTGGATTACCTCCAAATATCTCCCGCCTTTCCCGTCTCCGGAAACTCTACATCTCCAGATGCCACAATCTTCAGAGCCTACCTGATTTGCGCTGTTTTGTTATTATTTTCAGGGATTCGGGTATTAAGTCTCCAAACAATAGTTTAAGAGATTTCATTCGCTTCTTCTAATACCTTTCCAATTATCTTGTACTGGTGAATTATTAGGAAATTCAGACTACCTATATTTATATTATTCTCTTTTGTAATGAGCTTATCCTTTGAATCAATAGAAAATTGAGAGCTACGTGTCATGCGTATCTACGAGTTCTGACTTGTGTTCGCTCATTTTTCCCGCATTCTGTGGCATCCCCCCCCCCCCCACCCCCAAAAAAAACCTCATGGTCATGTGTTTTATAAGTAGGAGTTTATTGATTTATGATTTCAAGATTTATGGCCAAGTGAATAAGAATGATCTAGTATTTATATAAATGGATAATTATTTTGTTGGAAACGCGTCCTATGTCCATGTGAGACCAAGGATTTTATTTGATGAGGAAATTATGTTTTTGGCCATGAATTTTATAAGTTGGATTTTATTAAACTATGTTACAAAGTATTATGGCCATTTAAATTTGTAATTTGGTACCTTGTATAAGTGGGATTAAGATGGATTATCAAAAATAAATATGGGCCATTTAAGTTTGGACTTTAGGCCCAAGTGTGTTGTGCCTAAAGTGGGCCAAGAAGCCCAGCCCATAGAGCCCATGAGGTTGTCGACGCATGGAAGGGGGGGGGGGATGAGCTGAATGGCCTCCTCCAAGTGTCTTCAGCAAGGGAGACACTTGTCTCCTTCTTGGGAACAAGTATCCCCATGCAAAATGAGGATGCATGCAAGCTTTCTTTTCAACCAAAAGGAAAAGGGGGCAGGGGATGGTCGGTCTAGGTGCCGAGAGAGAGGAGAGAAAGAGAGAAAGAGAGGAAGAGAGAGAGGAAGGAGGAGTTCGACACCGCTGTTCGTTCGCCGCCTCACCCCGCCTTGTCTTGCTGTGTTTCCTTCGAATTTGAGGCAAGTGAAGTCCTAAACCTACCCCTTGCATTGCTGTGTGTATATGTAGTAGATGATAAGTCTTGGTTGTGGTAGATGGGATGAGATTTCGGAGCTTCGAAGAGAGATTCGTTGGTCATGCATGCTGATTTCGGAAAGACCAGTCCGACCGTCCGTGAGTTTGTGTGTTGCATGTGACTTTCTAGTTGGAATCTTATTTCAACCTCTTCATGAAAGTTGTAGAGAACACCTTGAAGAACAACATACCAAAATTTGAAGCAAAACTAACAAGTATTGGTTAGGGAAATGATTTTTCTTTGGAGGAGTTAGATCTGGAATTCGCTGTACTGACCTTTAGAGATTTCGTGGTCCGTAAAGTAACCTTCTTGTGAAAATCTCACTCAGATCTCTTAATGGAAGTTGTATTATACTTCTTGAGGTAGAACATATCAAAATTTTAGAGGAAATGAAGAAAGATAGGTTGGTGAAATCGTTATTCTTTGGAAAGACTGGATCTGGAAGTTTCAGTACTAGGAACATGGGTTTCAACCGTCCATATTTAATTACCTAGGACGAATCTGACTTTGAAGTCTTCATGAAGTATCTACCTTATGGTCTTGGCTATCGCATAGTCAAATTTCATAATTTTTCAAGGTCATTTGGGTATTTAATCGGAAATGTTTCTAAAACTGTGCAATCTGATGTGTTCGGATCTTGTAAGTTGCAATGCGTGGTCTATACCGTTTTTTATGAGATTCTTTTGGTGTAGTGTTCTGCATAAACTATCTTCCTTTATGTCTTGAACATCACATGTTCGAATTTCATAATTTTTGAAGTTCATTTGGGTATTTAATCAAAATGTTTTCTGAAACTGTGCAAACAGAATCGTTTCGAATTTTGAAATCTGCAATGCATGGACCATACTCAATCTTGTAGATTCTCTTGGCATAATGTATCTACGAGATAACTACCTTTAGGTGTTGTTTATAATCTATCAAAATTTCATAATTTTTGGAGTCCGGTTATGCATTAAATTGGAAGTATTTTCGGAATTGTGTATGATGCTTCATCCGAACATTCATATATTTTCAGAAAAATAAAATAACTCGTTTCATGTGATGTGATGTATTGTGTTGCATATATGATATCATTAGCATGGTACATAATGTCAAAAGTTGAAGTTGTGACGACCCGAGCGGCAGTGCGCGGGGAGGAGGGATGGCGGTGCGTCCGCGCCTCCGGTCCTCGGACGCGTGGAAGGGAAGGGGAAGGGATTCCTCTCCCTCTTGTCCCACATCGCTTAGGGAGGGGTTCCTGGAAGCCTTTATAAGGCCTGGGTCCCTTAATATGTGTGACGCGTTTTAAAGCCGTGAGGACTCAGTGTCCAAAGCGGACAATATCACACAGTGGGACCCGGGATGTTACAGAAGTAGACCTCGTTGCTATCACATCATGTGCCATGTTGATATTGAGACACGAATGTGAATATGAATTATGATGAATGAGGAGACGGTAGGATGTGTGAGCCGAGAATGCCCTGGGAGTGTCAGGATGCCCGGAATGAGGGGGTGCCAGATGCTCGGAATGTGGGGGTGCTGGATGTCCTCGGGAGTTTCGAGATGCCCAGTGGCATACGGTACATAATTTCAGGGGGAATGCCTAGTGGTATGTCGGTATATAATCCCGAAAGCCCTAGAGGTGTGTGCTGAGGGGATTCCTCGTGATGCTAGTTGGGATACGAGATGCCCGGAATGTGGGGGTGTTGGATGCTCGGAGGTTCCTTGCGATGCTAGGTTTGATGCGAGCGATAAATTGTGGGATGCAAACATTGATCCCTGGAAAGAAAAATTGATGAGATTCTTGTGAAAGATAAGAATTGAAAATGAATCATGTGCATGGGTGTATGCATATGGCATGATGCATGATCTGCTTATGAAAATAAATTGATGCTGTTTGACATTGAGAGTGCGATCATGAAGGCTTGAATGGATCTCATGGTGATGTATGCTTGATAGCATGGATGATATGAGTGAATAGTGGTATATGCACGTTGCATGGTGATATATGCATGAATGCTTGATGATGAGTGCATGGTGGTATATGCACATATGGTATGGGTATGCATGCATGCTTGATGATGATGGCATGGTGCTATATGTATGGTTGCAATGTGAGGTATGTTTGATATGCATGAATAATATGTATTTTATTCTTGATTGTTTGTTTGACGCATTGAGTAATGTGGTGGATCTTTACTGCTGAGTGGTTGTACTCATCCCTTTTGAGGAATAACATTTTAGAGTAGATAAGATACCTCTGCTGGTACTGCTACCGATAGATGGATCAAGTGATTAGATATGAACACGAGGAGGAGGATAGCAAGGGAAGGAACTTTTGGACGCCGACACTGATCGATGGACTTTAAGTATGCTATTGTTGGAGGAGATGTCGGTCATCTTTTGAAGTATAGCCGAGTATAGAAGACTATGGCATTTTGATGTACCGATGATTGATGTCAATCTGGTTTAAGTAAATAAAAGTGTTCGGCTTTTACTTATAAATGCTTAGTTGGTGTGCATCGTTTTCTGAATATAGGAAAGGGAGTTAATGAATGTGCGTGCTTTCGCCATATAAGTTGCGTAGGAACCGATCTAAAGAATGTAAACCCCCAGGTTGTATGGACTCGCTGCAATTGAAATTGTATCAGAGTGACAAGTGATTAGGGAAAGTAAAATGTAAGCAAACTATGATGACCCTAACGGATCGGGGGCCGTTCGAGGGGTGCCACACATTCAGTTTTCAAAATGCCAGTTTATACTATCGTAAAGCGAATCTCTTATAATCACATCTACAAAATCAATCAAAAGCTCTTGCTTCGAGAAAAAGATTCCAACCAAATTTTGTTAAATAGATCCGTCCATTTCAGGCATCACAAAAAATGAACTTCCTACAGAAAATCCTAGCTTTTCTCCTTCAACGACTAATATTTTATCATGACAAACCTGATTTCATGATTTGGGTCAGTTTCAATCTCTCTGCTATCGCAAAAATCATCCCTAACTTAAAATAGATGTTTGAGTTCAAAATCATCTACAATTTCAAATGAAAATCGGAAGAACATCTGAAAAATGCACGGATATGCATGATCCTGGAAATTCTGTAAAGCGAGCCTCGTACGATCACCAATGCTCTTTTCCCACTGTACATACCTTTCATCTTGCCGAACGAACAACTATTCCTCGTTATCCCTAGGCAAACATCGACATTATAACAACCTACGCATCTTCTACCAAGTCATGACAGGGTGATTTTCCTTGTCGGAAACATTGCTCCTTCAAATTATCCCACTGTAAGAAAGCTCTGCCCTTCAATTTTTAGGATATCCTTGTAATAAAATTTTTTAATCTGGTTTCACTGTCTCGATTACAACCCCACGTATTTGTACCTCAGTGAAATTCATCAAATTTATCGTGCCTTTTCCAATTCTCCAGACGATCTTGGTGGCAACAATCTCCGATTTCACTGTCTCCATTACAACCCCACGTATTTCACAAATCTCATAGCCGTTGCACCCTCCATAGTAACCACCATCACCATAGCCAATGCCACACCCCAACTCTTAACAAAAATAGGGGATCATATGATCGTACTCTTACCCAGAGGACGCAGCCTAAAACAAAACCAACTTAAACCTGCTATCAAAATATATACACATTTATATATTTGATAAAACGGAGAGTTGGTTATAGGATTAGAGTTTCTAAAGTCTATCAAAGATGATATACGTAAATCACCAAAGATGATATATATATATATAATCACCAAACTCATATAAACGCGACATATATCATCAGACATACACAATTCATACCCAACAGTATCCAAAATCCAACTATCAATATTCTCATTGACATCGCTCTCGTCGCACTAACCGCTAGCTAAAGAGCTTGAAAACATAGGAATGAATGGGGTGAACAACCCCTCGCGGCCCTTGCGATGTGATCCGAGGAAGATGATTTTATAGGTAATCCTGAACTAAGGACCAACTGTCCTCAACCAACGCGGATTCTCCCAAACCATTACCTTTTGCAATAGGGATATTACAATTGGAATTGATCTATCTATGAAGTGCAACCTAAATAGGACTTGCCACTAACCTATTGGGGTTAGCTAGAAGTCAAGTGAAGCAAGAGAAGATACCTCACTTCTGACATAACCAGAAATCTAGATACAAGGACTCCTATTTAGGTTGGACTTTATACATAGATCAATTTCAATCATAATAGCACAAGGTCGGGGTTCAAGAAAACCAGCGCTTGTTGGGACCATTGGTCCCCAACTCAGCATTACCTCTAAACTCATCTTCCTTGGATTGCGCTAGGAGGGGTATGACAACTTGGCGACTCCAAAATTTTTCTTTGTAATAAAAACTCTTCATTTGACTTTCATTTGTTTTAAAGGAAAAGGGTATCCCTGTAGCATGATGACTTGCTAACCTTGTAAATAGTAGGAAGGAATGTGTAAGTGCATGAATCCTGGGGAATTGAAAAACTGAAAACGACATATTATGCTTCGTTTGAATTCACCTTCTTGGAGAGTTTGACATTTCCTATCAAGACTAACAACAAAACATGTTAGAAAATGACTTACAATGAATAAATTGGAATCTATACAACGTCACTCTCTATCAATTTTGCCATTTGGTGACAAAACATCTGAATGAACCTATGGAGAACATGTGACACATGTTAGAGAGAGTTTTAATCGGTAAATTGGAATAGATACCATGTTACCCTTCATTTGAATTTCTTCTCATGTCCATGTACACTCACAGCCCTAAAGCTTGGAAGTGCCAAAGGTATTTCACATAGGATCTAGAATGCCTGATACGATCCATCTAGGACTTAAAATGCCTATGGTTACTCACCTAGGACTTAACATGCCTAAAGCTCCACACTTAGGATTTAAGATGCCTATTACTCCACGTTTAGGACTTGAAGCGCCTAAGTTTCTAAACACAGTGCATGAGATGCCTAATGTGACATCTTGAATTTCAGGTTCCGTTTTCAATTGAATAAGTTGGGCTTTTCATCGACGTGCGTATAGTTCTTTTCTCAGAGTTGGCCACTCACGAGATAACTAGCCTATTAGATAAAGCCATCAAGGAACCTAAACGTAATAGACTTGAGAATTCGACCAGGAATTGATTGCTCGACCGTGCTAAACTGCAAAGGTCATGATGGCACCGTCAAAATCAATCAGAGACTGAAGATAGGTTGATTCAATAGAGGTATGTGATTAGTGCGTGGCTGATTCCACCTAATTGCAAATTTTTTTTCGAGGGCACTAGACCGATTTTTCTGTCATTTCTATACCCTGTGCTTGTATTGGAAACCCTGAGATTTTCACAACAACCAAGAGTTACCAATGTGTCGAAGATGTACAATGTGGCTCACAAATAATCGACCATGGGTCAATTGCACAAAAAATTCCTAAAAGCTACCCGATAGGTTAGGTCATACTAAAATCGCGACAAATTCAAATTAACTGCGAATTTGAACTCGATTTTAGAAATTGAAAGCTTTTTCATTTCACGATTCATTTTAGGAACGCCGACTCACCTTCTAAAGATTTTTTTGCAAGTCGAGATTTTTGACAAAAATTCAAAGTAGGATCGTTTTGGACCGAGAAAATTAGAGGACCGTTTTTGGTCGTGTTTTTGGGATTCAAGTTGGACAAATAGGGGAGGAAAAATGTGAATTTACATGTGGGCATCTTGATGGGATTTATGGACCTCAAATTGAGTCCATTTGAGGGGGATTGGAAGGGGAATTGAATGAATTGGATGGGGTTTGGTGCAAAATTCGTAGGTCCCTTGGGGTGCAACATTTGGACCACTTGGAGGTTTGTTGAGGAAGCCTTGGCTGCTGCAATTTTGTTGAAGAAGACAACCATGCATGGTAGGGCCAAACTCAAGTGTTTTTAGGATATTTTGTGGCCCCCTCCAATTTCCAGCAGCTTTTTCTTCCTTCAGTAGCCACTTTCGCCATTGTTGAGTATTTGTGAGCTCAAAATTACAGAGGAAACTAGCCAGCAGCCTCCCCTTCACCCTTGACCACCGCTTGGAGCCACCAGAGCCGCCGCGTGCCAACCATAAGCTTGAGCAAGTGCTGTCTGCCCGTCCACCTGCTCCTGCTTGTCCTGCCGATCACATCGCCCAGCCGTGTCCCCGAGCCACCTCAAGCCACCGTCAAAGGCCCCTTGTGACATCATGATTTTCCAATTATATTTTCAATTGAATAAGTTGGGCATTTTATCTTTGCGCCTATAGCTCTCTTCTCTGAGTTGGCCACTCATGAGATAACTAGTCTATTACGTGAAGCCATTAAGGAATCTAAACGCAATAGACTTGAGAATTCAACCAGAAAACCACCGCTCGACCGTACTAATCTGCAAGGGTCATTATGACACAGACCGATTAGAGACCGGAGATAGGTTGACTTGACAAAGGCATGTAATTCGATATGAGTGATTCCACCTAATTGCACAATTCTTGTCGATCGGCACTAGACCGATTCCTCTATCGTTTTGGTAGCATGTGTTCATATTTGAAACCTCGAGATTTCTACGAAAATCAAGAAACATCAATATGTCGAAGATACACTTTGTGGCTCGAAAACAATCGACCATAGGTCCATTGCACGAAAAGTTCCTAAAAGCTATCTGGTAGATTAGGACGCGCTAAAATCACGCCAGGTTAAAATTAACCGTGAAATTGAACTCGACTTCAGAAATTGGAAGTTCTGTCATTTCACAAATCATTTTAGGAACATCGACTCATCTTCCGAAATTTTTTCTACAAACCAAGTTTCTCAATGAAAAATCCAAAGTAAGGGTATTTTGGATCAAGAAATCCGTGGGACCGTTTTTGAGCGCATCCATGGTTGTCAAGTTGGTTCAATTGATGAGGAAATGTGTGGATTGGGATGATGGCACATTGGTTGGATTTATGGAAATCAAATAGAGTCCAGTTGGAGAAGAATTGAAGAGGAATGGATGGAATTGAAGGGGTTTGAGGTACAAATGTGCAAAATTCGTATGCCATGGGGGGAGGAACATTTGGACTACTTCAATGGTGTGTTGAGGAAGCTTTGAGGAGAGAGAATGGCTGAGGACAAGCGCTGAATTGGTGGGGGCAAGGCAAGGGAGGTTTGGACAAGTGTTAAAGGCTAGAGAAACCTTTGGGGTCCCCCTCTTCAGCTGAGCCTTTTTCCTCCTTAAAGTCAAGCTTTCTCCATTGTTGTAGCCTTGAGAGAGCTTGAGAAAACCAGAGGAGATCAGCCGTCAGCCGCCCAAGACCGTCGCTTGCCCGTTGGACCCGATTTCCCCTATGTTTTCTCCTTCGACCAATTTCTGCTCCAGCCTACCTTTTGCCAAAGATTCGAGTGAAAAGTGGACTTCCCGGATGAATCAGCCAACGAGCCACCCATCTCCATGACGAGGACATCTAGTTCGTTCCAAAGAGCCCAACCTTGCCACGAACGGAGCTTCCGGCAGTCCGATACGTCGGCGAGAAGGAACTGGTCGCCGGTCCGTCTATTCGCTTGGCAGCTTGCCCGGTTTTGCCTATTTCGCCCGTTTCAGCCATTTTTCTTCCATTTCGACTCAGCCTCCACCCATACCAACCACCAGCACGTCCCCCTCGACCCCCGGGTGCCGCCGGTTGCCAGCCAACCCCTCGCTGGAGTTCCGGCCAAGCCCATTCAACTCTATTTCTCCTTCGACAACCAATTTTTCAAAGTTGCAATGGGAGTATGAATTTGTGGTTGCTGTTCCAGCCCCGGGACCGCCTTGGATCGCTGTGATTGAGGCCCCGGTGCGTCGCCTCCGTCATACGCCACCCTCAAGCCACTGGACAGCCACCAGAGTCGCTGTTTCCACACCAAACCGCCGCCGGTTCTAGCCGCTTGGCTCATGATTAGAAACCGAAGATAGCAAGGGTTTTTGGTCTTCGAGGCCCGTTTTAGGTGCCTTCCCGGCCTCGGTTGGTGTTGCCGCTTCGAGATTTATCGCCCGCCTTGCCGTGAACTCACCGGAATGCTAAACGGGTGAGTTTACTCTCTAATCTCCGATTAAGGAGTTAATTATGCTTAAGGGGTGTTTAGATTAGTTTAAGTAGATTAGGTGGATAGATTAGCTTATTTAAATGTTGATTTGATTAGATGAATAATTAGATTAAGGGTTGGATTAATTAATCTAATTGTGTAATTAGATTAATGTTAATGATGTTTAGACTTTAATTAATTATTTTATTTACTTAATTATTTTATGTAAAATTAAATGTTATTAAATATTATTAAATATTATTTAAATTATATTATTTATTATTTAAATTAAATTAATTTTTTGAATTTAATTAATTAATATTTTCCGGAATTTATACCGGGAGAGCCGTTTGTTAGAATTCCGTACTGACCGCGATGGTGTGGTTAGTTTATGCTATTGATTGCTTAAATTGTGAAATTGGTTGATAATTGAGATGTATGGGTGTCTTCATTGGAAAATGACTGGTGTTGGGTGTTGACACCGATAGGGATTTGTAAAGTTCCCTAGCAGCTTAGGCGAGCATTAATCAGCTTTGGCAAGCAAATATAATATACATATATATTACAGCTTTGGTGAGATACTATCTATCTATATAGCTTTGGCGAGCAAATATAATATACATACATATTACAGCTTTGCCGAGCTACTATCTATCTATATAGCTTTGGCGAGCCACTATCTATCTATTACAACTTTGGCGAGCTACTATCTATCTATACAGTTTTGGTGAGCTCCCATCTAATTATATTGTCAGGGGATTTGTTTCGCTTCCACATACATAATAAAATGAATAGGTCGGCAACGTGTCTTGGGAGGTCGCATAATTTTTATCGACCACCGAGGGATGTGCACATGCTCAAGGTTCGGGGTGTGACATTCCCGTTAAGTGGTATCAGAGCAGGTCTATGTTTGGAGTGATAAGGTGCGATGAGTCATGGGATAGTTAGTAAGAATGGCCTTTATTTCATGCTGATGCGTGTGACTGATAGTTGTTCGGTAAATTGTTTGGTGTGGATCACTCAAATTTTAATCTGGGATTAGAATTGAGAAGCTGGTTTTTGTAAAGATCCTGTAGTATGAGTGATAAAGAGTTGAGAACTCCTAGTAAGAGGGCAGTAGCCTTTGGGACTCGGGGTAGAATGCCGACGTGGATCAGTGCCCGAGGTGGTTGAGGCAGAGCACCGGCTCAAGCCATCGCGAGTGTAAGAGTACTGCTTCAAGTCGATATTGAGAGTGTGGCGGCACCGAGCAATCCTAGGTTCAATGGGATCGTTCAGGTGCTAGTGTTCCTTGGAGTTGGTTGAGCCAGCAAGCTTAGGATCGAGCCGCCGCTATTTCCGCTGTCATTACCGCCGCCAGTGCCGTAACCATTGTTGTTGCCACACCTGCCAAGGTCCATCATGGAGATGTAATCTAGGAGCAAGCCGTTGCATCCAAGTCGAAGTTCAGATTTAGTAGAGATGTAAAATAGTTTGAGAATGAGTCTATGATCGGAGAAAAGTATCCTATTCCGTCCAACTGAAAATGTGGGATGAATAGGTCAGCAATGAATCAGAATAGAGTGTGTCGTGCTGACGGAAGCCGACATGGATCAGCCCCGTGTTCTGTTAAGACGGGTGCTTGTTCTGAGTGTGACCAATAGACTTACTTGGCCAGAAAAGGTCCCCTAAGGCCGATGGGATAGATCAACGAGAATGCATTGTAGAACACACCGTGGGGTATTTAGGACTGACTTTGGTGCAGGTAAAAGTGCATGCTGTCATGCAATAGGAGATTGAGGACTTACTAAATGTGTGTCGAGTTTGTCGAAGGAAGCATGCGTCAATCCAGTGCCCTGATATAACGGAAGCATGCTATGGATGTGGTCAGCATGGCTAGCAGGTGAGGGACTATCCGTGTAGGTTCAGGAGATTACCAGCATCGCTATCGCCAGCAAGATGCCGCTAGGATGACGAAAGAAACATAAATGGACCGACCATGCACCGAACAAAGAAAGAACGTTTTTGACGTGTTTTTATCAGAGTAGCGCAATAAGATTTTGAGTGAAGGTTGTAGAACTTCCGTTGTTATAATGAAGTAGTAGAAAGATGAATCTCTCACTATAATTGTACTTGATGGGTTTGCTTTTGTAATACTTAGAAGTCATTTATGAAAAGGTTTGGCTCGAGGAGCTTTCTATTGTTATGAATTGTGGTAGTGATATAATACAGTTTGATTGGTTAGCGTACGAAAGTTGTGAACTATTGAAAGTCGGAAAGGACCTTCGATCCCTAATATTTCATCACAGAAGATGACTTGGTTGTGGTTATAGGTTGCCAGATCTATTCGGAAACTGTAGTGAATGCGACAGTTGAGGAATCGAGAGTGGAGAACTTAGTCGTGGTACAGAAGTTTTCTGAGATGTTTCCTAAAGAATTGCCAAGTCTGCTATCAGAAAGAGAAATAGAGTTCATGATTGAGTTAGCATCCGAAACAGAGTTAGTCTCTAAGGCTCCTTATCGGATGGCGTTGTCTGAGTTGAAGGAACTGAATGTGCAAATGCAGGAGTTACTGGATAAGGGATTTATTCATACCAGTGCATCACCTTGGGGAGCACCGGTTCTGTTTGTGAAGAAAAATGATGGTTCATGGCGTCTGTGCGTCGACCATCATCAACCAGATCAAGTGACGATCGAGAACAAGTGTTCATTGCCGAAGATCGATAAATTGTGTGACCAGTTACAAAAAGTGTCGATACTTTCAAAGATTGACTTGAAAACAGGGTATTATCAGTTGAGAGTCAGAAAGGAGGTTCTACCCGAAACAGCATTCGTACTCGATGTGGTCTTTATGAGAGTATTGTAATGCCATTTGGTTTGACGAATGCCCCATCCGTTTTTATGGATTTGATGAATAGTGTGTTCAAGGAATACCTGGATCAGTTGGTACTCGTGTTTATTGACGATATCCTGGTGTACTCAAGAAGTCCTAAAGAGCATGAAAGGCACTTAAGG
The DNA here is from genome assembly GCA_014182575.1 of Eucalyptus decipiens. Classification (NCBI taxonomy): domain Eukaryota; kingdom Viridiplantae; phylum Streptophyta; class Magnoliopsida; order Myrtales; family Myrtaceae; genus Eucalyptus; species Eucalyptus decipiens. The sequence continues at coordinate 60,284,065 of CM024613.1, read as the reverse complement.
ATAGTGCTTCAGACTTTGTGAAATCATAAGTTGTACGCTAAGTTTAGCAAATGTGAGTTTTGGTTGACTCGTGTTGTGTTTCTAGGTCACGTGATTTCGTGTGACATCCCAAAAAAATCCAAGACAAGCTCTAAGGTGTATTAAAGCCCATAATTAGGTAATGAAATTACCTATGGTTTATGCTTTGGCCATTAGTCTCCTCTTAAGACTAAGTGATATGTGCTTGTGTTCATGAGTTTTAAATTAGTAATATAGGGTAAATTAATAAGAATGATTTATTCTTGGCCATGTGAAATTTAAAAGTTGAAATCTATAAAAGAAATAATTAAAGATGAATAATTGAAAATGAAATTGTGAGTTTAATTAGGTTGGGCCTTAGGCCCATTGGTTTGAGCCTTTGGTGGGCCGAATGTGGCATCCCAAAAATTCAAAGTCAAGTTATAAGGTGTGTTAAAGTCTTTAATTAGGTAATAAAATTTCCTAAGGTTTATATTTTAGCCATTAGTTTTCTCTTAAGGCTATGTGTTATGTGCTTGTGTTCATGAGTTTTTGAAATTAGTAATATAGGATAAATTAAAGAGAATGATTTATCCTTGGCCATGTGAATTTTAAAATTTAAAATCTATAAAAGAAAGAATTAAAAGTGTTTAAAAGGTGAAATTAGGATTTAAATTAGGTTTGGGCCTTAAGCCCAAAAGGTGGATTTTAATGGGCCAAGTTGGCTGGCCCATTGAAACCCACGAATGGGCTGCCGTCGGCCACAAAGGAGGCCGGCCCATTGCTGGCCCAAATGCCCCAAGCCGAAGCCCAAAAGCCCAAGCCCATTATGCATGCAATAGGACAAGTGGCAAGAAGAAGGGCATGCATTGGCCATTGGAAGAGGCAACCTAATCATTGCTAATGATGGGAATTAGGGGGGATAAAAGGGAAGAGAGAGAGAAGGGTGGCCGGTTCATTCGGCCAAGAGAGTGAGAGAGAGAGAGAGATTTCGAGAGAGAGGGAGAGTGAGGCCGAGAGAGGAGAAGCCGAGAGGGAGGAGGAGGAGCTGCTCGCTGTCCGTCCGCCGTGTGCCGCCCGCTCACCGCTTTACGCCGTCGACCGACCGGTCTAGAGGCAAGTGGGAGTCCTCTAGCTGCTCTTGCATGTGTGTATGTTACTTGCATGTTAAATTTTTGGGTGTTTAGGTGAGAAAAACCGAAGTATGGATGGTTTATTCTTGAATGGCATGGCTGTTCTTGCTCGAACAGTGTGAGTCAGAATGTTGTGTGAGCTTGGATGCATGTTTAGACTCAGATTTTGGCTTTGATTTCTTCATGAGAGTTGTAGCTAACATCTTGAACTACAACATAATGAAATTTCGTGGAAACTTATGGAGATTTGAGGGGTTAAACTCTCATTCTACGGAGACCTCAGATCTGGAAAGATTTTACTGACCTCTTGTTGGATTTGTGGTTGCATGTTGATTTGTGCTAAGAATCTCTCTTTGATTTCTTCATTAAAGTTGTAGGGAACATCTCAAACTACAACATACTCAAATTTGAAGTGAAATGAACAAGTATAGCATAGTAAATCGACTACATCTTGAAGACGGTGATTCTGGAGATGTATTTTGGGACACCCGAGACTTCATGTTCATAAATGACGACTATACTTTAGTTATTTGACTTAGATCTATTCATGAAAATTGTAGATTATATCTTGAAGTAAAACATATCCAATTTTCATAGGAAACGAAAGAGAATAGATAGGTTAAAACTCAATATTTCGGAGAAGCATGCACTGGACGATGCGGTAATGGATCCAGAAGCTTCGTGAGACCGTATAAAATAATCTAAAAATAATTTGCTTGGAAGTCTTCATGAAATTTGTACGAAAATATGTTGGCTATAACTCGGTAAAATTTCGTAATTTTTGGAGGCCGTATGGATATTTTAATCGAATTTCTTCGGAAACCGTGCATTCTGGTTTCATCCGAAAATTATATGATGTTTTGTGAAAATTGGGAAATTGTGTGAAATGCTATTTGGCCATGTATTTTGTATGAAATTATCATCCTATTGGCTTGTTTAATATTTGCTGTAATTTTTATAATTTTTGGAATTTATAAATATTAAATTTAATATTTTTGAAAATGGCACAAGCTGGAATTTAAATAATTATAAAAAGGGCATGATCAATGGATCATTTTTAATTGGCATAAATTCCATAAACTTTACTTTATAAATAATTGTACCATGTAGTATGTATGATAAGGTCTTGATGTATGCATGACATGTAATTGAGATGCATGTATGAATTCAATGATGAGTATGATCTTGATTTGTCATCACATCACATGCCATGATAAATTGAATCATAATGATGTGAATTGAGATAAATGAGGAAGCCGTCGGAGGTGTGAGCCGACGATGCCCCGGGAGTGTCGGAATGCCTGGCTAGAAGGGTACGGCCGGTTGCCCGGTGGTCATGAATGGCCGAATACCTGAGGGTCCTCAGGAGACCGAGTGGTATCGAGATGCCCGGAGAGTGGGGGAGCCGGAAGCTCAGCATGGTAATTACGCCGAGGGATACCTCGCGATGCCGGATTGGGTGTGAGATGCCTGGCCTGAAGGGTGCGGCCGGTTGCCCGGTGGCCTTAAATGGCTGGATGCCGGAGGGTCGTCGTGATGCCAGTTGGGGTACGAGATGCCCGGAGAGTGGGGGAGCCGGATGATCTGTAATTGTATCTTGGATACATGTGGGACGCAAACATTGGTCCCGGGAATGAGAAATGTGGCGGTCCAAGATGAAATTGGAATTAAATCATGCATGATGATATATGCATGACATTATGCATGACAATATATGCATGGTAATGATGATGATAATGATGATGGTAATGATGATGATATGTGATGTGATATAATGATGATCACCCATGGCATGATATGAATGATGATGATAATGATGATGGTAATGATGATGATAATGATGATGGAAATGATGATAATATGTGATGTGATATAATGATGATCACCCATGGCATGATATGCATGATGATGATAATGATGATGATGATGATGACATGTAAGATATGACGATGCCATGATAATGATGACATGCGTGATGTGATGAGGTCACGATGATGATGATGATATATGATATACATGATGATGATGCATGATAGTACGTGCATGGCTTCAAGGTAAGTAACGCCTGCAATGCATGTATGATTTGTGTGATGCATTGAGCTGTTATTGGATTCCTTATTTGCTGAGTGGTTGTACTCACCCCTTTTAGGGACCAACATTTCAAATTAGCAGTATGCCGCTTCCTGCCGTCGTGCGGGGTGCATTCTACGGGTTACCGTCTAACGTCAAGGTAGAGTGTGAGGAGTTCAGCTGTCCTTCTGTGCCTGGACTGGCATACATACATGTGCGCTGCTTTGTCATGTATGACATAGGCCTGGCTGGGGGCCCAGTCGTCCAGGAGTTTGTCTCCGTCCACGTTCGCCGCAATGGGGTCATGAGAGGGATGCTGCCACTGCCACCGCCACCGCCTGACGCACCGGACTGGGTGTGAGGCCTGTGCACGACGAGTAGGGGCTGTCTTTTTTGGGATGGTGAGCCGACACTTATGATGGGAGTTGTGTATATGTGACTTGTAGAGGGTCGAGGGTTCTTTTTGGGGTTTTAGGCTGGACATGGCCGAGTCCTAGCCTCTCCTTTTGATGTATCGACCTAAAGAAGTCCCATCTTGAAAATATATGTAAATAAAGTGTCGTGGCTTATCTATAAAATCATGGTGATTAGTGGTGTGTATTTGTATCATGGTTGGAAGGGGGAGAGATGATAATGTTTTGCTTCCGCTAATGAGTTGCGCTGGGACCACTTTTTTTTTAAAAAAAAATGCCTGTGAATAGCGACGCTTTTTCTTCTATGTGTAAGGCATTGTATGAAAGGGTAATAAGATGTAAAACCGGTGCTTGTGGTGACCTTCGAAGGGTTCGAGGTGCCACACCGAATGGCCAGCCCAATTGAGGCCCATGAGGAGTGACCGTCGACCATGAGGGGGAAGGAGTGGCCAGCCCACTTCTTCCAATCCAAGCCCAATTCGAGCCCAAGCCCATTGCATGTGGCATGCCAAGTGGCAAGAGGAGGTCTTCATGCATTGGCCATTGGAGGTGGCAAGTAATCATTGCCAATGATGAAGATTTGTGGAAATAAAAGGAAGAGGGAGAGAGAGGGTGGCCGGTTGGTGGTATTCGGCCATGTGAGAAAGAGAGAGAGAGTGAGTTGCGAGAGAGAGTGAGGCCGAGAGGGAGGAGGAGTCGCCTGTCGCCGCTCGCACGCCGTCCGTCCGTCGCCGGTGTGCCGTTCGTGTGCCGCTGTCCGCTTGGTTCTAGAGGCAAGTTGGGATTGATTTCCACTCTTGCATGTGTGTCTTGCATGTGTGACTTGTTGGTGGTAGATTTCGGATGCTAGGGTAGGCAAAACCGAAGCTAGAATGTGACTTGTTCTTGAGTATGCTTGCTGTTTTCGTGTGAACTGCCCGACCGAGAATTTTGTGAAGGCTTGCATGCATGTTTCGAGTTGAATTTTGACTTTGATTCATTCATGAAATTTGTAGCCAACATCTTAAACTACAACATACTAAAATTTGGGACAAAATGGTGGAGATTTAATGGGTAAAACCCTCATCCTACGAAGACACTAGATCTGGAACAGTTTTGCTGACCTTTTGATAGATTTGTGGTCGCATGTCAATTTTTATCAAGAATATCTCTTCAAATTATCATGAAACTTGTATAGAACATCCTAAAGACTAACATACTCAAATTTGAAGTAAAATGAGCAAGTGTAGCCTAGTGAATCGACTTACTCTTGAAGACGGTAAATCTGGAGACACGGTACAGGACACCCGAGACTTCATGGACTCATATGGTGACTATTATTTGGAAATTTGACTTAGATTCCTTAATGAAAGTTGTAGGGGACCTCTTGAAGTAAAACATATCCAAATTTTAGAGGAAAAAAAAAAGAATAAAGGGGTGAAAACTCGATATTTCGGAGACAACTACACTGGACGTTTCGGTGCAAGAACCAGAAGCTTCGTACGACTATAGAAAATTATCTAAAACGAATCTGGCTTAAAAGTCTTCATGAAAAATATACTTTAGTGTCTTAACTATAACCTGGTAAAATTTCATAATTTTCGGAGGTCGTTTGGGTATTTTAATCGAATTATTTCGAAAACTGTACATTCTGTTTCTATCCGAAATTTCATGCTGTAATTGTGTGAATTATATCTTTTGTGTGGAACTCTATTGGGCATGTGTTTTTCATGAAATTATTATTTTATTGACTTGTCTATCATAGGCCTTGATTTCGTGATTTTTTGAGAAGCATATGGATATTTAATTTTAATATTTTCTAAAATGGTACATGCTGGAATTTTGTAAACTTTGAAAAAGCATGAAATATGGGCCATTTTAAATTGCATGGACTCCAATAATTGTATTATTATGGATGATGGTGTCTTGATGCATGCATGATAATGAATTGAGATGCATGTATGAATTCAATGATGAGTATGATCTTGATTGCCATCACATCACATGCCATGTTAAAATTGAACAATAATTGAAGATGAGAATTGAGATAAATGAGAAGGCCATCGGAGGTGTGAGCCGACGATGCCCTGGGAGTGTCGGGATGCCTGGCTAGAAGGGCACGGCCGGTTGCCCGGTGGTCATGAATGGCCGAATACCGGAGGGCCTCGGGAGTACCGAGAGGTGTCGAGATGCCCGGAGAGTGGGGGAGCCGGAAGCTCGGCAGGTATTGTGCCAAGGGATACCTCGCGATGCCAGTTTGGGTGCGAGATGCCTGGCTAGAAGGGTACGGCTGGTTGCCCGGTGGCCTTGAATGGCTAAATGCCGGAGGGTCCTCGTGATGCCAGTTGGGGTACGAGATGCCCGGAGAGTGGGGGAGCCGGATGGTCTGATTGTATCTTGGATACATGTAGGATGCAAACATTGGTCTCGGGAAAGAGAAATGTGGCGGTCCGAGATAAAAATTGAAATTGAATTATGCATGATGATATATGCATGATATGATGCATGATGATATATGTGACATGATGATGGTGTTACATGCATGGATGCATGGCAATGATGATGGTGCATGTGATATAATGATGATGTTACATGCGTGGATGCATGGCAATGATGATGGTGCATGTGATATGATGATGATGTTACATGCGTGGATGCATGGCAATGATGATGGTACATGTGATATGATGATGATGTTACATGCGTGGATGCATGGCAATGATGATGGTACGTGTGATATGATGATGATGTTACATGCGTGGATGCATGGCAATGATGATGGTACGTGTGATATGATGATGATGTTACATGCATGGATGCATGGCAATGATGATGGTACATGTGATATGATGATGATGTTATATGCATGGATGCATGGTAAGGATGATGCCATATGTGACATGATGATGGTAAGTATATGATATGATGGTGATGTCTATATGATGATGATGGTATATGAGGTATGATGACATGCACATGATGCCATGGTATGTTGTGCATGGATGTTTGTATGACATGTGATGCTATGATCGTGATGATTGCATGGCATGATGCATTGTGTGGTTTATTGGTCCTTTACCTGCTGAGTGGTTGTACTCACCCCTTCGGGGACCAACATTTCAAATTAGCAGGATGCCGCTCCCTGCTGTCACGCGGGGCGTATTTTACGGCCTACCTTCGGATGTAGAGGTCGAGTGCATGGAGATTGACTGTCCCACCATTCCCGGACTGACTTTTATTCGAGTGCGCGCCTTAGTGATGTATGACGTGGGCCTGGCTGAGGGCCCTGTCATTCAGGAGTTCATATCTGTCCATGTTCGTCGAGACGGAGTGATGCGTGGGATGTTGCCGCCACCATTGCCTGATGCACCGGGATGGGTGTGAGGGCCCGTGCGTGAGAAGTAGGAGCTGAAACTTTTTAGGATGATTAGCCGACACTAGTGATTGGGGATCTTGCACGATAGACGTAGTGGGTCGAATGTTTCTTTTTGGGTTATGGCCGAGTGTGGCTACATGTCCTGGCCTTTCTTTTGATGTACCGACCCAAGGAAATCCATCTTGAAAAATATGTAAATAAAGTGTCATGGCTTTGTCTTTTATTACGATGTTTAGTGGTGTGCAATTGTATCATGGTTGATGGAGGGAGAGATGTCGATGTTTTATTTTGCTTCCGCTAATGAGTCGCGCTGGGACCGTTTTAAAAAAAAAATGTCTATGAATTACGACGCTTCTTCTAAGAGATGTAATTAGGGGTAACATTTGATGCCTGTGGCGACCTAAGGGGTTCAGGGTATCACATTTCGGGAGAAAGAATCTCCGTGGACTCATCCAAGATTGAAGCGGTGATCAACTGGCCAAAACTGACGATAGTGACAGAGATCAGAAGTTTTTAGCAAGGTATTACAGACGGTTTGTAGAAGGGTTTTCAGCTTTAGCATCGCCGTTGACAAGATTACTGAAGACGGAAGAGAAGTTTGTGTGAACAGACAAGTGTGAGCATAGTTTCCAAGAGCTTAAGCAGAAGCTGACTACCACACCTGTACCGACCATTCCATCTAGTCCTGGAGGACACGAGATCTATAGTGTTGTGTCCTTTAGAGGACTGGATTACGTGTTGATGCGACATGGTAGGATTGTTGCATACACGTCCTGTCAGTCGAAGCCTCATAAGCTGAATTACCTGGCACATGACTTGGAACTCACAGCAATAATTTTCACTCTAAAGCTTTAGAGATATTGTTGGTGTGAAGAAAGACCCCAGATCTTCGCTGACCGTTAAAATCTCAAAGTATTTATTCTCTCAGAAGGAATTGAATATGAGACAGCGTTGTGAGTTAGAAATTCAGAAGGACTGTGATTGTGATGTCTTGTGTAACTATGGAAAGGGGAATTAGATTGCAGGTGCTTTGAGTCAGAAGTCTTCAGTTGCACAGATGGTGATCAAGGAGTGGAACTTTACTCGTGAAAGCTCGAGATTCGGTTTCAATTTGAGGTAGGCTATCTTCCAAATCTTATAACCACCCTCAGAATTGAGCCGAATGCTCAGTTTAGAATCAAGGCACTTCAGTTGATAGACCGGGATGTTCAGAAGATCTTGCAAGAGGATACTAATAAGAGAGAGGCTGACTTTTAGATTTCTGAGGATGGAACACTCATGTTCCGAGAGTGAGTGGGTGTACCTAACAATGTAGCACTCGGGGAAGAGACCTTGTTACGAATTCACTATAGCAGCTGTAGTTTTTGACCAGACAATACAAGGTAAGTCAGAATCGGTGTTAGCTCGATTGGTAGACCAATATAAAGTTAGTTATCACCGGACAGGTTGCAAGGGTAAGATGTGCTAATAAGTGGAAGTTTAGTAATGCAAGCCAGGAGGACTTTTACAATCACTCGAGAGTTCCGAGTGGGAATGGAAGTATATCACAATAGACCTTAGGACGAGCTTGTTAAAGAATCAGAGAGGTGACGTTTCCAATTAGGATAGTAGTCAACAAATGAATGAAGCCAACTCACTTCAGTGCAATACGAAAAGATCTCGTTTGAATGGGAATACAGAAATGTATGTGTGTCGGATAGTTCATCTGCATGAAGTGCTAGGGATAAATTTAATGTCAGATCTAGCTCCGAGGATTACCAGTTTCAGCAGATCAGTTAGATGGTTTCTTTTGAAGCATTGCATAGTAGAATGTGCAGAACTTCAGTTGCTAAGTTGAAGTCAGGGAAAGAGAGATCACAGGCCCGGGGTCAGTTCAACAGCCAGTGATTGCAGTTGCCGTGATCAGAGCCAGAGTAAGGATCGCTCAGAGCCATTAGAAAAGTTGTATCATTGAGCATCGAAGGCCCTTAAAATTTCGAATTGGTGATTACATCTTTCTAAAAGGTGTCACCAATAAGGGATACCTTACACTTCGGCAAGGAGGGAAAAACTGAAACCGTGGTATGTAGGTCCCATTGAGATTCTAAAGAGAGAATCAGGACCCTAACGTGTCATCTTGCATTGCTGTCGGAGTAGGTGCGAGTGCATGACATCTTTCACGTGTCAATGTTGAGGACATATGAGCCTAACACGACCCAAGTGCTAAATCTTAAAGGATTGGATGTGGACGACAAACTGTCGTACATGGGAAGCCCGGTTCAGTTGGTGGTTCAAAAAGAGTAGTTCTATGTACAAAGATGGTCCCCTTGGTCAAAGTGGTCTGACAACACCACAGGACTGAAGAAGCAATGTGCAAAAGTGAGACTCAATGAGACGATAACACCCCCACCTTTTTGATCGAGTATTGGTAAAGGTTTAAATTTCGAGGACGAAATTTTTATAAGAGGGGAAGAGCTGTGACATCCTGATTTTCCAATTCTATTTTCAATTGAATAAGTTAGGAATTTCATCTTCGTGCCTATAGCTCTCTTCTCTGAGTTGGCCACTCACGAGATAACTAGTCTATTAGGTGAAGCCGCTAAGGAATCTAAACGCAATAGACTTGAGAATTCGACCAGGAAACGACTGCTCGACCGTACTAATCTGCAAGGGTTATTATGGCACATACCGATTAGAGATCAGAGATAGGTCGACTCAACAAAGGCATGTAATTCAGTGTGGGTAATTCCAGCTAATTGCACAATTCTTGTCGATCAGCACTAGACCGATTCCTCTGTCGTTTTGGTCCGTATTTGAAATCTTGAGATTTCTATGACAATTGAAAGTTGCCAATGTGTCAAAGATGCACTTTGTAGATTGAAAACAATTGACCACAGGTCAATTGCACGAAAAGTTCATAAAAGCTACTCGGTAGATTAGGATACGCTAAAATTGTGCCAGATTGAAATTAATCGTGAAATTGAACCCGACTTTAGAAATTGCAAATTCTGTCATGTCACAAATCATTTTAGGAATGTCGACTCATTATTTGAAGATTTTTCTACAAACCGAGATTTTCAACGAAAAATCCAAAGTAAGGGTATTTTGGATCGAGAAATTTGTGGGACCGTTTTTTAGCGTATCCATTGTTGTCAAGTTGGTTCAATTGATGAGAAAAGATATGGATTGGGATGATAGCACATTGGTTGGATTTATGGAAATCAAATTTAGTCCAATTGGAGAAAAATTGAAGAGGAATTGGTGGAATTAAAGGGATTTGAGGAACAAATGTGCAAAATTCGTATGTCATGGGGGGAGGAATATTTGGACTACTTCAATGGTGTGCTGAGGAAGCTTTGAGGAGAGAGAATGGTTAAGGGCAAGGGCTGACTTGGTGGGGGCAAACCAAGGGAGGTTTGGACAAGTGTTGAAGGCTAGAGAAGCCTTTAGGGTCCCGCTCTTTAGCTGAGCCTTCTTCCTCCTTGAAGTCAGGCTTTCACCATTATTGTAGGCTTAAGAGAGCTTGAGAGAACCAGAGGAGATCAACCATTAGCCGCCCAAGACCGTCGCTTGCCCGTCGGGCCTGGTTTCTCCTATGTTTTCTTCTTCTATCAGTTTTTGCTCCAGCTGACCTTTTGCCAAAGATCCGAGTGAAAAGTGGACTTCCTAGATGAATAAGCCAATGAGCTACCGATCTCCATGACGAGGACATTTAGTCCGTTCTAAGGAGCCCGGCCTCACCCCGAACGGAGCTGCCGGCAGTCCGATACACCGGCGAGAAGGAACCAGTCGCCGATCAGTCTGTCTGCCTGGTAGCTTGCCTGGTTTTGCCTGTTTTGCCTGTTTCAGCCATTTTTCTTCCATTTCAACCCAGCCTCCACCCATACCAACCACCAATAGGTCCCCCTCGACCCCCCGCCGGAGCTTCGGCCAAGCCTGTTCAGCTCTGTTTCTCCTCCGGCAACTAGTTTTTCAAAGTTGCAAAGGAAGTACGAATTTGTGGCTGTTGTTCGAGCCCCAGGACCGCCTTGGATCACTGTGGTTGAGGCACCGGTGCATTGCCTCTGTCGTATGCCACCCTCAAGTTGCCGGACAGCCGCCGGAGTCGCCGTTTCCTCGCCAAACCGCCGCCGGTTCATGCTGCTCGGCTCAAGATCAGAAACCGATGATAGCAAGGGTTTTCGGTCTTCAAGGCCCGTTTTAGGTGCCTTCCCTACCTTTGTTGGTGTCGCCATTTCAAGGTTTATTGCCCGCCTTGGCGTCGCCGTCGCCATGGACTCACCGGAATGCTAAACCGGTGAGTTTACTCTCTAATCTCCGATTAAGGAGTTAATTATGCTTAAGGGGTATTTAGATTAGTTTAAGCATGATTAGGTGGATAGATTATCTTATTTAAATGTTGATTTGATTAGATGAATGATTAGATTAAGGGTTGGATTAATTAATCTAATTGTGTAATTAGATTAATGTTAATCATGTTTAGACTTTAATTAATTATTTTATTTACTTAATTATTTTATGTAAAATTAAATGTTATTAAATATTATTTATTATTTAAATTAAATTAATTTTCTGAATTTAATTAATTAATATTTTTCGGAAATTATCTTTGGGAGAGCCGTTTGTTAGAATTCCGTGCATCGACCACGGTGGTTTTGTTAGTTTATGTTATTGATTGCTTAAACTGTGAAATTGATTGATAATTGAGATGTATGGGTGTGTTCATTGGAAAATGACTGGTGTCGGGTGTTGACGCCGATAGGGATTTGTAAAGTTCCCTAGTAGCTTAGGCAAGCATTAATCAGCTTTGGCGAGCAAATATAATATACATATATATTACAGCTTTGGTGAGCTACTATCTATCTATACAGCTTTGGTGAGCTATAGTCTAATTATATTACAGCTTTGGAGAGCATATGTCATATTGATGAATGAATTGATAGACAATAATGAATGATAGATAGTACTGAATGATAGATAGTATGAAAGGATAGATATTATGGATTGGAATGGAAAGATAGATAGTATGATTGAATTGAGTCGTTGGGACAGATTTGATTGGTTGATTTATGAACTGTACTGACGTGCAGGAAAGGGATTGAGGTGAGGTAAGTCCTTTGTCTATTTGTGTGGCTAGAGCGCCCTAAGGTGTATTTTCTTCCCAATAGGAGTTTAGGGGGTGAACTTACTGAGACAATGTCTCACCCCGTCGTGGGCTCAACATTTTAAGGTCCTTAGATGGCGGTCGTGGAGGACCCAAAGCCATGGAGTTTGGGAAGGTGGAGACCGAAGGATCGGCAAACGTGTCCAGCTAGTTGGTCTTAGGATAGTTCCCCTTTTTGTTGGGCTGGTCTATTATGTAGGCAGCCCTGTGTTGTATATAAACCTATGTGTTTATAAAGAAGTGTTTGGTTGTGATTGATTGCCTGCTTCTCTATCCCAAGTCAAATGTTGTTAGGGAATTTGTTTCGCTTCCGTATGCATAATAACATGAATGGGTCGGAGATGTGTCTTGAGAGATCGCATAATTTTTATCGACCACCGAGGGATGTGCGCGTGCTCGAGGTTCAGGGCATGACACCGCTGGTTGCCGCCTAGGCCGCCGAAGTAGCCTCTGTCGCCCCTGCTCACCCACTGCTACCGCCAGTCCACCTTAACCCACTATTCCAACCTTGGTTCCCTCCAGTTTGGCCTTGGACAAAATCGAACCCCTCAGCACGGCTGAGAGCTTCGTGTGGCTTTTCCGAGCTTTTCCTGGCCTTTCTTAGTGTCGCCGCAGGGCTGTTTATTGCCTGCCATCGCGTCGCCATCGCCATGAACTCATTGGAACACTAAACCGGTGAGTTTACTTGCTAAACTCTACTTAGAGAGTTAATGATGCTTAAGCGATAATTAGTTTAGGCTAATTAAGGTTTATGTGGATAGTTAGAAAGGATTAGTGATTTAATTATCCGTTTGTGCATGTTAGGTGGTTAGACCGGATAGATTAAGGACTAGAATAGTTGTACTATTTATCTAGATAGGTTCAAAAAATTTCCCGGCCCATTCGAGCGGTTAATTTAGCATTTCCGGCCTAAGTTGCTATTTATTTCATTTAAATTGAATTATTTAATTAATTTTGGTAATTATTTAATTATTTAATATTTTCCAAAAATTATACCGAGATAACCGATGACCGAAATTTCGTGCTAATTGCAATAGTGTGGTTAATTCTTCCAATTGAGTGTTAAATTGTGCAAATTGAGTGGTGATTGCAATTTGAGTATTTAATTCAAAATTTGGAAATTTCGATAATTATTTAGAAATTACTGGGTGTCGGGTTTTGACACCGAAAATGGTTTCAAATACTATATCCAATAGTGAGATTTGAAATAGAAGAGTATCAATTTTTTCTGGTGTGAATTGACCATATACCCACACACGACTATTTTATCGTGTATTTCTAATACAAAGTAAATAGGCTAGGTTCACCATTTTAATTGAGGCATTTAAGTACAATGCACGGTGTCCTAGGCCGAAATTGAATGGTTGTGTGTTGGTTAAGAGAACCTGTCCAAAGCTGTTGAGTTGGACGTGCCCTTATATGTGATGCCCCTAGACAACAGGAGCCGGTCGCAGTAGATTCTAGATCTATGCTCCTTTCGGAAAGCCGTCTAGTAGAGACGTTGCCATGCTTAATGGGGTGAGACGATGCTTGGCTACGCCAGAAGACCGCCGAACATCGAGTAAGCCATGCCGTTGAGCCGAGATCAAAACTAGGAACGCATGAGTAATTTAGTTAAATGCGTTGGGTTATGGGACAAAATTGTGTGACACGATATGGGACGTGTCATAACGATTTGGCCTTATAACCAAGATCCCTGTGCTTGGTTGAAATTGAGTGTGGAGTTCCTATTGATTGAGCTTGATTGCTGCTCATGTTTGTGTGGCTGTCTGTGATATGAATTCTTCAAATGTGCAGGGTGGATCTGAGACGAAGTAAATCTCTGTAGTTGTGTGGTTGTGTGATTAGGATGCCTCTAGGCGTATTACCCTCATAATCGGGATTTAAAGCGTGAACTTGCTGAGATTTATATCTCACCCCGTCGTGGGCTCAATTCTTTTCAAGACTGTAGAGTGGAGGACCCGGAGCCGAGGACTGGAGAGCTTAGAGTTTAGAGTCTCCGTAGTCCCTTTTTGGACCTAGACTTCTTGGCATAGATCTTTTTGGTAGATTTTTGTATATGACTTAGTGTGCATATAAAAAAGTGTTTTTTTTGTGAATCTATTTTTTGCTTTTCTACCCCATGTTGTTTGCCATCGGGGGATATTTACTCGCTTTTGCATGTGTAATAAAATGAATAGATCGGCGACACGTCCTGGGACGTCGCAATTTTATCGACGACTGAGGGATGGGCACGCACTCGAGGTTCGGGGTGTGACACCTAAGTTACTAACCTAGGTCTTTAAATGCCTAAGGTCTACACACCCAAGACTTAAAATGCCTAGTCATCTAAGATTTTGGAGCCTATCGTTCCACACTTAGGACCTAAGGACGAAAGGCAATGGCATAGAAATGTTTATAGATGGAAGAGTGAAAAGTCTACAAACTCTTGCCATTCAAGAAAAAAAACGGAGGGTTTCTAAAACTATATCGTGGCTGAGAGTTGTTGCCCAGGGGGCAACTTGCCCTGTTTTATCACCTACAAGAAAGGAAATAGGACATCTTGTTTCCATATTCTAAATGGATTCAATTCGCAATGACATACACCATTTCGTGCTGAAGTGGACGATTCAGCCTCATTGTGTTTTCTTAGTAAGAGGTGTCGATGAGATCTTTATTTGAATATTGGTGTAACAAGTGCAAAGTACAAAACCAATAAAATAAACAATGGGAGAACTGCACTACAAGTACTAAAATTTAACAGGGGAGTACAATTGAGTTTAAACTTTTAAAAGGTGTAATCAAATCCTAGCATACCGAACTTCCATTCGCACCTCTACGGGGGCAACTCCTTTTTCACTGGTGTACGGGATGGAGGCGGTCTTGCTTGTTTAAGTCGAAGTTCCTTCTCTAAGGGTCCTTTCCCAGTCTAAGCTTGATGAGACCAAGTGGATGCAACAGAGGCATGAGCAGCTAAACATGATAGATGAGAAAAGATTGCAAGCTGTGCGTCATGGTCAATGCTATCAGAGACAAGTCACCAAAGCCTTCAATCGAAGGGTGTGTACAAGACACTTCAAAGTCAATGACTTGGTGCTGAGGAAAGTGCTTCCGATCATACCAGACCCTTGTGGCAAATTCACCTCGAACTATGAAGGACCGTATGTCATTAAGAAGATTCTTCTTGGTGGTGCTATGATTTTAGTTGAAATGGATGCCTGTGAATTGCCTAGACCTGTAAATGCTGATGCAGTCAAGAAGTGTTTTCCATGAATGAAATCAAGGCCCAAGAGCCACTTCATGCACAATCCGAGTTGCATAGCATCATGCATAGCATCGTAGATATCATGCATATGTTACATACACACATATCTATCTGTGTTTCAAGCACCCTACCGTTCGATGAGGAAATGGCGGAGGAAAAAGTCAATTCAAGGACTCATCGAGTCTCCGCACATACAGCCGAGTATCTCATCTTCTTAAATGAGAGGTAAACCAGGACAGTGGAAATGAAAAAAGATAAATAAAGAAGACAATCAAACAAACAACCAAAAAGAACAAAAAATTCATGGCGTCATTTGCATGACCTATTTTCTAATGTCACTATGCGTGCTTCATGTCTGCGACCCTCGAGAAAAGGGCCTCACATGTGACATCCTAATTTTCCAATTTTGTTCTCAGTTAAATGAGTTGGGCTTTTTATCGACGCGCCTATAGTTATTTTCTTTGAGTTGATCACTCATGAGATAACTAGTCTATCTGGTGTGTTGGAGAAAACTCCTTTACTATTTCGTTAACAAAACATTTCCTTTGTTTAGTCTGAAGACCTCCATACTCTAGTGTCAAAGTCTGAGGATTGTCAGACTTTAGATTCAAAGTCTACTTAAACTGACAATTTCCAAACTGAAGAATGAAGACTTATCTAGATGCGAGATTATCTTTTTTCTTCAATGATTTGTTTCATATGGCTTATGGATGACCTTATGGCTGGATATAGTACCTACATGATTGATTATCTTTATTGGAATCAATTCCGATATTCAAATTTTTTGGAAGGCAAGAAAACTTGAAAGGTTCTACTTATGGAAACCAAGATCCTCATTGTATGGGCGAACATGATTGACGGGCTTTCATCACAAATCTTTAAACGACTCGAGATGTCCTTAATTGATTCTGTTCGGTGGGTAGATTGGAAGAATTCCTTTGGAAAGTGTCAACGGTTGTGATGGCATGAAGGAGTATTTAAGGTAGACTCTCTAATTGTTCGAGATAATGTATGAAAGAGAAATTTCAAAGTCTAAAGCTTTCTAGTTCCTTGCTATTTCATTCACTGAGCTCAAAGTTGTTTACAAAAGAGATAAACTCATAGTGAGACTTTGTGAGAGACTAGTAGAGTCTCTTCTCTGTGAAGTCGAGATCATCAAGCTATAAAATCTCTTTTGAATTCTTAGTGTAATCTAGCTAGTAGGCTGTCAGCTCGGGAGAGTGGACGTAGACTTGATTTAAGCCGAACCACTATAAACTTTGCATTCTTAATTCTCTTTCCTTAACTCTTTATTTGATTCATAGCTCCAATTAACTGTTTACGTACAAACTCTTTTATTTAGTTTAAAGCTTTATTAATCTGTATTTTTCTAAAGGTGAATACTTTTATTGACTTTGCGGAAATTTGTTATTTACACCTATTCACCCCCTTCTAGGTGTTGTTACTAGCCCTTTCAATTGGTATCAGAGCCCGTGTGCTCATTTTATTGAAGTGTTTTTACTTATGAGCTAAAGATCTATGGTAAGTATTTTGGCTTTAGGTTTGGTTGAAGGCCAAAGCAACATCAGACCGCCTTACTTTGATGGAAAGGAATACAATATGTGGAAAAACAAGATGAAGGTGTTCTTGAGATCAAAAGATCCCCTGAAATGGGATGTGGTGGAAAAATGGATCAATCCTAAAGCTACAACAATCTCAGAAAGAGGAAAAAAAGTTGCAGATGTTGGTGAAATGACACAAGAAGAATTAACCAAGAAACAAGCTCTTGATGCTAAAGCCATCTACTCATTATCTTGTGCTTTATTTCCTACTGAGTATAACCGAATTTCTTCTTGTGAAACAGCTAAAGAAGTTTGGGATAGATTGCACGTTGCTTATGAAGGAACTGATCGAGTAAAGGAAACGAAGATCAATATTCTACTTGGACAGTATGAAACTTTCAAGATGAATCCTGGAGAATCCATCACTAATATATTCAGTAGTTTCACAGAAATTGTGAATGAATTAGCATATCAATGACAACCAATCTCAGGACCAATGAATGTCAATAAATTGTTGCGAGGACTCTCCAAAGACTAGAATCACGTGAAGACATCAATTACAGAAACCCAAAGGATCATGCCTCTCTCAGTAGATGAACTTGTTGGCACACTTCAATCATATGTGATAGTACTAGTATGAATACCTAGATGGGGTGAATAGGTGTAAAAATAAATTTTATAAGACTCAGCAACTTAATTCAATTTATATAATAACGAAAGACTTATGATATAGAAAATCAGCAATGATATATATAAGACTATAAATGAAGTAAAGAGACAAGGGAAAGAGCATTGAAATACAATGATTTATAGTAGTTTGGCTTAGACCAAGTCTACGTCCACTCTCCCGCACTGACAGCCCACCGGCTAGATTTCACTATGAATCAAAAGAGTTGTTACAATCACACGTCCTTGATTCCACAGTGTAGAGACTCTGCTACACTTCCTCAAGGCCTCACAAATGTCTAAACTCTCTTTTGAGTACAAGTTTTTTGCTCAACAAACGAATCAGCAAAGAACAAGGAACTTCAAACTTTGGAATTTATCTATCGCGCACACACTCGAATAACTAGAGCATCTTCCTTATGTACTCCTCCATGCCTTCATATCCGTTGGCACCTTCCAAATGAGTTCTTCCAATCTACCCGTTGGACATAATCAATTAGGGAGATCTCGAGTTACTTCAGGAATGTGAAGATAGCCCACCAATCCTGCTCGCCCATACAACTAGGATCAAGGTTTCCATAGGTAGAATCTTCCAAGTTTACTTCGCCAGTCAACGGATCCAATTTACTCGTATTGATTTCAAAATGAATAATAGATCTTTAGATGCTATATCCAGCTGTGAGATAATCTTCAACCAAACGAATCAAATCCTTAAAGATAAACTTGCATCTGAATAAGATTTCTCCGTCGGTCCAGAAACTGTCAGTAAGAGCAGACTTTAAATCTTGAGTCTTGCGGTATTCAGACTTTGAAGGAAGGAAATATTTTGTCAACTTCAAAACAGATAAGGAAGTTTTCTCCAACAATCTCCCCCTTTTTGATGGAGACAAAACTTTCCCATAGATTTGGACACTTTAACCTGCAAGACAACACTTAAGCAAACCGAGATTTCTTATAGATGAAAATTAGAGATTATGATAGAGATAGTAGGAATTTTGCAACCATAGAAAACGTGTTAGTCCTGTAAACACAACTATCTTTAATGTAATCAATAATAGCTTAAGTTGCAAGCATCATCAGTCCAAACCAGTCTGAATCAAAACCATACCAAACAAAAGTTCAAGTTCAAAATAGAAAATCAAAAGGATAGAGTCAATCAAATCTGCATAAAACCTCTCCCTCTTTTTGTCAACAACAAAAAGTGGAGAATAGACTAAAGAGATGGATAGAAAATGGAGTTAAAATCAAGGCTGTTTGGGCAGGCGAACAAGCGTGAATTCTCCTATAGAATGTACTGTCTTCTCAAGCCTGTCAAAACTTTGCTTTAGCAACGGAAAATCTTCACCCTGCAAAGACTGAACTTGAAGCTTCAGGGCGTTCAACTGTTCATGCAACGATACTGAAGTGGCCTTAGAAGCATATTGCTGCTTTCTGACATCCAAAAGAATTTCCATCAATCTTGAAAAGTCTGCTGTCTGAGCAGATGCATCACTAGGACCAGCTGAGTCAAGGATGGTGATTTTGAGAATCGATGGATCTTCAACAGATTGTCCATCATGATTGTCTTCTGGATTGTGCAAGGCATACACATCCTCAGGATCTACGGCAGAATGACTTACATCACTAGCAGGCAAAGATGAAGAAATACCTTTCGGATCAACAGCTCCCCCTGTTTTGATGCCCTCAGGTGGAGTAGGTGAAGTTTCCTCATCTGCAGATGCACTAGACAGTGAGATAGCCAAGGTTGGCTCGAAAGAGTCCTCTTGACCCTGATCTTGTTCTCCATCTTTCTCTTCTTCTTCCTCTTCCTTCCTCTATGACTCCTCTCTCTCTTTCCTCTTCTCCTGGCTATTCTCTTGTCTCACGAAAGCTTACAAAACTCTTTAAGTTTCTCAAAGCTACTATGGTTAGTTCATCTTCATCTTCTTCAGCTTCTTCATCTTGCAAGATGAGAGTTCTTTTCTTCTTCTTCACAGGAGCAACCATGGGCTCCTTGCCGTTTTTCTTCGCAGTAGCACAGTCTTGTTTTGCTTTTGTGGGAAACTTTTCCTTCACATGCTCCAACACTTTGTGCAACTCCTTCAATCTCATCTTTGTCACCATTTTGAACCCAATCACCATAGGAGAAATGGTTGACAGGCATAATGGTGCAGAGATGTGAATTTTAAAGTGCTGAAAGAGCCTTGAGATAAGAGCAGAATAAGGGAGTTGTCCCTTATCTTTTTCCACAGTGCGGTACATATGAAACAATATGGTGTGAGGCAAAAAGAATTTATATCCAGAGTTAATGGCACACATCAACTTAGTTTCCGATCGAGAAACATCTGTCTTGGATGTTGATTTAGGACGAATGCAATTTATTACAATCTTGTGCAGCAAAATGTTAGAGGCACTCATCCTTGAGTAAGAAATCTTGCCATCAACATTCCTATCTCGTACCAATGACAGAATAGTATGGGCAATAGACACATTAATTGGTTGAAAACTCGACCTTTCCACCCGAATTATGTCGGCCAGTGTGTCTGTATCCACCAAAAACTCTTTGTCCTTCACAGTGAAAATAAAACTGTTTGCATCCAAGAAAGATAAGTTCAAATAAAAGTACACGGTGAGTTCGAAAAGCAGCAGGGATCTCGCAATGTAACCGTTCCCAGCTTGCAAAGAAAAGCAAACTTCTTGCGGAGATTGACCTTCATCAAATCAAGAAAGTCAAAATCAACAGTTCTAGAGTTCATAACCCCTCTCTTCAGAAGTTCCAAAGAAACCTTCTTGTGCCCCTTCGATCTAAACAGATTAGAGCCATCAGTAACGTTTGCAGCCACACCCGATCTAGGTTGAAAATGAGCAAACAACCGTTCATCATCGTCTTGAGGTTGATGTGCAGAGCCATAGAATGGGTCACTCGGTATGTTCTTAAATGTTCTGTCAGCCGTTCCTTTCTCTACAACTCCCAATTTTTCCAAATCTCTCAAAAACAATGTTTCTTTCTTGAATCCTCCTATCTTTTAAGAATTCATCGATTAAGAACATCGGCATATCTCCTTTCTTAAGATTAGAGTAAAGCTTATAAGCAACCTTGGGAGTCAGAGTTCTTATAGGTTCAGCATCCTCTATGACTCCTTCTTCAAGTAGAGTCGGTGGAGAAGGTTGATGCTGTTGAGAAGGTTGTTGCTGACTCGGACGCGGTGGTAGAGAAGAATCTTCTTCCTCAGTTAAGTCAAAATGGGTAGGACCCTCAGGCATAGATCGTGGTCCCCTGCTTACAATTCTTAAAGACTTTCTCGAAGACATTGTCGCTTCAAAGGAGGAATTCACCACTTGCTCGAAATAGGAGATAACTTTTTGACAGGTTGAGAGTGAAAGAGAAAGCAAGTAGGAATTTTGTATTCTAGGGTTTCAGTGTAAAAACAAAGAAGACGAGTCTCGGCAGTATCTAAAGCAAGTGAAGCGAGGTAAACGAAACGTCGTAAAAGGAAAATAAAAATACTTTTTTGAAAAGGATAACTTCCCTTTTTGAAAATAATTGTCTTTTCAAAATTGATAATTGCCTTTTTGAAAAAGTAAAGAAAACTTGGAAAGATGACTTCAATCAATTAGCAATTAATAAACAACCGTACCTTTTAAAATTTAGAAATAACTTATCATTGTAACTCTTGGTTTTCTGAGTCTGAACACATTCAGACTTTACCTTTTGAGTCTTGTGCACATCGAGACTCTAAAGAGATATAATGTTCAATTTGGTGCGAATAGACTCAAATAGACTTTTCCCCAGTAGCTTTGTAAATATATCCGCCAGTTAATTCTTTGAGTCAATAAATTGGATCATAACTTCTCCATTTTGAACATGGTCTCTAATAAAATGATGTCGAATCTCTATATGCTTTGCTCTTGAATGAAGAATTGGATTCTCGATGAGATTAATTGCGCTGGCATTACCACATCTGATCTCAGTGCATGAATCTTTAATTTCAAAGTCTTTTAGTTATTGTTTTATCTACAAGATTTGAGAACAGTAACTTCCAAGAGCCGCGTATTCTACTTTTGCTATTGAAAGAGCTACTGTATTTTGCTTCCTTGAAAACCATGATACTGTCCTGTTACCAAGCAATTGACAAGTACCGGAAGTGCTTTTTCTTTCAACTCGGCAACCTGCTAGATCTGCGTCTAAATATCCAAGGAGAGTAAAGTCTCCCTCTTTGGGATACCATAGACCTATCTTCGAGGTTTTTGCAACGTATTTGATGATGCGTTTCGCAGCACTGAGATGAGACTTTTTGGAACTGATTGAAATTTGGCACACATGCAAACACTAAACAAAATGTCAGGTCTAGAGATAGTAAGATAAAGAAGTGAACCAATAATACTCCTGTAAAGTTTCTAGTCAACTTTCTTTCCTCCTTCATCTTTATCCAGCTTCGAAGAACTAGACATTGGTATTTCAGTCTTTTTACAATTTTCTAATCTAAACTTTTTAACAAGTTCTTTTGTATATTTTTCTTGGTGAATAAAAATCATTTCCTTCAATTGCTTTACTTGTAGTCCAAGAAAGAAGGATAATTCACCCATCATGCTCATCTCGAATTCTTCTTGAATAGACTTAGAGAAATTCCTGCATAAATTTTCGTTAGATGATCCAAATATTATATCATCAACATAAATTTGAACAAGTAAAAAGCTTTTACCTTCCTTTTTAAAAAACAGAGTAGCGTCTACTTTACCTTTGACAAAACTACTTTGGATTAAAATTTACACAAGCTGTCATACCAAGCTTTAGGTGCTTGCTTTAATCCATATAGAGCATTCTTCAGTCTGAATACAGAGTCTGGTTTCCTTGGATCTTCAAAACCAGGAGGTTGTTCCACATAGACTTCCTCTTGGATAAATCCATTCAGGAATGCACTTTTGACGTCCATTTCGAATAACCTGAAATTCTTATAACAAGCAAAAGCAAGTAATAATCTAATTGCTTCTAACCTTGCTACTGGTGCGTAAGTCTCATCATAATCTATCCCTTCTTCTTGCGTATATCTTTTAGCCACGAGTCTTGCATCTTGTTCCTGAAAACCCATTTAGCTCTAATAACATATTTACCTCTTGGTTTAGGAGTTAGTTCCCAAACATCGTTAACATTGAACTGCTTGAGCTCTTCTTGCATGGCTTTGATCTAGCTTTCATTAGTTAAAACTTTTTCTATGCTCTTAGGTTGTATTTCAGAAATAAGAGCTACAGCACTAGACTCTTCATGCCTTTTGGATCTTATACAAATTCCTTCATCAATGTTACCAATAATGAGTTCTTTGTGATGACTGGACTTGTGCTTCCAGTTGCTGGTCGGTTTGACAGATTGCTAAACTTCTTCTTCAGTTGATTCTTCAATATTTGTTCGTTGCTATTCTACTGTAGTCTAAGCTGCTTCAGGGAAGTGGATTTTGTAGAGTCTGGAGCAGGTTCTGATTCTTCAAGTTGAGTCTAAATCGATTGATTTTGTATAGAGTTTTGAAATTTGACATTCATTGACTCTTCCACAGACTGAGTCTTCTTGTTATATAGTTTGTAAGCTTTGGTAGATGTTGAGTATCCAAGGAAGATTCCTTAATATGATCTTTCTTCAAATTTACCAATTCGATCATTTACATTTTTCAAGATAAAATATTTGCAACCAAAAACACATGAAAATAAGAAACAATTGGCTCATTTCCTTTGAACAACTCATAGGGAGTTTTTACCAGAATAGGCCTTAAGAAAACTCTGTTAATGATATAGCATGCTGTAGAAACTGCTTCAGCCCAAAAATGAGAAGAAATGTTGCTTTCAATTAAAATAGTTCTAGCCATTTTTTGCAACGATCTATTCTTCATTTCCACAACTCCATTCTGTTCAGGAGTGTATGGTGAGGGGAACATAGGCCGAAAACTAGATTTATCACAAAATTTAGCAAAATCTTGATTTTCAAACTCACCTCCATGGTCTATCCGTATGCTTGAAATAACATACCCTTTCTCATTATGAACCTTCTTGGCAAATTTAGTAAAATAATAGAAGGGTTCAGACTTACTTGCCAAAAAGTAGATCCAAGTAAATCGTGAATAACATCCACTATTACTAAGCAATATTTCTTTCCACCAATGCTTTGAGTTCTAGTTGGTCCAAAGAGATCCATATGCAAGAACTGCAACACACGATTAGTGGAAACTTGATTTATTGGTTTGAAAGAATTTCTAACTTGTTTTCCCAATACACATGGTGTGCATAAGTCAAATTTTTGGTACTTCAAGTTGGGTAGTCCACGAACAAGCTTCTTTGAAGAGATCTTGGCAATTTGCTTTATGTTGATATGGCCAAGCTTTTGATGCCAGAGATTTTCTTCATCTTGAATTGAAATTAGACATTGATATATTTCCGGATTCATATCCAAAAGATCGATATTTCCATGTCTTCACCCAATAAAGGATTGTGAAAAATCTTTACTAGTGCCTGAACATATTCCTTCTTGAAAATTGATCTTGAATCTAGTGTCGCACAATTGGCTAATGCTAAGCAAGTTGTAGTTAAGTCCTTCCACTAAGGAGACGCTGTTGATTGTGAGACTTCCTATCTTTACAGTTCCACAACCAACAATTCTTCCCTTGCTGTTTCCGCCAAAGGAGACTTTTCCACTAATTTCTTGCTTAAGTTTAATAAAACAATTTGAATCTCCAGTCATATGCCTTGAACAGCCACTATCCAAATACCATTTGGCCTTTTTATTAATAGTGGCCTGCAATTAAAAAAGAAAATCAAGCTTTCTTTGGTAACCACACTTTCTTGGGTCTAGTGGAGTTAGTGCAATATACGGTCTTTGCCCAATCCTTCTTAACAGGCCTCCAAACCATAGGACATTCTTTCTCAAAGTGTTCTAAGCTGTTACACTTAGAACATCTAAGAGCACTTCGCCAACAGTTTTACAAAGAATTTTTGAAAATGATTTCTAGATAAGGCTTTTGTAGTTCTTTGTTTGATTCTTTCATTTACTTTTGGAAAATCAATTAAATGAATAGTTTCGTATGTCATTCACAAGCCCGATTTGTTAAAGTAAGGTCTTTGTACTAAAAGAATCTTTTCCAATTTCTCAGATCCCATGGAAAACCTTAATAAAACTTTTATCTAGATTTTCAAACTTTTCTTTCCATAAAATTTCTTTTTGCTTCAGTGTAGAATTCTCCATTTTTAGCTCGGAAATCCTCTTGAGAGAGGTTTTGAGATTAAGACACAGTTCATTAATATATTTCGAGACCTTAATAGGAATTTGAAAATTACTTACCTCGATTTCACTCTCTGAATCTGAATTTGTATTGATTTTTAAATCTGAATCTGATTTTGATTTTGCCATTAAACAAATATTAGCATAAACATCATCACTCTCTTTGCATTTAGTATCACTCCAAGTTTTTGCTTTGAGTGTCTTTTTGTATTTCTCAACTTTTCCATTCTTTTTTCACCAAGGGATAGTTGGGTCTGATGTGTCCATTTTTCTTGCATTCAAAGCAAATCACATCTTTATTGGATTCGTCATCCTCAGCTGATTTGTTTTGAAATCTTTGAGAGTTTTGTTTCTTCCAATTGAATCTTCTTCCTTTTTTGTTAAGTTTTCTGAACCTTCTTATCAGGAGAGCAAGCTCTTCATCATCCATATCGTCTTCAGAATTTGTAACATAAGAATCATCATTAGATTTTAAAGCAATAGATTTTTTTACCTTTGGGATCTTCATCTTCATTGATTTGCTCCACTTCATAAGACTAAAGAGTGCCAACCAATTCGTCAACGGAGAGTGGTATGATCCTTTGGGTCTTTTTTATTGGTGTCTTTATGTGATTCCAATCTTTGGAAAGTCCACGCACCAATTTGTTAACCTTCATGGGTCCTGAGATTGGTTGACCTTGATACTCAAGACCATTTACTATTTCTGTAAAATGACTAAACATGTCAGTGATAGATTCTCTTGACTTTATTTTGAAGGCTTCATATTGACCGAGCAGAATATTGATTCTAGTTTCTTTCACTCGATCAATCCCTTCATACATAATGTGCAGCTTATCCCAGACTTCTTTAGCTGTTTCACAAGAAGATATTCTGTTATATTCAGTTAGAGATAATGCATAATATAAGGAGTAAATTGCTTTTGCATTAAAAGCTTGTCTCATGGTTATCTCTTCTTGAGTCATCTTGCTAGCTTCTGCAACTTCTTTTCCCCTTTCTAAGACTATTGTAACTTTAGGAATGATTCATTTGTCTACCACATCCCATTCCAGAGGATCTTTCGATCTTAGGAAAGCTTTCATCTTGTTTTTTCATATGCTGTATTCATTTCCATCCAAATAAGGTGGTCTAATGTTGCTTTGCCCTTCAACCAAACCTGGAGCCAACATACTAGTCATGTATCTTTAACTCTGAAGTAAAAACACTTCAATTTAAAATGAGTACACAGGCTCTGATACCAATTGATAATGATAGTATGAACACCTAGAAGGGGGTGAATAGGTGTAAAAACGAATTTGATAAAACTCAGCAACTTAATTCAATTTATATAACAACGGAAGACTTAAGATATAGAAAATTTGCAATGATATATATAAGACTATGAATTAACTAAAGAGACAAGGGAAAAAAGAATTGAAAACACGATGATTTATAGTGGTTCGGCTTAGACCAAGCCTACGTCCACTCTCCCACACCGACAGCCCACCGGCTGGATTTCACTACGAATCAAAAGAATTGTTACAATCACACATCCTTGATTCCACAGTGTAGAGACTCTGCTACACTTCCTCAAGGCCTCACAAATGTCTAAATTCTCTTTTGAGTACAAGTTTTTGCTCAACAAATGAATCAGCAAAGAACAAGGAACTTCAGACTTTGGAATTTATCTATCGCGCACACACTCGAATAACTAGAGCATCTTCCTTATATACTCCTCAATGCCTTCATATCTGTTGGCACCTTCTAAAGGAGTTCTTTCAATCTACCTGTTGGACAGAATCAATTAGGGAGATCTCAAGTTACTTAAGGAATGTGAAGATAGCCCACCAATCCCGCTCACCCATACAACTAGGGTCTAGGTTTCCATAATTAGAACCTTCCAAGTTTACTTCGCCAATCAACGGATCCAATTTACTTGTATTGATTTCAAAACGAATAATAGATCTTTAGATGCTATCTCCAGCCATGAGATAATCTTCAACCAAACGGATCAAATCCGTTTATCTTAAAGATAAACTTGCATATGAATAAGATTTCTTCGTCGGTCTGGAAACTGTCAATGAAGACAGACTTTAAATCTTGGGTTTGGCGGTCTTCAGACTTTGAAGGAAGGAAACGTTTTGTCAACTTCAAAACAGAGAAGGAAGTTTTCTCCAATAATATGAAGAGGGACAAATCAATGAGGAAGAAGATCCTAAAGGTAAAAAGACAATTACTTTAAAATCTAATGATGATTCTGATGATACAGACTCAGAAGATGAGATGGACGATAAGGAGCTAGTGCTTATGATCAAGAAGTTCAGAAAGTTGAACAGGAAGGGAAGAATGTTCAATTGGAAGAAGCAGAGTACTCGTAGATTCAAGAACAGACCAACAGAGCAAAATGAACCAACAAAGATGTGATATGCTTTGAATGCAAGAAAAAAAGGCACATCAGACCCAACTGCCCTTTGTTGAAGAAAAAAAAAGGAAAAACAGAAAAATACAAAAAGGCTCTTAAATCAGAGACATGGAGCGATACTGAATACGAGGAAAATGATGAAGATTATGCCAACATATGTCTAATGGCCAATTCGGTAGTCGACTCGGACTTTGAAGCGCATTCGATTCGATTCGGACTCGACAAGGAAGTTGAGGTTAGCAAATTAAAAATTCTTGTTCAAGTCTCGAAGTATATAGATGAACTCTGTCTTAGTCTCAAAACTTCTCTTAAAAGGATTTCCGAGCTAAAAAAAAGAAAATTCCAAACTAAGGCAGCAGAAAATTCTTTGGAAAGAAAAGTTTGAAAATTTGGATAAAAGTTTTGTTGAATTGAAAGAAAATTCATATTCTCTTTCAAAGGAAAATGCCCTTTTGAAAGAAGATATCTCAAATATCATAAAAAGATTTTCAAAAGTATCTGAGAAGTTAGAGAAAATTATTTCTATACAAAGACCTTATTTCAACAAATCTGGTTTAGGTATGACTCCAGAAACAATTTCTTTAATTGATTTTCACAAAGTTAAAGAGAGAATCAAACAAAGACCTACAAAGGCATTTTATAAAAATCATTTCCTTCAATTGCTTGACATGTAGTCCAAGAAAGAAGGATAATTCACCCATCATGCTCATCTCGAATTCTTCTTGCATAGACTTAGAGAAATTCTTGCATAAATTTTCGTTAGTTGATCCAAATATTATATCATCGACATAAATTTGAACAAGTAAAAAGCTTTTACCTTCTTTTTTAATAAATAGAGTAGTGTCTACTTTACCTTTGACAAAACCACTTTGGATTAAAAATTCACTTAAGCTGTCATACCAAGCTTTAGGTGATTGCTTTAATCCATATAGAGCATTCTGAGTCTGGTTTCCTTGGATCTTCAAAACCAGGAGGTTGTTCCACATAGACTTCCTCTTGGATAAATCCATTCAGGAATGCACTTTTGACGTCCATTTCGAATAACCTGAAATTCTTATAACAAGCAAAAGCAAGTAATAATCTAATTGCTTCTAACCTTGCTACCGGTGCGTAAGTCTCATAATAATCTATCCCATCTTCTTGCATATATCTTTTGGCCACGAGTCTTGCATCTTGTTCCTGAAAACCCATTTAGCTCTAATAACATATTTACCTCTTGGTTTAGGAGTTAGTTCCCAAACATCGTTAACATTGAACTGCTTGAGCTCTTCTTGCATGGCTTTGATCCACCTTTCATTAGTTAAAGCTTTTTCTATGCTCTTAGGTTGTATTTCAGAAATAAGAGCTACAGCACTAGACTCTTCATGCCTTTTGGATCTTTTACAAATTCCTTAATCAATGTTACCAATAATGAGTTCTTTGTGATGACTGGACTTGTGCTTCCAGTTGCTGGTCGGTTTGACAGATTGCTGAACTTCTTCTTCAGTTGATTCTTCAATATTCGTTCGTTGCTAGTCTACTGTAGTCTGAGCTGCTTCAGGGGAAGTGGATTTTGTAGAGTCTGGAGTAGGTTCTGATTCTTCAAGTTGAGTCTAGATCGATTGATTTTGCATAGAGTCTTGAAATTAGACATTCATTGACTCTTCCACAGACTGAGTTTTCTTGATATATAGTTTATAAGCTTTGCTAGATGTTGAGTATTCAAGGAAGATTCCTTCATCTGATTTTTCTTCAAATTTACCAATTCGATCATGTACATTTTTCAAGATAAAATATTTGCAACCAAACACATGAAAATAAGAAACAATTGGCTTCTTTCCTTTGAACAACTCATAGGGAGTTTTCTCCACAATAGGCCTTAAGAAAACTCTGTTAATGATATGGCATGTTGTAGAAACTACTTCAGCCCAAAAATGAGAAGAAATGTTGCTTTCAATTAAAAGAGTTCTAGCCATTTTTTGCAACGATCTATTCTTCATTTCCACAACTCCATTTTGTTCAGGAGTGTATGGTGAGGGGAACATATGCCGAAAACTAGATTTATCACAAAATTTAGCAAAATCTTGATTTTCAAACTCACCTCCATGGTCTATCCGTATGCTTGAAATAACATACCCTTTCTCATTATGAACCTTCTTGGCAAATTTAGTAAAATAAGAGAAGGTTTCACACTTACTTGCCAAAAAGTAGACCCAAGTAAATCGTGAATAACATCCACTATTACTAAGCAATATTTCTTTCCACCAATGCTTTGGGTTCTAGTTGGTCCAAAGAGTCCATATGCAAGAGCTGCAGCACACTATTAATGGAAACTTGATTTATTGGTTTGAAAGAATTTCTAACGTGTTTTCCCAATACACATGGTGTGCATAATTCAAATTTTTTGTACTTCAGGTTGGGTAGTCCACGAACAAGCTTCTTTGAAGAGATCTTGGCAATTTGCTTCATGTTGATATGGCCAAGCTTTTGATGCCAGAGATTTTCTTCATCTTGAATTGAAATTAGACATTGATATATTTATGGATTGATATCCAAAAGATCGATATTTCCATGTCTTCGCCCAATAAAGGATTGTGAAAGATCTTTACTAATGCTAGAACATATTCCTTCTTAAAAATTGATCTTGAATCTAGTGTCGCATAATTGGCTAATGCTAAGCAAGTTGTAGTTAAGTCCTTCCACTAAGGAGACGTTGTTGATTGTGAGACTTCCTATCTTTACAGTTCCACATCCAACAATTCTTCCCTTGTTATTTCCGCCAAAGGAGACTTTTCCATTAATTACTTGCTTAAGTTTAATAAAACAATTTGAATCTCCAGTCATATGTCTTGAACAACCACTATTAAAATACCATTTGGCCTTTTTATTGATAGTGGCCTGCAATTAAAAAAGAAAATCAGGCTTTCTTTGGTACCCACACTTTCTTGGGTCCGGTGGAGTTAGTGCAATATACGGTCTTTGCCCAATCCTTCTTAACCGGCCTCCAAACCATAGGACATTCTTTCTCAAAGTGTTCTAAGCTGTTACACTTAGAACATCTAAGAGCACTTCGGCCAACAGGTTTTACAAAGAATTTTTGAAAATGATTTCTAGATAAGGCTTTTGTAGGTCTTTGTTTGATACTTTCCTTTGCTTTCGGAAAATCAATTAAATGAATAGTTTCAGATGTCATTCACAAGCCTGATTTGTTAAAGTAAGGTCTTTGTACTAAAAGAATCTTTTCCAATTTCTCAGATCCCATGGAAAACCTTAATAAAACTTTTATCTAGATCTTCAAACTTTTCTTTCCATAAAATTTCATGTTGCTTCAGTGTAGAATTCTCCCTTTTTAGCTCGGAAATCCTCTTGAGAGAGGTTTTGAGATTAAGACACAGTTCATTAATATATTTCGAGACCTTAATAGGAATTTGAAAATTAGTTACCTCGATTTCACTCTCTGAATCTGAATCTGTATTGATTTTTAAATCTGAATCTGATTCTGATTTTGCCATCAAACAAATATTAGCATAATCACCGTCACTCTCTTCACATTTAGTATCACTCCAAGTTTTTGCTTTGAGTACCTTTGTATTTCTCAACTTTTCCTTTCTTTTTCTTCACCAAGGGATAGTTGGGTCTGATGTGTCCATTTTTCTTGCATTCAAAGCAAATCACATCTTTATTGGATTCATCATCCCCAGCTGATTTGTTTTGAAATCTTTGAGAGTTTTGTTTCTTCCAATTGAATCTTCTTCCCTTTTTGTTTAGTTTTTTGAACCTTCTTATCATGAGAGCAAGCTCTTCATCATCCATATCATCTTCAGAATTTGTAACATAAGAATCATCATTAGATTTTAAAGCTATAGATTTTTTTACCTTTGGGATCTTCATCTTCATTGATTTGCTCCACTTCATAAGACTAAAGAGTGCCAACTAATTCGTCAACGGAGAGTGGTATGATCATTTGGGTCTTTTTTATTGGTGTCTTTACGTGATTCCAATCTTTGGAAAGTCCATGCAACAATTTGTTAACCTTCATGGGTCCTAAGATTGGTTGACCTTGATACTCAAGACCATTTACGATTTCTGTAAAACGACTAAACATGTCAGTGATAGATTCTCCTGACTTCATTTTGAAGGCTTCATATTGACCGAGCAGAATATTGATTCTAGTTTCTTTCACTCGATCAGTCCCTTCATACATAATGTGCAGCCTATCCCAGACTTCTTTAGCTGTTTCACAAGAAGATATTTTGTTATATTCAGTTAGAGATAACGCATAATATAAGGAGTAAATTGCTTTTGCATTAAAAGCTTGTCTCATGGTTATCTCTTCTTGAGTCATCTCGCTAGCTTCTGCAACTTCTTTTCCCCTTTCTAAGACTGTTGTAACTTTAGGAATGATTCATTTGTCTACCACATCCCATTCCAGAGGATCTTTCGATCTTATGAAAGCTTTCATTTTGTTTTTCCATATGCTGTATTCCTTTCCATCAAAATAAGGTGGTCTAGTATTGCTTTGCCCTTCAACCAAACCTGGAGCGAACATACTAGTCATGGATCTTTAGTTCTGAAGTAAAAACACTTCAATTTAAAATGAGTACACAGGC
Organism: Eucalyptus decipiens; assembly: GCA_014182575.1. Lineage (NCBI taxonomy): Eukaryota > Viridiplantae > Streptophyta > Magnoliopsida > Myrtales > Myrtaceae > Eucalyptus > Eucalyptus decipiens. Next base: position 60,252,276 of record CM024613.1, on the reverse strand, counting down.
TCTGATACCAATTGATAAAGATAGTATGAACACCTAGAGAGGGGTGAATAGGTGTAAAAACGAATTTGATAAAACTCAGCAACTTAATTCAATTTATATAACAACGGAAGACTTAAGATATAGAAAATTTGCAATGATATATATAAGACTATGAATTAAGTAAAGAGACAAGGGAAAGAGAATTGAAAACACGATGATTTATAGTGGTTCGGCTTAGACCAAGCCTACGTCCACTCTCCCGTACCGACAGCCCACCGGCTGGATTTCACTACGATTCAAAAGAATTGTTGCAATCACACGTCCTTGATTCCACAGTGTAGAGACTCTGCTACACTTCCTCAAGGCCTCACAAATGTCTAAATTCTCTTTTTGAGTACAAGTTTTTGCTCAACAAATGAATCAAAGAAAGAACAAGGAGCTTCAGACTTTGGAATTTATCTATCGCGCACACACTCGAAAAGCTATAGCATCTTCCTTATATACTCCTCAATGCCTTCATATCCGTTAACACCTTCTAAAGGAGTTCTTTCAATCTACCCATTGGAGAGAATCAATTAGGGATATCTCAAGTTACTTAAGGAATGTGAAGATAGCCTACCAATCCTGCTCACCCATACAACTAGGATCTAGGTTTCCATAATTAGAACCTTCCAAGTTTACTTCGCCAATCGACGGATCCAATTTACTTGTTTTGATTTCAAAACGAATAATAGATCTTTAGATGCTATCTCCAGCCGTGAGATATTCTTCAACCAAACGGATCAAATCCTTAAAGATAAACTTGCATATGAGTAAGATTTCTTCGTCGGTCTGGAAACTGTCAATGAGGACAGACTTTAAATCTTGGGTCAGGCGGTCTTCAGACTTTGAAGGAAGGAAACGTTTTGTCAACTTCAAAACAGATAAGGAAGTTTTCTCCAACAATATGAAGTTGAACAAATCAATGAGGAAGAAGATCCTAAAGGTAAAAAGTCAATTGCTTTAAAATCTAATGATGATTTTGACGATACAGACTCAGAAGATGAGATGGACGATAAGGAGCTAGCGCTTATGATCAAGAAGTTCAGAAAGTTGAATAGGAAGGGAAGAATGTTCAATTGGAAGAAGCAGAGTACTCATAGATTCAAGAACAGACCAATTGAGGAAAATGAACCAACAAAGATGTGATATGCTTTGAATGCAAGGAAAAAAGGCACGTCAGACCAAACTGCCCTTTGTTGAAGAAAAAAAGGAAAAACAGAAAAATACAAAAAGGCTCTTAAAGTAGAGACATGGAGCGATACTGAATACGAGGAAAATGATGAAGATTATGCCAACACATGTCTAATGGCCAATTCAGAGTCATACTCACACTTTGAAGCATATTCTGATTCAGATTCAGACTCAGACAAGGAAGTTGAGGTTAGCAATTTAAAAATTCTTGTTAAAATCTCGAACTATATAGATGAACTCTGTCTTAGTCTCAAAACACCTCTTAAAAGGATTTCTGAGCTAAAAAAATGAAAATTCCAAACAAAGGCAACAGAAAATTCTTTGGAAAGAAAAGTTTGAAAATTTGGATAAAAGTTTTGTTGAATTGAAAGAAAATTCATATTCTCTTTCAAAGGAAAATGCCCTTTTGAAAGAAGATATCTCAAAATCATATAAAGATTTTCAAAAGTATCTGAGAAGTTAGAGAAAATTATTTCTATACAAAGACCTTATTTCAACAAATCTGGTTTAGGTATGACTCCAAAAACAATTTCTTTAATTGATTTTCGCAAAGTTAAAGAGAGAATCAAACAACGACCTACAAAGGCATTTTATAAAAATCATTTCCTTCAATTGCTTTACATGTAGTCCAAGAAAGAAGGATAATTCACCCATCATGCTCATCTCGAATTCATTCTTCTTGCATAGACTTAGAGAAATTCCTGCATAAATTTTCGTTAGATGATCCAAATATTATATCATCAACATAAATTTGAACAAGTAAAAAGCTTTAACCTTCCTTTTTAATAAACAGAGTAGTGTCTACTTTACCTTTGATAAAACCACTTTGGATTAAGAATTCACTTAAGCTTTCATACCAAGCTTTAGGTGCTTGCTTTAATCCATATAGAGCATTCTTCAGTCTGAATACAGAGTCTGGTTTCCTTGGATCATCAAAACTAGGAGGTTGTTCCACATAGACTTCCTCTTTGATAAATCCATTCAGGAATGCACTTTTGACGTCCATTTGGAATAACTTGAAATTCTTATAACAAGCAAAAGGAAGTAATAATCTAATTGCTTCTAACCTTGCTACTGGTGCGTAAGTCTCATAATAATCTATCCCTTCTTCTTGCGTATATCCTTTGCCACGAGTCTTGCATCTTGTTCCTTAAAACCCATTTAGCTCCAATAACATATTTACCTTTTGGTTTAGGAGTTAGTTCGCAAACATCGTTAACGTTGAACTGCTTGAACTCTTCTTGCATGGCTTTGATCTACCTTTCATTAGTTAAAGCTTTTTCTATGCTCTTAGGTTCTATTTCAGAAATAAGAGCTACAGCACTAGACTCTTCATGCATTTTGGATCTTATACAAATTCCTTCATCAATGTTACCAATAATGAGTTCTTTGTGATGACTGGACTTGTGCTTCCAGTTGCTGGTCGGTTTGACAGATTGTTGAACTTCTTCTTCAGTTGATTCTTCAATATTTGTTCGTTGCTATTCTACTGTAGTCTGAGCTACTTCAGGGGAAGTGGATTTTGTAGAGTCTGGAGTAGGTTCTGATTCTTCAAGTTGAGTCTAGATCGATTGATTTTGCATAGAGTCTTGAAATTAGACATCATTGACTCTTCCACAGACTGAGTCTTCTTGAGAACATATGCTGAAAACTAGATTTATCACAAAATTTAGCAAAATCTTGATTTTCAAACTCACCTCCATGGTCTATCCGTATGCTTGAAATTACATACCCTTTCTCATTATGAACCTTCTTGGCAAATTTAGTAAAATAAGAGAATGTTTCAGACTTACTTGCCAAAAAGTAGACCCAAGTAAATCGTGAATAACATCCACTATTACTAAGCAATATTTCTTTCCACCAATGCTTTGAGTTCTAGTTGGTCCAAAGAGATCCATATGCAAGAGCTGCAGCACACGATTAGTGGAAACTTAATTTATTGGTTTGAAAGAATTTCTAACTTGTTTTCCCAATACACATGGTGTGCATAAGTCAAATTTTTGGTACTTCAGGTTGGGTAGTCCACGAACAAGCTTTTTTGAAGAGATCTTGGCAATTTGCTTCATGTTGATATGGCCAAGCTTTTGATGCCAGAGATTTTCTTCATCTTGAATGGAAATTAGACATTGATATATTTCTGGATTGATATCCAAAAGATAGATATTTCCATGTCTTCGCCCAGTAAAGGATTGTGAAAGATCTTTACTAATGCCTGAACATATTCCTTCTGCAAAATTGATCTTGAATCTAGTGTCGCACAATTGGCTAATGCTAAGCAAGTTGTAGTTAAGTCCTTCCATTAAGGAGACGTTGTTGATTGTGAGACTTCCTATCTTTACAGTTCCACATCCAACAATTATTCCCTTGCTGTTTCCGCCAAAGGAGACTTTTCCACCAATTACTTGCTTAAGTTTAATAAAACAATTTGAATCTCCAGTCATATGCCTTGAACAGCCACTATCCAAATACCATTTGCCCTTTTTATTGATAGTGGCCTGTAATTAAAAAAGAAAATGAAGCTTTCTTTGGTACCCACACTTTCTTGGGTCTAGTGGAGTTAGTGCAATATACGGTCTTTGCCCAATTCTTCTTAACAGGCCTCCAAACCATAGGACATTCTTTCTCAAAGTGTTCTAAGCTGTTACACTTAGAACATCTAAGAGCACTTCGGCCAACAAAGTTTTACAAAGAACTTTTGAAAATGATTTCTAGATAAGGCTTTTGTAGGTCTTTGTTTGATTCTTTCCTTTACTTTCGAAAATCAATTAAATGAATAGTTTCAGATGTCATTCACAAGCCTGATTTGTTAAAGTAAGGTCTTTGTACTAAAAGAATCTTTTCCAATTTCTCGATCCCATGGAAAACCTTAATAAAACTTTTATCTAGATTTTCAAACTTTTCTTTCCATAAAATTTCTTGTTGCTTCAATGTAGAATTCTCCTTTTTTTTAGCTCGGAAATCCTCTTGAGAGAGGTTTTGAGATTAAGACACAGTTCATTAATATATTTCGAGACCTTAATAGGAATTTGAAAATTACCTACCTCGATTTCACTCTCTGAATCTGAATTTTTATTGATTTTTAAATCTGAATCTGATTCTGATTTTGCCATTAAACAAATATTAGCATAATCATCGTCACTCTCTTCGCATTTAGTATCACTCCAAGTTTTTGCTTTGAGTGCCTTTTTGTATTTATCAACTTTTCCTTTCTTTTTTTTTCACCAAGGGATAGTTGGGTCTAATGTGTCCATTTTTCTTGCATTCAAAGCAAATCACATCTTTATTGGATTCGTCATCCTCAGCTGATTTGTTTTGAAATCTTTGAGACTTTTGTTTCTTCCAATTGAATCTTCTTCCCTTTTTGTTCAGTTTTCTGAACCTTCTTATCATGAGAGCAAGCTCTTCATCATCTATATCGTCTTCAGAATTTGTAACATAAGAATCATCATTAGATTTTAAAGCAATAGATTTTTTTTACCTTTGGGATCTTCATCTTCATTGATTTGCTCCACTTCATAAGACTAAAGAGTGCCAACCAATTTGTCAACGGAGAGTGGTATGATCCTTTGGGTCTCCTTTATTGGTGTCTTTACGTGATTCCAATCTTTGGAAAGTCCACGCAACAATTTGTTAACCTTCATGGGTCCTGAGATTGGTTGACCTTGATACTCAAGACCATTTACGATTTCGGTAAAACGACTAAACATGTCATTGATAGATTCTCCTGACTTCATTTTGAAGGCTTCATAATGACCGAGCAAAATATTAATTCTAGTTTCTTTCACTCGATCAGTCCCTTTATACATAATGTTCAGCCTATCCCAGACTTCTTTAGCTGTTTCACAAGAAGATATTCGGTTACATTCAGTTAGAGATAACGCATAATATAAGGAGTAAATTGCTTTTGCATTAAAAGCTTGTCTCATGGTTATCTCTTCTTGAGTCATCTCGCTAGCTTCTGCAACTTCTTTTCCCCTTTTTAAGACTGTTGTAACTTTAGGAATGATTCATTTGTCTACCACATCCCATTCCAGAGGATCTTTCGATCTTACGAAAGCTTTCATCTTGTTTTTCCATATGCTGTATTCCTTTCCATCAAAATAAGGTGGTCTAGTGTTGCTTTGCCCTTCAACCAAACCTGGAGCCAACATATTAGTCATGAATCTTTAACTCTGAAGTAAAAACATTTGAATTTAAAATGAGTACACAGGCTCTGATACCAATTGATAAAGATAGTATGAACACCTAAAGGGGGGTGAATAGGTGTAAAAATGAATTTTATAAAACTCAGCAACTTAATTCAATTTATATAACAACGGAAGACTTAAGATATAGAAAATTTGCAATGATATATATAAGACTATGAATTAAGTAAAGAGACAAGGGAAAGAGAATTGAAAACACAATGATTTATAGTGGTTTGGCTTAGACCAAGCCTACGTCCACTCTCCCGCACCGACAGCCCACCGGTTGGATTTCACTACGAATTAAAAGAATTGTTACAATCACACATCCTTGATTCCACAGTATAGAGACTCTGGTACACTGCCTCAAGGCCTCACAAATGTCTAAATTCTCTTTTGAGTACAAGTTTTTGCTCAACAAATGAATCAGCAAAGAACAAGGAACTTCAGACTTTGGAATTTATCTATCGCGCACACACTCGAATAACTAGAGCATCTTCCTTATATACTCCTCAATGCCTTCATATCCGTTGGCACCTTCTAAAGGAGTTCTTTCAATCTACCCGTTGGACATAATCAATTAGGGAGATCTCAAGTTACTTAAGGAATGTGAAGATAGCCCACCAATCTTGCTCACCCATAAAACTAGGATCTAGGTTTCCATAATTAGAACCTTCCAAGTTTACTTCGCCAATCAATGGATCCAATTTACTTGTATTGATTTCAAAACGAATAATAGATCTTTAGATGCTATCTCCAGCCGTGAGATAATCTTCAACCAAACGGATCAAATCCTTAAAGATAAACTTGCATATGAATAAGATTTCTTCGTCGGTCTGGAAACTATCAATGAGGACAGACTTTAAATCTTGGGTCTGGCGGTCTTCAGACTTTGAAGGAAGGAAACGTTTTGTCAACTTCAAAATAGATAAGGAAGTTTTCTCCAACAATATGAAGTGGAACAAATCAATGAGGAAGAAGATCCCAAAGGTAAAAAGTCAATTGCTTTAAAATCTAATGATGATTCTAATGATACAAACTCAGAAGGTGAGATGGACAATAAGGAGCTAGCGCTTATGATCAAGAAGTTCAGAAAGTTGAACAGGAAGGGAAGAATGTTCAATTGGAAGAAGCAGAGTACTCTTAGATTCAAGAACAGACCAGCTGAGGAAAATGAACCAACAAAGATGTGATATGCTTTGAATGAAAGAAAAAAAGGCACATCAGACCCAACTACCCTTTGTTGAAGAAAAAAAAAGGAAAAACAAAAAAATACAAAAAGGCTCTTACAGCAGAGACATGGAGCGATACTGAATACGAGGAAAATGATGAAGATTATGCCAACATATGTCTAATGGCCAATTCAGAGTTAGACTCAGACTTTGAAGCAAATTCTGATTCTGATTTAGACTCAGACAAGGAAGTTGAGGTTAGCAATTTAAAAATTCTTGTTAAAGTCTCGAAGTATATAGATGAACTCTGTCTTAATCTCAAAACATCTCTTAAAAGGATTTCCGAGCTAAAAAATGAAAATTCCAAACTAAGGCAACAGAAAATTCTTTGGAAAAGTTTGAAAATTTTGATAAAAGTTTTGTTAAATTGAAAGAAAATCCATATTCTCTTTCAAAGGAAAATGCCTTTTGAAAGAAGATATCTCAAATATCACAAAAAGATTTTCAAAAGGATCTAAGAAGTTAGAGAAAATTATTTGTGTACAAAGAGCTTATTTCAACAAATCTGGTTTAGGTATGACTCCGAAACAATTTCTTTAATTGATTTTCGCAAAGTTAAAGAGAGAATCAAACAAAGACCTACAAAGGAATTTTATAAAAATCATTTTCAAAGAGTTTTTTGTAAAACCTGTTGGCCGAGGTGCTCTCAAATGTTCAAAGTGTAACAGCTTAGAACATTTCGAGAAAGAATGTCCTAAAGTGTGGAGACTTGTTAAGAGAAATTGGGCAAAGACTGTTTTCAATACTAACTCTCCTGGACCCAAGAAAATATGGGTAACAAAGAAAACTTGAGTTCCTTTTATAATTGTAGGTCACTATCAAGAAGAAGATCAAATGGTATTTGGATAGTGCCTGTTCGAGACACATGACTGGAGATTCAAGTTATTTTATAAAGCTTGCTCAAATAAATGGTGGAAAAGTTTCTTTTGGTGGGAACAGCAAAGGAAAAATTGTTGAATATGGAACCGTTAAAATTGGAAGCCTCATAATCAACAATGTCTCCTTGGTGGAAGGTCTGAATTACAATCTACTCAGTATAAGTCAGCTTTGTGATACTGGATTTAAAATCTGTTTCCAATAAGTTACCTGTTCGGGAATAAGTAAAGATCTATCTCTTTCACTGGACGAAGGCATGGAAATATTTACCTTCTGAATATAAAACCAGAAAATTCTCAGTGTATTATATCCATTCAAGATGAAGAAAACCTTTGGCATCGAAAACTTGGTCATGTGAACACAGAGCAAATTGCCAAGATTTCATCCAAGAAGCTTGTTCGAGGACTTCCCAACCTGGCTTATCAAAAATCTGAATTATACATTCCTTGTGTTTTGGGAAAACAAGTTAGAAGTTCCTTTAAACCTGTAAATCAAGTTTCTACTAATCAAGTTTTGCAGCTTCTACATATGGACTTCTTTGGACCAACCAGAACTCAAAGCATGGATGACGCTTTACTTGGGTTTTCTTTCTAGCAAATAAGTCTGAAGCATTCTCTTACTTTTCAAAGTTTGCCAAAAAGATACAAAATGAAAAAGGATATGCTATTTTAAGCATATGAATAGACCATAGAGGTGAGTTTGAAAATCAAGACTTTGCTAAGTTATGTGATAAATTTGGTTTACAGCATGTTTTCTCTTCTCCATACACTTTAGAACAAAATAGGATTGTGAAAAGAAAGAATAGATCATTGCAAGAAATGGCAATAACCCTCTTAATTGAGAGCAAAATTTCCTTTCAATTTTGAGTTGAAGCGGTTTCTACAGCTTGCTACATCATCAACAAAGTGTTCTCGAGGCCTATACTAGAGAAAACTCCTTATGAAGCGTATAAAGGGAAGAAACCAAATGTGTCTTACTTCCATGTGGCTGGCTGTAAATGTTATGTTTTGAAAAATGTAAATGATAGAATTGGAAAGTTTGAAGAAAGATCAAATGAAGGAATTTTCCTTGGCTACTCAACCACAAGTAAAACGTACAGAGTATTTAACAAGAAGACTCAATCATTGGAAGAATCTATGAACATCAAATTTCAAGACTCTATGCAGAATCAACTGGATCAGACTCAACTTGCAAAATCTAAACCTGCTCTAGACTTTACAAAGTCTACCTCCCCTGAAGTGGTTCAAACTTCTGAAGATCAGCAACAAGAAGAATTAAAAGAGTCAGCAGAAGCAGAAGATCAGCAGACTCTTGGATCAACCAGCAACTGAAAGCATAAGTCAAGTCATCCTACAGATCTTATCATTGGCAATATTGATGAAGGAATTCGCACTAGATCCAATAGGCGAAAAGAGTCTAGTGCCCTAGCACTTGTTTCTAAAATAGAGCCCAAAGGTGTAGAAGAAGCCTTGGCTAATAAAAGCTGGATCGAAGCTATACAAAAAGAGCTTAGACTGTTCAGCATCAACAATGCTTGGGAACAGATTCCTAAACCTAAAGGTAAGTCTATTATTGGGACTAAATGGGTTTTCAGGAACAAGGTGGACGAGAAAGGTAAAGTAATCATGAACAAAGCAAGACTCGTGACCAAAGGATGCACGCAAGAAGAATGGATATACTATGACGAGACCTATGTACTAGTAGCAAGGTTAGAAGCAATTAGATAATTAATTGCTTTTGCTTGCTATAAAAATTTCGGGTTATTCTAGATGGATGTAAAGAGTGCATTCCTAAATGGATTCATTCAAGAAAAAATCTATGTGGAACAACCATCTAGATTTGAAGATCCAAGAAAGCTAGACTCAGTCTATAGACTGAAAAAAGGCCTTATACGGACTAAAGCAAGCACCTTGAGCCTGGTATGAAAGGTTAAATAAATTTCTAACTCACAATGGTTTTGCTAAAGGAAAAGTAGACACTACTTTATTTATAAAAAGAAAAGGTAATGATTTTCTACTGGTCCAAATTTATGTTGATGATATTATTTTTAAATCTCCTAACGAAATTCTTTGCAAGAAATTCTCAAGAAGTATGCAGGATGAATTCGAGATGAGTATGATGGGTGGGTTAATCTTCTTTCTAGGATTGCAAGTTAAACAGTCAAAGAAATGTATTTTTATTCACCAAAAGAAATATGCAAAAGATCTCATCAAGAAATTTGGATTAGAAAATTGTAAAAAGATAGAGATTCTAATGTCAAGTTCTTCGAAGATGGACAAAGATGAAGGAAGAAAGAATGTTGACCAGAAGCTTTATAGGAGCATTATTGGTTCATTTCTCTATCTTATTGCATCTAGACCTGAAATTTTATTTAGTGTTTGCATCTGTGCTAGATTCCAATCAAATCCCAAAGAATCTCATTTAAGCGCTGCAAAACGAATCATCAAATACTTTGCAACTACTCCAAGGCTAGGTCTGTGGTATTCAAAAGAAGAAGACTTGACTCTCCTTGGATATTCAGACGTAGACTTAGCAGGTTGTAGAGTTGATAGAAAGAGTACCTCTGGTACTTGTCAACTTTTGGGCAACAAGCTAGTGTCTTGGTTCTCAAGAAAGCAAAGTATTGTAGCTTTATCAACAGTAGAAGCAGAATATGTGGCTCTTGGGAGCTGTTCTTCTCAAATTTTGTGGATAAGGCAACAACTGAGAGACTTTGGAATTGAAGAATCATGTACCAAGATTGAATGTGACAACACTAGTGCCATCAATCTCACAAAGAATCAAATTCTTCATCCAAGGACAAAACACATTAAGATTCAACATCATTTCATTAGAGATCATGTTCAAAATGGAGAAGTTATTATTCAGTTCATTGACTCGAAGAATCAGTTAGCAGACATATTTACAAAGCCACTGGAGAAAAGTCTTTTTGAGTCTATACGCACTAAACTAAACATTATATCTTTTATCGATTAAAGTCTGAAGATGGTCAGACTTAGAATGAGGAAAAATTACTTCTGTAAGTTAATTTCTCTTCAATGCAAGTAATTTAATTTTAGCATGAAAATTATGAAAAGGTACGTTATTTTTCAATTGTTACTTACCTATTTTATTTTTAAAAATTATTCTTTTTTGAATTTTCGAATTCTTGGCAGCTTTTATTTTTTAGAAAGGGAAGTTTATTTTTCCTTTGTGACTATTCGTATACCCCGTTTCACTTGCTTTAAATACCGTCGAAGTTCTTCTTCTTCATTTACGTCTTCAAAACCCTAGGATACAGTTTTGCTACTCTCTCTCTCACTTTTTCCCTTAAGTTTACTCTACAAGTTTTCACCTTTTTTAATCGAACGAGTTCGAGAAGTCTTCCTTGACTGTGAAAATGTCTTTCCAAAGGAAATCATCTTGGACCACAAAAAGGGGACCAGAGAACATGCTAGAGGGTCCTACTCACTTCGACTTGACTGAAGAAGAAGATTTTCCTCAGCAGCAGCAACAACAACAACAACAACATTGTCAACAACGTCAGTGTGCGTCTCAAGATCCTCCACGTCAACCAATGGAAGAAGAGATTGTGGAAGATGTTGAATCTATAAGAACGTTGAAACCCCAATTTTTCTTTAAACTCTATAATTAGTTGAAGAATGGTGGTACTGCGATGACATATATTGATGAGTTTCTACAAGAGAGAGGATACAAGAACGAGACCATGTTTCTAAGGCAAATGGAAAGGTTAGGCATTGCGCCTGAAGGTTTGGCTGACAAGACTTTTGCAAATTTTCCAAGTGATCCGTAGTTTAGTTCTTTTAATCAACCTAAGGTGAAAGATGATGATGAGAAGTTATACGTGAATTTTCAGCCTAGGATGGGTGTGGCTGCTGATGTGTGTGGTGAGGGAACAAATTTGTTTCATTCTAAAGACCACAAAAAGACTTATTCAAATTTGCTGAAAAGAGGGGTGATGAACCCTCGATCTGTGGATTTTGATTTCCTAGATTCCTTGAAGGTGAAACTAAGGGAGAAGTTCGCTCTCCTTCAACTTGAAAGATTCTGTTCTGAGACTTCTGTTGCTTACGCTGAATTAACTACTTATTTCTATTCAAATCAATCTTTTCTAGATGCAAATATATTTTGTTTTACGATTATGGAAAAAGATTTTGTGGTGGATGTGGACACTTTGGCGGACGTCATCGGTGTGGAAAGAGGGAGTTTCCAACTAATAAATATCTTTGTTGGTCATGCAACATTATCTCTTGTTCGGGACGGACTTGCTAAAGGAGGAATTTCGTATTCTAGAATGTCTGCCTCCAATATTTTGCTGCACAAGGTTGTTATCAATTGCATCCGACCCAAGTCAACCTCCAAGACAAATGTATCTCGTTCTGAGGCAAAGTTGATGTTTGCCATCAATAATGGGATGAAGTTTTCGCTGCTACACACAATCCTAATGCACATGTACAGGACTGTAGTGAAAGACAAGAGGCAACTCCCTTACTCCGCACTAGTTACAAAATCTGAAAATGAAGCAAACAGGATGGACTGGGTAAACAAAATCAAGGGAGCAATTGCTTCTCTTTTCAATTCACATTTTCTTCAACAAGTTTGTCCCTTTCAAAAGATTTTCCACTTTTTAAAATAGAGCTGCTATTAAAGACAAGTTAAATTTGTTTCCTGCAGCCAAATCTTAGTGCAACTACTAAGAACAGTGCTTCTCCTGGTTTGAGATTAACAGACGCAAATAATAGCTCCAAAGATATGATCAAGCTCGATGGACAAGATTTTGTAGCTAAGATTCTAAGGAGTATACCTGGAAATGACTTTTGTGCATAATGTGGTTCACCCGAACCAGATTGGGCCTCTCTCAACCTTGGTAATTGTTTCGACACTTTCACATTCAGCTTCCAGCATCTCTTTGTGTAAGAACCATTGCTCCTATGGTGATAGGTTTAAAGATGGTTTCGAAAATGAGACTAAAGGAACAAAATAAAGCATTGGAGTGCTTTAAGGAGAAGTCCCCAACCAAAACAAAACAAGACTCTATTGTGAAGAAAATGAAAGGCAATGAGCCCATAACTACACCTATCGAGAAGAGGAGAGCCCCTATCTTGCAAGACGAAGAAGAAGATGAGGATGATCTTACTCTCTTCGCATTTGCCTTGAAAAATTTACAGAGCTTTGTTAGTTTTGAGTAGCCGCAAAATAGAGAGGAAAGAGGTCAAGAAGAAATAGAGCAGAGAAAGGAAAGAAGATAAGAGAGAAGAGAAGTGAAGAAAGAAAAACAGAGGAAGAGAGAAGAAGGGAAGAAAAAGGATGGGAAGAAGAAGAAGAAGAAGAAGAAGAAGAAGAAGAAGAGGGTCAAGATGACTCTTTTGAACCAACATTTGTGGTATCCTTGTCAGAAGATTCTAAGAAGACTAGGAGTGGAACTGCAAGAGATGAACGAGAAAAAGAACATCACTTGGATGGTGAAGCTGAGCAAGAACAAGAAGAAGAATTCTTTTCTCCACCTGTAGGCATAGAGACAGGGGGAGCTGCCGAAAAAAGATATACTTCTTCACCAGCTTTTACTAGTGATGATGTGAGTAGATCTCCAACAGATCCAGAGGATGTGTATGCCTCTCATTTTTCTAAAGTTGATATCAAGGCATCGTCTCTAAGTCTTGATGTTCGACAAGTTGAAGTTCCCTCATCCTTTAATACTCCTCCAAGTGACCATGCTGAAGCTAGTACGCCAACAGAGAATTCTGCAGACTTTTAAAGACTGCTAGAGCTTCTTTTGGAGATAAAGGGTCAGCAATATGGCATGTAATGTGATATTTAGACCCTTCAATCTGTGTTGCAAGTTACCTCAGTCTCTCTTCACGATCAGGCACAAGACCTTAAGCTTCAATTTCAAAAGACAGTTCAAGAGACTACCAAATCTGAGGATGTTAAGGAGGTGAAGGAGTCACTGCGAAAGCTGGAAGAAACAGTTCAATTGATGGGAGATTTCTAGCTCATTCGCATTCCCAAATAGCCCTGATTTATTCAAGCTCTTTTTATTCTTCTCAACTTTTTGATGTTGATAAAAAAATGGGAGAATGTTTGCAAATTTGACATTTTATTTGACTTTTTATAATTTGACTTTTGGTTTTTGACTGTTGACTACTTAACTTTGTTTGGATTTGTTTGTTAGACTTTTTGTTGGACTTTTTACGACTGCAGTAACTTACTTTGGTAATATTGATTATGGTTGGACAGTTAATTGTCTTATCTTTTAAGGATTAACATAGTATATGTGGTTGCAAAATCAATGTTATCTAGGTCATAATCAACTTACTTTTATAGGATATTATATTGCCTAAGAGTTTTCAAATCTGTAGGAAAGTTTTGTCACCATAAAAAAGGGGGAGATTGTTGGAGAAAACTCATTTACTGTTCTGAAGTTGACAAAACATTTCCTTTGTTTAGTCTGAAGACTTCCAGACTCTAATGTCAAAGTCTGAAGATTGCCAAACTTTAGATTTAAAGTCTACATGAACTGACAATTTCCAAACTGAAGAATGAAGACTTATCCAGATGTGAGATTATCTTTATTTCTTCAATGATTCATTTCGTATGGCTTATGGATGACCTTATGGCTGGATATAACATCTACATGATTGATTATCTTTATCGGAATCAATTCCGATATTCAAATCTTTTGGAAGGCAAGTAAACTTGAAAGGTTCTACTTATGGAAACCAAGATCCTGATTGTATATGCGAACATAATTGATGAGCTTTCATCACAAATCTTCAAATAACTCGAGATCTCCTTAATTGATTCTTTCCAATTGGTAGATTGGAAGAATTCTTTTGGAAAGTGCCAACGGTTATGATGGCATGAAGGAGTATTTAAAGTGGACTCTCTAGTTGTTCGAGATAGTGCATGAAAGAGAAATTTCAAAATCTAAAGCTTTCTAGTTCCTTGCTATTTCATTCATTGAGCTCAAAGTTGTTTACAAAAGAGAGAAACTCATAGTGAGACTTTGTGAGAGTCTAGTAGAGTCTCTTCTCTGTAAAGTCAAGATCATCAAGCTATAAAATCTCTTTTGAATTCTTAGTGGAATCCAACCAGTACGCTATCAGCTCAAGAGAGTGGACGTAGGCTTGATTTAAGCTAAACCACTATAAACTTTGCGTTCTTAATTCTCTTTCCTTAACTCTTTATTTGATTCATAGCTCCAATTAACTGCTTAAGTACAAACTCTTTTAGGTACGTCGACTCGTCCTCCTAAGATTTTTCATAGCTCTTTATTTGATTCATAGCTCCAATTTAAACCCGATTTCAGAATTGAAAGTTCTGTCATGTCACGATTAATTTTATGAACGTTGACTAGTCCTCCGAAGATTTTTCTGCAAACCCGAGATTTCGGCGAAAAATCAAAGTTGGGTTATTTTAGACCGGAAAAATTTGAGGGCCACTTTTGGTCACATTTTTGGCATTCAAGTTGGACTATTTGGCAAGGGAACTGCAAGAATTTAATGTGGGCACCATGGCTAGAATTATTGGACATCAACTGGATTAAATTGAGTTGCAATTGAATTGAATTTGGAGGGAATTGTCCAAAATTCGTATGTCCAAGGGGGACGCCACTTTTGGACCATTTTAATGGCTCGTTGGGCAAGTTTGGGTGTGCAAATGGCTAAGGATTGAAGGCTGAAGGTGGTGGGGGCAAGCAATGAGCATTTTGGGATATTTAGTTGACTTTGGAGGCATTTTGGGCCCCCTTCTTCAGCAGCTGGCTTCTTCTTCTTCCTCGGGCTGCCTTTATCCATTGTTGTGTGTGTTGGAGCTCTAAAAACCAGAGAAACCAGCCAGCCTTCCCCTTAAATCATCAACTGCCTCCCCTACCGCCATCGTGCCCATTGTTGCTGCGCACACCGTCCACCGCTCATTCCGTCTCCAGCTTGCTTCTCCACGAGCCCAAGCACTGTCCCGACATCCTTGAGCCATTGTCACAGGTTGCTAAGCTCGCCTAACCACCCGTCCAGCCGCCGAAGCCACCATCGTCACCTACTGCAACCTCCACTGTCCCGCCTAGCTCGTTCCAACCCATCCAACCGCCTCGACTAGCCCCCTTCGGCCCAAGGACAGAGGCTGAAGTCCAACAAGGACTGAGGACTTCTAGGCCCATTTTAAGGCCCGTCCGGACCCCTCTTGATGTCACCACAGGCTTGTTTATTGCTTGCTTTCGCGTCGCCATCGCCGTGGACTCACCGGCCTGCTAAACCGGTGAGTTTACTTCCTAAACTCTACTTAGGGAGTTAATGACGCTTAGTAGATAATTAGCTTAGCTTAAGATGATGTTAGGTGGTTAGTTAGTTTAGATTAGTGATTTAATTATTTAATTATGCATGTTAGGTGGTTAAAATAGATTGATTATGGACTAATTAGATTGTTCTATTTATCTAGATAAGTGCATAAATTTTCTAGGCCCGTTTAGGTGGTTAGATTAGCGTTTCCGGCCTAGGTTTGCATTTATTGGATTTATTGGTATTTATTTAATTAATTTGTGCTATTTATTTAATTATTTAATATTTTCCGAAAATTAAACCGGGATAGACGGTGACCAAAATTTCATGCTAATTGCAGTGGTGTGTTTAATTTCTACAATTGAGTGTTAAATTGTGCAAATTGAGTGGTGATTGTGATTTTGAGTATTTAGTTCAAAATTTGGAAATTTTGGTAATTATTTAGAAATTACCGGGTGTCGGGTTTTGACACCGAAAATGGTTTTAAATACTATATCAAACAGTGGGATTTTAAAAGGGAGGACATCAATTTTTATGGTTCAAATTGACCGTGTACTCACACGATTATTTTTACCGTGTGTTTTTAATACAAAGAAAATTGGCCAAGTACGTTATTTTAATTGGGTCATTTGAGTGCAAAGCACGATGTCTTGGCTGGGATTGGATGGGTGCAAGAATGGTTATGAGAACCCGTCCCCGATGTGAATCAGGTGGACGATGCTCTTATGTGGAATGCCCTTGTCAACGAATGCCAGTTGCAATAGATTTTGGACTGATGCTCCTTCGGGATTGCTGTGCTCAATGGGATGAGACGATGCTGAGTTACGCCAAAAGACGACCGAACATCAAGTAGACCGTTCCCGTTGGGCTGTGATAAAATTGGAACGCATGAATGAGTGGTTTAATTGCGCCGAATTATGGGACAAAATTGTATGGCACGATATGGGACGTGTCATTACGATTTTGCCTTATAATCGGGACCTCTGTGGCTGTGTGAGACTTGAGGTGTGGTGTTCCAATTGATTGAGTTGATTATTGCTTATGTCTATAATATGAACTGTGCTGACATGCAGGGAGGATTTGAGACGAGGTGAGTCTCTATGGTTGTGTGGTTGTGTGACTTTGTGGTTAGGACGCCCCTAGGGGTATTTCCTTTCTAATCGAGGTTTAGGGGGTGAACTTGTTGAGATGTTGTATCACCCCATCGTGGGCTTAATTCTTTTTAGGTCTGTAGATGGCGGTCCCGCCAGTGCGTTTTGGGAAGCCGAGGGGGTATATGCAGCAGAGTACCGATGTCCCTATCCCTAGGAGTCCCTGGCTCCATGAGCTCATAGTGAGCACTATCTTGGTCAATAAGAGCCAACCACAGTTGGTACCTCATCAATTTAGGATGTGGTTTTGCCATAGGATCAATGGGATTAGGGAAGGTCCCCTGCAGGGTTCCAACATCCTTGCCGTTGTGGTCAATGCCACGGCAGGTGAGGGGGTAGTTGATCCCCCTAATGGTGTCATGGAAGACCTAGATCCCTCGGAAGTCTTAGAGGTCTCGGTTGAGGAGTCCTGTGCCTAGTTAGCTGGGTGGCTCTTCTTTTTGGAGTATAGCTTTGTTTATAGTCTAGTGTTGTATATAAACTTAGCTTGTTTATGAAAAGTGTTTTGTGAAAATGATATCCTATTTTTTTTATCCCATATTTGTGTTGTCTAGGGATTTATTATATGCTTCCGTATGTGTAATAAAATGAAAGGGTCGGCAACGCGTCCTTGGACATTGCAATTTTATCAACGAGGGATGTGCACGTGCTCGAGGTTCGGGGCGTGACATTGTAAAAATGACTTTATTTGGGCAAAAGGGTGAAACGTTAACCATGCCAAACAAGAAGTGCTTAGGATGAAGAGAGGCAAGCCATTTCCAAACACATCCTTCAAACACTTTTGAGAGTTCAGTGAAAGGCGACCTTCTCTTTGGACGAAGTATTCATTCGCATTGAGCCCAAAGATCGAAATGATAAAGGCATTTCCTTCATCAATCCCAAGCTTGGTGACACACTAATCTCTTGCTAACCCTTTCGGCTAAGTAAAGATGATCCTTCAAAATATCCATGTCGAGAACAACCCTACACCAGGGTAGTATAGGTGGTTACGGTGGAGATGTAGAGCGAAAGATTGAGAAAGATTTTATTACTTTCACTTGCATCAATCTTCTAGTGATAACTTCCGAGGAATTCTCATCAAAGCTTGACTCATCCCAAGGTGAAGAAAAGCATCTCCTTCTCTACCTAAACACTGATCCAGTTGCTTAAACCAATTTGGGCCTACTTGTTCATTTCTGAAGCCCGAGCGGTGGTCTCAAAAAAAAAAAAAATACAATGACCTTGAGGAACAGTTTTGCATCCGTATTTATTAGATGCCCTTTTCGTACTGGAAAAATTGTTTCGTATCGATCTTTACATGACATGTTGGCTCCATGCCAGCAATACACGTTTTTATTTGACACGTGATAGAAGTAAGATCTGTAAGTCTCACCAAATTATTAACTACTCAAAAGTCAAATACATGTGTTCAAATAAAATCCAATCATGAGCAGCTACCATTTGTTTAAAAACAACCATTGAACCTATTGGGTGAACAAGCCATGACACATGGTAGGTATACAAAAAAAAAAAAAAAAAAAATCACGGCTATCATTTGTTTTAGGACCACCATTCAACCTATTCCACCTATTGGGCAAGATCGGCCATTCTTTAAAAAATGGTAGGCATTTGTGATTAGATATTTTTTTCTTTGACACGTGCATTTGACTCTTAAGTAGCTAATGATTCAATAAGAGACAGTTCTTGAAAGAACAATCATTGGTTAGAGTTGGGTCTTTTATTTTTCACGGCTATCATTTGTTTTAGGACCACCATTCAACCTATTCCACCTATTGGGCAAGATCGGCCATTCTTTAAAAAATGGTAGGCATTTGTGATTAGATATTTTTTTCTTTGACACGTGCATTTGACTCTTAAGTAGCTAATGATTCAATAAGACTGACAGTTCTTGAAAGAACAATCATTGGTTAGAGTTGGGTCTTTTATTTTTCACGGCTATCATTTGTTTTAGGACCACCATTCAACCTATTCCACCTATTGGGCAAGATCGGCCATTCTTTAAAAAATGGTAGGCATTTGTGATTAGATATTTTTTTCTTTGACACGTGCATTTGACTCTTAAGTAGCTAATGATTCAATAAGACTGACAGTTCTTGAAAGAACAATCATTGGTTAGAGTTGGGTCTTTTATTTTTCCCCTTTTGATGCACGCATTTTGCTTTTAAGGGGCAATTATTAATGGTAGGACCAATGGTTCTTGAAAAAATAGCAGTTATTCCAAAATTAGATTTTGTTTTAATACGAGAACGTGCATTTGATAACCCGTGTAAGAGTGATAGTTTCCGAAAGAATGATGGTTGTTCTAGAATTAGATTTTTTTTCATTTGGAAACATGTGCATGACTTTTAAAGCAAATCATTAATGGGCCCAATTACTAAGGTAAGATTGACAGCTCCTAAAAGAAATGTAGTTATTCTAGAACTAGATTTATTATTTATTTATTCAAAAACACGCATTCCTTCTTAAGTATATATCATTAATGGGGTCATCACTTGGCTAAGATCGACACTTCTTGAAAGACTAGTTTTTGTTGTAGAATTAGGCTTTCTTCATCAAAACATGCTCATTCAACTTTTAACTTTCCAATCATTGAGGAGTAGACCGCACGGTAAGATTTGCAGTTCTTGAAAAAAGTGATAAGTTGTAAATGGGACTGCACTTAGCAAAGAGTTTCCAAAGCCCAGCTGAATGCTTTCGTATATTCCGAGCAATAGAAGCCTTCAAAAGGATCAAAATGGTGATTTAAAAGTGATGGGCTAAGTTCCAAATAGAATCATAGAATCAAAATAAATAACTATGTCATCAGCTTGCACCATTCGGATGTAACCCTTTAGGAGTAATTCATCTAATTGGTTAGATATGAACAAACAGGTAAACCCATGATCAAACCAGACCCAACACGATAACGTCAGTTCATTGAATTATTGTTTTGGTTTAGGGTCAAGAAGATTTTCTTACCTGCATCCGGACGGAGATGATACGAGAGCTTGGGAGCTGGACAAGTTAATTGCCCAACCCCAACCCCCAAGCCCCGAGCCCCAAGCCCATATTCAATGAAAGTGAGAATTTGGGCTGCTTTTACATTTAAATCCGATTCATTTATGTTTAATTTACGCATTGTCTCTGTCCTTCAAGCCCGTAAGCTTAATCTAACGGATAACTCTAAACCGTCGTGTCTAATTTATCACTAATATAAAAATAAAACTAAAAACCAATCAAGCACAAAGCAGGAATATATACAACAAAGATAATGCGTCCTCCCATGCTTTAATATAGTTGGGATAAACATCTGTTGATGGATAAAATCATTCAAATTCATAAAGATTGCAATTCGTTCCATTTCAATGTTTATGGAGTAGGCTGTACATTTTCTCGTTGTTTCCCATTTGATAATGAAGATTCAAAGCCGTAAATTGATATCTTGCTTCTTACATGGTTACATGGGTTAGAGTAACGGAACAGAACCCGCCCCATAGGCCCAATTTGTTGATTTGGATGGGTTTCGGCCTTTACAAGGGAAGTAAAAGGAACTCGGGTGGAAACGAGTTAATCCTGTTCATAAGTCAGTCGAGCTCGGCTTACGAGTTACTGGAGCTTATTTTTCATTTTCTGGCATTTGTTACGCTTAGAAAAATAAGTCAACGGAAAACGTTTTCTTGGTAAACAAAAACTATGCATAATTTTATCATAATTATTTCTGTCATGCCCCGAACCTTGAGCGTGCCAACATCCCACCATGGTCATGCAAATACGATATTCTAAGGTAGTGTCGTCGACCCCATTCATTTATTATTGCGCAAGCGGAACGTATTATAAAACCCATGACAATGAAATACGGGATAGAAAAGCAGGAAGCAAAACCACAACATAACATTTTCATAATTCAACAGAATTACAAACAGAGGTCTACGGCCAAAAGTCTACAAAAGACCGACTCTTAAGAATGAACTGTCCTACGACCTACAAGTCGGACACGCTCTCCAATCCTTATGACTTCACCTCTGCAACTCCTCAAGGCCAACCAAAGCTATCTGACCGCTCTGCCCACCAGGGACCTGAAATTTTAATCCCACAACCGAGATGAGACATTGTCTCAACAAGTTCAACCCCCTAAACCCCTATTAGAAAAAAAATACGCCCAAGGGTGGCCTAGCCACATCACACAGAGAGCTTACCTCGCCTCAGTTTTCATCTGCAGGTTAGCACAGTTTATATAATTCAACCATGTGCAATTATGATAACCAAACAATTGAGGCACAATCACATTATCAAAACAATTCAACCACTTTGATCGTCTCAGCGATCAATCGACTCGGTCGATTACATGTCATTCTAGCAAATCAATCACAGCCTCCAATCACGACCTTATAGGAAGGTTTAACAACCAGTGGCAATCACGGCCCCACTCGGCACGACCTTTAATTAGGTGGTAGATCTCAGCCCGATGGGCACGACCTCTAATAGGTGGTCAATCACGGCCCCACTAGGCGCAACCTTTAATAGGTGGCCAATCACGGCCCCACTAGGCACGACCTCTAATAGGTGGTCAATCACGGCCCCACTGAGCGCAACCTTTAATAGGTGGCCAATCACGGCCCCACTGGGCACGACCTCTAATAGGTGGTCAATCACGGCCCCACTGGGCGCAACCTTTAATAGGTGGCCAATCACGGTCGTTCTTCCATCAAATTTTGACACTTGGGATTTTATAAAAAGAATCCCTATTTATCGCAATTACACTCAATTTGCCACAATCGATCATCAAATTCAAATTCTAAATGCACAGCGATCGGCGGAAATTACGAGCAATCGGGGTCAAAAATAATTTTTCCTTTTTTTATTTTTTTTTTATTTTAATAATTTCATAATATAATAAAATATTATAAATTCCAGAATTTCGAAACAATTAAATAATTCAAAATTAAAATCCTATTATGTCCCATCAAGGTTTATTATTAAATAAACTCTCTTAGCCTTTAATTAAACATGCTTTAAATTAAACAAACATCTTAATCTAAATCACAATTAAATAAACTAAACTAACCATCTAAGCTTACTTAACTTAGACTAAGCACACTTAGGGCATCATTAACCGTCTAATCAGGATTTAGTGAGCTAAACTCACCGAATTAGCGAGCCGGGGAACAACTTCCTTCAAAGCGGGCCAAGCATTCGGGTCGGGAAGATGGCCAAACGGGCCAAAACGAGGCGAGATACCCATTTTCTTGGCTGCTGGTCGCGGCGGAGATGGGGCGATTCCGACGTCGGTTGGGCAGAGGAACAGCGGAGGTAGGAGGCGGTAGCTCGGACGGTGGCACACGGCGGCCTTGATGACGACAAACGGGCGACTGGACGGTGGAGGGACAATGGCTAGGTGGCGGACGAAGCAAGGACGGGAGGGGCAGAGCAGCTCGCGTGCGGGACGACGCGCGCGGTCGAGCGGCGACGGTGACGGGCTCCGGCGACGAGCGAGCTGGCGGTCGAGCGGCGTGCGTCGCGTGAGGGCTTCTCGGCCTCTTTTTGGGTTTCGAACAACACAAAGAAGAAGAAGAAGAAGTCGACGGCAACTAGAGGGAAAGAGGGAGGCAGAGGTGCTCGCGGGATTGCGACGGCGAGCGGGGGGAGGGGCAGCCGACGACGAGCGGTCGAGCGGGCGGACGAAGGCTGGTCGGGCTGGCTGAACCGGATCTCTCCTGCTGTTGGCCACCGAAGAAGAAGAAGAAGATGGAGATGGAGAAGTCGCACGGGAGAGAGGAGGGAGGGAGGGAGAGATGGGACCATTTCTTTTTCTTTTTCTTTTTCTTTAATCCAACAAAAGTGGCCCACCATGACCTCATGTGACATCACTTCCCACTCACCCAAATCTTCCACCACAATCTTCCCAATAGGTCCAATTTATTTTTTATTTTTTTGGTAAACAGGTCCAATTTATTTTTCCGCCGTGGCATACCAATTTTTAAACTTTGTACATCCCATTCTTTAATTCTCTTCTAATTGAACCAAATTGAAATCCATAAAATTAATCAAATATCACCACATTTCAATTTACGTAATCACTTGACCATAGAACCAACTTGAGTCCCAAAAGCACGAACAAGAGCGGGCCTACTAATTTCTTGAGCCAAATTAGTCATTCTCTGATTTAATTGCTGAAAAATTCTGATTACATAAAAAAAATCTTCTGAAGATGAGTCAATGATCCTAAAATGATTTGTGACACACCCAGACTTCCAATTTCTGAATTCGATCTCAATTTCACGGTTAACTTCACTTTGGCACGATACTAGCGCGACCTGATCTACCCGACAGCTTTTAGAAATTTCCATGCATTTGACCTGTGGTTGATCAATTCAAGCCACAATGTACATCTTTGAAACATTGGCGACTTTTGATTGTTGGGGTAATCTCAAGGTTTCAAATACGGACACAAGGTACCCAATCGACAGAAAAGTCGGTCCAGTGCCGATCGACAAGAATTGTGCAATCTAGTGGAATCACCCACACCTGATCACATGCCTCTATCGAGTCGACCTATCTCCGGTCTCTAATCGATTTTTAATTGTGCCGTAATGACCCTTGCAGATTAGCTCGGTCGAAAGGTCGCTTCCTGATCAAATTCTCGAGTCCAATGCATTAGAATTTCTTAACGGCTTCACCTGATAGACTAGTTATCCCATGAGTGATCAATTCAGGGAAAAGAACTATATGCGTGCCAACGAAATGCCCGTCTCAATTTATTGAAAATAGAATTGGAAAATTGGGATGTCACAATTTCCTCTTTCAAAAAGCCGCAAAACATTTTTCAAAATATGATTGAGTATTGATGCTTGAACTTGAAACTCTATGTTTGAACACATGAACTCTAATAACTCTAATTCCCAAGTCTCCAATGCTCGGGTTGGGTCCATCAAGGCCGAGACCGAGTGTCTAACGCACTAGCACAAGTCCATCAAGATTGGACCTCAGTCCATTGAGGTAGATCTTAGGACCTCAGTTTCTAGGCTTGGGTCCCTCGTGCCTATGTCCAGGTCTATCGAGGCTGAGCCCGAACCTCTAGTGCCCATACCCTATGCCCTGGCAACAAAGCCCGGGTCCATAAAGGTTGAGCTAGGGCTGCAATGCTCGAGCTCTAGTCCCCAAAACTCAAGCTCGGGTCCACAAAGGCCGTGTGTGAGTTGTCAGCACTTGAGCTCAAGTCATTGATTAATGAAACAATCATTTTACAAATCGTGGACCCAAACCAACAACTGGTGACTAACCCCAAGTGAGGGACAAGCTCGCTGATTAGGCAAGGCTTGAGCCTTGTCGATCAATCAAGGCTCCAACCAGTTAACCTCCAGCAAGCTCAAGCTTACCTGAGGCTAGTCATCAACCATGGCCATGGTTGGCAATTGACCAAAGAAGAAGAAAAAAGATAAAGATAAAAAGAAAAGATAAAATAAAATAAAAATAAGGGTTAATACTGAAAAACCCAAAAGCTGGTACACTTGTGACAAATTTACCCCAAACTATTTTTTTGACCACCAAAAACCCCAAACGGTATACCGACAAATTTACCCCAAGTGGTACATTTGTGACAAATTTACCCTCTATTAGTTTTTGTTTAAATTTTATTATCAAATTATTAAGTTAAATGACACGTGACAATTGACCGGTATATTAATTTAGGATTTTACACTCCGTTTATCACAATTTACAATTTTTGTGATTTTTTTGTGGTATTAATCCAATTTAGCATAGGGTATATTTGTTATAAATTTATCATTTTGAGGGTTTTTGCAGTCGAATAAATTAGTTTGGGGTAAATTTGTCATAAATGTACCAGTTTATGGCTTTTTTATAGTCAGTTGGGGTAAATTTGTCACAAGTATACCAGTTTAGGGTTTTTCATGGTCAAAAAAATAGTTTTGGGTAAATTTCTCACAAGTGTACCAGGTTTGGGTCTTTCGGGGTATTAACCCTAAAAATAATTAAAATTTTGATTTTTACAAAAAAAAAAAAAATATATATATATATATATATATATATATATATATATATATATTAAAAGGAGTGCACAAAGGAAAATCTCATTTTTGTGTTTCAATCGAGCACTAAAAAATATTATCATTTTCTAGGAAAATGGCTTTTTGAAAAGTGTTTTTCAAAATTGTCATATTTTTTCGCAAAACAAATGGAGGCTTAGACTCTATTCATTTCAAGGAAAATTAATGATTTAGAAAACGTTTCTCTCAAAATAATCGCTTATTACTTAAAATAATTATCCAATTAAAAAAAATTCATTATTGATGACAATTTATGTATAAAATTTTTTTGCAGGCAATGAAAAAAAAAATTGTTCGTTCATTTTTGTGAACAATATAAACAATCAATTTTAAGAAAATCATTGTCAAATCATTTATTTTTTGCTGAACAAATAAAATCAAATTATGTTATCCTATCTAGTATCTAATGACACGTCTAGGTTGGGATAAAATCGAATATATCAAGATAGTGGATAAATTATCCTGGATCTAAGGTGGCATAACAGATTGAATGTAAAAATTACAAACAAAGATTAAACAAAAATTACGAACAGGAATGAAGGACTGCTTGTTTCTATTCACCCACTCGAAAACATGGCCATAGCTGTAATTAAGCGGCATACCTCACTTTGCAACGAGGGCTTTCCAACTAAAGTCAATGTGCTGCTCCGATCATCCAATTAACTTGTAACTGGTGGTAAAAAAAAGTCACGCTCTAGTATTAATCTTAGACCCAATTAAAAATTTAATTTCCAAGTTTTAGGTTAGCTTAAATATGGATTTAAAAGTAATGTCAAGTTGAGGGCTAATGGTCCTCAATTGGTTTAAATTCTCCCAAACCCTTATCTCACGTAACGTTAAGAGTTTCATTTTAATTTGAACCCTATGAGGATTCTATATGAGGAGTTGCCACAAGCCTATTGGGTAAATTAAGTGTGGTAGGAAGTATACCTCACTTCCTATGCAACTAGAAATCTAGAGTCGGGGGATTGATTACATTAGTTATCTAATCGGTGCCATTTTGCTACCTAAACCTGATTATTTGTTAGCTAAGGTATCCACGTCATCTTTTTATCAAATTATAAATCCTAAGGTTTTTGTCCATTTAGTGTTCATGCAATGTTTTTATATATATATTAAGGTCTAATCTAACCATTCCATTAAAGTAAAGCAAATCACAACATATGAAAATAACATAAGAATCACAAACAATTAATCAAAGGTAGTAATGAAAGAACGAGTAAAGAGTAAAGTTCAATAAAATAACCCAATACAAGTCAAACAAAGAATATAACATGGCCTTGCTATTAAGTCCTATGATGGCCACCCCTATGAATTTGACTTAGAGACTATCCTATCTTCAAATGGGTAATATGGGTTATCGAAACTTTCGGAGAGACAAGAAACCCCAAGTTGGCACTTTGTCATCCTAAGTCAGGGTCACAATTCAACTTTTGGATATTAGATTTTCATTTAGTCCCTTTCAAGTTTCTCCTAGGTTACGCCATTTCCTCATTACCTACCCAATTATCTGAAGTGAAACCTAAATTTAACTAACTTACTTACTACGATTTTTTTATTTCTTGTGAAGTGACATTTCCAAACTACTATGTCTATATTAATCTGATTATATTTCTCAAACTAAATCTAATTTATTCGTTAAGACTAATTGGCTAAACAAACCCTAAGTGATTTTAAACTAAACCAAGAATCCATAATTTAATCCAAAATGAACACACACAAAATTATCAATTGATCAATCAAATAAATGCACAAGTTACGTTAAAAATCAAAGAATAGAACTTTCCTAACTATATGAATTCCATTGAAACGAAACTAAACTAAGTCTAATAATAAAATCTAACAACCTAATCATGGTCTATTTCTCTAACCAAATTTCATAATTTTTCTATTTTCAGATTTTTTTAATTTTTTTATTTATTTTCTGCAAAATGAGGACTAGGACTGGGCCCCATTCTCGGGCTAGGTCCACCTACAACATCAGGTGTTGGCTACATAAAGACGGACCATGAACAAGCTTATTAATCAAGCAGTCTAAATTCACAGGCTCAATATTGAATGTAACATGATACTGAATGTAACACGTCAAGCCCATTGCATATTATAAACTCTCTAAACCCGATTTCAACCATAAACCCGTTAAAGTTGACTTCAACTAAATCCACAATAAGGCCATATTAAAACCATGTTCAACCACAACTACATTCAAGTCAACACTAAGCCCATTTCCATCTCATTTTTTTATCTTCTATTATTTGTCTTGCATTTCCCCCTATCTCTTTCCTCTGGATGCTTGTAAATTTCATTTTTCCTTTTATCTTCTTCAGAGTTCAACATCCCCCAGAATTTGTAATAGGAAAAGATGCTTACCAATGTAAGAAAACTCACTTCATTTGAGCTATGGAAACTCATGTTTCGATATTAATATATAAATTAAATTACCATGTCTAAGTTGCCTACTTCGAACAGGTTTTAACTTACATGTAAGCATGGAAAACTACCACAAAGGTAGTGGCGGAGTTGTTTATTATTGATCGCAAGAACATGAGTAATAAAAAATATATTTAAAGAATTGTATTGTTGTTAATTGCGCCAAAGCCCCAAGCGCTGGATTGCGCAGCAAGGCAAGCCCTGCTCAGTTCTTACCTGCCCCTCCCTCCATGGTGGCTAAACCTGCTTATCCAGTTAGGCCCATTTATATGCTCAATTTCTAAATTGATAATCAGTAATCTAACACAAACCGATCATACAATTTTAGTACTTAAACCCTATTTTACTGAGTATACATAATAAATAATTAATCGAAATTGTCTGGTTGCTTATATACTAAGAATTCGTTAAAAAACACATTTTTAAAGACTTACGTTATGTCAAGCGTTGACCTCTGTAGGAAGAGATTACGTTGTCTTAACCGCTCTTAAGGAGCCACGTAACTCCTGTGCCAGGAAGAAACCAGCTCAGCTAACCGCGCACCATGCATGCATCTGGAATAAAATAAGAGGCGACAACATATGAAAGCAGATTGATTGCGAGGCAAATTACACTGATCGGACGAACGAGTCTCGCTTGACTCGGTCATTGAACATGCCATGATTGTTGTTGTTTAATTCGTAAATAGCTTTAGCTTCAAAAAAATTCGTAAATAGCTTCATTAATCGAACATTAGCGGATGCGGATTAAGGCTTGACAATAATGAATTACTAGGCTAAGGAAGTATTTGTTTCACGGAAAATTCAAAATTTGAAGAAAAATTTATTCAAAATAATCACTTGTATTGCTTACAAAATTAAATAAATGAAAATATTTCATGACCTACAAAAATAGCTATGAATTTTTGTCAATAAGGAATTTTTCTGTTGACTTTTCTTTTAATCGATACAACTAGCTGTCGCGACCTCTTTTTTTCGGCAGCCAATCAAGGGCGGGCACCTTGCGGAGGCTAATGGTTCGGCTAGGTCTATTTTAGCCCGGACTCTCCCAAGTCCACCAATTCGCGACTTAATGGTCCAAGTTTTTAATCTGCAAGTTAATTTTTGAAACGGAGACGGCACTAATCAATTTGAGGTGAGTCGATTAGAAACCCAAGTGAAATATCGGGAGAAATACTCGCTCCTACGTAACCGGAGAAATTAGGATCGAGGACTTGATTATACTAGTTAATCACTAATGCCCTTTCGGTACCTAATCTTGTTTAAACCCTAAGGCTTTTTGGATTTTTGAGGGATTTTTCCATGCATTTTGTGGAGAAAAAAACATTTTTTTGGTATTTTCTCATTTTTTTGACATAAAAAGCATTTTTTTAGATTTTTGATCTTTTTGAAAATATAAGTCTTTTTTTTTTTTTTTTTTTTTACTTTTTACTGACTTTTTTTGGATTTTTTGGGAAAATATGGATATTTTTGATTTTTTGTATTTTTGGGAAAATAATAAAAAATTTTTTTATTTTTTATAATTAAAATATTATATTTATTATTATAATAATATAAAAACGAATCGGGTCGGATCCTCGGGTTGGGTCCGACCCCCAGGCTGTTCGCCCATAATGTGGACGGGCCTGCAACACAGGCCTGACTCATTTTTTTTTTCTTTTTTAAGTGTAAAAGCCTAAACCTATTTTTTGGCCCACTTCACAAAAATTATAGCCCAACGCAACTCTGCCCACGCGTACAGGCCTGACCCAGGCGAAAACCCAACCCGGGTTCGACCCGCTTTCCTACCCGGCTTCCTCTTCGCAGAATCGACTCTTGGAACCCTAGCGGCTGACGATCCGTGGCGCCGAGGGAGAGTGACGATAAGCGTCCGACGTTACCGGGTGGTGACTCGACGGCGGCAACGCGGTGGACGGCGGCTAGGGCTTCGATGAAGACGGCGGCTAGGGTTTCAATGAAGACGACAGGCGGCTACTGGATTCTCAAGAAGCGGCGACGACGACGGGCAGCTCGCTTGGGTTCTCGGGGGGTGGTGGAGCGACAGTGACGACATGGGTCAGCACGGTTGTTACCTGTTTGCAACGAGGGCACGGCACGATGGCTGTGGTGGTGACGAGGCGAGCAGTAGCAACGGCGGCCCCTCAGCTCTCAGATCTAGCGCGGCCTTGGCGTCGGGCACGGCTCGCGGCAGCTCTCTCTAGTTTCTCTTCTCTCCAGCAGCCCCCTCTCGCGACCTCTTTTTTTTCGGCGCCCATGATCGAGTATGAGCGCCTAAGGAGGCTAATGGCTCGGCTAAAATTAATTATGCCGGGACTCTCCCAAGTCCACCAATTCACGACTTTAATAGTCTAAATTTTTAACCTGTAAATTAATTTTAAAACGGAGTCGCCACTAATCGGTTTGGGGTGGGTCGATTCTAAACCCAAGCGAAGTATCTAGAGGAATACTCGCTCCTGCGCAACCAGAGAAATTAGGATCGGGGACTTGATTACACTAGTTAATCACTAATGCCCTTTCAGTACCTAATCTTGTTTAAATCCTGAGGTTTTTGGATGTTCGAGGGATTTTCCATGCATTTTTGGAGGAAAAACATTTTTGAGTCTTTTTCTAATTTTTGGACACAAAAGGGATTTTTTTGGGATTTTGGAAAAATACAAGTCTTTTTGGCTTTTTCTGAATTTTTGGCTTTTTCATGAATTTTTGCTTTTTTTGGATTTTTAGCATTTTTTGGAAAATATGGAATATTTTTAATTTTTTGATTTTCGGAAAATAAAATATTTTTATCATTTTTTATTATTTTTCGATTTTCTGGAAATTAAAAAATTTATATTTTGGAAAATAAAATAATTTTTGGATATTTTTTTTGGAAAATAAATTATTTATTTATTATTTGTTTATTTAAAATATTATTTAAAATAAAAACCGACCGGGTCGGATCCACGGGTTGTGTCCGACCCGGGTCGACGACTCAAAACGCGGGCCCGACTCAGCTTTTTCCTTTTATTTATTTATTTATTTATCAAAATGGCCCGATGGCCCGTTGTTTTGGGAGGGATCCGCCCAGGCCCGACGACCTAAGCAAAACCCCACTCGGATTCGGCCCGAATTCCAGCGATGACCCGGTTCCCACGAGGAACCCTCCCCAACCCGAATCCGACCTCACAACCCGTTTTCCAACCGCCCTAAAACGCGCAAAACCCTACCTGGCTCTCGACCGGGTCCGACCCGACGACCTAGGGGCGCGGCTCAAAAAAATCAGGAACCCTAGAGTTCCCGATTCGCGGCGCTGATGAAGGGACCGAGGCGGTAGCTCACATCGTTGACGACGGCAACGCAGAGGACAGCGGTGGTCGGTCGTTCGTCGGAATGAAGAACACGACTCAACAATGGCGGCCGATCTATTTGGCGGGTCGGGACGAGAGATTAGGGTTTCACGGTCGGGGGCGATGGTAGTGACGCGGTAGACAGAGGCGGCGACCAGATCTCGAACGGAAAAGTGGCAGCGAGTGGTGGCGAGCGGCGGTAGATACCTGGCTACAGCAACGGGGCAATGAGGTGGCGGTGGCGGTGACAGAAGGTAGCAACGGCAGTGGGCCTTCAACCTTCGCGAATCTGGAGCGGCGTCGGGCATGACTCGAGGTGACGTCGGGGGGGGGGGACCTATTCTTCCGCCCTCTTCGTGAACCTAGGACTCCTTCGCCTCCTCCGACCTCGCCTCTCTCTCACTCCGGTCAGATCCGAGCCTCCACCGGCCGGATCTGACCTCCTCGGACTCGCTCGCCGACGGCCTCCCCCGAAGTCTCTCAATGGGAGGTCGGCCGAGCTCGCGACGACCCGGTTTCTCTCTCGCTCTCTCTTCGATTCCTCCCCCGAAGTCTCTCAGTGGGAAGATCTCAGAGCTTGCTCGTGCCGTTCTTCGACGAAGGTGGTGCCCTTTTATAGGCGAGGAATCCGGTCGACGGAGCTTCGACCGCCCGTCCCTCGCGCGCCGGCGGTTCTCCTCGGCTGAACCGGCGTCCCATCCGAGCTCATCCGGCGAAGCATGCTCGCGTTGATGGCGCTCGCGATCTTATCTTTTCCGGTCGACGTCAGCCTACTCCCCTCGGCCGTAGGCCGTCCTTTGCGCGAGTCTCTGGCCACCGCGCGTGAGATGCAGTCGACTGAGGAAGAAGAAGACAAGAGGAAGAAGAAGAGAGGGGGGCCGGGCCAAAACTCAAGAAAACAAGGGCTGGGCCCTGGGCCCGCGCAAAGGAGAGAAAAAAGGGAAGGGGCTGGGCTTTTGCTTTCTTTTGTTTTTTTCCTGTTTTTTGGTTGTTTTGTTGTTTTTATTTTTTATTTGTTGTTTTTGTTATTAATTATTTATTATCCGAAAAGAAAAATTAAATTAAAAACTTAATTAATAAAATAAAATAGACCTAAATAAAATTAAGGTGTCAGCATTTGCCCCTCTTTGAAGGTGAGCTCGCGAGAGTTGCATTCAAAGACAAACCCAATGCCTAAATTTTATCCATGCATGCGTAGCGAGATTATATTTTATTTGGGACCTATTATTCTATGCAGAAAAAGAGCAATATAACTTTACATATACTAAGACAAACAAGAAGATACCTGTAGTTACTTACCGGGAGTGAGTGAGATAGGGTGTGAACCCCGAGTTTGGCAAGTATCAAGGCGTCATCTTACCTGGTGATATGAAGAGGTTGCTTTTCCAGGGCTCGAACCATTCTTCGGTCACCTGTTAAAACGATCAATGATTTGTCTAGGATCCAAACGTTTCTTCGGTCGCCTTGACAGGAAATTGCTCCTCCAGGACCCGAACCATTCTTGATCATTTGTGAAGGAAATTGCTTCTCGGGACCCGAACCATTCTCCGTCGCTTTGTTAAAACAATTAATGATTTGTCTAGGACCCGAACCTTTCTTGATCGCCTTGACGGGAAATTGCTCCTCCGGGAACCAAACCATTCTTGATCGCTGTTGGAGCAATCGTGGTTTGTCTCGGACCCAAACCATTCTTCGGTCGCCGTGACGGGAAATTGCTTCTCCAGGACTCGAACCATTCTTCGGTCGCTTGTTAAAACAATTTGTGATTTGTTTAGGACTCGAACCTTTCTTCGGTCGCCTTGACGGGAGACTGCTCCGACCTTTCTCAGGGCATCTCATTTGTGGGTGCCTGATCTATATCAAGGACACCAGTTGGTACCCGACCTTTCTCGGGAGATGCGCCAACCTTTCTCAGGGCATCATATTTGTTGAGGTGTCTGAGTTCTGTCAAAGACACTGGTTGGAACCTGACCTTTCTTGAGAGGATGCACCGACCTTTCTCAGGGCATCGATTTGTGGGGTGTCTGACTTTTGTCGAAGACACCAGTTGGAACCCGACCTTTCTCGGGAGGATGCATCGATCTTTCTCAGGGCATCGATTTGTGGGGTGTCTGACTTTTGTCGAGGACACCAGTTGGAACCCGACCTTTCTCGGGAGGATGCACCGACCTTTCTCAGGGCATCGATTTGTGGGGTGTCTAACTTTTGTTGAAGACACCAGTTGGAACCCGACCTTTCTCGGGAGGATGCGCCGGCCTTTCTCAGGGCATCGATTTGGGAGATACCTGGACATTCACAGGCATATCAAAGAGTACCTGGATATTCACAAGTACTAACATGAAGGATATTTGGGCCTTTACAGGCGTCGAAATGGGTATTTGGCTGACCAAAGGCATTGAAGGGGTACTTGGATGATCAAAAGTATGAATTCTTTGGGGATACTTGGACATTCACAAGTATCGAAGGGGTACTTGATAATTGGAAATATTGAGAACATACCTTGGATATTTGTGAAGGTGTCCCACCTCCTAGCAATTGGGAAATATCGAGGGCGTACATGGGATATTTGTGAAGGCCTCTCACCTCCTGGTAGTGGGAATATCGAGGATGGTTCTCGCATATTCGTGAAGGTCTTTCACCTCCTGGTAGTTGGAATATCGAGGACGTACCTTGCATATTCATGAAGGTCTCTCACCTCCTGGTAATTGAGAATATCAAGGGCGTACCTGAGATAGTCGTGAAGGTCTCTCACCTCCTGGTATGGGGAATATCGAGGACGTACCTCGCCTATTCGTGAAGGTCTCTCACCTCCTTGGATATTCATGAAGGTCTCTCACCTCCTAGTATGGGGAATATCGAGGGCGTGCCGCGAATATTCATGAATGTCTCTCACCTCCTGGTAAGGGGAATATCGAGGATGTACCTCGCATATTCATGAAGGTCTCTCACCTCCTGGTAATTGGGAATATCGAGGACGTACCTATCGCGACCTCTTTTTTTTCTTCGGCGCCCCCAATCGGGTACGGGCGCCTAAGGGAGGCTAATGGCTCGGCTGAAGTTAGTTATGCCCTGACTCTCCCAAGTCCATCAATTCACGACTTTAATAGTCTAAATTTTTAACCTGTAAATTAATTTTAAAACGGAGTCGTCACTAATCGGTTTGGGGTGGGTCGACTCAGGTTTTTTTCTCCATTTCTCTTTTAATCGTGGCCCACAAATAAGGGACTCCCATCCTTAGGCCCACGAGAGATCAGCCCACACGCAACTGGCCCAACCGACCTGTAGAGACCCAGACGCCCGGCCCGACGACCCGACCCGACCAAACCGTACCCGATTAGAAGGTTTCGCCGACCCGGCTCGCGGCGCGACCTCTCTCTCCCACCTCTCTCTACTCGCGGCGCCTATGGAGACCGAAACATCACCGGACAGACGGCGACGGTGGTGGCGATGACGGGTGACGGATCTGCCACGCAACGACTAGGAAGACAGCAACGGCCGACTACTCAACAGGACGCGGTGCGGCGGTTCGGTAGTGGTGACGGGTGGAGATGTAGAGGGAACGGCGGACGGAGCGCGACCGGCAGGACTGGATCCCGCGGTGGCTCGAGGCGACGAGCATGGATGGCGAGCGTCGGCTGATACCTGATTGTAGCGACGTCGCAACGTGGCGGCGAACGGTGGCGGTGACGAAGACAGGGCAGCGACGGCGCCTCAGCTCCCAGATCTAGGCACCTTTCCCTCTCTCTCCGAGTTTGCTCGCCATTCGGCCTTGGCTCCGCCCACGAGCTCCTCCGACTCCAATCTCTTCCCTCTCCCTTAGATCTGGCCCTCCTCTTCGCTCGTGCTCTCTCCTCCCTCGGGCTCGCTCGCCGCCGGCCTCCCCCGAAGTCTCTCGGAGGGAGGTCGGTTTGAGTTCGCGACCCGATTTTTGCCTTGCTCGCTCTTTGAGCTCCCCGAAGTCTCTCGGGGACCCCTCTGAACTTGCTGGCTTGTATCTCTTCGACGGAGGTTGTGCCCTCCTATTTATAGGCGAGGAGAGGCCGGTCGATGGAGGTTCGGCCACCGGCCCTCGCGCACCGACCGAACGCTCACGGCTGAACCGGCGTCCCATCCTCGCTCCTCCAACAAGGTGTGCTTGGCATTGAAGGCAGCCAATAATGGCGCCTGAGATCTGTCTCTTTCGGCCGACGTCAGCCTACCCTCCTCGGCCGTAGGTTGTCTTCGGGCGCGTCGTCTGTGCGCTTGAATTGCAGAGGCATAGGGGAAGAAGATGGAAGAAGGAAGAAGAAGAAGAGAATGGGGCCGGGCTTTGGGGGGAAAAATTGCTGGGCCCTGGGCCTGCGTGGAAAAGAAAAGGAGGGGGCTGGGCTGGCTTTTTCTGTTTTCTTTTGTTTTTTACTATTTTTTTTATTGTTTTTATTACTTATTATTATCCGGAGGAAAAACAAAAATTAAAAGAGACTAAGGCCTAATTTAAAAAACCTAATCAAAATTTAGGTGTCAACAGTACCTAGGATATTCATGAAGGTCTCCCACCTCCTGGTAATTGGGGAATATCGAGGACGTACCTCGCATATTCGTGAAGGTCTCCCACCTCCTAGTAATGGGAATATCGAGGACGAACCTGGGATATTCGTGAAGGTCTCCCACCTCCTGACAATCGGGAATATCGAGGGCGTGCCTCACATATTCATGAAGGTCTCTCACCTCTTGGAAATGGGAATATCGAGGACGTACCTCGCATATTTGTGAAGGTCTCTCACCTCCTGGTAATGGGAATATCGAGGACGTGCCCCACATATTCATGAAGGTCTCTCACCTCCTGGTAATGGGAATATCGAGGACGTGCCCCACATATTTGTGAAGGTCTCTCACCTCCTAGTAATGGGAATATCGAGGACATGCCCCGCATATTCGTAAAGGTCTCTCACCTCCTGGATTGCCGCGGGCACTTAAAAGAGGTGGAACACCTGGATAGCCACAGGTGTACAAAGTACTGGGATACTTGGATGAACACAAGTATTTAATGATACGACCTGTGACCACTTAGCTGGTCCAATTGTAAGGAAGCATACCTGGGCGGCGATGCCAAGCAAAGCAATGGAATGCTTGAACAACTGCTATATTATTTGGGGACAACTCGGGCAGGTTGAGTGTCATGAAAAGGAAGTACCGGACAACGGTGGGTACTTGATGATATGGGGATACCTAGATAGCAAAGGTATTCAAAGAGATACTTGATCAGTCACAAGTATCAATACTCTAGGGACAACTCGAACAGGTCGAGTGTCAGAAAAAGGGAGTATCCGAACGGTGGCCGGTACTCAAAGACAATGGGGATACCTAGACAGTAGCAGGTATTCAACGATAAAGGGATACTTGGTCAGTCACAAGTATCAATACTCTGGGGACAACTCGAACAAGTCGAGTGTCAGAAAAAGGGAGTATCCGAATGGTGGCTGGTACTCAAAGACAATGGGATACTAAGATAGTTGCAAGCACCCAAACTCAAAGGACGACTGGAATAGGTCGAGTGTCAAAAAGAGAGTACCTGGACAGTGATAGGTACCTTAAGACAAATGGGGATAGAGATATGCTTACCTAGCAATATCTCTAATCTCTAAGAGTATGTTTGCTATTTGCACAATATGAACACATGATTGTATATGCTGTAAATTCATGAGTTCAAATGAGATTCATGCATGATAATTTTGTCAATTTTGCATCATCTGATTTCCACTAGGGAAGATTTTGAAAGACAACCTTCATTTAGAATGTAAATGTCTTGAGCATGCCAGATGAGGGACTTTCAGTTTGAAAGGACTTTCCGCTCACTCTCATGGAAAAGGCTATCCTGACCATTGATGCAGGATTCATAAGGACCACACTATCTCATTGTCATCATGTCAGCAGGGGTCCGAGTATTCTTGCAAACAGTAGGACTTTACCAATGTGAGAGGTCTTTGTTGAAACTGTGATGAAGTCTTGGTCAACGGCTCATCGAAGGGGACCATCAAGGTCAAGGCTTATGAATGAAGGGCGCACGATCGTCTTCGGGTTTGCAAGTCAAGAATTCTGCGAAAAGAGATAGAGTAATCTTGCTCGTACTTCTCCAAGCGATGTTTATAGACATATGAAATCCTACGTTAATTGAAGTGCCCTAGTCTGAAGAGACTTTTACAATGGGATGTAACGTAGACTTGGCTCACATGTAAGAGGGTGAGAGTTGGTGATTGTCTTGGCATTTGTCACTAGTTTTTCTTATCAGATGGAGGTTCTATGGAATACAACAACAACTTTTCTTGGCTGTATTTTTGACTTGGGGGCATTGGCCTTGCTTTTACCAGGCACACCGCTTTTTCATGCCCCTATTTTCTATTCCATTCTTCATTTATGGGCATTAACCTTGCTTTTACCGAGGTACACTTTGCTTTTTATGCCCATGTTTTTCATTCTTGTCGTTAGAGGAACTAGCCTAGGCAAGTTCAATCACGACACCGTTGTTAGACTCTTGAGTCTTCGTCTTGACTAGCGCTCCGAGCTATGCTATTTAAATGGTAGTAACTTCTGTTTTGTCTCGATGTGAGGGTAAAATTACAAACTCACTTGAGTTGTACAATAAATACAAGTGCGTAGAGAGAGAATTGCTCTTCATCATTCTAGGGCACTTAAATTAACGCGAGTGTTCATATGCAATAAATGTTGGAGAAATCTTCTTAAAGTGTTTTGAAGCTGACAAAACGTTTCCTTCAGTCTAGTCTGAAGGTTTTGCAAACTCTACTATTTAAAGTCCGAAGACCTCCCACAGCGGACTCAAGACTCAAAGTCTATCCTCATTGACAGTCTCTAATCCGTTGAAGAAAAGTTATCCAAATCTGGATGATTCGTTAAGGGGACGTCCTTATCAACTGGAGAAGATCTCGTGGCTGGAGAAGACATAACGGAATCCTTTGATTGATTGAGATTGATTCGATGATTGAAGATCCGATGATTGTCTGGATATTCTTGGAAGGTTCTACTTATGGAAACCAAGATTATGCTTGTATGGGCGAACAGGATTGATGGGCTATCGACACGTTCCTTTAATAGCTTGATTAATCTTGTTAATTGATTCCGTCCAACGGGTAGATTGGAGGAATTCCTTTGGTAAGTGCCAACGGGTATGATGGCATGAAGGAGTATATAAAGAAGATGTTCTAAGTTGTTGAGGTGTGCGCGATAGAAAAATTCCAAAGTCCGAAAGCTTCCGTTGTTTAGACAATCTCTTTGAGTGAACCATTGTATTCAAAAGAGAGTCAATATTTGTAAGAGACCTTGAGGAGCCGTAGTAGAACATCTACACTGTGGAATCAAGGAAGAGCCGTGGTGTAACTTCTCTTTTATTCATAGTGAAATCCAGCCCCGAGGGGTCGGTCGAAAAAGAGTGGACGTAGGCTTGGAATAAGCCGAACCACTATAAACCCTGTGTTCAATTTTCTCTTCCTTACTCTCTTTACTTTGATCGTATTTCATTTTGTTAATCAAAGAAAGAATTTCCCTTCTATTGTTTGCCAAGTATTGCTTCCGTATCTCGATAAGTTGTTTATGCACCCATTCACCCCCTCTAGGTGCTTATACTAGCTATCTCAATTGGTATCAGAGCTTGTGTACTCACTTTGTTTGAAGTCTTTTACTTCAGAGTAAAAGATCCATGGCTAGTAGGCTGGCTCCAGGGCTTGTAGAAGGGCAAAGCAACACGAGACCACCTTACTTTGATGGGAAGGATTATAACATATGGAAGAACAAGATGAAGGCATTTCTAAGATCAAAAGATCCTCTGGAATGGGACGTTGTAGAAAAAGGAATCATTCCTAAAGCTGCATCTGTCTCAGAAAGAGGAAAGGACACTTTGTTGAGTCCAAATAAATGAGTTAGGAGGAGATAATCAAGAGACAGGCTCTTGATGCAAAAGCAATCTATTCTTTATATTGTGCTTTATCACCTGAATATAACGAAATATCTTCTTGTGATACAGCCAAAGAAGTATGGGATAGATTACACATTACTTATGAAGGAACAGATCGAGTGAAAGAGACCCCGAGTCAATATACTCCTCGGTCAATATGAAGCCTTCAGGATGAAATTGGGAGAATCTATAACTGACATGTTTAGTCGTTTTACAGATATCGTGAATGGTCTTGAGAATTAAGGTTAACCAATTTCTGATTCCATGAAAGTAAACAAGTTACTGCGAGGACTTTCCAAGGATTGGAATCACATAAATACTTCAATCAGAGAGACTCAAAGAATCATGCCATTGTCTGTCGATGAGTTGGTTGGGACTTTTCAATCTTATGAAGTGGAACGAATCAATGAAGACAAAGATCCTAAAGGTAAGAAATCTATTGCATTAAAATCTAATGATGATTCTGATGTAACAGATTTTGAAGACGACATGGATGATGAAGAACTTGCTCTCATGATAAGAAGATTCAGAAAACTGAATAGAAAAGGAAGAAGATTCAATTCAAGGAAACAAGGTTTTCAAAAGCAAATGACTAAGTCTGTTGAGGATGATGAATCAAACAAAGATGTAGTTTGCTTCGAATGCAAGAAAAAAGGACACATCAGACCCAATTGTCCTCTTTTGAGGAAGAAGAAAGGAAAAACTGAAAAGTATCGAAAGGCTCTTAAAGCAGAGACCTAGAGTGATACGGAGTGCGAAGATAGTGATGATGATTATGCCAACATATGTCTAACGGCACAATCGGATTCAAAATCAAACTCCGAGACCGATTCAGGTCGAAAGTGAATTAGAGGTAAGTAACTTCAAAATCCCTATGAAAGTTTCAAAATACATTGATGAATTATGTTTCGATCTTAAGACCTCTCTTAAAAGAATTTCTGAACTCAAAAGGAAAATTCTGCTTTAAAACATCAAGAGAATGTTTTAAAAGAAAAAATGAAATGCTTAGAACAGAATGTTTCTTCTCTCATTGAAAGTAAAGATAATCTTTCAAAAGAAAATATATTTTTGAAAAATGACATTTCAAATATTTCCAAAAGATTTTATCTGGGATCTGAAAAACTTGAAAAAATACTTTCTGTTCAAAGACCTTATTTCAATAAATCTGGTTTAGGAATGACTCTTTGAAACTATTCCTTTAATCGATTTTCCTAAAGTAAAAGAAAGAATCAAACAAAGACCCTCAAGAAATGCTTACAAAAATCATTTTGAAAGGACCTTTGTAAAACCGTGAGGTCGCAATGCTCTTAAATGTTCAAAATGCAATAGTGCAAATCATTTTGAGAAAGAATGTCCTATGGTATGGAGACCTATCAATAGAGTCTGGGCAAAAACCGTTTATCAAACTAACTCAAAAGGACCCAAGAAAATATGGGTACCAAAAAAAGCTTGAGTTTCTTTTTAAATGCAGGTCACTATCAAGAGAAAGGTGAAATGGTACCTGGATAGTGGATGCTCGAGACACATGACAGAGATTCAAATTGCTTCATAAAGCTTATTCAAGTAAATTGTGGAAAAGTCTCATTTGGAGGAAACAACAAAAGGAAAAATAGTAGGCTTTGGAACCGTGAAGATTGGGAACCTCACAATAAGCAATGTTTCTTTAGTTGAAGGGCTTAATTACAATCTGCTAAGTGTTAGTCACCATGTGTGATGCCGGTTTTAGGATCAACTTTCAAGAATGTATTTGTTCAGAACCGGTAAAGACTCTACTCGAGTCATTTATGGGTCGAAGACATGGAAATATCTACCTCTTGGACTTAAAACCAGATGAGTCGCAATGCTTAATCTCAATTCAAGACGAAGCAAGCATGTGGCATAGAAAGCTTAGACATGTTAACATGAAGCAGATAGCCAAGATCTCAAAGAAAGAAGCTTGTTCGTGGTTTACCCAATTTATCATATCAAAAGTCTGATCTATGTACACCATGCATATTGGGAAAACGGGTAAGAAATTCCTTTAAATCAATAAATCAAGTTTCCACTAACCGTGTCTCGGCAAAGCTCTTGCACATGGATCTCTTTGGACCAACAAGAACGCGAGCATTGAGGTAAGAAATATTGCCTAGTAATTGTGGATGATTATTCACGATTTACTTGGGTATATTTCTTAGTAAGTAAGTCTGAAACTTTCTCTTATTTTAAGAAATTTGCTAAGATGGTTCAAAATGAAAAGGGATATGTTATTTCAAGTATAAAAACAGATCATGGAGGTGAATTTGAAAATTAAGATTTTGCCAAATTTTGTGAAGAATCTGGTTTTCAGCATTTATTCTCTTCTCCTTATACTCCAGAGCAAAATGGAGTTGTGGAAAGGAAGAATAGATCTCTTCAAGAAATTGCTAGAA
Source organism: Eucalyptus decipiens (assembly GCA_014182575.1). Taxonomy (NCBI): domain Eukaryota; kingdom Viridiplantae; phylum Streptophyta; class Magnoliopsida; order Myrtales; family Myrtaceae; genus Eucalyptus; species Eucalyptus decipiens. The sequence continues at coordinate 60,211,198 of CM024613.1, read as the reverse complement.
CCCTCTTAATTGAAAGTAATATCTCTTTACGATTTTGGGCTGAAGCAATATCAACATCATGTTATATTATCAATAGAGTTTTTCTAAGACCTATTCTAGAAAAAACCCCCTATGAACTTTTTAAAGAAAAGAAGCCTATCGTTTCATATTTTCATGTATTTGGATGCAAATGTTTCATATTGAAAAATGCAAATGATCGAGTTGGTAAGTTTGAAGAAAAGTCGATGAAGGCATCTTCCTTGGATATTCAACCACAAGCAAGGCATACAAGTGTCTACAATAAGAAGACTCAAACAAAGGAAGAATCAATGAATGTCAAATTTCAAGATTCTGCACAAAATGAGTCCATTCAGACTCATCTCGAAGAGACTGAACCTGCTCCGGACTCTACAAAGTCTAAATCTCAAGAAGCAGCTCAAACTTTGAAGGACCAGCAACAAGTGATCGTTGAAGATTCTAGTGAAGGAAGTAACCATCAATCTGATTCATTAACTAGCAACTGGAAACATAAGTCCAGTCATCCCAAAGATCTTATTATTGGTGATATCAATGAAGGAATTCGCACAAGATCCAAAAGGCGAGAAGAGTCTAGTGCCGTGGCTCTTATTTCTAAAACAGAACCCAAGAGCATAGAAGAAGCTTTATCTGATGAAAGCTAGATTGAAGCTATGCAAGAAGAACTCAAACAATTCAGAATTAATGATGTTTGGGAACTGACTCCAAAACCAAAAGGTAAATCTGTCATTGGAGCCAAATGGGTATTCGAAACAAGATGGACGAAAAGGCAAGGTAGTAAGAAACAAAGCAAGACTCGTGGCCAAGGGATACACTCAAGAAGAAGGGATCGACTATGATGAGACCTATGCACCGAAGAGCGAGTTAGAGGCAATCATTTATTACTTGCATTTGCTTGTCATAAAAATTTCAGGTTATTCCAAATGGATGTCAAAAAGTGCTTTCCTAAATGGATTTATCCATGAGGACGTTTATGTGGAACAACCACCTGGATTTGAAGACCCAAGGAAACCAGACTCAGTATTCAGATTTAAAAAGGCCCTATATGGCTTGAAGCAAACACCTCGAGCCTGGTATGAAAGATTAAGTAAGTTTTTATTACAAAATGGCTTTGTTAAAGGTAAAGTAGACACTACCATTTTTATTAAAAGAGAAAGCAAAAGTTTTCTGCTTGTTCAAATATATGTGGATGATATTGTTTTTGGATCATCTAATGAAAGTCTGTGCAAGAAATTTTCTAAGACTATGCGGGATGAATTTGAAATGAGCATGATGGGTGAGTTAACCTTCTTTCTTGGACTTCAAATAAAACAACTGGAGGAAGGAACTTTCATTCATCAAGAAAAGTATGCAAATGATCTTGTTAAAAAGTTTGGACTGGGCAATTGCAAGAAAGCTGATATATCAATGTCAAGTTCCTTGAAGATAGACAAAGATGAAGGATGAAAGAAAGTCGATCAAAAGCTGTACAGGAGTATCATCGGATCACTTCTTTATCTTACTTTTCTAGACCGACATTTTGTTTAGTATTTGCATTTGTGCCGATTTCAATCGACCCAAAAGAATCTCATTTGAGTGCTTTGCGAAGCATATTATCAAATATATTTCATCAACTTCAAGTTTTGGTCTCTGGTATCCAAAAGGGAGACTTTACTCTTCTTGGATATTCGGATGCAGACTTGCTTGGATGCGAGTTGATAGAAAGAGTACTTTGGGTACGTGTCAACTTCTTGGAGGTAGGATAGTATCTTGGTTTTCAAGAAAGCAAAGTACGGTAGCTCTCTCCACAGCAGAAGCAGAGTATATAGCTCTCGGAAGTTGTTGTTCGCAATTTTGTGGATAAAACAACAGCTAAGAGACTTTGGAATTGAAGAATCATGCACGGAGATCAACTGCGACAACACTAGCGCTATCAATCTCACAAAAAATCCAATTCTCCACTCAAGAGCAAAGCATATAGAGATTCGACATCACTTTATTAGAGATCATGTTCAAAATGGAGATGTCTCAATTCAATATGTTGATTCAAAGAATCAATTGGCGGATATATTCACAAAGCCTCTGGAGAAAAATCAATTTGAAACGATTCGCTCCAGACTCAACATTTTAAGGTATGAGGAGATCAAAGTCTAAAGGATCTCAGACTCAGACATACAAGACCTTAACTGTAAGTTAGTCTTGGTACGATCATCAGACTGTAAGTTAGTCTTTCTCTCTCTCTCGTATTTTATCTTGAAAAGATACGATTGTCAATCGTTGTTTATTGCTATCCTTAATCGACGAAATTATTGCATCGTTTCCTTTTCGAAGTAGAAGTTATTTTTTAAATGAATATTTTCTCGAAAAGAAGGTTAGTTATTTCAAAAAGGCAACTTTTCACCTTCCTTTGTGACGGTTCGTTTATCCCTCTTTATAGTGCTCTGTTTACTCCTCTTTTCTTTACTCTCGAAAACCCTAGAAAGCATCAATCCTCCATTCCCGATTTTCTCACTTGTTTAATCCTTAAAAAGTTGTCATCTTTCTTGAGAAAAGTCAAGCAAGGAATCTTCCAAAAGCGAGAAAGATGTCTTCCTCGAGAAAGTCATCGAGAATCACTAACAAGGGACCACGACGAATGGCTGAGGGGCCTACGCACTTCGATCTTACTGAAGAAGAAGTATCTCCTGAACAGCGTCATCCATCTAGTCCTCAAGGCGTTGATCGTCAACAAGAGGAAGAAATCATTGAGGATGCAGATCCAGTAAGAACTCAAACGCCTGCCTTTATTTATAAGTTGTATCGCGCTTTAAAAGGAACTCGTACTCCCTTGAACTATGTCAATGCTTTTCTTAAAGACAAAGGTTATGGGAACGAATATATCTTCTTGCGAAGAATGGAAAGTTTGGGAATTGCTCGACAAGGGGTGGCTGAGGAAACCCTTGCGAATATTCCAAGTGATTCTCGTGACTGGGGACCGAATCCTATAGATGGAAATGATGACGACAAATTGTACAGTCAATTCCAACCAAAAATGGGTGTGGCGGTTAATAATCAAGGAAAAATGGGAGAAGTGTTCAGATCGAAGGAGCAAGAGGATTTGTACTTGAAATTGCTGAAGCGTGGGGTTATAAACCCTAGAAGTGTTGATTTTGATTTTCTGGATGCGATAAAGGTGAACTTGAGGGAGAAATTCAGTTACCTTCAACTCGAGACGTTCTGCTCCGATTCTACTGAGGCATATCCTGAACTGATTGCATACTTCTATTCGAACCTTAACTTTTTGGATGCGAATAGATTTTCTTTCAGTGTCAAAGATCAAGACTATGTTGTGGATATGAATATGCTGGCAGATGTGTTAGGAGTTGAAAGAGGAAGATATCAGCCGATCAAAGTTTCCATTGCTCGGACCACTCTAGAACTTGTGAAGGATAGGAGAACAGATGAGAAGATCACATATCTAAGGATGAATGCATTCAACATCCTGCTTCACAAGATCGTGATCAATTGCCTCCGGCCCAAATCAACCTCGAAGACTGATGTTTCAAGTTCAAGAAGCAAAATTGATGTATGTCATCCTCACTGGAAAAAGGTTTTCTCTTCCTCACACTGTCATGTTTCACATGTATAGAGCGATGATGAAGGACATAGGTCAACTACCTTATCCAAACCTTGTGACAAAGTTGTTCAGACATCTGAATATTCAGCCTCCGCAAATCTTTTGTGTTCGTTCATGCGATCATATGGTGGTAGGACTGAAGATGGTGACCAAAATGCGTCTGAAGGAACTAAGAAAGGAGTTGGAGAAATTCAAGGAGAAGACTCCAGTCAGATCTCATCAAATCTCTTCTTCAAAAAGAAAAGGAAAGGAGTCCTTGATTACTTCAAAGCAGAAAAGAAGAGCTCTTATTGTGGAAGATGAAGAAGATGATGATCTTACCATTTCGGCAATAGCCTTGAAAAGGCTAAGTCGTTCTGTTCTAGACTCAACAGAACAGCGTGAGACAGAAGGAAGAGAAAGAGAAGGCCAAGAAGAAAGAGATGTTGAAGAAGCAAGAGAAGAAGAAGCAAGAGAAGATGAAGAAGAAGAAGGAGAAGAAGAAGAAGAAGAAAGAGCAGTTGGCGAAGCAGAGGAGGAAAGACCTGGAAATGAAAGAAGAGATGAAGGAGAACCTGAGGAACACTCTTCTCCTGTAGGCATGAAAACAGGGGGAGATCAAGAGAAAGGAGGGAAATCCTCATATCTTGACACAAGTGAAGGAATCAGTCGATCTCCTGCAAACCCAGAGGATGTTTATGCCTCTCAATTTCCAGAAGAAGATCATGAGGTTTCAACGCCAAACCTGCAAGATTATTCAGACATGCCATCATCTCGCGAACGTCTTGAAGCTAGTACGCGGGATCCGATAACTCAGCCCGACTTTCGCAGAATTCTCGATATTCTCTTGGAGATGCGCGGTCAAATTTATGCCTTGGGATGCGAGGTTCAAAATTTGTAGAATGCGAGTCGGGTTTCTTCAAAGTGTCTCTACAAGATCGGATCCAAGCCCTATCTCGTTCGTTCGATCAGGCCAATGCCAAGGGTGAGGAGATTTCTCAACTGAAGGAAGACTTGCAAAGGCTGGGAAGGATCGTTCAGTCAATGGAAGATTTCCAGCTTGTTCGTGTTCCCAAGAAATCTTGACTTCATTCCATTTTCATCTCATCCTTTTCAATGCTGACAAAAAAGGGGAGAGATGCAAGAGATTTGAACAACTTGAACAACTTTAACTTTTTCTGTTTGGTTTGTTTTGGTTTAATGTTTGACTTTAAACTTTGTGTCTTTTTGTGTCTGGATTTGAATTTGGATTATTGCTATTGACTGCTATTAATATCTTATGGATAGCTTATCATATTCAAGACTAACCTATTTTCTGTGATTGCAGATTTTAGTGTTAGCCATTTATGTCTATAAGATATGCACATATGTTTGAGATATGTTTTGCGGTGTCAAAGTTGTCCAAATCTGCGGGAAAGTTTTGTCACCATCAAAAAGGGGGAGATTGTTGGAGAAATCTTCTTAAAGTGTTTTGAAGCGACAAAACGTTTCATTCGATCTAGTCCGAAGGTTTTACGAGACTCTACTATTTAAAGTCTCTAAGACCTCCGGACAGCCGGACTCAAGACTCAAAGTCTATCCTCATTGACAAATCTCTAATCCGTTGAAGAAAAGTTATCCAAATCTGGATGATTCGTTAAGGGGACGTCCTTATCAACTGGAGAAGATCTCGTGGCTGGAGAAGACATAACGGAATCCTTTGATTGATTGAGATTGATTCGATGATTGAAGATCCGATGATTGTCTGGATATTCTTGGAAGGTTCTACTTATGGAAACCGAGATTATGCTTGTATGGGCGAACAGGATTGATGGGCTATCGACACGTTCCTTTAATAGCTTGATTAATCTTGTTAATTGATTCCGTCCAACGGGTAGATTGGAGGAATTCCTTTGGTAAGTGCCAACGGGTATGATGGCATGAAGGAGTATATAAAGAAGATGTTCTAAGTTGTTGAGGTGTGCGCGATAGAAAAATTCCAAAGTCTGAAAGCTTCCTGTTGTTTAGACAATCTCTTTGAGTGAACCATTGTATTCAAAAGAGAGTCAATATTTGTAAGAGACCTTGAGGAGCTGTAGTAGAACATCTACACTGTGGAATCAAGGAAGAGCTGTGGTGTAACTTCTCTTTTATTCATAGTGAAATCCAGCCCGGTGGGTCGCATCGGTGCGAAGAGTGGACGTAGGCTTGGAATAAGCCGAACCACTATAAACCCCGTGTTCAATTTTCTCTTCCTTACTCTCTTTACTTTGATCGTATTTCATTTTGTTAATCAAAGAAAGAATTTCCCTTCTATTGTTTGCCAAGTATTGCTTCCGTATCTCGATAAGTTGTTTATGCACCCATTCACCCCCCTCTAGGTACTTACACTAGCTATCTCAATAAAGACACCCGAAGATTGATGCAAGTGCGAGCAAGAAAATTTCTATCTCTCTTCTCACCTTGTGATGCTGCTTTGCCTCCGCCTGCCCCAATATGGGGTGGTTCTTGACGAGGGTATGAGAGAAGCTTCACCAATGTATGGGGCTCAATGGGGGTGAGCGATGGAATGCCTCTCACTATTTTGGTTATCATACCATTCGTGAGAGAACTCTTTACCCTGCAACCATGGAATCTTATGCACTCATCTCACAAGTGTATAGATGGGGGGGATTGTGTGTAGGATATAGCTTGCCTTTCATCATTCTGACGCACCTCATCCAACATGCTCGATTAATCTTGTATTCTTCACTTAGCTGTCTATTCTAATAATCCTCAGCGGAATCAGTGATCTAGATAGACAAAATCATCATGCAAAAATCCATATGGAAAATGCATGCAACATTTTAAACATGAGAGAGTTTGTACTCTCAAAACAAATGAATGGTTTTGGCTCAAAAAGACCTTCTTGGTAGCTTTAAGGGTCAACAGAATAGTATTGTTAAATTTTGAACATCAAAGGGGTGTCGATGGTTGTCCCTATTGATTAGGGGTATGACACATGAATGATCAGCCAAGGATTAGGAATTTGATTGGGCATCTCTTTTTTTGCCCCTGTAGAAGAGAAGATGTACAAGTAGATCAATTAGTCTAGCCAAAATCAAATGTGAGTTGAGGCCTGAAGATTTTCTGTCATTTTCTTTGACGATTACTCAGGACGCCATTTCATTTAGGGGAGTTTGTCATGCCTCTCATTGATTTGTTTTTCGCATCTTTGACGGTTAGGTGATCCTGTAAAAGACAAGAGAGAGCGTGTTAGTCCCGAAATTTTTTTTTAAAAGTCAAACAACTGGAAGCGATACAACATTACCCTTCGCTGGTTTGCAAATGATTAAGTGGACCTGGAGTACAAGGAGGACATGAAGTCTCGTGTCTTCCACTTCATCAAGTCAATTATTCTCCTTAATTGGCTTATGGATGGCATGTCCCTTTACACGAAGTCAAGTGAATTCGATGCAGGTCATTTCTGTATACTAGCTTGGCCAATATTGATTTGTCAAATCTAACCATCAAGTTTGGCTCTTGAATCCCGATGCTTCCCGCCAATAGGGGAATATGTCAAAAGTGAATTCAAAGAGGGGGTATTGGAAACGATACCAAATTACTCTTCTCCAAAGTTTGTATTTGCCGACTCGAATGTCGATGACAACCTTTTCGTCTTGGCATAGTTTGACATTTCTTTCGATTGGCCTTCCTCACTTGTGACCATGTATGCATGATTGCTGGTCGTTGATTCATCTTCAATGCCTTCCTTCTGTGGAATTTCTCCTTCTGTCTTTAACTATAGCATCATTGGGCAAAAGTCATGTACCTCAAGCTTCTATGGAATCTGAGACGGACAATCAAAACCTTCAATTCTCTGATGGCAATTACTTCTTGCGAGCATGCGTCTGAATAGGAAGTCGGGTTTCTAGGTCCTCATTTTGAATAGGGGCTAGAGACCGCTTCAACCTGTCCGGATTTCTTCCCGTTGACATAGCCAATTCAAAGAAAGAGAAAAGATCCCTTCCTTGTGCTTCTAGGCTTGTCGAAGCTGGAAGTCTTGTTGATAAAACCACAGCATCTAGTTGCTCAGGCACATTATGGGGAAAGGATATTGCTCTGGCTTGTGAAGGAGTTGGGCAGGAGCGAGGTGGAGTGTACAAAGCTCTTGGGAACGGCTTGATTCCAACCGTATACCTGTACCTATTACGTCCTATTTTTTGTTTCCTGTTGTCACACTAAATCAAAGGGGATGATGTTCTGAAACATAAAGTGAGAGGGTTAGAAAGACAAACGTGCTTAAATTTATCATCTTGTTTTGACAAAAGCTTTTGGGTGATGAAATATTTTTATTTTCAAAATGCGTCTTTGAGGGAGAGAAAGCATGATGAAGCCCAAATTTCGTATTCTTCTTGGATGATAATTTTTTCATGGTTGGATAGCATCATCGGGCTGGTTTGGGGTACCGCCTCATGCTCTTAAAACAAAATATTATAAATGTACAATAGAGTACTTGGAATAGAAAATACAACAGTAGCACACTAGACAAGATAAGAAACATGAAATTATAAAAACAAGTAAAACCCATGAAAACTCCTGTGTAAAGGAGTGCTTTGATAGTGTTGGTTCCAAAATCAAGCGCCTTTGAGTTCCTCGCCTCCAGTAGACTCGAAGTATTCACATGAGAGGACCACTTCATTGAAGCTATGGAAATGCAACCCATGCAACCAACAACGATGCTTGCGAGGTAAAGCCCCTATGAATAGCTTTATCATTTCTTCTTCGGCCAGGAGGGTAAGTTTGCATCATAAAAAGCCTCCCACCTCCTCGCATATGCTCGAAAATCCTCCATTGGTCTTCTTCTGAAGTGAACCAAGTTCTGACAAGGTACTTCAGTTCCAATCTGGCTTTGATACTGAAGCATGAATGCAGGACACAACTCATTCCAATCTCTCATGAGGTAGATATCTGCTGTGATGAACCATTGTAATGCAGACCCCGTAAGACTCTGTTGGAAGGTCTGGGTTGTGAATGACATCGGACCATAGTACCGACTCATTTCAGCATGGAGGTATTGCAAGTGGGCCATGGGGCAAGTCGTGCCGTTATATTTAAGGAGATTAGGTATCCACATCTCTCCAGGGGTCATGATCCTATGAGCGCAAGACGGGCTTGAATTTTTCTGTTTCAGGGAAGTTGGATTCTACCGAGATTACCCCATTGCTTTCTTCTTGGTCAAAATTTCCGAATGATGATGAAGTATTGAAGCTATCCTCATGGTCAGAGGACGAGCTTAGTACTTCGTTAGGATCGTAGCGGATAAAGACGTAAGCTTCCTCTTCTGACAGGCCTTCATCCCCGGATGAGAGTGGGAAACAGTTATATGATGAATCGTCAATTTCATTGTCAAAATAACGCTAGAAGTCCTTGGGATTGTATTCTAGGGCTGGGAAGTCTTCAGAGTTGTACTCCAGGGGATGGTAGCCTTCAAAGTTGTATTCTTGGGAATGCTCGAAGCTTTGGCGTGGTGGCTCGTCGGTAAATGCTGTATTGATCTGCTTAGGCTTCCTTTTCTTGGCTTCTGGTCCAGACCTTTTGAGTAGGGCCCTTCGTTTTGCCAACTTGATTCTATCAAGGGAAGTGAGAGACATTAGAGTTTCACTGTCTGATTCACTTTCCAGGTTGATAGGAGCTGGTATTCTTTGGACCCTAGCTCTTGGAGTAAGCTTGGGGAGTTGTCCAGTCGTGCCCCGCTCTTGAACAGGCTCTGAATTTATGATCTCGTACAAAGGCTCCTTGCCTTTCCTAGTGAGAAATTTTCTAGTAACAGGATGTTGCTCAGTCGCCCATTTATTATGCAAGGCTTCATCGACATGCTCCTCTCCTACCTCAGCGACTAACGGCTCCTCGTGCTCTACGATCATTGGCTCTTCGTAGGGCAAGGCTATGTCAGGGCTAATGTCAATGTCATACTCTTGATGAAAAGCATAAATTGGTTCCCTCCGGGTTTTAAGGGGACTAATCTTCCTGACAATGTACCATCGCAAGGCAGGGCCAGTCAAGCTCGATTGGTACGATTGAATCATCCTTCGGACCAGGTAGGCCTGCAAGTAGGTTTCTGGACGGGAGGTATTAGCATACCTTTCGCATTCAGGTGCTTTGAGTTTTTCAGGGATCTCAATGTCGGCATAATTGGACAGGTCCATGGGATTCTGCTCCTGTAGCTGGTTTAACTTTTTCATGATCCTTTCAAACTGTCTATGGTACTGGCTATTTTCTGGCAAATTTGCGGGTGTCATGACGGTGTTTAAGGCAACTACAGAGTTGGGTTTGACTTGAGTGGATTTCATTTGTCTCAAGAGTTGTTGAAGGACAATGGACATCTGTCCCACGCCGTCTTCAATGTTAATGAGATGATTTTGTACATCACTTTGATCGGGCCCTATTGCATGAGGCCATTCGCGGGCGATTGGTGGTCGACGATTCATAATTACCTGTTCGTTGCGAAAACAATGAATGAGCATGAAAGTGAACAAAGATTGACCCATGGCAATGGTATAACTGCTTTTTTATTTATCAAAAGAGGATTTATAGACTGCCAACTCCTAACATCTAGAACTTGAAATTGAAAAGACAGGATAAAATACTAGATATTAAACAAGAGTCCCTAAACAATGGGACAAAACTTTCACACTATTTACACTAAGGGGCACATGATTGCCAATTTATATGCGACGGGGAGTCTTACGCTTGCGCAGATGCTTGTTTTCCTGGACCGGCTCTGAGGTGTGCATCCAGTCTATTCCTAAATCCCTCTCCATGAGCTCTGCTTGCTTGTGCTGGCTGCTCTCGCTAATTGAGTGAGGGATTGATGGCTTCCATTTTTTCGGGATGCGATGGTTGTGGATGTAGGACATGGAGGCATGGTGGGCTTTTTCTTCTCCCTCAAGCCCTTCAAGTACCACAATCCTTTTGCGATGGCACTTGTTCCATGCTTCCTCAATAATGTCAATCATGTCTTCAGAACTTTGATGAGTGAAGAGAAGTGGAGGGACCCTCTTCTTGAAAGATGGCGGGATCTCCTGAAGGGCTCCATACTGTCGTGCCACCTTTTGTGGGAAATAGGAAAAGGCACCGGTGAGGCCAAGTAACGGAATTGGATAGCGGCGCTTGAAAGCAAAGCGAGCTCTCTTTTCATAGAACCAACCAGCATACCATTGGAATGCCTCAGGAGCCGGGTCTCTTAGGAAGTTTATCCAATTTAAACAGCTTTGATTGGGAATGTATGGTCCTAAAACCATAAATTTTTGTAATGGATTTTCGAAATCATTCATTCAGGACGATCGCATGAAGTCTCGGGAATTCACTTAGGTGAGAAAAGAACCAAACTTGTAAAATTTCCGGAGAGACCCGCATGATTTTTCCGTGTTTTCTTTAAAACGATTAAAGGACAAAAATGTTTCATTAAAATCATGTTGACATAATTTTGCCTCCTCGAGATCTGATCAACTATCCATGCCATCTTAGGACTTATGACATTTCTTTGATGTGGGAAAATGATGAACCCAAAGAAGGCCAGGAGAAAAATCTCCCTTTTTTGGGTCATAGGCTGATTTTGAAAACAGGCATTCATGAATTCTAGTGGGCAGGTATTATTGTTGTTTTCATGAATTTGTCTCATGACATGGATTTCAGTTCCTAAAAGTTGCGCTAACCCGCGCCACGGGAGGGCGCCTGTCGATGGCCTAACAAGCTTTTTTTCGAGAGGCACTCCAGTGATGATGCTGTATTCTTCTAGAGTTGGGGTTAGCTCAAACCCACCAAACATGAAAGTAGTCGTCTTCGAGCACCAGAAATGTGCCATGGCCTATATGACTTCGGAACGAACAGTGATTTGAATCAATGATAGAAGATGACCGATTTTGGCTTTCACGCGCTCTTGGGCAAACTGATCCAATTGACCCCACCATCTGAAGAGTTCCGCTTTAGGAGCAGGAATGAACTGGATATCGTCTTTCCCCATCGCATATAGACTGGGACTTTGAAAAGCTTATCCTAAATTGCCATGGGCCAATAAAAAGACTAAGTAAAAGTAAAGAAATCACTTTGCTTTTAAATAAAATGGCAAACACAAAGACATGCACATGGGACGTGCGGCTCGACTTCTAACTCTGAAGGCTTGATGAAATTAAAAAGGTATCCGCCCGTCGCAGTCTCGCGTTAGCAGCATACCCCCTTAACCTCGGCTAAGAAATTCGGGGAAAAGAAAGGCAACCTCTACATCGCAGTCTCGCGTTCGAGGTCGTATCTTTCATAACACCATCCTAAAAATCCTATGGCGGCCCAAGTCTGGCCAGGTTGTGTGTGCCATGTGTAGTGCTAAAACAGTAAAGCATGCACAACAATTTATAATCACAAGATAATCTATTTTAAGCAAAATTGAAATAAATTTCTAAGCTTTTGACCTGCATGAAGAAAAAAAACCTAAGTCAGCAAAGCATTTAAACAAAGATAAAATGGCCTAAGTCCTCAAAGTCCCCAAAAATGGAGTCGCCAAGGCATCGCGACCTCTTTTTTTCGGCGCCCACAATCGAGTATGAGCGCCTAAGGAGGCTAATGGCTCGGCTGAAATTAATTATGCCCGGACTCTCCCAAGTCCACCAATTCACGACTTTAATAGTCTAAATTTTAAACCTATAAATTAATTTAAAACGGAGTCGCCACTAATCGGTTTGGGGTGGGTCGATTAGAAACCCAATCGAAGTATCGGGAGGAATACTCGCTCTGCGCAACTGAGAAAATTAGGATCGGGTACTTGATTACACTAGTTAATCACTAATGCCCTTACGGTACCTAATCTTGTTTAAACCTTGAGGTTTTTTTGATGTTCGAGGGATTTTCCATGCATTTTTGGGAGGAAAAACATTTTTAAGTCTTTTTCTAATATTTTGGACACAAAAAGGATTTTTTTGGGATTTTTGGGTATTTTGGAAAAATACAAGTCTTTTTGGCTTTTTCTGATTTTTTTTTGACTTTTTCATGAATTTTTTGCTTTTTTTTTGGATTTTTGGCATTTTTGGAAAATATGGAATATTTTTTATTTTTTTATTTTTCGGAAAACAAAATATTTTTATCATTTTTTTATTATTTTTCGATTTTCTGGAAATTAAAACATTTTTTTTATATTTTTGGAAAATAAAATATTTTTGGATATTTTTGTTTTTTTGGAAAATAAATTATTTATTTATTATTTGTTTATTTAAAATATTATTTAAAATAAAAACCGACTGTGGTCGGATCAACGGGTTGTGTCCGACCGGGTCAACGACCCAAAACGCAGCCCGACTTAGCTTTTTCCTTTTTATTTATTTATTTATTTATCAAAACGGCCCGATGGCTCGTTGTTTTGGGAGGGATCCAGCCCGACCCGACGACCTGGCAAAACCCCACCTGGATCCGGCCCGAATTCCAGCGATGACCCGGTTCCCGCAAGGAACCCTACCCGACCCGGATCCAACCTCACGACCCGTTTTCCAGCCGCCCTAAAACGCGTAAAACCCTACCCGGCTCTCGGCCGGTCCGACCCGACGACCCGTGGGCGCGACCGAAAAATCAGGAACCCTAGGGTTCCCACCCGCAGCACAGGTGAACGGACCGGGGCGGTAGGTCGCATCGTCGACGACGGCTACGCAGAGGACGACGGTGGTCGGTCGTTCGTCGGAATGAAGAACATGACTCAACAACGGCGGCCGATCTATTTGGCAGGTCGGGACCGAGAGATTACGGTTTCACGATCCGAGGGGGCAATGGTAGTGACGCGGTAGATAGAGGCGGCGACCAGATCTCGAACGGAAAAGCGGCAACGAGTGGTGGCGAGCGGCAGTAGATACCTGGCTGCAGCAACAGGGCGATGAGGTGGCGGTGGCGGTGACAGAAGGTAGCAACGGCAGTGGGCCTTCAACCTTCGTGAATCTGGAGCGGCGTCGAGCACGACTCGAGGTGACGTCGGGGGGGGGGGACCTCTTCTTCCGCCCTCTTCGTGAACCCAAGACTCCTTCACCTCCTCCGACCTCGCTTCTCCCTCACTCCGGTCAGATCCAAGCCTCCACCAGCCGGATCTGACCTCCTCGGACTCGCTCGCCAGCGGCCTCCCCTGAAGTCTCTTAGTGGGAAGTCGGCCGAGCTCGCGACGACCCGATTTCTCTCTCGCTCGCTCTTCGATTCCTCCCCCGAAATCTCTCAGTGGGAAGATCTCAGAGCTTGCTCGTGCCGTTCTTCGACGAAGGTGGTGCCCTTTTATAGGCAAGGGAATCCGGTCGACGGAGCTTCGACCGCCAGTCCCCTTCGCGCGCCAAGCAGTTCTCCTCGGCTGAACCGGCGTCCCATCCGAGCTCATCCAGCGAAGCATGCTCAGCATTGATGGCGCTCGCGATCTTATCTTCTCCGGCCGACGTCGGCCTACTCCCCTCGGCCGTAGGCCATCCTTTGCGTGCGTCGCCGGCCACCGCGCGTGAGATGCAGGCGACTAAGGAAGAAGAAGACAGGAGGAAGAAGAAGAGAGGGGGGCCGGGCCAAAACTCAAGAAAACAAGGACTGGGCCGTGGGCCCACGCAAAGGAGAGAAAAAAAGGGAAGGGGCTGGGCTTTTGCTTTCTTTTGTTTTTTTTTCTTGTTTTTTTGGTTGTTTTGTTGTTTTTATTTGTTTTTCTATTTGTTGTTTTTGTTGTTTATTATTTATTATCCGAAAAGACAAAGTAAATTAAAAACTTAATTAATAAAATAAAATAGGCCTAAATAAAATTAAGGTGTCAACACCCCCTCACACTTAAATTTGACCTTTTTCGCTTCTCAGCCCGACCCTCTCCTCCAGATCTGACCTCGTTCAAACCCCTCACGCTCAGATCTACCCCCTTTACTCCGGTTTCCCTCTCGCTCAGCCTCCACCCACTCGGATCTCTCCCCCTCGGGCTCGCTTGCTGCCGACCTCCCCCGAAGTCTCTCGAAGGGAGGTCGTTCGAGCTTCGCGACCCGATCTCTCGCGTGCTCGCTCTTTGATTCTCCCCTGAAGTCTCTCAAGGGAAGATCTCCGAGTTTGCCGTGCCCTTTGACGAAGCTTGTGGCCTGCTATTTATAGGCGAGGGAGTGGTCGGTCGACGGAGCTTTGACCGCCGATCTTCACAAGCCGAACGGCCTCCGCCGGCCGAACTGGCATCCCATCCGTCAAGGCAGCTCTAGTTAGGCCGCCTTGCATTGAAGACGCGTCCCTTCCACCTGCAGCGTTGCACGTCGCCATCCTCTCCCATCTTCCAACGTCGCGCGCATCCGGCCTCCGGCACGTGCTGCTTATCTGATCGGGGAAGAAGACAACAGAGGAAGAAGACAAGCAAGGGGGGCCGGGCCAAGGAAAAGAAAGAGAATGGGCCTGAGGGCCCACGCGAAAGGGAAAAGAGGGCTGGGCACAAGGCCCAATCCCAATGGGTTGCTGCTTCTGTTTTCTTTTTCTTTTTATTTTTTTTGTTGTTTTTATTATTATCTATTTATCCGAAAAAGAGGTGAAATACATAAATAAAGAAACTAAAGCCTAATTAAAAACCTAATCAAAATTTAGGTGTCAACACCAACCATTTTTCGGAAAAGATTTTTCAAATCTTAAGTTTTTCCTAAAACAAACACACCCAAAATTCGTTCATGGAAAAGCAAGTTCATTTATTCAACGTATGCTTGAAGGATGACCTGATCTTGCTTCAATAAGTGGAGAGAGAAGAAGTAAGCGGATCTAATGCTGCGTCATTTATTCAACGTATCTTAAGTAATTTTCTTATATACAGTATCCTCCTGCTTTTTATTTTTATTTTTTATAACAAACGTAAGAAGTGTCCATTTACAAGTTTTTTGTTTTCCAAAGAAAAGAAAAATTAGAATATTGTAACAACATTGCCATGTTTTTTGCTTATTTTGTTCATTCTAACGTTTGTGCCGGAACATGGCGTGGGTTTGTGACTAGTTTCATATAATTGAAAACTATATTCAGGGATGTAAGTCTTCATCAACGATCTTCTAATGTTACAAACCTTTAAAAGATCAGGAAAGAAAATATTAACAAGGGTCATTTTGCATCACTTTCCCTTAAACTTCAAAGAATATGAATTGCAAGACCAAACTAGATCTGGGAAATGACGTCGTCGCATGTAAAGAACATTC
Organism: Eucalyptus decipiens; assembly: GCA_014182575.1. Taxonomy (NCBI): domain Eukaryota; kingdom Viridiplantae; phylum Streptophyta; class Magnoliopsida; order Myrtales; family Myrtaceae; genus Eucalyptus; species Eucalyptus decipiens. Next base: position 60,195,448 of record CM024613.1, on the reverse strand, counting down.
TAAAAAATAATTCCCTTAGTAGAAGCTAGGGCTAACGCATTTACTTACCAAGACATTGTTTATGTTTTTTCTTTTTTCTTTTTTTGCTCTGTTTCGTCTCTTTATGATTTTTCTCCTTTAAGGCATGTCGTAAAGAGTAATTAAGATGCTCATATATCCACCAAAAGATTGTACACTTAACAAAAGTCAAATTTGAACATTTGAAGAAATAAAGAGTGGAAAATAAAAGTTACACCTGATACGTAGCTGACCAATGCTCAGATTCTCATCATCTGTTTTTTTTCAATCTAGATAATTACGCGCAGAGACAGAGAGAGAGAGAGAGAGAGAGAGAGAGAGAGAGAGAGAGAGTATAATAAAGGAAATATTCACGTAATTATTTATCAAGGAAATGTTTGTACAAGACATCAACTGAGACTCGAGAACGCCCATGAACAAGAGCAAGAAGAATACACAACACACGTAAATTACAAAGAGCAGCAACGCGTGCCCTCAAATATCATCGAGTACGTCTCAGTTTTGATCCCCACGCTCATCAACTTGGCATCCCGCAGCTTAGCCTCCTTCCTTATTTTGCCGACCACCGTGGCCGCGTCGATCCTCTCGGCAATCACCTCCAACATAGTTCCACGCTCCCCAACATAGCGCGTGGATATCACATCTGTTTCAATGACGAATACGTACACAAGAGAGGATGATGAGAAGGCTAGGGTTTTCTTTAATACACTAAAGGCGAAGGATATCGATAGTTAATGCTCGAAATCATTCCGATGAAATTTGTGTATGTGGAGGATCGGGAGATGAGGGTCGAAACGTGTTCTAGGAATGATTACCAGTTGCTGCGCTAGTTTCGATCGTACGTGCCTTGGCCTTGCGTGTGTTGTCCTCCGTCATGAGATCAATCACTACCTTCCTCTGGATATGAAGGACAAAACGGCAGAGAGATATCAGCCCGCGAAGAATTGAAGTTTCTAAAGAAGAGGGCTAAGAAGTGACGACCATCGATGCAGGAACCTTAATCCAAACAAAACGAGGAAATAAACCGAGCACGAGAAAATTAAGACAAGAGAGCGGAGTAAGCACAGACCGCCATGTCGTATCTCAGACCGATCTGTTCTCTCTCGTTTAGCTGAGCCCCTCTCTCTCTCTCTCTCTCTCTCTCTCTATCTCTAGACACAACGTGCTTGGCTTGATGGATGATGAAGAAGATCAAGTTTTCATCTGGTGTCGTCCTTTTATAGAGATCTTTGAACCCGACTTCAGGCAATTTGCTAATTAAAATCACGGTCGGTCCATTGCAGTGAAGTTACCACGACATTTCCGATCTCTTGCCAGTAAGTTTTACTCGGAACATTCGACAAGCACGGCTCTCATAATTTCCACGACACGCGTTATTTCGGGGCACATAAGTTATACATATCATATAGTTATACTCTATTATATTTTCACACGATATTTTCCACGTTGAGATCACGAATGTAGTTATTGCCTTAGCACTTACGCAATTTCATGATTCTATTTACGTAGCTATTGCATGGCCATTCTTCTAGAAACAAAAAACAAAAAAATTCGTTTCAGAAAGTTCAAAGGAAATTGAACTTGCTAGGCTTTAAAGTCAGAGGATGATGACGAGGCTTTGAATTCAAAGGATCGCGGAAGCTTCCTCGGACAAAATTAAGCGATGAATCATGTACAGAGAGTTCACTTGGGCTCAGGTACAAAGGTCCATGTGGCGCATGATCATTGGTCTCGATGATGATAGTCATGAGTAGTTAATATAGAGATAAGCAATGATCATGAGCTACCAAGAATTTAGCATGCTGGTCTTCCTAAAATGTTGGCGACGTAGCATTACTCAGATGTAGATATTATGATTTGCACGGGCGCATGTATAGGAGGACCGATCGAATCATTTTCGAATTCGTCATGACATGAAAAACCGAACAGAATTAATTCATGCCCAGCTGGAATAATCCTCCTTACGGTTCATTAGCCAATTATCTTTTCAAAGTCGATCATATAATCAGTGGTGAACACCTTGGAAATAATGCAAAATGTAATGGACATGACGAGGCTTTGTGCGTGTTCAAGACTTAATAGGTTATGTGATAAGCACGGTTCTCATAGCCTACACGACACGCCTTATTTGGAGTCAAATAGTCACACAAATATGTTGTCATGCTCTAGTACTTTCACACGATGTTTTCTGGATAGAGATGACTATTGCAGGACTTTTTGCCTTTGCACTTAAGCAATTTTACTTATCTATTTGAATAGTTATTGCATAACAGTTCTTCCAGAAGCGAGATTTCAATCGGAGAGTGTCGCGACCTACCCTCGAGGGGAGGGAACAGGTTTAGGGGTATTGCCTAAAGGACGGGCCTAAGGCCTATGATCAGGCGCGGGCTCTCCCAAGCCCATACCCCGCGTGACATTGGGATATTCTTTAGAACTTTTGCACAAAAGGAGTCGCCACTAGCCTATTGGGGTCGGCTAGAAACCAAGTGAGGTATGGGAGTGTACCTCACTTCCTACGCAACCAGAGAATCTAGAGTCGGGGACTTGATTACATTAATTGATCAATTAATGCCATTTCGGTATCTAATCTTGTTCATTTTAACAAAATGAATTTTTGGCAAGCAGTTTGGATTGATTTTATACCTATCCACTAACATATGAAGTGATCATGCAAGTGCACAAATATTGAACTAACAATCATAACTATCAAGATCCTAATTGTAGTAAAATTAAATATGTGCAATTAAACATAATTAGATATGCAAATTAAACACACAACATATAATCAAAACACAAGCAACTAAAAGGCTTAATTATATAAAAATGCAAAGCATAGCAATTCCTAACCAAACCCCATCATTTTTTGATTTTTTGAAATTTTTTTTAAATTACAAATTTTTAATTAATTTTTTTTTAATTTTTTTAATTTTTACTTTTTAAAATTTTTTAATTAATTTTTTTAAGTTTTTTAATTAATTTTTTATTTTTTAAAAAAATAATATATATTTTTAAATTGTTTTCTTTTTTTTTTAAAGATATTTTTTTTTTTACTTGACCGGGTCGGGTTTGACCGGTCAGGCTCGGCCGAGCAAGACAGTCGGGTTTGCCCGACCAACCCCGCTTGAGGGCGGGCGGGACTTGGGCCCAATCCGGAGGGCCCAAGTCCCTTTTTTTAAAAAATAAATAAATAAAATACTCGCAGGCCCACGGCCCGAGGTTGATTTCGGGCGGTGGGCCTATAGGCCGAGGACCCGGCGGGCCCGGCCCGGCTCGGCCCGCGCTCCCCGTCGGCGGCGCTCGGTCGTGACCGGGGAGCGCGGCGGTGGGGGAAGACGGGGGAAGGGGCACCGGCGATCCGGTTGGGGTCGTGACGGTGCCGCCTTGCCTCGGAAGAATGCGGTCTAGCTTTCTAGCGCTACAACGGCGGCGCAAATCGACGACTAAAAGACTAGCATGGACTCTACACAGAGGAAACGAGGAGGGAGAGCCCGCTTGGGCATTACGGCGAACGAGTAGAGGGCATGGGCAAACAAGGGGGGTTTCGACCTAAACCGGACCCAAGGCAGCAATGGCGGTGACCAGCAAGCAAAACAACAACAGACAGGAACCTAAGGGGGACCTAAGGAGGCCGGAGCTCGCCCGAAACGGACGGAATGAACTCCGGCCAAACCGAGCTCAAGATGCACACCAAGTATTCAATGAAATGCCAACCTGAGCTCCGACGGGAATGGCAGCTTGGAAGACGCGTCTGCGGTAGTGGCGGCGACGATGGCGGCCCGGAGATGCGTCAGCGGCGGTTGCAGCGGTCGGGAGACGCGTCGACGGCGGTGGCCTCGGTGAGTTCCTCCTCCTTTTGCTCCCTGTTTCTCTCGCCCTCCCTCTATTCTCTCTCTCTCTCTCTCTCTCTCTCTCTTTTTCGTTCTTGTTTGCTTCCCCCCTTTCCCCGATCTGTTTCTCTCTCCCCCTGTGCTCTCCCTTTCGTCTGTTTTTCTTTCTCTTTTTCTCAATCTCTCCCTGCTTTCCTTCATTCGGCTCTGCGTGCGTCCGAATCGGCTTCGCGTGCGTCTGAATCGGCTTTCCCTCAACCCGCCGACCTACCAGCGAGATGATGATGTCTCCTCTGTCTTTGCTGCCCCTGCTTTCGGCTTCGCCATTTACCCAAGCGGACGGCTGCTTTTTGCTTCGCTGGTTCCCCATGCAGAAAACGACTGAGGGAGAAGACAACGGGGTGGGCCGGGCCGGAGGGAAGAAGAGGGCTGGGCCGTGCGAGGGGAAAAGAAGAAAAGAAAAAAGAAAAAGGAAAGGGGAGGGTTTGAGCCCAAGCCCACACAGGGAGAAAATAAAAGGAAAAAGGGTGCCGGGTCGAGCCAAAGCCGGATCCGGCCCGACCCGGACCTCACAACTTTTTTTTTTAGAGGAAATTAATAGTTAATTTTTTTTGTTTTTGATTTTGATTTTGATTGATTTTTTTATATACTATTTGAAAGATAAAAAAATAGGTGTCAACAGCTGCCCCTCTTTGAATGTAGCCTCGAAGAGGTTGCAATCAAAGACAGACGACACCTAAATTATTTTTGGCGATAGAAAGACCCTAGGTGCATATGCACATATTAGGTCGACGAAAAGGACTCATAACTATGGAAATGCGTCTTGTCAATAGGGTGAAGAAAGACTTCGGGCTACAGAAGCCCACTGAGTCATAAAAAGTGAGGAAGACTCCAGGATACAAGGCTCTCCAGGTCATAAAAATGGTGGAAGACTCCAGGATACAAAGCTCTCCGAGTCATAAGAAGTGTGGAAGACTCCAGGATACAAGGCTCTTTGGGTCACAAGAGGTGAGGAAGACTCCAGGATACAAAGCTCTCCGGGTCATAAGAAGTGAGGAAGACTCCAGGATACAAAGCTCTCCGGGTCATAAGAAGGGTGGAAGACTCCAGGAAACAAGGCTCTCTGGGTCATAAGAGGTAAGGAAGGACTGAGGTCTCATCATGTAAAACGAGCTTTGAACGGGTATGATACTCTCACCTATGTATGAACGGGTTTCAACTGGGAGGCGAACAAGCGTGGTTTACAGATGAACCCACCAATCTTGGAAATGATATGGTTTAAGCTTAACCATAAACCTTTGGAGATGACATGGTTTAAGGCTAACCATGAACCTTTGGTTTTTTAGGGAAGCACCCACTAACCCCTTAGAAAACTGCATGGCTTCACTGATGAATCCTGTCAAACTCAACTCGAGCAAATGTCATTAGAGACATCATCAAGAGACGTATTGGCAATATTGTAACATTAATTGAACAAAATAATCAAGCTAAGTCCGATTACTTTAGAAAAACATTCGATGTCCATCAGCATCATGTGACACAAAACTATCATCTTGCTCGTGGATATATCATTAATCATCAAATTTTCTAGGAGGCAAGTTCTCATCAGAACGGCTACGACTCGAGAAAAAGGTTCATTAAGCATGCCAAACTAGAGCTTCTTAGTCAGAAAGGGTTTCTCTTGCACTCTCAATAAAATGGCTACTTGATCCCATCCATTCGTGTGGGAGATAATTGGTTACTGAAGGTATCTCACATAACCTACGTCAAAGGCTTCTGGAAACATTCGCAATGAGCACAATCTAATCGATCAAAAAGGACTTTTGAAAGGACCGCAATATAGGCTCGGTTAGGGCTCCCACAAATGAATTGTTGCTTTGAGACCAATAAATGAACATTTGTCATTATCTTCATTGGGTTTACAAGTCGAGAGCTTAGAAGATAAGACAAAATAGAATTACTTCCACTCCTTCAAGCAGTAGCTTCTTTGTGGTATTCTCATTTTCACTCAAATTATCCCAATCAGAAGAGGCTTCGGAAAAGGGTTATAATGTTGGCTCGGGAAAGGCTCAAAAGGCTTAAAACTTTCAATAGGGTCTTTAAGAGTCGGTGATCATCATGGCATCATGACTAGGTCACTTGATCTTTCCAAATCATCTGGCTTTTGAAATACAACGCATCTTGAAAGTCCCTTGATTAAGCATATCTGCATGGGAGCTTTGCTTCTTTCTCTAATTTCCTTTGCACTCGCGATGATTTTTTTTTTTTTTTTTTTTTTTTTGGCATTGGCCTTGCTTTTTTTTTTTTGTCATTGGCACTTTTACCGGGCACCGTTGCTTTTTCATGCCCCCTAGTTTATCGAACTTTTCGCTTTTTGAACTTTTGGAGCTCTTATAACTTTTGAGATGCTTTTCACATTGTTCTCGTAATTGTCAATTGTTTTTGATAAATTCTTATGCTTTGCCCCAGTGAAGGGAGATGATCACCGCTGGGGGTTAGAAATGAATAATCAGGCCCAAATTGGTTAAAGTAATGGGTATCAGTGTTTGGGTGGAGAATGAAATGCTCTTCTTCACATTAGGATGAGTCAAGATCTAATGAGAATTCCCTTGAAGCTATCACCAAAAGATTGATGCAAGTGAAAGTAATAGGATATTTCCCAATCATTCACTTTACAACACGACTGTAACCTCCTATGCTGCCCCAATGTTGGGTCGTCCTCGACAAGGGTATTTTGGAGGATCATCTCTATTTGGCCCGAAGGACTAGCAATATGTCAGCTTGGCGTTTGGGATTGATGAAGGAAATGCCTTTATCATTTCGATCTTCACGCTCAATGCGAATGGATCCTCCGTCCTAAGAGAAGGTTGTTTTTCACTCAACTCTTGAAAGTGTTCGAAGGATGTGTTTGGAAATGACTTACCTTTCTTCATCCTAAGCACTCCTTGTTTGGCATGATTACTATTTCAACTTTTTATCCGAATAAAATCATTCTTATGAGCTCCCCTCTTCGAGAATTACCGACATGAAGCATGTATGGTGGCACTAGAAAATAGGTGGTATGAATGACGCTATGCCCCCCGGTTTTTTTTTTTCATTTCATTTAAGAAAAAGAGATATTCAACCATTTGTGCGGAGACTTGATGGGTCTTTTGAATCGACTTTTCCCTCCGCCATTTTCCTCATCAAACGGTAAGGTGCCTGAAACACAAATAGATATGCGTGTATGTGATATATGTATGATATCTATGATGCTATGCATGATGCTATGTGACTCAGATTGCGCATGAAGTGGTTCTTTGACCTTGATTTCAATCATGGAAAGTATTTCTTGACTGCATCTGAGTTTACAGGTCTAGGCAATTCATTGCCGTCCATTTCAACTAAAATCATAGCACCACCAAGCAGAATCTTTTTAATGACATACGGCCCTTCATAGTTCGGGGTGAATTTGCCACGAGGGTCTAGTATAATCGGAAGCACTTTCCTCAGCACCGGTCATTGACTTCAAAGTATCTAGGACGCACCCTTCGATTGAAGGCTTTTGCAACTCGTCTCTGATAGCATTGGCCATGACACACAGCTTGCAATCTCTTCTCATCAATCAAGTTTAACTACTCATGTCTCTGTTGCATCCACTCAGTCTCATCGAGCATAGATTGGGAAAGGACCCTTAGAGAAGGGACCTCAACTTCACCAGGTAAGACTGCTTCCATCCCATACACGAGTGAAAAAGGAGTTGCCCCTGTGGGGGTGCGGATAGAAGTTCGATACGCCATTAGCGCGTAAGGGAGTCTATCGTGCCAATCACGATAATTTTCGGCAGTCTTCGATAGGATTTTCTTTATGTTCTTGTTCGCCGCCTCCACTGCTCCATTCATCTAAGGACGATACGGTGACGAGTTCAAATGCTTAATTCGAAACTCACTAAACAATCCATCTACAACTTTGTTGTTCAAATTAGTGCCATTGTCGGTAATGATCGCCTCCGGCACCCCGTAGCGAGAGACAATGTCGCGACGGATGAACTTCGCCACATTCTTGGCAGTAACATTAGCATATGAATTGGTCTCGATCCACTTGGTAAAATAGTCTATCGCCACTAGGATAAATCGATGCCCATTTGAAGCTTCGGTGTTAATGGGCCCAATCACGTCAATTCCCCACATTGAAAAGGGCCAGGGTTGAGACATTTGGTAAAGTTCATTTGGAGGGGCATTTATCCTATCTCCATAAATCTGGCACTGGTGACACCGTCGTACGTGCTGAATGCAGTCAGATTCCATGGTCAGCCAATAATAACCGAGTCGCATGATCTTTCTCACCAAAAAGTGTCCATTCATATGGGGGCCACACTCCCCTTCATGTATCTCCTTCATTAAACGGTCGGCTTCTTTAGCATCGACACACCTTAGCAATGTCAAGTCGAATGACCTTTTGTAGATGACATCTCCATTGGCAAAGAATTTCGATGCTAACTTTATTAAATGCTTTCTATCTGCTGCTTCACTTCCTTCGAGAAATTCACCATTCTGCAGATACTTCAAGATGTCATGATACCAAGGCTGTCCGTCCGGTTCTTCTTCAATCGTCATGCAATAAGTTGGGCGCCTAAAGATTTCAATTCTTAATGGTTCAATGTCCAAGCCTCCAGCTACTTGTAACATTGAAGACAAGGTGGCTAGGGCATCAGCAAACTGATTTTGAGACCTTGGCAAGTATTCAAATTCTATTTCTTGGAATTCTTCCATCAACTTCCCCAGGAACTCATGATACATAATCAATTTAGAATCCTGTGTTCGCCATTCGCCTTTAGTCTATAAGATGATAAGGGTTGAATCACCATAAAATTGCATCTTTCGGATCTTCATGTCAATAGCAGCTTGGAGGCCGAGAATGCAAGCTTCATATTCGGCAATATTATTCGTGCAAGGGAACGTCAATTTAGCAGCAACAGGGTAGTGCTGACCATCTGGGGAGATAAGAACTGCCTCGGTACTCGACCCAGCTAAATTAACTGCACCATCGAAGTACATCGTCCATTTGTCACTTGATACCAGTAAAATTTGCTCATCTGCATCACTATCCTCATTAGATTTCCTAGACCTCTCGGGACTTTCTGCCAACATGTTTGCTATGGCGCGACCTTTAACGGACTTCTACCCCAAGCTCTGGACGTCAAACTCTGAAATTAAGATTTGTCACTTGGCCAACTTGCCAACCAGTGCCAGCTTCTCCAGGAGGTATCTGATGGGATCATTTTCGATCACCAACAGGATTCGGTGATGGAGTGTGTATTGCCGCAACCTGTGCAAGACCCAAATCAAGGCCACACAAGTTCTCTCAACTTCTGTGTAGTTCATCTCGGAAACAGTAAACTTCTTGCTCAAGTAATATATCGCACATTCTCTCCCATCATTTGGTCTTTTCTGTGCTAACATGGCTCCCAATGATTCGTCATGTATGGTCAAGTACAAAATTAGGGGAATTTTAGGGAGAGGAGGTACTAGGAGATAGTGTTTTATCTTCTCGAAGGCATCCTGACGCTCGATATCCCACTCAATCTTTGCATTCTTTTTCAGGAGCTTGAAGAATGGCTTCGCTGTTTCAGACAATTGACAGATGAACCTCGCCACATAATTAAGCCGCCCCATCAGCCGCGGACTTCCCTGGTGGTGGTCGGGGATCGTAAATCACGATAGCCTTAACCTTTGACGGATCAATCTCTATGCCCTTGTTACTAACCATGAACCCTAACAGCTTCCCCGATGTTGTCCCGAAAACGCATTTTGTGGGATTGAGACGTAACTTGAATTTCCGAAGACATTTGAACAATTTTTGCAAGACTCCAACATGGTCCTCACCTTGTCTTGACTTTGCAATCATATCATCCACGTATACCTCAATCTCCTTGTGCATCATGTCATGAAACAACGTGACCATGGCTCTTTGATATGTTGCCCCAAAGATTCTTTAGACCGAAAGGCATCACTTTGTAGCGAAAGTTCCCCAAGGAGTTATAAATGATGTTTTGCTCCTATCCTCCTTCTTCATACGGATTTGATTATATCCAGAAAAACCATCCATGAAGGAGAATAACTCAAATCCCGCCGTGCTGTCAACCAAGACATCGATATGCGGGAGGGGAAAATCATCTTTGGGGCTTGCTCGATTTAGGTCACTATAGTCAACACATACCCTAATTCACCCATCTTTCTTCATTACTGGCACAATATTTGCTACCCAATCAGGATAACGTGCCACTTCAATAAAATCTACTTTCAGCAGCTTCATTACTTCTCCTTCGATCTTCTTGGACAACTCTGGTTTAGTTCTCCTGAGTCTTTGCTTCTTAGGTGGCATATCGGGATCTGTTGGCAGAGCATGCTCCACAATTTCGGGGTCTAATCCTGGCATGTCGGCATATGTCCAGGCGAACACATCTTGATATTCTTTCAAAAGATTAGTCATCCTTTCCGCCTCTGACTCTAAGAGACATGCCCCGATCCTTACTTCCCTGACATTCTCTGCATCACCTAAATTTATGGTGATTGCTCGCTCTTCTGTCAACGGCTTTGATCCTTCATGTCGATTCCATTCGCGTTCAATCCCCTTCTAATCATCATCGTCAATGCCATCAGAACCTGAGAGACTTTCTTCATGCGCGTTCGAGTCATATGTGTCCTTATTATGATTATGCATAATGTAATGCCCGAGATGCGATAAGATGAGTTAGAGCAATGTCGACAATAAAAATGATGCATGTCGTTTTTCGAAGAATTTTTGAAATATTTTTTGTAAAAGTTTCAAGAACTCATCCTCATATCCTCGGATTTTCTCGTCCTTGCAAGGCAGTCAAATAAGGGAGCATGTGGAGACCTAGGCCTCAGTGACCATCAGAGGGCTAGTTTGATGTGCCTCCACATGTCCTTAATAAAACATGTCTCTATTTTATTGAATGAGGAAAGATAAGGCCGTATTTTAACACACACCACCCACGACCAACGGCTCAAGATCGGGGTTGACCATAGTTCACATTACAAATGACGTAAACGGGAAATAAAGAAAGAAAAACTACGAGATCCCGCGCAGGGGAGAAGACATAAAACAAAAGACTAGGCTAGACGAGAATCGCCCTACTTTGAAAGGATAACCATGACTTCAGAGGACTCAGCTTCCTCGCATGCCAGGATGGTGCATATGACGTCTTCCTCGGATAACTCAGTTACACCATAGATGTCCCCCTCTTCCTCGAATAACATCCTTGGAGGTCCTGGAAACGTTTCTTCCAACAACGGGTGAAATGGGCCTTGATCGCCCTCACCCTCCTCGGTTTGGGCAATACGTTCACTCCAATCTCTATACCCACCTCGGCCTCCTCGGGCATTTCGGCCTCTCTGCCTTCCACGGCCCCCTCGGTTGCCACGACCACCTTGCTCGCTACGACCTTCTCGCCCCTCAACATATCCTAGGCCTCTCCTCTTCGAGTTTTTATGAGCTTCAATGGGCTTTCGCACACCCTGACTGTGTGATCCAAGGCCCTCTCCAGGATTATACCCGCTTGCCAGCATAATCTTTCCCGCAGCTATGGCCGGCTTAGACAATTTAGGAGCCTTTGTGAAGGACCCTACAGGCACATGGACCATGGATACCAGCTCTAGGGTTTGAAAGCTGGATTCCTCGGTACACTCCGGCTCCACATAGGGGATGGCTGTCTCGTGATAGATCTTGAAGTCGGATTCTCCATGGACCGTGATAAGCCTGTTGTCCACCACAAATCGTACCTTCGAATGGAGGCTGGAGGCAACAAAGACCCGCCGTGGGATCCATGGCCTCCTAACAGAAAATTAAAAGCGCTTGGTATATCTAACACCTGGAACACGACTTGGAAAAGTACAGGGCCAATCAGCAGCTCAAGTTCAATTTCCCCTATCACCTCCTTCTTCATCCCGTCAAAAGCCCGCACAGTCGACTTGCCAGTACGGATTCTCCCAAGATCAATGCCAAGACGGTGGAGAGTAGCCAACGGGCATATATTGAGTGCCGAACCGTTATCGATCAATACTTTGCAAACAAGAGTGCTTTCATGTTTCACCGAGATGTGTAGCGCTTTGGTATGATTAGGACCATCAGGGGGGAGATCTTCATCAGTAAAAGAAATTTGATCTTTCAATAGAACGGCCCCAACGAACTCCTCCAATTGGACTTCATTGATTGATTCTGGCACGTGCACCTCATTAAGGACTTTTAGCAAGATGTCCCTATGCTTCTCGGAAGATTTGAATAATTCCAGGAGGGAGATTTGAGCCGGCAACTTCCGCAGTTGATCCACCACGTTGAACTCACTGGACTTTACTATAGCCAAAAATTGCTTTGCCTCCTCCTCGGTCACGGCCTTCTTTTCTATTCCCTTATTAGGTGCGTAACAGCGGCCTGATCGCGTGACAACATCTACCTCATTTGTTTCATAATCCCAAGGTACAGCTTTGGGATCGAATTTAGGAGGATACTCCAGCATTATCATTCCATCTTCCTCCTAGGGAGGCAATTCAATCGTGACCGGCATTGTGTTTCCTCTTGTGACTTCGATTGTCGACATCTCTTCGACCATAAGGTCGATCACTGTGGGTTCAACAATTTCCAACTCGATATCGTCGGCAAGCTCCTCATTGGACAGTTCAATCACCATTGGGGTAATCATAGCTATCACCCCTTCCTTGTACAAAGCTGGGGTCTTCGAAATTCCATGCATAACCTTCCTCGCCCGAGATATACCAGCAAAGTTGCAGAAAGATGAGCGGAATGACGATGGCATTGTCACGGATATGACCTTCTCTTCCTCTTCTGCGCGTCTGATTACTCCCATGGTTACCATCCTATGGACGCGGTTCAATTTCTCTTCTAGGGTCACATCCTCTTGGCCTTCATAGTATCCCGCTAGCACTAGGGATTCATACAACTCGAAAGCATCCAATACTAGAGGTTGTTGACTTGCCCTCGGAAATTGTGTTCACTCCCCCTACATGATTTGGTAGAGGGTTCTGTTGCACGTTGGGCTGAGCTTCCCTAAAAGTCAAAATGTTCTTATCTAGAAGCTGTTGAACCTTGTATCTCAGCATGTGACAATTATCTACATCATGCCCCCTTTCTCCCATGTGGTATTCACAGGTCTTGGTCATATCGAACCTGGCGGGCCTCGGGGGGTTATCTCTAGGCACCTCCTTTGCAACCATCCTCTTTTCAAGAAGCATGGGTAATAGCTTTGACAACGGGCGTGGTAGTGGAGAAAACCCCTTTCGAAAGTGCCTCTTGCCATTATCGTATGCTTGTGATGAACTACCTAGAACCATCGTAGGCTTGTGCTCGGGTGTTGTGGCTAGCCGAGAGAAATGTGGCTCTTGCACAAGCGCTACTTCAATTGCGGCCTCCTTATCTTTTCTTGCTGGGAATTTTTTCATGCCTCCAGTTGAAATCTTTCCCTCAACCATTGCCCATTCAACTCCTTCACCTACCTCAACTAGCTGTGAAAATGTTTGGCAACCCAAGAACACTAACCCTTGGAAGTATTCAGAGGGCAATGTTTTGAGGAACAGCTGCTTCATCTCCCTCTCATTCAAAGCCGGCTTCACTTGTGAGGCCATGGTCCTCCACCTTTGCGCGAAGGCCTTGAATGACTCATTCCTCTTCTTTTCAACACGAGTTAACTCTTCCCTCGTGGGGGCAAGCTCGATGTTAAACCGGTATTGCTGCAAGAACCCATTGGTTAAGTCGTCCCAACTAGTGAATTCTTCAATGTCTAGCGCAATGAACCACGTTAGGGCAATGCCTTCCAAACTATCTTGGAATGTGTGTATGAGAAATGGCACGTTGTTAGCGTAGCGAGCCATTTTTCTCATGTAATACCTAAGGTGGGTCCTTGGGCATCCCGTTCCATCATACTTTCTTGTGAACTCAGGCTCCTGGAAATTTTCAGGAAAGCTCGTCTTGGTGTATGGAGATAGCCTATTAGCTCCTTTCAACTCGTAACCTTGCAAGACACATAGTCGCTCTTCCATCTTTGCCAAACGTTTTTCACTCTCGTCACTTAAGCGGGGTGTTGGGTTTTCCTTCGGAGGAGGATCCAAATTGACGATGATTGGCATGACAGAAGGAGCTTCTCCGGTAATTTCTTTCCCGGGGATATCAGCAACGTGCGTGCCTCCCGTCGATGGGGAAGCATGTCCTGATAACGTAGGAGTGGATGTTCCAGTGACAGCTACGCGGGGCTCCTTAAGCTTCGGCTTATTTCAAGCATCATTGCGGTGAGTTGGGCCAACTGGTCCTCCATCTTGGCCATGCGCACGTTGGTGTCATCGTTCTCCATTCTGACTTTTGCGCGCGTGCGAATCGGAGATCTCCGCTTGGCCGTGTCGACGATCAGTAGAAGACAATCGATCTGTTAGAACCTGAAATAAAGGTAGATAAGCATATAGAAATACAAGTAGTAATTAGGCGGTCGGCCCACGACAAAGATCTAATCGCCCCAATTTGCCCACTTCATTGAAAGCCAGGTTGCTACATAATACAAGAAAAAATGCAAAAGAAAACCCTTAAACAACGAAGCTATTTCAAAGACGAAAAGACATTCTCCTAACTACCAATTTTCAACATCGAGACTCGAGACAAACTCCTTAATATTGCAACAAGCGAATAAGGTCCTACTACATATTGTGCTCGACTCAATCTAACTGATGAGGACGGCTTTCGCTTGTGGCAGCTCCATTAACTCGGGTTAACTTCGAAGCACGCTTCTCGGCTTCCTCGAGCTCCCTTTTGAGGCGCTTGATCTCGGCTCGATGGGTGATCTTCAATGGCACTTCAGGAATCTTTGGGCGGAGGCTCTCTGGAATCTTGTGTCTAAGGATGTACTCCTTCGAGGCATAATAGGTCTTCTCTTGCCCCTCCAACTCTTCTTCAAGTCATATCAACTTCCGGGGGTGGCACATATCCCACATTGACTTGACCAACGCGACGGAGTCTTCGTGGTCTTGACATCCGTCAGGGAAGTCTATCCTGAGCAGATCCTCTTGGATCGCCGGCGGAAACTGTTGAATCTCTTGAAACTGACGAGTGACTCGAGTCGGGTAATATTCGGTGACTCCAGTGATTCCCAACAAAGGAATAGGTCCAGTAAGCCCACACACAAACCGCGCTTCTCGAACTCGGAGCCATTTGGCATGCCATTGGAAATCCTCAGGCCCGGGGTTGGTCATGAAAACTAGCCACTCTGAATAATGATAATCAGGGGCAAACTTTTTCCTATCTCTAAACTTTAGGATAGGGTGACTAGAGTCAGAAATGTCACTCACAGTCATCAAGCTACCGAACCCTTTAATGTGAGAGAAAAACCAAATTTGCAAGAGTGTAGGAGGAGCATGAAAAACTTTGTCTTTATTTTCTTTAAAACGAGTAAGGGAAAGAAAAGTTTCAATCAAGATAGCATTAACAAAACCCTTTCCCATACATACTCCATGAACTACCCACGCTACGGAAGGGGTAATAGCATTTCTACAATGTGGGAATATCACAAACCCGAAGAAAGCTAATAAGAATATCTTATTCTTTTGGAAAGATGGGGCATTTTGAAAAAGCTCATTTAGAAATGAAAATGGGCAGGTTTTGCGATTGGCTTTCAAAACTTTTCTCACATCATCTTCTTTAATTTTAAGGAAATCAGATAAGGTCGATGCATGCTCAATTCCTACAGGTGGGCTAACCAACTCCGACGCTAAGGGCTTTCCAATGGCAATACTGTATTCCTCCAAGGTTGGAGTGAGCTCGTGATCACCGAATACGAACGTGCAAGTTGCGGGGCACCAAAAATGCCCTAATGCTTGCACAACACCAGAATGAGTTTCTAACTCCAATAGGGAAAGTAAACGTCCAACATATGATCGCACCCAATCATGGCCAGTTGAATCTAATCTCTCCCACCACGCGCGAATCTCGGCTTTCGGGACGGGGATGATGCGAAAGGTCAGATACCCCCATCGTGTGATCAACCTAATTTGTCGTGGACCGGCCAAAAATGAAAGTAAATAAGTAAATTGCGATGAAAAGAATTTAAGAAAAACTTACCCTACTCATTGAGCAGCGATGTAAGGGTCATAGACATGCGTATGGACAGTGGTTCAATTTCTACTCTAGATGGCCCAAAATGAAGCCATGGGATCACAGGACTGAACCAACATGCTCATGGCTAGGTCGTGTTACTCATGACTCCGGCTTCGACAAAGGACCGACCCGTGTCGCATGCTCGCAGACCAGGGTGGGGACCTCTAACATCAAGAAAGAAATTTCGGGGTTGAGATGGGCGACTCGTACTACATGCTTGTAGTCAAAGTGGTATCCACCTCAACACCATCCTAAGTGATCCTATGCGGCCCAGTCCGGCGGCAGTTGTGTGTGCTAAAGTGTAGTGCAATGTAGGACATGCGAGCATGACAATTCATAAGCAATCAACACTTCATACATGAATAATAAACCATACATTCCTTCACCTCCCTACAAGACAAAGGTGAGCAAACACTTCCCCTTATACCTCCCATTCTACAAAAACATTTAACACCTTTAATGTTAGGGACGTACCTGAAACCCTCGCTGCCAAACAAAAATACTTATGAACAAGATTAATATTGGCCTAAGTCCTCTAAGGTTTAAAACCAAGTCCCCCCGTGGAGTCGCCAAGTCGCGACCTACCCTCGGGGGAGGGAACAGGTTTAGGGGTATTGCCTAAAGACGGCCTAAGGCCCATGATCGGCGCTAAGCCCATAACCCGCGTGACATTGGGATATTCTTTAGAACTTTTGCACAAAAGGAGTCGCCACTAGCATATTGGGGTCGACTAGAAACCAAGTGAGGTATGGGAGTGTACCTCACTTCCTACACAACCAGAGATTCTAGGTTCGGTCCCCGCGTGAGTCGCCATTACCCTTGGGGGAGGGATTTAGGGGTATTGAATTTTTCTCCCAAGCCCATACCCCGCGTGACATTGAGATATTCTTTAGAACTTTTGCACAAAAGGAGTTGCCACTAGCCTGTTGGGGTCGACTAAAAACCAAGTGAGGTATGGGAGTGTACCTCACTTCCTACGCAACCAGAGAATCTAGGGTCGGGGACTTGATTACATTAATTGATTAATTAATGCCCTTTTGGTACCTAATCTTGTTCATTTTAACAAAATGAATTTTTGGTAAGCAGTTTGGATTGATTTTATACCTATCCACTAACATATGAAGTGATCATGCAGGTGCACAAACATTGAAATAACAATCATAGCTATCAAGATCCTAATTGCAGTAAAATTAAATACGTGCAATTAAACATAATTTGATATGCAAATTAAACACACAACATATAATCAAAACACAAGCAACTAAAAGGCTTAATTATATAAAAATGCAAAGCATAGCAATTCCTAACCAAACCCCATCATTTTTTGATTTTTGAAAAAAAAAAATTTAAATTACAATTTTTTATTTAATTTTTTAAATTTTAAAATTTTAAAATTTTTTTTAATTTTTTTATTTTTTTTTTTTTTTTAATTAATTTTTTTTTAAAAAATTAATATATTTTTTTAATTGTTTTCTTTTTTTTTTTTAAGATTTTTTTTTTTTTTATTAGACCGGATCGGGTCGGGTCCGACCCGGCCTCGGCTCGGCTGAGCAAGACGGGTGGGATTACTCGACCAACCCCGCTGAGGGCGAGACGGACTTGGGCCCAATCCGAAGGCCCAAGTCCCTTTTTTTTTTTTTTAAATTACTCGCAGTCCACGGCCCAGGTTGATTCTTGGCGGTGGGCTGCGCAGCCAGAGAGACCGAGCGGGCTGGTCGCAAACTGCCTCGCCTCGGCCCGCGCTCCCCGGTCGGGCCGACTACTCGCCGCGACTAGGGAGCGCGACGGTGGGAAGACGGGGGAGGGGCACCCGCGATCCGGTTGGGGTCGCGACGGTGCCGCCTTGCCTCGGAAGGGTGCAGTCTGGCTTTCTGACAAACGGCGGCAGCAAATCGACGACTAAAAGACTAGCTGGACTCTACACAGAGGAAACGGGGAGGGAGAGCCCGCTTGGGCATTACAGCGAACGGGTAGAGGGCATGGGCAAACCAGGGGGTTTCGACCTAAACCGGACCCAAGGCAGCAACGGCGGTGACCAGCAAGCAAAACAACAATAGACAGGAACCTAAGGGGGACCTAAGGAGGCCGGAGCTCGCCCGAAACGGACGGAACGAACTCCTGCCAAACCGAGCTCAAGATGCACACCAAGTATTCGATGAAATGCCAACCTGAGCTCCGACGGGAATGGCAGCTTGGAAGACGCGTCTACGGCAAAGGTGGGGCGGCGATGGCGGCCCGGAGATGCGTCGGCGGCGGTCGGGAGACGCGTCGAGACGGCGGTGGCCTCTGAGTTCCTCCTCCTTTTGCTCCCCGTTTCTCTCGCCCTCCCTCTCGTTCTCTCTCTTTTTTTCGTTTTTTACTTCCCTTTCCCTTTCGATCTGTTTCTCTTCCTCTTTCTCCCCGTGCTCTCCCTTTCGTCTATTTTTCTTTCTCTTTTTATCGATCTCTCCCTGCTTTCCTTCATTCGGCTCCGCGTGCGTCCGAATCAGCTTCGCGTGCGTCCGAATCGACTTTCCCCCAACCTGCCGACCTGCCAACGAGATGATGCTGTCTCTTTTGTCTTCACTACCCTCGCTTTCGGCTTCGCCACTTACCCAAGCGGATGGCTGCTTTCTACTTCGCTGGTTCCCCGTGCAGAAAACGGCTAAGGGAGAAGACAACGGGGTGGGTCAGGCCGGAGGGAAGAAGAGGGCTGGGCCATGCGAGGGGAAAAGAAGAAAAGAAAAAAGAAAAAGGAAAGGGGAGGGTTTGAGCCCAAGCCCACGCAGGGAGAAAATAAAAGGAAAAAGGGGGCCGGGTCGGGCCAAAGTCGATCCGGCCCGACCCGACCCCTCACAACTTTTTTTTTTTTTAAAAGGGGAAATTAATAGTTAAAATTTTTTTATTTTGATTTTTTTTTTGATATGATTTTGATTTTGATTTTGATTGATTTTTTTATATACTATTTGAAAGATAAAAAAAAAAAAAAAAATAGGTGTCAACAGAGAGTCCAAATGAGATTGAACTTCCCAGGCTTTGAATTCAAAGGATGACTACGATTTGCTAGGCTTTAAATACAATGGGTTGCCAGAAAGATTTTGTTAGCATAATAGCCTTTGAGCTATTATGAGAAAAACAGCTCATCGTAAGACATAAATTCTTGAAGTGTTCACAACAATTTATAATTATTTGTTATTTGATTTTTTATGGTTCATAATGGATTGTTATTCTCACACTAAATTAAAGATTGTCACTTAATCATTTCTCATTACTAGAACGTCCTTAGACACACCCAAAAAAAAAAAAAATAGAAAGGAAGGAAGGAAGGAAGGAAGTAATGCTTCATGTATATAGAGCTCACTTGGGCTCATTTACCAAAGCCCACATGGTGCACTATCATTGTGTTGAGATGTACATATGAATTGTGTTTAAATAAATCACACTTTAAGGAATTGGTGTAGTAAATTAGTTAATATATCATAGTTAGCCAATCACTTGTTGATTTAAGATTTTGAGTGAAAGATAGTCCAACTGAATATGTTGATAAGCTCAGACTTAAGCACTCCTTCGATAATTCCCTCCAGTGAAGGTAACAGGTTCCCTTTGCCTACTCCAAATGGTATGAGAGCCGATGGTTAATTGGTGACCCAATCTCAATGTGTATTGGTACTTGGTGAATATCTCTCAAGGAATGAATTTAACTAAAGCGGTTTTTCAGTTTGACGAAAGAGACCTAGAGTGAAGGTGTTTATGAATGAGATTGAGATTATTGGGATGTACGTGCAAGTTGCGTTATAGAAAATCTCACATCAAAAAATTAATGTACTATAAATTAGTTAATATATCCTAATCTTTCCACAACTCATTAATTTTAATTTTTGAGTAAAGTGGACTCAATTGAATTTACTAACGAGCTTAGATTTGGATTCCCTTTTAGTGATTTTGCGAGCTAAAGGTCTCAGGCTGCTTTTGCGCATTTGGAACAAATGGGTCATCAATTATAATAATCATGAATAGTTGACATTGAGAGGCAAGCAATGATTATGAGCGACCGAGAATTTAGTATGCAAGTCTTCCCGAAATGTTGGTGTTTGCAGCATCACTCAAACAAAAGTTAAGATGTCAACAACATGGTCACAATGATTTGCACGAGCGAATGTATAGGAGGATCAATTGAGCTGGAATTTGTGATGTCATGAAAAACTGAACAGAATTAACCCATGCCATGTAACGGAATAATCCTTGATTCACGTCAAGTTGCATATCGATAAAGTGCTGTGATATTCATGGTCCAGCACTTATTAGGCACACAGATATTTCACAGCACGGTCGAATTAAGCTTTCTATATCATTCAATAGAAGAGTTAGCTTGGTTCGTTAATCGTTGGAGTTAAACCAAGAAGTTTTTGTTAGCAGATTATATTGCCTAAGTCAATCATAGTCGGTAGTGAACATCTTGGAAAGAACGCCAAAATGTAATGATAGTCAGGGAGGCTCAATTGATCAGCTTTTTAATTGTTTTCAAGGTTTTACAAAATGCCATCCGACCGCATTGCTCTTCTAGTTTTCTGATTCAATAAAAGTTCCTTGCGGTTTCTTTACTTGTCTTCGATTAAATATCTCTGCATTGTTCTAGTAATTCCAATCTTGCAAAGTCCTTGATGATATAGCTAGAATAAGTACCTAGAGGGGGGTGAATAGGTATATAAATGATTTTTCTCAATAATTGCACAATACTAGACAGTTAAAGGATTTGAGACAAGCAATAATTGAAGTAAGACTGAGAGAAGAGAAAATTGAACACGCGGTTTATAGTGGTTCGGCTTATTTCAAGCCTACATCCACTCTTCTGTACTGACAGCCTATTGGCTGATTCCACTATGAACAAAGAGATGTTACAGCGATGTTCTTCCTTGATTTCTCGGTGTAGGTGATCTACCACACTCACTCAAGGTATCACTAAATATAGACACTCTTTGTGCATTACAACTTCGCTCAAAATGTATCGACTAATAATCAAGGTGCTTTAGACTCTAGAATTTGTCTATCGATCATATACTAAAGCAACTAGAACGTCTTCCTTTTATACTCCTTTATGCCATCATACCGTTGGCACTTACCAAAGGAATTCCTCCAATCTACCCGTTGGACAGAATCAATTAAGAAGATCATTCGAGCTATTAAAGGAACCTCGACGATAGCCCATCAATCTCGTTCGCCCATACAATCGGGATCTTGGTTTCCAAGAATAGAACCTTCCAAGAATATTTCGTCGACCATCGGATCTTCAAACGATCTTGATTACGAATAAAAGAATCCGTTATAATTATCCAGCCAAGAGATCTTCTCCGAGAGAATAGGACTAAATCCTCAATCAAATACTTCGCTCTGGATTGCCTTCGTCACCGGATTAAAAACTGTCAATGAGAATAGTCTTGAGTTTTGAGTCTTGAGTCTTGAGTCTCGGTGATCCGAAAGTCTTCGGACTCTAAACAAAAGGTCTGCATTTATCCGCATTTGACCGATAGAGACGTTTTGTCGACTTTGAAATATTCTGAAAGATTTCTCCAACAATCTTCCCCTTTTGATGGTGACAAAACTTTCCCGTAGATTTGAACAACTTTGACCTCGCAAAATATTACTCAAGAAATATGGCTTATCTCATAAAGATTAATAAAACAACCGACTCGCATCCATAGAAAATCGGTTAGTCTTTCATGAGTAATACCATATAACAACACTTTGATATAATAGTAAACGGTCAAGCATCAATCAAAATCCACACTCAAGTCACCAAATTCAAGTTCACACCCAAGTTCACTCATGTCATACTCAAAAACAAACATATTCAAACATAAAAGAAATTTAGAGTTCAAATTGCAATTCTCCCCCTTTTTGTCATCATTAAAAAGGTGAGAAAAGAGTCAAGTCTTCTTGGGAATGCGCACAATCTGGAAATCTCCCATCGACCGTACGATCCCTTCCAGCCTCTTCAAGTCTTCCCGTAGATGAGCTACTTCTTCTCCTTTGGCATTGGCTTGAATTTGAAGAGCGAGGTCTTTCAATTGATCCGCCAGGGTAATAGAAGATGCTTGTCCAGCATTCTTCATGACTTGAAGTTCACAGTCCATAGCATAGATTTGACCCTTCATTTCCAAAAGAATATCAAGAATACGACGAAAATCTGATGTATTGTCCGTCTGTGTGCTCGCATTTGCTTTCTCGGATGGAGTGAAGTCAGACGATGGACCTTCTGTGTAATCTTGCAGATTTGATGTTGATGTATCATGTCCTTTCTCGGCATTTGAGAAGTCTGAAGATCTTCCTCGGATTTGCTGGTGAGCGACTCACACCTTTACTATTGACAGCATGTGGTGTAGTCCTTCCTTGCTCGCCATCTCCCCCGTCTCTAGGACCTCCAATGGGGAAGAGTGATGGTCATGCTCTTCAAAGATCCGCAGACTTTTCTTTTTCTCGCTTCTCCTTCTTCTTCAGCTTCTTTCTCTTTTTCTTTGTCTTGCTGCTCTTCTGCTGCTCTGTTCTTTGCTTGCTCCTCCTCTTCTCTCTATTCTTTTTCCTCTGCTTCTTTTTCTTTCATCTGTCGTTCTGTTGATTCAGGTACAGAACGTCTAGTTCTTATCAATGCAGAGATAGTGAGATCTTCCTCTTCTTCTTCATCCTCCAAAATAAGAGTTCTTTTCTTTTTGGATGGAGCACTCATGGACTCCTTCCCTTTTCTCTTAGATGCAGAAGATGCTGGAGTCTTCACTTTGAACTTCTCCATTGCCTTATCAAGCTCTTTCAGACGCATTTTTGTCAGCATTTTCAGACCTACCACCATTTTGTCGCATGGTCGAACACAAAGAGTGTGTGGAGGTTCAATATTCAAGTGTCTGAAGATTTTGGTCACAAGACCTGGGTAAGACAATTGGCCCTTGTCCTTTGCCATTGCTCTGTACATGTGAAAGAGAATGGTGTGAGGGAGAGAGAACTTCTTCCCTGTATTGATCGCATACATCAATTTTGCCTCGGAGTTAGACACGTCAGTCTTGGATGTAGACTTTGGCCTAATACAGTTGATCACAATTTTGTGAAGCAAGATGTTGATGGCACGCATTCTTGTGTAGGTAATTCTCTCCTCTGTAGACCTGTCTTTGACAAGATCCAGTGTGGCACGAGCAATCGAAACTTTGATCGGTTGATAGCATCCTCTTTCAACTCCAATTATGTCAGCCAACATGTTCACATCTATGACATGGTCTTGGTCTCGAACACTGAAAGATATTCTATTTGCATCTAAAAAGCTAAGATTCGAATAGAAGTATGCTGTCAATTGCGCATAGCCATCTGTGGTATCGGAGCAAAATTGCTCAAGTTGAAGTAGATTGAACTTCTCCCTTAAGTTCACATTAATGGCATCCAAGAAATCGAAATCAACACTCCTAGGGTTTATCACCCCTCGTTTCAACAGTCTGAAAAACAGATTCTCCTGTTCCTTTGATTTAAACAAATCCATCCTTTTTCCCTTCACCTTCGCAGCAACACCCATTCTAGGTTGAAATTCACTGAACACTTTATCATCATCGTTCCCGCGCTGATTCAGGTCCCGATACACGAGGGTCACTTGGAATGTTCGCAAGTGCTTCCTCGGCCTTTCCTTTGGGAGCAATTCCCAAATCCTCCATTTTTCGCAGAAGATATACTCATTCCCATAATTTTTATCTTTAAGGAAATCATCTATATAGTTCAATGGAGTCCCAATGCTTTTCAATGCACGATAGAGCTTGTAAATAAAAGAGGGTTTTTGGACTCTTATAGGGTCTGCATCCTCGATTATTTCTTCCTCCGATTGATGACCCGCACCTTGTGGGGTAGATGGTGAAGAGTGACGTGGTGGAGAATCGGGCTCTGTTGCTGACTCGGTAAAACTTCCTCTTCGGTGAGATCAAAATGGGTAGGCCCCTCCCTTTTTCTCTATGGTCCCCTGTTCGCGATTCTTGAAGACTTCCTCGAAGAAGACATCCTTCCTTGTCGTTGAAAGATTCCTTTACTCGCTTTCCCAAGAAAAGATGACAATTTTCTCGAAGATGAATACGAAGTAGAGACAGGATTGGGAGGAGAATGCCTTTTATGGTTTTGAAGTGTAAGCGAAAAAGAAAACTATATATATATAACTCAATTTTAAAAAGGAAAAATCAATCGGCACAAAGGAAAGTGAACAGACACCTCGTTTTAAAATCAATAACTGCCAAATAGAGGTTAATCGTTTTTGAAAAGACAAGATTCCGTTTTTCATGGAAATCATAAATTAACTAAACTAAGGATCGTACCTTTTCAAGTTTGAACAACTTACAGTCTATAGCCATGAATGTCTGAGTCTGAGGGTTGGAGAGTCTCTAGACTTTAACTTCCTCAAGCTTCAAAATGTTGAGTCTGGAGCGGATATGTTCGAATTGAATCTTCTCCAAAGGCTTTGTGAAAATATCTGCTAGTTGGCTCTTTGAATCAACAAATTGAATCGAGATTTCTCCATTTTGAACATGATCTCTAATGAAATGATGTCGAATCTCTATATGCTTTGCTCTTGAATGAAGGATTGGATTCTTAGTGAGATTGATTGCGCCGGGTGTTGTCACATCTAATCTCTATGCATGAGTCTTCAATTCCAAAGTCTTGTAGCTGTTGTTTTATCCATAGAATTTGCGAACAGAACTTCCAAGAGCTACATACTCGCTTTCGTTGTTGAGAGAGACACAGTTGCTTTGTTTCCTTGAAAACCAAGACACTGTCCTGCTTCCAAGCAACTGGCAAGTTCCCGAAGTGCTCTTTCTATCAACTCTACAACCGGCCAGATCTGCGTCCGAGTATCCTAGAAGATTAAAGTCTCCCTTCTTAGGATACCAAAGAACAATGCTTGAAGATGAAGCAACGTATTTGATAATACGTTTTGCAGCACTGAGATGGGATTCTTTAGGATCTGATTGAAACCTAGTACAGATGCAAACACTCAACAAAATGTCAGGTCTAGAAGCGGTAAGATAAAGAAGTGAACCGATGATGCTCCCCTGTGCCTTTTGATCAACTTTCTTCCCTTCTTCATCTTTGTCTATCTTCAAAGAACATGACATTGGTATGTCAGTCTTTTTGCACTTTTCCAGTCCAAACCTTTTGACAAGATCATTAGCATATTTTTCTTGATGAATAAAAGTTCCTTCCTTCAATTATTTTATTTGAAGACCAAGAAAGAACGTTAACTCTCCCATCATACTCATTTCAAACTCATCCTATATAGACTTTGAAAATTTCTTGCACAGACTTTCATTAGAGGATCCAAAAATAATATCGTCCACATATATTTGAACAAGTAAAAAGCTTTTGCTTTCCTTTTTGATAAATAAAGTAGTATCTACTTTACCTTTGACAGAACCATTCTTAATTAAAAACTTACTTAGTCTGTCGTACCAAGCTCGAGGTGCTTGCTTTAAACCATACAAGGCCTTTTTCAGTCTGAAGACTGAGTCTGGCTTCTTTGGGTCTTCAAACCCTGGAGGTTGTTCCACGTAAATTTCCTCATGGATAAATCCATTTAGGAAGGCACTTTTGACGTTTATTTGGAATAACATGAAATTTTTATAACAAGCAAACGCAAGTAATAGACAAATAGCGTCTAACCTTGCTACTGGAGCGTAAGTCTCATCATAGTCTATTCCTTCTTCTTGCGTATATCCCTTGGCCACGAGTCTTGCTTTGTTTCGTACGACTTTTCATTTCTCATTCATCTTGTTCCTGAACACCCATTTAGCTCCAATAACGCTTTTGCCTTTTGGTTTAGATGTTAATTCCCAGACATCATTAATGTTGAACTATGTCTGAGCTCTTCTTGCATAGCTTCAATCCAGCTTTCATCGATAAAGCTTCTTCTATGCTTTTGGTTCAATTTCAGAAATGAGAGCCACCGCACTAGACTCTTCACGCCTTTTGGATCTGGTACGAATTCTTTCATTAATTTCGCCGATAATGAGATCTTTAGGATGACTGGACTTATGCTTCCAATTCTCGGTTGATTTGTCTGGTTGATGATCTTTTTCTTTATTTGAATCTTCACGATCAGCTTGACGCTGGTCTTCCAGAGTCTGAGAAGCTTCTTGAGTTGTAAGCTTTGGAGAGTCTGGAGTAGGTTCAGGCTCTTCATGATGAGTCTGACTGGATTCATCTTGCGTAGAGTCTTGAAATTTGACATTCATTGACTCCTCCACAAACTGACTCTTCTTGTTGTAGACTCTGTAGGCTTTGCTTGATGTAGAATATCCAAGGAAGATGCCTTCATCTGATCTTTCTTCAAACTTACCAACTCGATCTTTAGCATTTTTCAATATAAAGCATTTGCAACCAAACACATGAAAGTATGAAACAATAGGCTTCTTACCTTTGAATAACTCATAAGGGGTTTTCTCTAGAATAGGTCTTAAGAAAACTCTATTGATGATATAGCATGCTGTTGAAACAGACTTCAAAATTTCAAAATCGTGAAGAAATCTTACTTTCAATTAAAAGAGTTCTAGCCATTTCTTGAAGAGATCTATTCTTTCTTTCCACAACTCCATTTTGCTCGAGTATATGGCGAAGAGAACACATGATTAAATCCAGATTTATCACAAAATTTTGTAAAATCTTGATTTTCAAATTCACCTCCATAATCTATTCTTATACTTGAGATAACAGACCCTTTTTCATTTTGAACCTTTTTAGCAAATTTTTCAAAATACGAGAAGGTTTCGGACTTACTTGCAAGGAAATATACCCAAGTAAAGCGGGAGTAATCGTCCACAATTACTAGGCAATATTTCTTACCTCCAATGCTTTGAGTTCTGGTTGGTCCGAAGAGATCCATATGCAGCAACTGCAGTACATGATTAGTGGAGACATGATTTATTGGCTTAAATGAATTTCTTACCTGCTTTCCTTAATGCATGGAGTGCATGGATCGGACTTTTGGTATGGTAATTTTGGTAGACCTCGAACAAGCCGCTTTGATGAGATTTTGGCTAATCGCTTCATGTTGACATGACCAAGCTTTCTATGCCATAAGCTTGCTTCGTCTTGAATTGAGATTAGGCATTGCGATTCATTTGGTTTCACATCCAAGAGATAGATGTTTCCATGCCTTCGACCCATGAAAGACTGAGTAGAGTCTTTACTAGTTCCGAACATATTCCTTCTTGAAAGAAGATCTTAAAACCAAAAGTATCACACAATTGACTCGATCTTTGCCGAGAAGATTGTAATTGAGTCCTTCCACTAAGGAAACATTACTTATTGTGAGATTTCCAATTTTCACGCTTCCAAATCCCACAATACTTCCTTTGCTACTTCCTCCAAATGAAACATTTCCACCATTTACTTGGACAAGTTTTATGAAGCAATTTGAGTCTCCTGTCATGTGTATTGAGCATCCACTGTCAAGATGCCATTTTACCTTTTTCTTGATGGAGACCTGCATTTAAAAGAGAGTCTCAAGCTTTCTTTGGTACCCAAATTTTCTTGGGTCCTTTAGTGTTAGTAAGATAAACAGTATTAGCCCATGTTTTCTTAACAGGTTTCCAAACCATAGGACACTCTTTTTCAAAGTGATCCGAACTGTTGCACTTTGAACACCTGAGGGCTTTTCAACCTACAGACTTTACAAAAACTTTCTTGAAATGATTTTTGTAAGTCTCTCTCGAGGGTTTTTGCTTGATTCTTTCTTTTACTTTAGGAAAATCAATCAAGGGAATAGTTTTTGCTGTCATACCTATACCAGACTTATTGAAGTAAGGTCTTTGAGCTGAAAGAATCTTTTCAAGCTTTTCGGACCCTATTGAAAATTTCTTTGAAATATTTGATAAGTCAGTTTTTAAAAGAGCATTTTCTTTCAAAAGACTATTTTCATTTTCTTTAAGAGTGGAAACATTCAAGTCTAAACTTCTAACTCTTTCTTCTAAAACGTTTTCCTTTTTGTTTTAGAGCTGAGTTTTCCTTTTTAAGTTCGGAAATTCTTTTGAGAGAAGTCTTAAGACTAAGACACGTTCATCAATGTATTTAGAAACTTTGACAGGAATTTTGAAATCACTTACCTCAAATTCACTGTCTGAGTCTGATCCAGAATCTGAGTTTGAGTCTGATTGTGCCATTAGACATAGATTGGCATACTCATTATCACTTTCTTCACACTCTGTATCACTCCAGGTTTCGGCTTTGAGAGCTTTTCGAAACTTTTCAGCTTTTCCTCTCTTCTTCTTCAGAAGAGGACAGTTGGGTCTGATGTGTCCATTTTTCTTACATTCAAAGCAAACTACATCTTTGTTTGGTTCCTCATCATCAACAGACTTGGTCTGCTGTCTTTGAAAACTTTGTTTCTTTGAGTTGAACCTTCTTCCTTTTCTATTCAGTTTTCTGAATCTTCTTATCATGAGAGCAAGCTCCTCATCGTCCATATCATCTTCGTAATCTGCATCATCGAATCATCATTTGATTTTAATGCAATGGATTTCTTACCTCTTGGATCTTCATCTTCATTGATTCGTTCGACTTCATAAGATCAAGAGTTCCAATCAGCTCGTCGACCAGAGATAGTGGCATGATTCTTTGCGTCTCCCTTATTGAAGTCTTTATGTGATTCCAATCCTTGGAGAGTCCACATAGTAGCTTGTTTACCTTTATGGGATCAGAAATTTTTTGTCCTTGATTCTCAAGACCATTGACAATATCTATAAAACGGCTAAACATGTCAGTTATAAATTCTCCTGGTTTCATCTTGAAGGCTTCATATTGACCGAGGAGAATGTTAATTCTGGTTTCCTTCACTGATCCGTTCCTTCATAGGTGATATGTAATCTGTCCCAAACTTCTTTTGTCAGTAACACAAGAAGATATTCTATTATATTCAGTTGGTGACAAAGCACAATATAAAGAATAAATTGCTTTTGCATCGAGTGCTTGTCTCTTGAATATCTCTTCCTGAGTCATTCCGCTGGTCTCAACAGTTTCTTTCCCTCTTTCAGAGACTGATGCAGCCGTAGGAGTAATTCCTTTTTCTACAACGTCCCATTCCAGAGGATCCTTTGATCATAGGAAGGCTTTCATCTTGTTTTTCCAGATGTTGTAATCCTTCCCATCAAAGTAGGGTGGTCTGGTATTGCTTTGCCCTTCCACCAGCCTGGTGCTAGCATACTAGCCATGGATCTTTTACTCTGAAGTAAAACACTTCAAATAAAGTGAATACACGAGCTCTGATACCAATTGATATAGCTAGAATAAGTACCTAGAGGGGGGTGAATAGGTATATAAATGATTTTTCTCAATAATTGCACAATACTAGACAGTTAAAGGCTTTGAGACAAGCAATAATCGAAGTAAGACTGAGAGAAGAGAAAATTGAACACGCGGTTTATAGTGGTTCGGCTTATTTCAAGCCTACATCCACTCTTCTGCACTGACAGCCTATTGGCTGGATTCCACTATGAACAAAGAGATGTTACAGCAATGTTCTTCCTTGATTTCTCGGTGTAGGTGATCTACCACACTCGCTCAAGGTATTACTAAATATAGACACTCTTTGTGTATTACAACTTCGCTCAAAATGTATCGACTAATAATCAAGGTGCTTTAGACTCTAGAATTTGTCTATCGATCATATACTAAAGCAACTAGAACGTCTTCCTTTTATACTCCTTTATGCCATCATACCGTTGGCACTTACCAAAGGAATTCCTCCAATCTACCCGTTGGACGGAATCAATTAAGAAGATCATTCGAGCTATTAAAGGAACCTGACGATAGCCCATCAATCTTGTTCGCCCATACAATCGGATCTTGGTTTCCAAGAATAGAACCTTCCAAGAATATTTCGTCGACCATCGGATCTTCAAACGATCTTGATTACGAATAAAAGAATCCGTTATAATTATCCAGCCAAGAGATCTTCTCCGAGGATAGGACTAAATCCTCAACCAAATACTTCGGCTCTGGATTGCCTTCGTCACTGGATTAAAAAAACTGTCAATGAGAATAGTCTTGAGTCTTGAGTCTTGAGTCTGGTGATCTGAAAGTCTTCAGACTCTAAACAGAAGGTCTGCATTTATCCAGATTAGACTGATAGAAACGTTTTGTCAGCTTCAAAATATTCTAGAAAGATTTCTCCAACACTTGAGACTTCAAAACACATTAAAATCCATTAGCTTTTGATCTGTAGTCAAATTTGATACTTTAATCGGCCATGGATCAATTTCAATCGAGTTTAATAATTAAAACTGTTGAGTTACTGGCAACTGCAGCTTAACAAAAACTTATGTAAGACTCGGATTATTAGCATCCGAGAAGTAAAGTAAAACCCATGAATAAGAAAATACTCACATCAATAAAAGGACATAACTAGAAAAATCGTCTTCTTTTCTTTTTCCCCTTTTTAGGGGAAGAGACCTAATCAAGTTTCATTAGGAGGATATTGAAATTTTTATGTACAATTCTTTCTATTTACAATAATGAATGGGTAATGATATCTAAGATATTAATTAATCCAATATGTAACTAGAATCTATGAAAACATAGCTGACAAAATTGTTGATTTATACCCTTTCATGACAAAGTTCTTGACTCTTTACCCATGTATCATACTATTTTCAATTTTTGACGTCTGGTCAATAACGTATGTGCCAAATGATTCCCCCCAAATTTCACCTTAAGGAACAATCTTAATTTGGCCACACAACCATGAAGGACCAACTATTATGGATTCATTAGAAAACATGAGAAATAAGAAAGGGCAAATATATTGAATATAGAGGTGAAGATGCATGCCGGGAATCTTGAGGATGCGTTGATTCTAATAAGGCAAGCTACAGAATCCATCAAAACAGCATGCCTTTCCACCTACGAGAAGTGGGGTCCTTTTAAACCAGCAACACCTGCAACCCTACAAATATACACACCCAAATGGCCACTTAAATAATTCTAAAAAAGGAAGAAAAAAAAAAAGGTTCACAATTGGTTAAAAAGAGGACAATATGTGGTGTCCATATTTTATTAATTTGAGTTTTTTTTTTTTTTTTGTCGGTCCTACTCTATTCCTACTCTAACTTTCACTCTCAAACATTTGTCCTGCCTCCTTGCAGAGTTTGGACGGACCCTTTCTGTTCCAAAAGATTAAATCTCATGAAATTGCCCGTCGAGCATATTTTTTGGAAATTTGAAAAGCCACGTAGGCAATGATTCCAAGAGTTGACACTTCATGCATGAATCCAATTGGATCTTTTCTCAATAGCTTTCAATTTTCCTTCATAGAGAAAAAATGAAGATGAAAAAAGAGGGCAATTTTGTATGTATTCCTTTAAAAAACATAATACAATATAGTTATGTCAAGTAAAAACAATTTTTGGGTTGAAAATGAATTAAGACAACAAGCTAGCTCGTTATATAAAAAAAGATTTATGCATCAATTATCAAGTAAATACATAATTACCATGTCCAAGTTGTCTACATTGAATAGGTTTGAACTTATATCTAAGCATGGAAAACTACCACAAAAGTGGTGGCGGAGTTATTTATTGCTGATCGCAAGAACATGAGTAATAAAAAAGTTGTAATTAAAGAATTATATTGTTGTCAATCTAGATAATTACACAGGGAGAGAGAGAGAAGGTATAATAAAGGAAATATTTACATAGTAATTCTCATTGAAATGTTTGTACAAGACACTGATATGAAGCAACCCAACACAACTCCAAACCCCCCGAATATAAAAATAAGAAACTAAAAGTGAGAAAACACATCAACTGAGATTCCGTAACGCCCATGAACAAAAGCTAGAAGAATACACACTTAAACCACACGAGCAACAGATGTGCTACTCAACGCTGATCAACTTTGCATCCCGCAGCCCAGCTTTCCTTTGTATCCTGTCGACGACAGTCACTGCGTCGATCTCCTCAGCAATCACCTTCAGCCAATCTCCACGCTCTCCAACAAAGGCGGCGAACTTCACCCCTGTTTCAATGAAAAAATAGCATATAAAAGATATTGATGGTTCATGCGCGAAATCATTCTGATAACATTTGTGTACAACTAATCCTTCTTTTCATTTTTAGTAGTACGGGGCATGAAATGATCAATAAGATGATATGAAGGATCTGGAGATGAGGGTGGTTGGAAGTACTAATCAGAAAACTATGTTTAGCCTTTATAGATGTGCACAAAATGTGTTCTAGGAATCATTACCATCTGCTGCGCTTGTTGCAATCTCGCGTGCCTTTGCCTTGCGTCCCTGGTCGCCCGTCATGAGATTAATCACTACCGTCCTCTGGATATGAATGATAGAACGGCAAAGAGATGTCAGCCGGCGAAAGAAGAACGGAAGTTTAAAAAGAAGAGGGCGAAGAGGAGACAACTATCGATGTAGGAACCGCAAACCAAACAAAACGAGGAAATAAACCAAACACGAGAAAATGAAGACGAGTGAGCGGAATAAGTACAGACCACCATATCGGATCTCAGACCAATCTCCTCTCTCTCGTCAAGCTGAGCCCTTCTCTCTCTCTCTTTCTCTCTCTCTCTCTCTCTCTCTAGACACAATGTGCTTGCTTTGGTAAATGAAGAAGGTGAAATTTTCATATGGTGGTGAAATTTTCATATGGTGTCGTCTTTTTTATAGAGATCTTGGGAGACGACCGAGTCTCACCGACTTCGGGCAGATTGCTAATTAAAGATAGGCGTCATATGAACGCGGTCGGTCCATTGCGGCGAAGTTGCCATGACTGTTCCCATCTCTTGCCAGCTTCGTCTCTCCATCAGTTTTACTCGGAATTGTAAACAACCACGGCTCTCGTAATCCCCACGACACGCATTATTCGGAGCAGATAGTCATACGTGGAGGACAAAGATCACTAACGTATTTATTTCCTTAGCTCTTACGCAATTTCATCAGTCTATCTAGTATTTACGTAGTAATTGCATGGCGGTTCTTCTAGAAACGAAAAAATCAATCGGACAGTTCAAAGGAAATTGAACATGGTCGGCATCGAATTCAACAGATGATGACGCGGCTTTAAATTGAAAGGATCGCAGAAGCTTCCTTAGACCGAAGAGTAATGCCTCGCGTACAAAGAGTTTACGTGGGCTCGTGTAAGAAAGTCCATGTGGCACACTATCATTGGCATGATTAGTTAACATAGAGATGAGCAATGATTATGAGCTACCAAAAATTTAGTATGCTGGTCTTTCTAAAATACTTGGTGAACGTAGCATTACTCATATGTAAAAATCGAGGTGTCAAGAGTATGGATACGGTGATTCGCACGAGCGCGCGTGTATAATTGATCAAATCATTTTGGAATTCGTCATGTGATGAAAAACCAAACAGAATTAATCATTATGCCCAGTTGGAATAATCCCATCCGCCCCCCCACCCAACATAAATAAATATCAATAAAGATTCGCTATCTCCCATGAACTAAAGCTAGAAGAGAAAACAACCGACCCGACCTATTGACACTTCTAATTTTGGTCCCCAAAGATGACCAAGCAGGCCTTCGGCAGCCTAGCCTTCTTATTTTGTCAACCGCCTCCATGTTTTATCGACCACCGTCACCGTATCGATCTCTCGGCAATCATCTCCAACAAATCAATATTGTTGTTAATTGCGTCTAAGCCTCAACCATTGGATTGCGCAGCAAGGCAAGTCTTACTCTGTTCGTACCTGCCCCTCCTTCTATCGGGCTTATCCAATTAAACCCCCTTTTCTATCATGATTTAAACTGTTAGTTTGATAAATTAAACACAAAACGATCATCTATACTAAGTACTTTTACTTTAAATTACTGAGCATACGGAAATAAATAACCTAAAATACCCAGTTGCTTATATACTAAGAAATGGTTAAGAAACGCTTTTAAAGACTACGGTGGTCAAGGGATGACCTCTGTGTGGCAAATTACAGAGCCACGTAACTCATGTGCCAGGAAGAAACCAGCTCATCTAACTGCGCACTACGCACGCATCAGGAGGAAAGAAGAGGCGACAACATGTGAAAGCAGATTGATTCCAAGGCAAATTTCACTGATCGGACGAACGAGCCTGGCATGACTCGGCCATTTTTTTTTTCTTTTTGGTCAAAAGTAACGACTTCATTGAAATTACTAAGCCAAGTTTGGAGATAATACATTGAACGCATCAGCACATAGTAGATCGAACAGAGCAGGTGGGGGATTTTCTAACCAATTTAGTGGAAGGGAATTGGTTCTACACGCTCTCGCCAGCCAATCCGCCATTGAACATGCCACGATTTTCATTGTTTAATAAAAAAATAGATTCATTAATCGAATATTAGCAGATACGGATTAAGACTTGACAATAATGAATTACTAGATTATGATTTGTCCAAGGAGGAGTCTACTTGAATTAAGTAGAGAAAAAAGAAATAATTGGATCTAATGCTGCTTCATTTTTCCAACGTATCCTCACCTAATGACACTTAAATAAATGGATCATTCGTTATGTTTTGAGCATTTGAGGAAATAAGGAGTGGAAAATAAAATTCACATTAAGCCCACCCCAGTAATCATCCATTAACAATCAACCAAACACAAGTATCACACCAAACACCTAGCTGACCGCTTAATTATTAAGGAACAAAACTTGAGAGAGAAGAAAGCCACGGATATTGTATATAGTATCTAGCATCCGGTCAAACTCGACGCTCTCACTCTTTCTACTCTTATTAATTATGTAGGTTAGAGAGAGAGAGAGAGAGAGAGAGAGAGAGAGAGAGAGAGAGAGAGAGAATGATAAAGAAACATTCAGACAGTAATGTTTATACAACACAGTGAATAGAAGCAACGCAAACACATACAACACAATGATTTTTTATTTCTTGTGAAGTGACATTTCCAAACTACTATCTCTATATTAATCTGATTATATTTCTCAAACTAAATCTAATTTATTCGTTAAGACTAACCGGCTAAACAAATCCTAGGTGATTTTAAACTAAACCAAGAATCCACAATTTAATCCAAAATGAGCACACACAAAATTATCAATTGATCAATCAAATAAGGCACGAGTTAACTATATGAATTCCATTGAAACGAAACTAAACTAAGTCTAATAATAAATTCCAACAACTTAATCACGGTCTATTTCTCTAACCGAATTTCATAAATTTTCTATTTTCAGATTTTTTAAATTTGTTTTTATTTTCTGCAAAATGGGGACTAGGACTGGGCCCCATTCTCGGGCTAGGTCTACTTACAACATCAGGTGTCGGCTACATAAAGATGGACCATGAACAAGCTTATTAATCAAGCAGTCAAAATTCACAGGTTGAATATTGGATGTAAAACAATACTGAACGTAACACAATACTGAACGTAACACGTCAAGCCCATTGCATACTATAAACTCTCTAAACCCGATTTCAACCATAAGCCCGTTAAAGTTCACTTCAACTAAATCCACAATAAGACCATATTAAAACCATGTTCAACCACAACTACATTCAAGTCAACACTAAGCCCATTTCCATCGCATTGTCTTATCTTCTATTATTTATCTTGCATTTCCCCCTATCTCTTTCCTCTGGACGCTTGCAAATTTCATTTTTCTTTTTATCTTCTTCAGAGTTCAACATCCCCCAGAATTTGTAATAGGGAAAGATGCTTACCAATGTAAGAAAACTCACTTCATTTGAGCTATCGAAACTCATGTTTCGATATTAATATACAAATTAAATTACCATGTCTAAGTTGCCTACTTCGAACAGGTTTTAACTTACATGTAAGCATGGAAAACTACCACAAAGGTAGTGGCGGAGTTGTTTATTATTGATCGCAAGAACATGCGTAATAAAAAATGTATTTAAAGAATTGTATTGTTGTTAATTGCGCCAAAGCCCCAAGCTCTGGATTGCGCAGCAAGGCGAGCCCTGCTCAGTTCTTACCTGCCCCTCCTTCCATGGTGGCTAAACCTGCTTATCCAGTTAGACCCATTTATATGCTCAATTTCTAAATTGATAATCAGTAATCTAACACAAACCGATCATACAATTTTAGTAATTAAACCCTATTTTACTGAGTATACATAATAAATAATTAATCGAAATTATCTGGTTGCTCATATACTAAGAATTCGTTAAAAACACATTTTTAAAGACTTACGTTGTGTCAAGCGTTAACCTCTGTAGGAAGAGATTACGTTGTCTTAACCGCTCATAAGGAGCCACGTAAATCCTGTGCCAGGAAGAAACCAGCTCAGCTAACCGCGCACCATGCATGCATCTGGAGAAAATAAGAGGCGACAACATATGAAAGCAGATTGATTGTGAGGCAAATTACACTGATCGGACGAACGAGTCTCGCTTGACTCGGTCATTGAAAATGCCATGATTGTTGTTGTTTAATTCGTAAATAGCTTTAGCTTCAAAAAAAAAAATTCGTAAATAGCTTCATTAATCGAACATTGGCGGATGCGGATTAAGGCTTGACAATAATGAATTACTAGGCTAAGGAAGCATTTGTTTCATGGAAAATTCAAGATTTGAAGAAAACTTTATTTGAAATAATTGCTTGTATTGCTTACAAAATTAAATAAATGAAAATATTCATTACCTATAAAAATAGTTAGTTATGAATTTTTGTCGATAATGACTTTTTTTCGTTGACTTTTTTTTTTTTTAATCGATACAACCAACCATTTTTCAGAAAAGATTTTTCAAATCTTAAGTTTTTCCTAAAACAAACACACCCAAAATTCTTTCATGGAAAAGCAAGTTCAACTATTCAACGTATGCTTAAAGGATGACCTGATCTTGCTTCAATAAGTGGAGAGAGAAGAAGTAAGCGGATCTAATGCTGCGTCATTTATTTAACGTATCTTAAGTAATTATCTCATATACAGTATCCTCCTGCTTTTTATTTTTATTTATTTTTATAACAAACGTAAGAAGTGTCCATTTACAAGTTTTTTGTTTTCCAAAGAAAAGAGAAATTAGAATATTGTTACAACATTGCCATGTTTTTTGCTTATTTTGTTCATTCTAACGTTTGTGCCGGAACGTGGCGTGGGTTTGTGACTAGTTTCATATAATTGAAAACTATATTCAGGGATGTAAGTCTTCATCAATCGATCTTCTCATGTTACAAACCTTTAAAAGATCAGGAAAGAAAATATTAACAAGTGTGATTTTGCATCACTTTCCCTTAAAACTTCAAAGAATATGAATTGCAAGATCAAACTAGATCTGGGAAATGACGTCGTCGCATGTAAAGAACATTTTAAAAAATAATTCCCTTAGTAGAAGCTAGGGTTAACGCATATACTTACCAAGACATTGTTTATGTTTTTTCTTTTTTCTTTTTTTGCTTTGTTTCGTCTCTTTATGATTTTTCTCCTTTAGGGCATGTCGTAAAGAGTAATTAAGATGCTTATATATCCACCAAAAGATTGTCAGTTTCTGGAAAATAGTGAAGAAAGTTAATAGATGTCTATGAAAAGTTTTTAGCGGTTCTACACTTAAACAAAGTCAAATTTTGAACATCTGAAGAAATAAAGAGTGGAAAATAAAAGTTAGACCGCTTTATCAAAAAAATAAAATAAAAGTTACACCTGATACGTAGCTGGCCAAGGCTCAGATTCTCATCATTTCTTATTTTTCAATCTAGATAATGACGCACAGAGAGAGAGAGAGAGAGAGAGAGAGAGAGAGAGAGAGAGAGAGAGAGAGAGAGAGAGTATAATAAAGGAAATATTCACGTAATTATTCATCAAGGAAATTTTTTACAAGACATCAACTGAGACTCGAGAACGCCCATGAACAAGAGCAAGAAGAATACACAACACACGTAAATCACTAAGAGCAGCAAGGCGTGCCCTCAAATATCATCGAGTACTTCTCAGTTTTGATCCCCCACGCTGATCAACTTGGCATCCCGCAGCTTAGCCTCCTTCTTTATTTTGCCGACCACCGTGGCCGCGTCGATCGTCTTGGCAATCACCTCCAACATAGTTCCACGCTCCCCAACATAGCGCGTGGATATCACATCTGTTTCAATGACGAAAACGTACACAAGAGAGGATGATGAGAAGGCTAGGGTTTTCTTAATACACTAAAGGCGAAGGATATCGATAGTTAATGCTCGAAATCATTCCGATGAAATTTGTGTATGTGGAGGATCGGGAGATGAGGGTCGAAACGTGTTCTAGGAATCATTACCAGTTGCTGCGCTAGTTGCGATCGTACGTGCCTTGGCCTTGCGTGTCTTGTCCTCCGTCATGAGATCAATCACTACCTTCCTCTGGATATGAAGGACAAAACGGCAGAGAAATATCAGCCCGCGAAGAATTGAAGTTTCTAAAGAAGAGGGCGAAGAAGCGACGACCATCGATGCAGGAACCTTAAGCCAAACAAAACGAGGAAATAAACCGAGCATGAGAAAATTAAGACAAGAGAGCGGAGTAAGCACAGACCGCCATATCGTATCTCAGACCGATATGTTCTCTCTCGTCTAGCTGAGCCCCTCTCTCTCTCTCTCTCTCTCTCTCTCTAGACACAACGTGCTTGGCTTGATGGATGATGAAGAAGATGAAGTTTTCATCTGGCGTCGTCCTTTATAGAGATCTTTGAACCCGACTTCAGGCAATTTGCTAATTAAAATCACGGTCGGTCCATTGCAGTGAAGTTACCACGACAGTTCCGATCTCTTACCAGTAAGTTCTACTCGGAACGGTCGACAAGCACGGCTCTCATAATTTCCACGACACCCGTTATTTTGGGACACATAAGTCATACATATCATATTGTTATACTCTATTCTATTTTCACACGATATTTTCCACGTTGAGATCACGAATGTAGTTATTGCCTTAGCACTTACGCAATTTCATGATTCTATTTACGTAGCTATTGCATGGCCATTCTTCTAGAAACAAAATAAAAAATAAAAAATAAATCGTTTCAGAAAGTTCAAAGGAAATTGAACTCGCTAGGCTTTAAAGTCAGAGGATGATGGCGAGGCTTTGAATTCAAAGGATCGCGGAAGCTTCCTCGGACAAAATTAAGTGATGATTCATGTACAAAGAGTTTACTTTGGCTCGGGTACAAAGGTCCATGTGGCGCATGATCTTTTGTCATCGATGATGATAGTCATGAGTAGTTAACATAGAGGTAAGCAATGATCATGAGCTACCAAGAATTTAGCATGCTGGTCTTCCTAGAATGTTGGCGAACGCAGCATTACTCAGATATAGATATTATGATTTGCACGGGCGCATGTATAGGAGGATCGATCGAATAATTTTCGAATTCGTCATGACATGAAAAACCGAACAGAATTAATTCATGCTCAGTTGGAATAATCCTCCTTACGGTTCATTAGCCAATTATCTTTTCAAAGTCAATCATATAATCAGTGGTGAACATCTTGGAAATAATGCAAAATGTAATGGACATGACGAGGCTTTGTGCGTGTTCAAGAGTTAATAGGTTATGTGATAAGCACGGTTCTCATAGCCTACACGACACGCCTTATTTGGAGTCAAATAGTCACACAAATATGTTGTCCTGCTCTAGTACTTTCACACGATGTTTTCTAGATAGAGATGACTATTGCAGGACTTTTTGCCTTTGCACTTAAGCAATTTTACTTATCTATTTGACTAGTTATTGCATAACTGTTCTTCCAGAAGCGAAATTTCAATCGGAGAGTCCAAATGAGATTGAACTTCCTAGGCTTTAAATTCAAAGGATGACTACGGTTTGCTAGGCTTTAAATACAATGGGTTGCCAGAAAGATTTTGCTAGCATAATAGCCTTTGAGAAAAACAGTTCATCGTTAGCCATAATTTCTTCAAGTGTTCACAATAATTTATAATTATTTGTTATTTGATTTTTTATGGTTCATAATAGATTGTTATTCTCACACTAAATTAAAAATGGTCACTTAATCATTTCTCATTACTAGAACATCCTTAGACACACCCAAAAAAAAAAAAAGGAAACAAAAAGGAAGGAAGGAAGGAAGTAATGCCTCATGTATATAGAACTCACTTGGGCTCATTTACCAAACCCTATATGGTGCACTATCATGGTGTTGAGATGTACATATGAATTGTGTTAAAATAAATCACACTTTAAGGAATTGGTGCAGTAAATTAGTTAATATATCATAGTTAGCCAATCACTTGTTGACTTAAGGTTTTGAGTGAAAGAATGTCCAACTAAATATGTTGATGAGCTTAAACTTAAACACTCCTTTGATAATCCCCTCCAGTGAAGGTAACAGGTTCCCTTTGCCTACTCCCAACAAATGGTACAAGAGCTGATAGTTAATTGGTGACCCAATCTCAATGTGTATTGGTACTTG
This sequence comes from Eucalyptus decipiens, assembly GCA_014182575.1. Taxonomy (NCBI): domain Eukaryota; kingdom Viridiplantae; phylum Streptophyta; class Magnoliopsida; order Myrtales; family Myrtaceae; genus Eucalyptus; species Eucalyptus decipiens. The sequence continues at coordinate 60,155,082 of CM024613.1, read as the reverse complement.
GTGAATATCTCTCAAGGAATGGATTTAATTAAAGCGATTTTTCAATTTGACGAAAGAGACCTAGAGTGAAGGTGTTTATGAATGAGATGGAGATTATTGAGATGTACGTGCAAGTTGCATTATAGAAAATTTCACATTGAAAAATTGATATACTGTAAATTAGTTAATATATCCTAATTTTTTCACAACTCATTAGTTTTAGTTTTTGAGTAAAGTGGACTCAATTGAATATACTAACGAGCTCATATTTGGATTCCCTTTTAGTGATTTTTCCAGCTAAAGGTCTCAAGCTGCTTTTGCGCATTTGGAACAAATTGGTCATCAATTGTAATAATCATGAATAGTTGACATTGAGAGGCAAGCAAGGATTATGAGCGACCAAGAATTTAGTATGCTAGTCTTCCCGAAATGTTGGTGTTTGCAGCATCACTCAAACAAAAGTTAAGGTGTCAACAACATGGACACAATGATATGCACGAGCGAATGTAAAGGAGGATCAATTGAGCTGGAATTTGTCATGTCATGAAAAACTGAACAGAATTAATCCATGCCGTGTGCCGGAATGATCCTTGATTCACGTCAAGTTGCATAGCGATAAAGTGCTGTGATATTCAAGGTCCAACACTTATTAGGCACACGGATATTTCACAGCAGGGTCGAATTATGCTTTCTATATCATTCAATAAAAGAGTTAACTTGGTTCATTAATCGTTGGAGTTAAACCAAGAAGGTTTTGTTAGCAGATTATATTCCCTCAGTCATAGTCGGTAGTGAACATCTTGGAAAGAACACCGAAATGTAATGTTAGTCAGGGAGGCTCAGTTGATCGGCTTTCGGGACCATATTAACTGATTGTTTTCAAGGTTTTATAAAATACTATCTGACCACATTTTCCTTGCGGTTTCCTTACTTGTCTTCGATTATATGTCTCCCCACTGTTCTGGTAATTCCAATCCCGCAAAGTCCTTGAGACTTCAAAGCACATTAAAATCCATTAGCTTTTAATCTGAATTCAAATTTGATACCTCAATCGGCCATGGATTAATTTCAATCGGAGTTTAATAATTAAAACCATTGAGTTATTAGCGACCGTAGCGTATGAAAAACTTATGTAAGACTCCGACTGTTAGCCTTGGAGAAGTAAAGTAAAACCCATGAAAAAGAAAATACTCACATCAATATAAGGACATAATTAAAAAAAAAAAAATCGTCTTATTTTCTTTTTCCATTTTTAGAGGAAGAGAGCTAATCGAGTTTCATTAGGAGGCTATTGAAATTCTTATGTACTAATTTTCTTGATTCCTTTTACAATAATGAATGGGTAACGATATCTAAGATGTTAATTAATCCAATATGTAACTAGAATATATGAGAACACATCTGACAAAGTCGTTGATTTATACCCTTTCATGACAAAGTTCTTGACTCTATACATTTATCATACTATTCTTTTTAACATCATTTTTTTTGGTGAATTCCTCTACAAAACATAATACAATATAGCTAAGACAAGTAAAAACAATTTGTGGGTTGAAAATGAAATAAGACAACAAGCTAGTTGGTTATATAAAAAAGATATATGCATCAATTATCAAGTAAACACATAATTACCATGTCCAAGTTGCCTACTTCGAATAGGTTTGAACTTACATCTACTGACCCAAAAAAAAAACTTACATCGAAGCATGGAAAACTACCATAAACATTTGCGGAGTTATTTATTGCTGATAACAAGAACATGAGTATAGAAAATGTAATTAGACAATAATGTCGTTGTTAAGCGCCAAAGCCCCAAGCGTTGGATTGCGCAGCAAGGCAAGCCCAACTCAACTCTTACCTGTCCCCACTTCCATGGCGGCTAAACCTGCTTGTTATGATCTATGTTCAATCTGTCAATTCAAATCAATAAATTAAACACAAAACGATCATATATACGAGGTACCTAAACTTTATATTACTGAGTATACGTGATAAATAATTAATCGAAAATATCTAGTTGCTTATACATTAAGTACTCGTTAAAAAACGTTTTTAAGGACTACGTTGTGTCAAGGGTTGTCCTATGCAAGAAGACATTACGTTGTCTTTACCTCTCTTAAAGAGCCACATCAAGAAACCAGCTCAGCTAACCGCGCACCACGCATGCTTGTGGAGAAAAAAGGAGGCGACAACATGTGAAAGCAGATTGATTCCAAGGTACATTTCACCGATCCGCCGAACAAGCTTCGCTCGACTCGGTCATTGAACATGCCATGATTGTTGTTGTTTAATTCGTATATAGGTTCATTAATTGAACATTAGCGGATACAGATTAAGACTTGACAATAACTAATTAATGGATTAAGACTTGTCCGTTGAAAAACGAGTTCATTTATTCAACGTATGCTTAGCGGATGACCCGCTTCATTTATTCAGCGCATCTTAATTAATTATCTCATGTACAATATCCTGCTGGATTTTTCTTATAAAAAAAAGATAAGAAGTGTCCATTTACAAGTATCATTTTCAAAGAAAAGAGATATTTTAATACTATAACAGCGTTGTCATGTTCAACTTATTTCGTGACTAGATCCATGTACTTGAAAACTATATCAAGGGATGTAAGTCTTGATTAATCGATTTCTCATGTCACAAACCTTTGAAAGATCACCTACCTTCTAGAGAAAAAGCTGGAGAAAGAAGAGAGCCACAAATATTGTATAAGCTATCTTGCATCAGGTCAAACTCAAGGCTAAGAATCTTATCATCTCTTATTTTTCAATCTAGATAATTACAGAGAGAGAGAGAGAGAGAGAGAGAGAGAGAGAGAGAGAGAGAAGGTATAATAAAGGAAATATTCACATAGTAGTTCTCATTGAAATGTTTGTACAAGACACTGATATGAAGCAACCCAACACAATTCCAAACCCCGAATATAAAAATAAGGGAAAAAAGAAAGTGAGAAAACATATCAACGGAGATTTCATAACGCCCATGAACAAAAGCTAGAAGAATACACACGTAAACCAAACGAGCAACAGGTTCGCTACTCAACGCTGATCAAACTTGCATCCCGCAGCCCAGCTTTCTTTGTATTCTGTCGACGATCGTCACTGCATCGATCTCCCTGGCGATCACCTTCAGCCAATCTCCACGCTCTCCGACAAAGCCGGCAAACTGCACCCCTGTTTCAAATACAAATACATATAAAAGATATTGATGGTTAATGTGCGAAATCATTCCAATGACATTTTGTCTACAACTAACAACTAATCCTTCTTCTTTCTTTTTTTCTTCTTTTTTTTTTCATTTTTTGCAGTACAGGGCATGAAATGATCAATAAGATGATATGGAGGATCTGGAGATGAGGGTGAATGGGAGTACTAATCAGCAAACTGTATATAGCCTTTATAGATGTGCACGAGACGTGTTCTAGGAATCGTTACCATCTGCTGCGCTTGTCGCGATCTCGCGTGCCTTGGCCTTGCGTGCCTGGTCCCCTGTCGTGAGATTAATCACTACCGTCCTCTGGATATGAATGACAGAACGGCAAAAAGATATCAGCCCGCGAAAGAAGAATGGAATTTTAAAAAGAAGAGGGCGAAGAGGAGACAATTATCGATGTCGGACCCTAAAACCAAACAAAACCAGGAAATAAACCGAACACGAGAAAATTAAGACAAGTGAGCGGAATAAGAACATACCGCCATATCGCCTCTGAGACAAATCTGTGTTCTCTCGTCAAGCTGAGCCCTCTCTCTCTCTCTCTCTCTCTCTCTCTCTCTCTCTCTGTGGACACAATGTGGTTGGTTTGATGGATGATGAAGATGATGAAGTTTTCATCTGGTGTCGTGCTTTTTATAGAGATCTTTGAACATGACCGAGTCGTCACCGACTTCGAGCAATTTTCTAAATGAAAAATAGGCGTCATATGAACGCGATCAATCCATTGCGGTGAAGTCGCCATGACATCTCTTGCCAGCTTCGTCTCTCCATAAGTTTAACTCGGAATAGTTGACAATTACGGCGCTCATAATCCCCACGACACGCGTTTTTTGGAGCAGATAGTCATACGTAGAGGACAAAGATCACTAACGTAGTCATTATCTTAGCTCTTACGCAATTTCATCAGTCTATTTAGTATTTACGCAGTAATTGCATATTGGTTCTTCTAGAAATAAAAAAATCAATCGGACAGTTCAAAGGAAATTGAACTTGGTCGGCATCGAATTCAACAGATGATGACGCGGCTTTAAATTGAAAGGATCGCAGAAGCTTCCTTAGACCGAAGAGTAATGCCTCACGTACAAAGAGTTTACTTGGGCTCGTGTACGAAAGTCCATGTGGCACACTATCATTGGCATGATTAGTTAGCATAGAGATGAGCAATGATTATGAGCTACCAAAAATTTAGTACGCTAGTCTTTCTAAAATACTTGGTGAACGTAGCATTTCTCATATGTAAAAATCGAGGTGTCAAGAGTATGGATACGGTGATTCGCACGAGCGCGCGTGTATAATTGATCGAATCATTTTGGAATTCGTCAGGTGATGAAAAACCAAACAGATTATGCCCAGTTGGAATAATCCTCACGCCCCCCCCAACCCAACATAAATAAATATCAATAAAGATTCGCTATCTCCCATGAACTAAAGCTAGAAGAGAAAACAACCGACCCGACCTATTGACACTTCTAATTTTGGTCCCCAAATCTGACCAAGCAGGCCTTCGGCAGCCTAGCCTTCTTATTTTGTCAACCGCCTATCGATCTCTCGGCAATCATCTCCAACAAATCAATATAGTTTTTTTTTTTTTTGAACGAAACAAATCAATATTGTTGTTAATTGCGTCTAAGCCTCAACCATTGGATTGCGCAGCAAGGCAAGTCTTACTCGGTTCTTACCTGCCCCTCCTTCTATCGGGCTTATCCAATTAAACCCCTTTTCTATCATGATCTAAACTGTTAGTTTAATAAATTAAACACAAAACGATCATCTATACTAAGTACTTTTACTTTAAATTACTGAGCATACGGAAATAAATAACCTAAAATACCCAGTTGCTTATATACTAAGAAATGGTTAAGAAACGCTTTTAAAGACTACGGTGGTCAAGGGATGACCTCTGTGTGCCAAACTACAGAGCCACGTAACTCATGTGCCAGGAAGAAACCAGCTCATCTAACTGCGCACTACGCACGCATCAGGAGGAAAGAAGAGGCGACAACTGTGAAAGCAGATTGATTCCAAGGCAAATTTCACTGATCAGACGAACGAGCCTGGCATGACTCGGCCATTGAACATGCCACGATTGTCATTGTTTAATACACAAATAGATTCATTAATCGAATATTAGCAGATACGGATTAAGAATTGACAATAATGAATTACTAGATTGAGATTTGTCCAAGGAGGAGTCTATCTGAATTAAGTAGAGAAATAAGAAATAATTGGATCTAATGCTGCTTCATTTTTCCAACGTATCCTCTCCTAATGACACTTAAATAAATGGATCATTCGTTATGTTTTGAGCATTTGAGGAGATAAGGAGTGGAAAATAAAATTCACATTAAACCCACCCCAGTAATCATCCATTAACAATCAACCAAACACAAGTATCACACCAAACACCTAGCTGACCGCCTAATTATTAAGGAACAAAACTCGAGAGAGAAGAAAGCCACGGATATTGTATATAGTATCTAGCATCCGGTCAAACTCGACGCTCTGACTCTTTCTACTCTTATTAATTATGTAGGTTAGAGAGAGAGAGAGAGAGAGAGAGAGAGAATGATAAAGAAACATTCAGACAGTAATGTTTATACAACACAGTGAATCGAAGCAACGCAAACACATATCATCTTGGAGATTCTCTGACTCCCATGAACTAAAGCTAGAAGAGAATGTTTTAGTTATGGTCCCCAAGGCTGACCAACGAGGCATTCGGCAGCCCAGCCTTCCTTCTTATTTTGTCCACCACCGTCGCCGTATCGATCTTCTCTGCGATCAGCTCCAACAGATCTCCACGCTCTCCAATAAAGCTCGCAGATTTCAACCCTGTTTCAATGACGAATACATACACAAGAGAGGATGACAAGAAGATTAGGGTTTTCTTCAAACTATTAAAGGCGGAGGATATTGATGGTTAATGCACGAAATCAATCGGGGAAAATTTGCGTGTATGGAAAATTGGGAGATGAGGGGGTGATTGCGAGAATTAATCAGCAAAACTAGACATAGCCAGTCTAGATCTGTATGAAATGGGTTCTAGGGATTGTTACCATTCGCTTCGGCTACTGCGATCGTGCGTGCCTTGCTCTTGAGTTTCTTGTCCTCCGTCGTGAGATTGATCACTGCCTTCTTCTGGATATGATTGACAAAGCGGCTAGAGATCTTAGAAGAATAATACGAAAAGGAGACAACTATCGATGTAGAAAGCATAAACCAAGCAAAACGAGGAACAAAACCCTAACGCTAGAAAATCAAGATGAGTGAAAGGAGTAATTTGCAGACCTCCATAGTGCCTCTGACGCCGATCTGATCTCTCTCTGGTCAAGCTAAGCTTCTCGTCTCAAGAAACCGAAGTGCTATATGAGGAAGAAGACGGAGCTCGATGGGCGGTCCGTATTTATAGCAAAGCGACCACCGACTCTAGGCAATTTATTGATCAAAAATATAATTCTTATTAGAAGCTTCGTATCGGTTGTCCGGAGTCAAATCCGTGGCTGGACCGTGTTATATTTTTGAAGATTTTCTTATTTCTTCTTCGAAAATTTAATTGGGGTGCTCTTTTTAAAAATAAGACTATGAGAAATCTCAATCCAAGATTCTTGTCTGCAAGCATACTTATTCAGGAAGTAAAATCCCATGCCATGTGACATCCGAATTGTCAAGTCATATGTTTCGTTTCGAATCCACCATATCCCTTTAAATTTGTATTGCCAATGCCATTGCATCCATATTTCTAATTTTGAATTTGTTATATCATATTGTATTCGAATTGCCATATAATGCCATTTTTAATGTCCAATAATTATTCCAAATTTGTCGTGTTATGTCCCATCTGACTTTTCTTGTCATGCAATTTTCATATTTCATTGAAATTTCAACTTTGCCATGTCATAAATACGTTCATGTTTGACGAGACATTTCAATTTCCATATTATTTGAATTGAGATTTGGTTTTGTATGTCATTCATTATTATTTTTATTATTGTTGGTTTTGGCAAGTCAACGAAAATCTTTGATATCCAATCGAAGCCGCGTCATGTGCACGCTTCTCATAGTCCCACACGACACGTCCTCAAATAGTCGTAAATAACAGTAGGTGTACTCTGTTTTACTTTCACACGATATTTTTCTAGATAGAGGAGTTTTGCCTTAGCACTTAAGGGATTTCATAAATTTATTTGACTAGTTGTTGCATAACGTTTTTTTCTAGACACGAAATTTCAATCGGAGAGCCCAGAGGAAATTGAATTTACTAAGCTTTGAATTCAAAGGATAACTCCTTTTCCTACTAAGGATCGCAGAACGTCCTTACACCACAACCATCACCCCCCCCACCCCCCGCGGCCCAGCCCCCCAAAAAAAAAAAAAAAGAGTCACGCCTTATGTATATAGAGTTCACTTGGGCTCATGTACCAAAGTCCATGTGGTGCACTATTATTGTGTTGAGATGTATGTGTAAATTGTGTTAAAATAAGCTCAACATTGAAAAATTAGTGTAGCTTGAATAAATTAATATATCCTAATTAACCCACAATTAATTGACTTAAGCTTTTGAATGAATATCAGTCTAAATTCCTATATGCACGGGCTCAAACTTGAGCTTTTTTTTTTGGCGATCTCCATGGGCAAAGGTAGCAGGTTTCCGCTGCCCACTTCCAACAAATGGTCTAAGAGCTTATGATTTATTGGCAACTCACTCCCAATGTATATTGGTATTTGGTAAATATCTTAAGGGAGCAAGTTGACCAACGCCTTTTCTATCTAGCAAAGGAGCCGAAGTGTATCAGCATCAGGTGAATATCTCAAGGAAAGGATTTAACCAATGAGGTTTTTTGATCTAGCGGAAGAGACCTAGAGTGAAGGTGCTCCCAATGGTAGCAGCACTTGAATTAACAGAACCAAACCTTACATCGAGCTTACACATGAGAGGAAAATTGTTATAATGCACATGTGAGTTATGTTTTTAAAAAAAATCGAAAGATTGGTATGGTATAGATTAGTTAAGATATTCTAGTTGGCTCATGCTAATTAGCTTAAGTTTTTTTAGTGAAGTGGAATCAACTATATATGTTAATGAGCTTAGGTTAGGATTCCCTCTTGGTTATTTCGGCAGCTAAAGGTATCAGGCTATTGTTTTACGCTTCAAACGAATTGGTCGTTAATGATGATAGTTATGAACGGTAAAAAAAAAAGGTAAGCAAATGATTAGAAGTCACCAAGAATTTAGTATCTCGGTTGTCCTGAAATGTTGGTGCTTATAGCACTACTCAGACAAAAATTAAGGTGTCAATAATATGGACACAATGATTTGCACGAGCGTATGTATATGAGGATCAATGGAGCTGAAATTCATCATGTCATGAAAATTGAACAGAACTAATCCATGCCGCACCGGAATAATCTTCCGAATGATTCACGTCAAGTTGCATAGCAACTAAGTTCTTGACTCTTAATCATTAAAATCATTAAGTTACTGGCGACCATAGCTTAACAAAAAGTCACGTAAGACTCGGATCATCAGCCTCAGAGAAGTAAAGCAAAACCCATGAAAAAGGAAACACTCACATCAAGAAAAGGACATAATTCAAATTATCGTTTTCTTTTCTTTTTTCCCTTTTTGGAGGTAGAGAGCTAATCAAGTTTCATTAGGAGGCTATTGAAAATGTAGTAATTTTCTTGATTCTTTTTGCATTAATGAATGGATAACAATATCTAAGATGTTAAGTTATCCAATATGTAACTCGAACACCTGAGAACGTAGCCAACAAAGTTGTTGATTTATACCCTCTCATGACAAAGTTCTTGACTCTTTTTATACATTTATTGGACTATTTTCAATTATTGGCGTCTGGTCAACAACATATGCGTTAAACAATTCCCCTCAAATTTCATGTTAAGGAGCAAACATAATTTGGCCACACAACCATGAACGACCAAACATTGTGGATTCATTAGAAAACATGAGAAATAAGAAAGGGAAAATATAGTGCATATAGAGGTGAACATGTCTGAGGGGAGTCTTGCGGATGCACTGCATCTTATTAAGGCAAACTACAACATCCATCAATACAGCATGCTTTTCCACATACGAGAAGTGGGGTCCTTTTGAACCAGCAACACCTGCAACCTACAAATGTACACATCCAGATGATCACTTAAATGAATTTTAGAAAGGAAAAAAAAATTCACAATTGGTAAAAAAGAGGACGATATGTGGTGTCCATATTTTATTATTTGCAGTTTGGACAAACCCCTTGTTCCAAAAGATTTAATCTCACGAAAATGCCTATTGAGCTTGTATTCTATGGAGAGGGAAAAGCCACATAAGCAATGATTTCAAGAGTTAATACTCCATGGATTAATCCAATTGGATCTTTTCTCGATAGCTTAACTATTTTCATTTTTCCTACACAGAGAAAAAAATGAAGATAGGAAAAGAGGACATTTTTTTCTCTGAATTACTCTACAAAACATAATATAGTATAGTCAAGTAAAAACAATTTGTGGGTTGAAGCTAGCTTTTATTCTTATATATATGTTTAATCAATTAGATGCATAATTACCAGCTTGAGGAAAAACGGTCTGCTCCACTTTTTGAAATGAAGCAGCAGCAGAAGACGGAGTTGCCCAAAGGAGAGCGGCCATCACTATCAATGCAAGCCATGAACATCCAATCACCAAGCTCTTCTTCTTCATCTCTCCCTCCCTCTCTCTCTCTCTCTCCCTCTCTCTCTATCTGCGCTTCTACAATTAGATCTGAACTGTCAATCTTCCCAGTCTCCGCAATCTACCTTATTTATAGGGGAAGAGCTAGAACTATTCTCTTTTAGCATAGGATTCCGTCGGTTCATCGTTTATGTCTCCTTCTGGCAAGTGGACTAGACACTCATTCTCTCTCTTTCAGTACGAATTTGGACTCTAGCTTTACTTTAAAGAGTTAAAGACAGACGCACAATTCAATGGAGTCGCCATTGTTGACATATGCCTACAAAGTACAGATCAGATCTTATCTCTGGAGAGATATAAAGTACAACCTCTTCTTTCTGTTCCATGTGGATGAAGAATAAGACACCTACTCCCATTGTCTAAATGGAGCCGATAAAAAACGTGCTCGCATTATAAAGAAAAATCCACCCACAGAAATCCGTTTTAATGAAAGAAACAAAAGTATATTGGTCTTCACATGAAAAAGTATACTCAAACAAATGTCATTCGGAAACACATCCAAGATAAAGAAATTTTTTAAAATATCAAATATTACCTATTTATAAACCATTTTGTTGTGAAAAGGTGAGCGATCGAACAAAATATAGAAAAAAAAAAAATCGAACACTAGATTTACGTAGTTCCACCTACATCTATGGGAAGAGCGGCAGCAAATTTCACTATAGAGATTACACATTCAAGTCATTCAAATACTCTCTCGATATTTTCTAAATCTCAATTTAATCCCAAACCTAATTCACGGTACAAAATTACCATGTGTTCAAGCTCAAAACAAAAATGCTCTACAGCTTCGCGTTCTTAATCAAAGCTTCACACGGGCGGCTTATGAATCCTCGCGGCTCCATCGGGTTTCTTCCTTCTCTCGTACGGATGCAGCAATCGCCGAAGAAGCAAGGAACTAATCTGTCCACATTTATATGCCCCACCAATTTCAATCTTCACGGGGAGAGGGACTTCACGCCGAAAGAGAATTCTTCTACGTGCATGTGCTGGGCCCCACAATTTGATTTCCTTCTATTCGTATTCTGCCGGCTTCGCAGATGAGGAAATTCGCATCTTCATTATGACTTGGGCCCACGGCCTGATTCTCTCTTCGGTGACGTCTCACGCAGGTAAGTTGAAGAACCCCTCTTATTTTCTTTATTGATAAATTCGGTTTCCAAATTTAAATTCGAGTCATATTTAACACCTTTTTAGTGTGAATATGGTATAACCTTTTTCTCATATTCTCTAATTTTGACCTACTTGACATGTAATAAATCAATAAAAAAAAAATCGTTGGAATAAATCGAAATTCGACTAATTCTAATGGGCATTTAACATAACATAGTATATTATTATCCTGTAATTTATTCTTCTGCACAATGCTTATCATCTTATCAAATGTATGTATTTCGAATACTTTATTCAATTTAATATTTTATCAATTTTTTTTACAAATTAGGTCCATGCTTAGCCAAGTCGTCACTTGTCCTATTGTATGAGGGAAGAGGAGTGGTGTCTTTTTAATGGGAGGAGCTTTAGAAAACTCTCTCTTTCTCCGTCTATCTACAAATTTTACATTGTTTTAACATTTTCATAATCAATTATCAAGTAAAAGTTTGGTTGAGAGAATGTGCAATTTCGGTTGTACATGAACCGATCACAATGCAAACCATATGCTTGATGTATTATTTCCATGTAGAAAAATGCCAGATATACACAGCAATTGATTTTGATGGTCCCCTCAGGAATTCCCTAATCCTAGGGAAAATCTCAAATCCTCATACATATTTTGACAAGAAATCTCTCGTCGATATAAAAGAAAGAATAGAATTATGCATATCGTGATAATAAATGTCTGAAAGTAGATATCTATCTGTGCAGACTCCATTGACAATTACTACGAGGTTATGAAAAAGTTCAACAATGTCGTGATACTTGTTATGACAATCAGATGTCACATTTGACTCATATATGACAAATAATGATCTATAAAATAAAATAAAAAATTCATCTTCTAATAAAGAAATAAGTTGCATGACACCCTTTACGAATAAATGAGTATAATAAAGGTACCCATCATTAGAAATAAGCATAATGAAATTTGTGATACGTGATGTTGACACCTAAATGTTAACGACTTAGTCATTGATTTTTTACATAAAAATCCCTAAAAAAAAAAAAAATGCATCGAACAAATAAAATGGAAAAATGGAAAAAAAATGGGAAATTGATTTGATTAATTATGTATGGAAGTTTGAAATTTTGATGAATAGTCGGATTTTGTTAAATGTAGAAGTAATTTAAAAATTAAGTGATTAAAAGGTAAGATTTTTACAAAATGAAAGAAATTTGAGCAAAATCGAATCGATTGTGAAATCACGCTCCGATTTACAGCTTTGATTTAATGTGACGAAAGATGGAAACTCGGAAAATATCATACAAAACGGTCGTCCGGAATCATTGCAAAAGAGAGCTTCTGTCACGCCCCGAACCTCGAGCGCGCCAACATCCCACCATGGTCATGCAAATGCGACATTCCCAGGTAGTGTCGCCGACCCCAATCATTTATTATTGCGCAAGCGGAACGTATTATAAAACCCCTGACAATGAAATACGGGATAGAAAAGCAGGAAGCAAAACCACAACATATCACTTTCATAATTCAACAGAATTACAGACAAAAGCCTACAGCCAAAAGTCTACAAAAGACCAGCTCTTAAAAAGGAACTGTCATACGACTTACAAGTCGAACACATTCTCAAATCCTTATGACTTCACCTCTGCAACTCCTCAAAGCCAACCAAAGCTATATGGTCGCTCCGTCCACCAGGGACCTGAAATTTTAATCCCACAACCGGGATGAGACGATGTCTCAGCAAGTTCAACCCCCTAAACCCCTATTAGAAAGAAAATACACCCCGGGTGGCCTAGCCACATCACACAGAAGACTTACCTCGCCTTAGTTCCTTCTTGCAGGTTAGCACAAATCAAATCACTCAATCACAAATAGTAAGAGGAACTTAAACAACCGGAACGCATTCTCTTTCATATAACCAACAACCACGGGGGTCCTGATTATAAGACTAAATCGTTATGACACATCCCATTCCATGCCACACAATTCCGTCCCATAATCCGACACATCAAATTCACTCAACATGCATTCCAATTATTATTCACTGCCACACAAGGGCATAGCCTACTCGCAGTTCGGCTATCTACTGGCATGTAGCCAGGTATCGCCTCCCCAACTTGGAGCGTGGCTTCGTCGGTACGTCGACGGCGTTCCCGAAGGAGCATGGGCCCAGAATCAACTACGACCCGCATCCACCGCGTGGGCATCCCATACAGGGGCAAGTCCGGCTCAACAGCCCAGGACAATTCCTCTTAATTATCACACAGCCAAAGCATACTCGGCCCTAGGACACTTTGTCTTTCACTCAATGCTTCCACTTAAAATAGTGATCCCGGCAATTTTATTCATATTAAAAATATTCCAGAAATTACTCACGTGTGTGGGGACACGCTAATTTCGAATCAAAAAGCCAATATCTCACTTTTTCAAACCCCACTATTTAATATAATCATTAAAATCCAATTTTTGCATCAAAACCCATCACTTGGGTTTTTATGAATAAAATCCTTATTTACCACAATCAACACTCAATTTGCCACATACATTCATCAAATTCAAATTCTAAAGGCACAAAGATGATCGCAAGAAATTATGAGAATTTAGGGTCCCAAAATAATTTTTCGAATTTATTAAATAATAAAATTTATTCCGAAAATTAATATAATAATAATATCCATATTTTTCACGATCCACGCTCAATTTATGATATCCAATCATCAATTTCAAAATCCGACTACACGACAGCGATCGGCACGAAATTCGAGCAACCAGGTCAAAAATAAATTTTTCGTTTTTTTTAATAATAATATTTTTAATAATTTCGGAATATGATTTATTATTAAATAATCCAACAATTTCGAAACATTTATTTAAATCATAAATAAATTCCTTTAAGTCACATCAAGGTTTATTTTAAAAATAAACCTACTTAACCCTTAAACTAAACATCTTTAACTTTAATTAAACAACTTAATCTAATCCATATTTAAATAAACTAATCTACCAACATAATCTTACTTAATTTAGACTAAGCACACTTAGGGCATCATTAACCCTCTAATCAAGATTTAGTGAGTTAAACTCACCGGATTAGCGAGCTGAGCGAACCAAAACGACGGGGACGACGCGGGGATCGACTTTCCTCAAAGCGGGCCGAGCATCCGGGCTCGGGAAGGCGGTCAAAACGGGCCAAACACCCGCTACCATACCCATTTTTTTCCGCTTCTGATTTGGGGCCGAGAAGGGCTGCACGGCGGCGAATTGGGCAGAGGGACGGCGGAGGAGGACCGGCGGGGCTTGGACGGGCCGGGCGGCGGCCAGGCGAGGCCTCACGGTGGCCGGAGGGAGCTCCGGTAGCTCCTGCGCTCTGAAATTTCTGGGCGTCGAACGGAAAGGAGCAGGAGAGAGAGTCGGCGGAAGAGAGGAAGGGGAAAGGAGAGGGGTCGGCCAACGGCGGTCCGGCGCGATGGCGGCAACGGCGACGCACGGAGGCTACAACGGCTTCGGCGGATCTCCTGCAGCTGTTGAGGTCTTGTTCCGATTGCTGGGTTCGAAGATGCAAGGAGAAGATGGAGATGCGAGCGGTTAGGGCGAGCGGCGGACGGCGGCACAAACGACGGCGACGAGCGGCGGAGGGGGCGTGCGACGACGGCTGCTGCTTCCTCTGGTCTTCGGTCTCCACGGAACCGAGCAGCCGAAGAAGGAAGATGAAGAAGATGGAGGAATCGCTCGGAAGAGAGAGGAAGAAGAGAGGGAGGAGAGAGAAGAAGGAGAGAGAGAGAGAGATGGGACCATTTTTCTTTTCTTTTTTCTTTTTCTTTAATCCCACAAAATGGCCCACCATGACCTAGGATGACATCATACTCCACTATCTCCCACAACCTCTTCCAATGGGTTCACTTGCAATTTCCGCCGGGGTCTAATTCTTTGTACAACTTCTTCAATTTCACTCGATTCTCTTCCAATTGAATTAAATTGAAGCCCATAAAATTAATCCAATGTCACCACATTTCAATTCGCATCTTCACTTGCTCGTATAACCAACTTAAGTCCCAAAAGCACGACCAAAGACAAGCCTACTATTTCTCGAGCCAAATTAGCCATTCTCTGATTTAATTGCTGAAAGACCCTGATTGCATGAAAAATCTTCCAAAGATAAGTCAATGATCCTAAAATGATTTGTGACACCCCCAGACTTCCAATTTCTAAATTCGATCTCAATTCCACGGTTAATTTCACTTTGGCACAATACTAGCGCGGCCCAACCTACCGGGTAGCCTTTAGAAATTTTCACGCATTTGACCTATGGTTGATTATCTCAAGCCACAATGTACATCTTTGAAACATTGGCGACTTTCGATTGTCGGGGTAATCTCAAGGTTTCAAATACGAACACGGGTACCCAATCGATAGAAAAGTCGGCCCGGTGCCGATCGACAAGAATTGTGCGATCTCGGTGGAATCACCCACACCCGATCACATGCCTCGTCGAGTCGACCTATCTCCGATCTCTAATCGATTTTAATCGTGCTTTGTAATGACCTTTGCAGATTAGCTCGGTCGAAAGGTCGCTTCCTGGTCAAATTCTCGAGTCCGATGCATTAGAAACTCTTAACAGCTTCACCCGATAGATTAGTTTTCATATGAGTGGCCGACTCAAGGAAAAGAACTATATGCGTGCCAACGAAATGCCCATCTCAATTTATTGAAAATAGGATTGGAAAACCGGGATGTCACAGCTTCAATTTTTGTAACGAAGGGGGGGATTTTCTCGAGAAAAAGAGAGAGCAAAAATTCAAAGAGAAATTTTCGTGAGAAAATTCGAGCAAAAGAGAGAGAAAAGGAAGAAAAGTCAAAAAAGGGTGAAAAGTGAGTGACGTGAGAGAGAGAAAAGGTCCAAGAAAAAAGAAGCCCCCACGCGACTGTTCATCTTCGTCGTGGGGGGCGGGGGTGTCCTTCCCAGCGCCGCCTGCCCGCACCGTCGCTCTCTCGCTCCCGCCGCCACGACTCGGCCGCACCCGCGACACCGGACCGCCGCTCCGAACCTCCACCCACGAGCCGCGTCGAGCCGCGCCCTCGCTCCGTCGCGCTCCGCCGCAACCTCTCTCGGGCCTCCGTCCGCGAGCACCCACGCCAGCCCCGTCGCCGCATTCGCAGCCCAACGCCCGCCGCGTCTCCTTCACGAGCCGCCCCTACAACTTGCCGGATCTCCGACCGATCGCGCCCATCTCTCCACCACGACGCCTTGCTCCACCCAGATCCGGCCATCGCGACGTCCGATCGGTGACCCGACGATCCGGTGATGCTCTCCGCCCCGCTCGTGACCGACGCCAAGAGATCCGGCCCCCCTCCGCTCGCGACGCCGCCCGCCGATCTCGTCGTACCGCCCGCGACGCCGCGCCGCTGTCCCCGCCGTGACCCGATGCCACCGGAGCCCGCACCACCGCTGTTTGCCTCCGCCGGCGCCCGATAGCGCAGCCTCGCGCCCACGCCGCCGCTGCCTCACCCGCGTCTACACCGAGCGCCCGACGTCCGCGACCCCCCCGCTCCCGACGCCGCAGCTTCCCCGCGACGCCCCTCACCGTTGCCACCCGTTCGCGGAGTCCCTCACCGGTAGCTACCCTTGCTCTAGCCGGACATGTTGCTTGCCGTTGATCCCCTCGCCGGAGTCTCTTGGGTGAATCCCCTCACCGGAGAAAGCATCATCTTTGCTTGGAAAAAAAAACAAAAAACAAAAAGAAAAAAATCAATTTAGGTAGTTTTTTTTTCTCTTATTTATTTATCTTATTTTATTTTCATTATTTTTGTTATTTTACTTTATTTTTTCTTTTTAGTATAATTAGTCCTTGATATATATTTAGATTAAGCATTTTATTTATCATGGATTGTCAAAATTTAAATAATAATAAAAATAAAAAACAAAAAATAAATTTAGGAAGTTAGATTGTCGTTTCATTAATTTAAATTGCATGTTTAATTATTTAATAATTTTAATTTCGAATTTAAAAAGAAAAAAGAAGAAAAAACTTAGAATTAGGGCATTTTCTGTACGTCATTGCATATTGGAGTAAAATTGCATATAGTTTAATTCTAGATAATAATTTTAGTTTATTATAAGTTTAGATAACTTCTTAGATAGATTGCATTTTAGTTAGGGATTTCTAAGTTAGGGTAACATCCTAGTTTGGATTAGGATTTGACTTAACTTCATTCCTAATACAAATTAGATGATATTTTAATTTAGGTAGATAATTTTCACATTTTTCTAATTTCGAAATTCATGAAAAATACAAAAAATGTTTTAGGATAAATTAGTTTCCACCTTTAGGATAAATTGCATTTTTTTACGAAAATAAAAAAATGTCATATGCATGCCATATAGAATTAGATTCATAAAATGCATGTTATTTAGTGACCATGGTTAGGTCCATTTAGCTAGAAATTACTTGTCACTAGGTCAGATTGCATTGCATTGCATAACCCTCATTAAATAAGTGAAGACAAACAAAAAGAAATTGCGTATTAATTAGATATCATATCTAGGTTAATTATGTGAATTTTAATCTAACCACGCAAATACTTTCGTTGCTAAGAGGTAAGTTCCATAATTTATTCATTGTTCTATTGGGTGTTAAATTGGTGGTTTGCACACCCGTATGATCACCTCACATGTTAGGAAATAGATTTAAAGTCAATCAAAACTGCTTGCAAAATCATTTTTGAAAATAAAAAGAAATGGTACCGAAATGGCATTAAAGAAATCTAGTGTAACTGAGTTCCCGTATCCAAAGTCTCTGATTCATAGGAGTAAAGTGTGTCTAATCGACTTACTGTAAACCGATTAGTGGCGACTCCTAGATAATAATCATTTGCATGGTAAAAATTTAAACCTTAAGTCGCGAATTGGTATAGGTTTGGGAAAGCCCGAGCTAAGCTTAAGACTTAGTAGTCTATTAGCATAATTTTAAGTGGTGCACCCGAAAATTAGGTCGCGACACGCGATAACTCTTATGATGGAATAAGCTAATGTGGATACCATTATGACAAAATAATTAAAAGCTTTGGAAAGTTATAAATTAGTTAGAGATTACTAGTTTTATATAAGTTTATATTCACCTTAACCTTTCAAAGTTACAAAGCACGTGACTAACTTCCTAAATGAGGACAGAACCAAACCTGTTGTTGTAATAGAGAAAGATGCTAACTAGCGCGAAAGGAATTACTTTATTTGAGATATTGGAAATCAGGTTTTGACATTAATGTGCCAATTACCATGTCAAAAAGTTACTTTGAATAGGCTTGAACTTATGTCTAAGCATCGAAAATTACTGTAAATATATACTGATAATAGCAAAATCACAAGTAAAAGAAGAAAGAAAAAAAAATGCAAGAATACTATTATTGTTAATTGTGGCCAAGCCCGCCATCTTCTATAAAACTCAAAAATGGTCTTCTTTAATTCGTTGGATTGCGTAGCAAGGCAACCCACTTCTTGCCTGCCCCTCCTTTCATGCTTATCCAGCTAGACCCAGTTATACGTTCAATTTTTCAATTGAAAATCAATAAATCAAACCCAAACCGATCATACAAACTTAGTACTTAAACTCTATATTACAGAATTCCTGAATAAATGAATACTGTTAAATATCCAGTTGCTTACATACTAAGTTTTCGTCAAGAAAACGCTTTTAAAGGCTAGGTTGGGTCAAGCATTGGGAGAAAATAAGAGGGGACAGTATGTGAAAGCAAGTTAATTATGAGGCAAGCCACACCAACCGAACGAAGGAATCGCACGACTCAGTCATCGAACATGCATTATTATTTATTTTTTGGTCATAAAGAGCTGGATTGATCGGACATTAAGGGGTGCAGATTAAGAATTGACGACAGTGACTTACTTAATTTAGATTTGTCCATGGAAAAACGAGTTCATTTATTCAAGCACGATTAAAAGATGTCTTACTCCCTCTTGATATAGAAGATACAAAATTCCCAAGGGGAAATTGTCCAAAAAGTTCTAAACCTATTACATTTCTGCCAATGATGTCCTAAACCTTATAATTTTGTTAAATGTCTCAAACATATTCATGTTTTGTTAATTGAGACTATCCGATCAATTTTGACCGGAAATTATTGATGTGGACGCTAGCTTTCTACGTGACACGATTGGTGTTGACATAGACATTTTTAAAAAGATAAATGATTTTGCAAGAGTTTTTAATTTATTATAAGAATAACAGTCTATTTGGACAACAAAAAATAAAAAATCAAATAATTATAAATTGTTGTGGAGTCCACTCATTCAAGAATTTGTAACTCATAACATGCTGTTATTCTCATAGTAGTCCAAAAACTATTATACTAACAAAACCCTTTTAAAAATATTATAATATATTTCGAATTTTTTATTATTTTATCTTTTCTTTTCCTCCTTTTCTTTTTTCTTTCCTTTTTCCTTTCATTGTCCCGGCCCTCATGGGTGGACAAGAGGGGTCGCCTTGCCCAGCCCTTGCTAAAGGCCAGCGAGGCAGCCCCTCACCAAATCTTGCGAGGGGCGAAGGCGTCCTGGCCCTCATGGGTTGAGAGAGAGAGAGAGAGAGAGAGAGAGAGAGGCACATGGTTATTCAATGCACATGGTTATTCTTTCTTTTTCTTTTTTTGTCAATTCTACTATATTCCTACTCTACACTCAATCTCAGACTTTTGCCATGCCTCTTGCGGGGTCTGGGAGTCGAAACCCACTCCTGAAACTTACGCGTCCCCACCCCATCCCCCCCGACAAGGTGGGGATTTGAACCCCTCACCTCCCCCTTTCATGTTGGAAGGGTGGCCACTGAGGCGAATCCCAGTGGTTAATGCACATGGTTATTCAATGCATCGAAAATTATAGATGGATTGCGTTCAAGCATCGAAAATTACCGTAGATATGGTGGAATTACTTACTGATAATAGCAAAATCACAAGTAAAAGAAGAAAGAAAAAAAAAATACAAGAATACTATTATTGTTAATTGTGGCCAAGCCCCCCATCTTCTATAAAACTCAAAAATGGTCTTCTTTAATTCGTTGGATTGCGTAGCAAGGCACACACCTAACCACTTCTTGCCTGCCCCTCCTTTCATGCTTATCCAGCTAGACCCAGTTATATGTTCAATTTTTCAATTGAAAATCAATAAACCAAACCCAAACCGATCATACAAACTCAGTACTTAAACTCAATATTACAGAATTCCTGAATAAATGAAAACTGTGTAATATCCAGTTGCTTAAATACTAAGTTTTCGTCATGAAAACGTTTTTAAAGGCTGTTGACACCTAATTTTGGAAAAAATAAAATTGCATTTTGAACAAATAAAAGGAAGAAAAAATAAAAATGGGGAAGATTGATTTGATTGATTATGCATGGAAGTTTGAAATTCTGATGAATATTCAAATTTTGACAAATGTAGAAACAATTGAAAAATCTGCGATCAAAGGGCAAGAATTTTGCAAAATGGAAGAAATACGAGCGGATCGAGCTGATTGCGAAATCATGCTCGATTTACAGCTTTGATTTAATGCGACGGAAGATGGAAACTCGAAAAATGCCATATAAAACGGCCGTTCGGAATTAGTATAAAAGGGAGTTTCATTTTTCGTGTGAAGGAGGCTTCTCTGAAAAAAAAATTGAAAAAGGAGAAGGAGAAGAAAATTTCTTCTGCAGAAAGTGCAAAAGGAAAAACTGCAAAAAAAAAAAAAAGGAGAAAAGAAAAAGTCGAACGTGAGAGAAAGAAGGGGAGAGAAAGAGAAAAAGTAAAAAAAGTAAAGGTCGATTTGACCTTTACTGTTCATCTTCTTCCCCAAATCCACTCCTTACCCGCGCGCTGCAACTCACTAAGACCCGACGCCGGAGCTCGACGAAGCCCGCCGCTCCCCGACGATCGCCGAGCGCCACCCACCGCTGCAACACCCGCTCCGCCGCTCCCCCTAAGCTCCGCCGCGCCTCGCGTACACCGTCGCTGCCCCGCCCGACGCCAAGCGTCGCCCGGCCGCGCATTCGCTGGAGCCCGACGCCGCCGCGTCTCGCAACCCGACCGACCGCGAGCACGGCCCGGCCTAACGCCCGCAACTCCGGATCCACCGCCCGACGCCGCCGGAGTCGCACCGTCGCTGCTCGCCTCGGCCCCAACGCACCCCAGCCGGGAGCCGCGCCACCGTGACACCGGGCCACCTCCACGACCCGAGCGCCCCAACTCCACCTCGGCCCGTGCCGATCCGCTGACGCCGCTGGTTGCCGCGCCAAGCACCTGCAACGCGTCGGCACCATCCCCGCCGCACCTCCACGACCCGAGCGCCCCAACTCCACCTCGCCCGTGCCGATCCGCTCGACGCCGCCGGTTGCCGCGCCAAGCACCCGCAACGTCGGCACCATCCCCGCTTTGCACCACCACAGCCCGACGCCTCCGCCTTGCCTCGCGCGACCCGCAACCCCTCGCCGCCGACGCCAGCCTCCCGTGCCTCGCCGGACCTCCGTCACCATCCTTGGCGGACCCCACGGCCGCCAAGCCCAATAAAAAACAAGAGAAAACACATTAGGTAGTTTTCTTTAGTTTATTTTATTTAATTTATTTTACTTTTATCTTGTTTTTTTAGTATAATTAGTCTTTAATATATGATTGAAAATCCAACATATTACCGGATTCGCAACCGCGCCAGATTTTTTTATTTCATCTATAAGGCCTTAGATGAAATAATTAATTAAGTGGGAATAAAATTGATATTTTGATCTTTAAGGCTTAAGATCAATTTATCGATTTTATCAAAAATATTATCCTTGGATCTGAATGATGTCCTTGGTTTAGCTCGTCTTGATCGCTTTGCTTATCTTGAAATGTGTTTCGGTTATAATATTGCATGTTTTAGGGTTTAAATATTTTGAATAGGAATCTTATTTCGAATTCTAAAATAAAATAAAAAAATCAAATCAATCAGTTTAGGTTGCTAGATTTTTAATTTGGATTGCATGTTTAATTACTTGGCAATTATTAATTTCGAAATTAAACAAAGACAAAAAAAATCATCATATACATGTCATGTAGTGTTAAAGCATATTTTGCACGTCATTGCATATTAGGACTAAATTGCACTTAGTTCAATTCTAGATAATATTTTTTAATTTGTCATAATTTTAGGTATTTTTTTTAGATATATTGCATTTTAGGATTATTTAGGTTAAGATAATGTTTTAGTTTAAATTAGGATTTGGCTCAACCTAATTCCTAATATAAATTAAATAGGATCTTAATCCAATTAGGTAATTTTCACATTTCACCTGAAAATAAAAAATGGCATAGGTTAAATTAGATTTATTATTTATGATAAAATGCATTCTTTTAGGAAAAAGAAAAAAATGTCATATGCACATCATTAGGGCTAGATTCACCGGGATGCATGTCATTTAGTATTTTTGCTAGGCTTATTTAATTAGAAATTGCATGACATTAGAACTAGATCATTCAGTTAATATTGCATTGCATATTGCATGATTTTCATTAAAAAAGTGAAAACAAATAAAAAAAAAGGAAATTGCGTGTTAATTAGAAACCATATCTAGGGTTGTTGATGTGATTTTTAACTTAACATTGCAGGTGCTTTTGTTGCTTTGAGGTAAGTTTTTGCAATTTATTTATTATTTATCTGGGTGTTAAATTTGTGGATTGCGCACCCGCATGATCACCTCACATGTTAGGAAAATAGATTTAAAACCAATTTAAACTGCCTTCAAAAACATTTTTGAAAATAAAAGAATGGTACCGAAAGGGCATTAGAGAAATCTAGTGTAACCAAGTCCCCGTACCCATAGTCTCTGGTTCGTTGGAGTAAAGTGAAACTCCCGTTACTTTACTTGGGTTTCTAATCGACCCACCAAAAATAGATTAGTGGCGACTCTTAGATGAAATCCATTTGCATGTTAAGAAATTTGAACTTACGTCGCGAATTGGTATGGGCTTGAGAGAGCCCGAGTTAAGTTTAGGCTTAACAATCCATTAGCCAGTGGTTTAAACCCGAAAAATTGGTCGCGACAGCTTGGCGACTCCGCTGGGGACTTGTGTTAAAACATATAGTGGACTTAGGCCAATTTTCTTCTTTTTGAAAAATGATTTTTGTTTGGCAGCAAGGATCCCAGGTATGTCCCTAACATTTAAGGTGTTAAATGTTTTTGCAGATTGGGAGGTATAAGGGGAAGTGTTTGCTGATCTTTGTTTCGCAGGAAGGTGTAGGAATGTATGGTTTATTTTTCATATACGAAGTGTTGCCTGATTTTAATTGTTGTGCATGCCTTGCATTTAACACTACACTATTGCACACACAACCTGTGGCCGGACCTGGGCCGCGCTAGGGTACATAGGATGGTATTGAGTTGGATACGACTTCGACCGCGAGGCCGCGTAGTAGAGGTTGCCCAACTCAATCCCGAAAGTTTTTCTTGGTGTCAAGAGTGTTTACCTTTGCCCGCGAGGCTGCGTCGCATTGGGGTATCATTCTTGACTGAGCCGGAGTTAGGAGGACTTGGCTTAGTATGCGAGGCTGCAACTAAGTCATCCCACCCTTTTAACTCTACTTTGCTAAGCCGTCTAGATAGAAATCGAGCCTCCACACTTCATGCGCTTGTCTATGTGGTTGCTTTAATTGTATGGTAAAGTAAGCTCTCTATCCTTTACTCTTGCAATTTACTTATTTACATCTTTGGTCGGTCCATGACATTAGGTTGGTCGAGTTCTGGTCTATAAACAATGGGAAGATCCGACATTCGATTCGTGCCGCACCAAAGGTTGAACTCAAGTCATGGTGGGATCGTCTAGGCCACGAGGGCCAAAGCTATGTAGAAAGCAGACTTGGTCGCCTTGTTCCCCTCCTTGACGTTGATGTCCGTGAGTGGCGTCATGCAAGCACTTGCTCATTTCTCGGAGTCCCCAAACATCAACGTTTATATTTGGTAAGCATGAGCCGACTCCGACTCTCGAAGAATACAGCATTGCCATAGGAAAACCCTTGGAATTGGAATTAATAAATCCACCCGTCGGATTAGAACCGGAATCAATTTTGTCAGATTTTCTTAAGATGGATAAGAATTTGATAAAAAGAGTGTTGAAAGATAATTGTCTTGCATGTCCTTTTTCTTTCCTAGATCAGAGTTTTACTAATGCTAATACTCTTTTGAAAAGTAGGATCTTCCTCCTAGCTTTTTTCGGATTTGTTATTTTCCCTCTTCGTAAGGGCGCCATTAATCCTTCTATTGCATGGGTGGTCAAACAAGTGTGTGCTAGGATTAGTTTTGTCAATACTATTCTAGCTGAAACATTTTTGTCACTCACCCGATTTAAGGAAGATGAAGATAAAACATTTCGTGCACCGATTGAACTTTTACAAATCTGGTTCTTTTCTCATATGAGTAAGGTCAATATTCGCATGAATATTATTAATATCACTGATTTCCATCATCCCATCGAAGTATTTAAAAATCATCAAGATCGGACTCCAAATCTTTCTTACTCAAAATGGGTCAAATTATTGAAAAATTCAAATACCAAGACTTTCCTATGGCATGCTAAATGGTTCCAAGTCTCCAAAGCGCGTCTCTCTCATGGCGATGATGAGCCGATCCCGCTATTGGGGATCACCGGTGCCACTTCCTACTACCCACTCCGGGTAGCTCGTCAATACCGAGTTGTGCAAGATCTACCGCCCCCTCTCAAGCTGGGTTTGTTCCAAGTCCAATTCACTGCTAAAGATGGCGATCACAGGAAGGAACTCCGCTATATCGAACAAGCTTGGATTGCATGTCACGAACAAAGATTGAGCTTACCTGAAGATGAGCTCGAGGGGAAGGAAAAGACCTACTATGCCACAGCTCGATACATCCGTCAGCACAAGATTCCGACCGAGTACCTCCCAAAGGTGCCAGAAGTGACCGAGAAACCCACTCGGCAAGCGGAGCTTAACCGTCACAAGAGGAAGATTGAAGAGCTTGAAGAGCAAGCCAAGAAGGACGCTAAGGAGAAGAGGCAATTACGTCGAGCGTTGGCTTCCCATATGTTTATAGATCAGGCCAAATAAAGTGGCTTGAATCTATTCAGTCTTTTTACTTTAGCTTAATGTTTAGAAAGTTGAGTCGTTTACTTGATTGGTTTAAGATTTTGCAAGCTCTTTACATTACTGATGTCAAACAATTTCAATAATAAATAAAAGCAGTTAGACTTTCGTCATGGACCGACATTGTTTTATATGAAGTGCTCATCTGTATTCATTCAAATTAGGTGGCAACGGATCCTCCACGCTCACCCATCATCACACGATTAAGAGCAAGAATGGCCGACCAAGGCGAGATGCGTGATCGCATGTCCTCCGTGGAAGATCGACTCAGCCAGTTAGCCGCTTCCATGCAGCTTATAACGGCTCAACTTCAATCCCTCCAAGTGAACCCAAATCCTCCACCCGCTCTCCCCGAGATAGTAGTCCCGAGGCGACAGATAGGGCCCAAATGAATGACGACGAAATGCCTGGGCTGGAAGATGACATGGTCCTTGTTGGAAAGGCTAAGCTAGACAGCTTTTCCAAAGATAGACCAGATGAGCGCTTTGCAAAGCTAGAAGAGAAAGTGAGACAGCTGCATGAGTCTCAAAGCTCACTCCCGTTCGACCTCTCGGTCTATGAGAAGGTCAATATGCCGAGCAAGTTCAAAATGCCAGAGTTCGAGAAGTACGACGGGACATCTTGTCCAAAATCTCATTTGCAAATGTACCACGTGCGCATGGCCCAGCACGTAAAAAATGAGCCCCTTATGATCCAATCGTTTCATGCAAGTTTGACCGGGCCCGCACTAAACTGGTACGTAATGAAGAACATAAACCTCCTTGAAACCTGGAACGAAGTGGCAGACGCATTCCTCAAACAAAGCATGTTCAACATGGACATCGCGCCTTCACGAGAAGACCTGGAGCGGATGGAAAAGAAAAGGAGTGAGTCATTTAAAGAATATGCTGTGAGGTGGAGAAACTTGGCAGCTCAAATTACTCCTGAGCCTACCAACAAGGAGTTGATGAAGTTGTTCGTGAAGACCCTTCCATCGGAGTTCCGTAATCGAATGGCTAGTACGTATGTCGAGAGCTTCAATCAGCCTTATCCCAAAGGGGGAGAACAGACGAGATGGGGATAAGGGAAGGATGGTTTTCCGAGCCATCTACTAGAAGGTTCTCCACCAAGAGGGAAAAGGAAGCAGCCGTGGATGTGAACGTGGCTTATAGCCAAGAAAGTGCCAAACGTGCCCCAGCTATACAGGTAAACCCAAGACAGCAACAACCCGCTGGTCGTCAATCATTCGCCCAAGCGAATAATAGAAGGCAATTCTCCCCTCTCCCGGGGTCTCCATCCCAAGTGTTAACAGTCCTTCGAAAGAAGGATTTGCTTACTAGTGAACCAAAGCGCCCTAACCGTGAAGGCATTCGTGGTTACGACCCGACGAAGAAATGTGACTACCATAACGGTGAATTGGGGCATTCAACTGATGAATGTTTCACCCTCAAGCACAAGATCCAGAATCTCCGGATACAAAAGCCTTTTCATTTCGGCATCGCTCGGCCGAATGTTCAAAAAAAAATCCGTTACTGAGCATGAAGGTACGGTGAATGCTATCCTGGAACCCGAAGTCGGACAGATCGGGAATTCAAAAGTGCACGTGGCGATGCCTACAAGGGGCTAGTGAGAGCTGGGTATTACCGAGGTCAGGAAGATGCCCCTCTATCGGTGATGAGAGAAAGAGTTGCCAAAATGGTGGATGATGGCATCATTGTGTATGCTGATCGTAATTGCATAGTTTCTACTATCTCCCACCTCATCATCGATTGGGAGGAGGAACAGGCTACACTTGATGCTGACAAGAAAGAAGTTGATCCTTCGCTTGTAGACATGCCCCCATTAGAGAATGCATCTGACGAAGAGATAGTGATAGAAGTGCCTCAGCCATATGAGTATGTCAATGATAAGGCGGTACCTTGGTCCTATGACTTGGATGTGGACCTTGTGACAACGTCTGGTCGGACCTATGGTCAAGCCAGTCCTCAACCTGCAAAGCCGGTCACCGATGAAGAAGTTAAAGAGTTCCTAGCCGTAATCAAAGCAAGCGAGTATAACGTGGTTGACCAACTACGAAAGATGCCCGCTCAGATCTCCTTACTTGAGCTCCTGATGACGTCCCCCGTGCATCAAAAGTCGCTAATGAAGGTGTTGAGTGAAATTCGTGTGCCGTAGAGACCGTGGAAGGCATAAGCCGGAAGAATTTGTGGGAGCTGTCCTTCTTAAGGATTTGATTGCCTTCTCTGATGAGGAATTCCCTCTTGAAGGCAGGGGACATAACAAAGCACTCTACATATCCGTTAAGCACAAGTCTTCCCATGTGTCCCGAGTGCTCATCGATAATGGGTCTGCTTCCAACATTTGTCCGTTGGCCACTCTTCATCGCCTTAAGGTAGACCCGTCAAGGATACATGCCGCGAAGACTTCGGTGCGAGCTTTTGATGGAACAAGAAAGGAAGTGATCGGGGAAATCCATCTCGATGTACAAATAGGGCCGGTCGTCTTCAACATTCCCTTCCAAGTGCTGGACATTCCTACTGCATTCAATTTTCTGTTAGGTCGACCATGGATACACACTGCTGGAGCAGTGCCTTCAAGTCTACATCAAGCTGTGAAATTTGTGATTGAAAGGAAGTTGGTCACCGTGTATGGTGAGGAAGACCACCGGATTTATCATGAGACGGCTATCCCCTATGTGGAGCCGGATTCCCGCTTGAATCAAGTTACCACTCATTCGAATTGGTATCCACTATACATACTTCTCGGGGTTCATCACCGCCTACCCCTGAAGTATCAAGTGCTGCCCTCATGGTGGGAAGAGTGATGGTTGGGAATGATTTCGTCCCTGGCAATGGTCTTGGGAGAAATGGTCAAGGCATTCGAAGCCCCATTGAAGCCCCTCTGAGGTCCCGTTCTGCTGGTTTAGGGTACCATGGACGAGGTGGAGGAGGTTCTGAAGGACGAAGGCAAGAGAGGCGGAGCTCGCCACCTAACCAAGGGCGAGAGAGGCAAAATCCACTACCCCCGAGCATTCACGAGACATTCCCTGGTCCTCCAAGAATGATGCATGAAGAAGTGGAAGTGATAGACACTTTGGGGCAGCCTAGTGGCAAGTTTGATTACCTGGTGAAGTATTCAACCCTCCTAGCTACTACATTGACCCAAATGAGATAGTCCTGATGGATGGGGTGGCATGGATGATTCGACACCCTCGAAGGCGAGAACCCCGATGATGAGCTAGAAGGAGTTGCAAGCCTATTCGACAACCTCATCATAGGAGCCATTGATGAAGGACCCCCCAAGAGATGGGCTTTGGCCCACAAGAGTAACTTTTTATTGCTTTTGCACATTCCCTTGCGTGGGAATTTTTATTTCTTATGATGTTTTCAGTTTTTTGATTGAGTGTTGCATCTTTTTCATTCAATAAATGTAATCAATTGATGAATTTCAATGAAATTACAAATTTTATTTTGAGGGCATGATGAGGTACACCAAACTAGCCCGGTGATGATATCCAACCGATAAAAGAAAAGAAAAATCCAAGGAGAACTCTGAGGCCTGGGCTTCATCATGCTTCCTCGTGTCAAAATATTTCAAAAAAATCTTTTTGCCAAAGAACCTTTAAAAAAAAAAAAGAAAGAAAAAGAGAAGCAAAGATGCTGATTACTCTGTTTGTCTTTCTGATTTATCTACTTCGTGTTTCAGGGACAATCCTATGACATGCAAAGGTGTGGAAATGGTCCAATCCATTGCAACAAGTGCTGATGATGATGATCCTGAAGACTCCATCGAAGACTCCATCGAACTGCAACGCACCTGGGAGCAACATGAAAAAGCTAAGGCCTTCACATCTGAGCAGACCATCACTATTAATTTAAGTGACACTGGAGAAGCCAAAGAGGTGAAAATTGGGGCAAGTCTCCCCAAAGATGAGGCTGAATGCCTAATTCACCATCAAGGAATATCAAAACATTTTTGCATGGACCTATGCTGACATGCCTGGGCTAGACCCTTCAATCGTGGAGCATTGCCTACCTACTAATCCGGACATGCCACCTAAGAAGCAGAGGTTACGGAGAACTAGGCCCGAGCTCTCTAAGAAGATAGAAGAAGAAGTGATGAAGCTTTTGAATGTGGGATTCATTGAAGTCTCACAATACCCCGAATGGGTGGCTAATATTGTACCGGTAATGAAGAAAGACGGTCGTGTTCGAGTTTGTGTTGACTATCGGGATCTAAACAAGGCTAGTCCAAAGGATGATTTCCCATTACCACACATAGATGTCCTTGTGGATAGTACTCGCTGGTTTTGAACTATTCTCATTTATGGATGGTTTTTCCGGGTACAATCGATAAGGATGAAGGAGGAAGACAAGGAGAAGATTGCATTTATTACCCCGTGGGGAACCTTTCATTATAAGGTTATGCCCTTTGGACTCAAGAATGCAGGGGCAACCTACCAGCGAGCCATGGTTGCCTTATTTCATGACATGATGCACCAGGAGATTGAAGTCTATGTCGATGATATGATTGCAAAGACTCGACCAGGAAGAAACCACATCGAAACCTTGAAGAAGTTGTTTGATCGACTTCGTGAGTTCAAACTTCGTCTAAATCCCGCTAAATGTGTGTTCGGAGCAACATCCGGTAAATTACTCGGATTTATTGTGAGCAGCAAAGGGATTGAGATCGATCCTTCCAAGGCTAAGGCCATATGTGAATTGCAACCTCCGTCAACGGTGAAAGAAGTCCGGAGCCTTCTAGGGAGATTGAATTACATAGCGAGATTCATTTCCCAACTCTCTCGAAACTCTGCCAAGCCATTCTTCAAGCTTCTAAAGAAGAATGCACAAGTCAACTGGGATGATGAGTGTCGAGAAGCGTTTAACAAGCTAAAGCAAGACTTGATGAATCCGCCAGTTCTTGTCCCACCCTCACCAGGGCATCCTTTGATTCTTTACCTCACTATTCATAGTGAGTCATTAGGTGCAATGCTGGCTCAAGAAAGTCCTGTTGATAGAAAAGAACGGGCCATTTATTACCTGAGCAAAAAGTTCACTGTATCAGAGTTGAAGTATTCTGATGTTGAAAAAACTTGTGTGGCATTGGTGTGGGTGTTGCATAGGTTGCGACAATACACTCTACATCATCGACATTCCTCGTGGGATCGAGAACGATCCTATCAAGTACCTGCTTGATCGACCAGCTTTGGTGGGTAAGTTGGCCAAATGGCAAATCTTGATTTCCGAATTTGATGTGCAATTCATGCCACAAAAATCGGTTAAGGGCCGAGCAATCGCTGATCTATTGGCCGAGAATTCAGGAGCTCCTAATGATGATGACAGTTTCCTTGATGACCGTGTCTTGAGTGTAGATGAAGACTCATGGAAGATGTTCTTTGATGGAGCTGTAAACCTATCTGGTTCGGGTACTGGGGCAGTTCTGATATCTCCAGACGGACAACACCATCCGGTAGCTGCAAAATTAATATTTCCATGCACTAACAATGTAGCCGAGTATGAAGCTTGCATCCTCGGGCTTCAGGCCGCAATTGAGATGGGTGTGGCTAAGTTAAAAGTGTTTGGAGATTCTGCACTAATCATTCTGCAGACCGTGGGAGAATGGAAGACCAAGGATGCCAAGTTACTCCCATACCACAAGTATTTAGAAAATCTGGTCAAAGAGTTCAAGGATGTTTCATTTGAATACTTGCCAAGGTCTCATAATCAATTTGCGACGCACTTGCAACGTTGTCCTCTATGCTCCAAGTCACCGATGGTTTGGAGGTTAAGCCTCTGACAATAGAAGTTTTGCCAAAGCCGGCTTATTGTATGATTGTGACTGAAGAATCTGATGGAAAACCATGGTATTACGATATCATGAATTACATTAAAAAACAAGAATTTCCCGAAGGAAGCACTCGGGCTGATAGGAAGTACATCATGAAGATGGCCTCGAAATTTTTCGTCAGAGAATTTATACAAGAGGTCTTACGATTCTGTCTTGTTGCGATGTATAGATGCAAAATAAGCCACTCAAATTATGCAAGACGTGCACGAGGGGGTATGTGGCCCCCATATGAATGGACACATGTTGGCCAAGAAGATTATGAGATTAGGATACTACTGGCTCACACTGGAAAGTGACTGCATCCGGTATGTTCGGAGTTGTCATCACGCGCGATTCATGGAAATAAAATAAATGTTCCTCCAACCGAGCCGCATCGCTTTTCCGAGCCATGGCCTTTCTTGATGTGGGGTATTGATGTGATTGGCCCAATCAATCCCAAGGCTTCAAATGGACATCGATTCATTTTGGTGGCGATAGACTATTTCTCCAAATGGATCGAAGCTACATCCTTTGCAAGTGTCACTGCTCGTAATGTGGTGAAATTTGTCAAACGTGACATAATTGCTCGCTATGGTGTTCCTAAAGCAATCATCACTGATAATGGGACCAATTTGAACAACAAACTTGTCGATGAGTTGTTCGGAGAGTTCAAAATCAATCATCTGAATTCGTCTCCTTACCGCCCTCAAATGAATGGGGCCGTTGAAGCAGCCAATAAGAACATTAAGAAGATTTTGGCTAAGACAGCCGTGAATTATCGAGATTGGCACGACAGGTTACCCTTCGCACTGATGGCGTATCGGACATCGATCCGCACTTCCACCGGGGCAACCCCTTTGCTCGGTATACGGCATGGAGGCAGTTTTACCCGTGGAAGTGGAGATTCCATCTCTGAGAGTTCTATCCCAAGCGGATTTGTCTGAGGCGGAATGGTCACAACAAAGATTCGAGCAGTTGAACTTGATCGATGAGAAAAGACTGAAGGCCCTCTGCTATGGCCAAACATATCAGCAGAGAGTAGCTAGATCTTTCAACCGGAAGGTGCGGCCGAGACATTTCGAGGTAAATGACCTAGTCCTAAGGAAGTTGTTGCCAATTTTTCCAGATCCCGGAGGCAAGTTTGCTCCAAACTACGGCGGTCCATATGTGGTAAAGAAAGTACTTCCTAGCGGTGCCCTGATCTTGGCAGAAATGGATGGTCGTGAGTTTTCCACTCCTGTTAATTCAGATGCTATCAAGAAATATTACCCATGATAGAATTTGCCATGTCATGTTTCAAACTGCAAGTATTTCAATGATGAATAAATTGCTTCAATGAGTTCAATTGTTCAAATTTATTGCAAATCTTGCATTTATTTTTTTTTCTCCCTTGATGAATTGTGTGAGATAAATTGAATGTGTCAAATGGGATACTTTGGAAATAATGAAAGGCAAGCCTTGTTCCATACATTGTTTCATACACTAACCCCAGTGAGTTGTGTGAAAAATTCCATGCCCGCAAGGAAGAGGGCTATCTCGCAAAGGGTACGTCAACCAAGGTGATGAGAGGCATTCGTTCCTCTATCCCAAACACTACGGGTGATCCATTGTTCAACCCCTTTGAGCCCCATACATTTATGGAGATTTTTTAAAAAAAATTATCCCTGTCAAGAATCATCCCACACTTGGGCAAATTCAAAATGAATGATAGGAATCTTTTTGCTCACACTTACATCAATCTTTGAGCATCGCTTTTGCATTGTAACCTACGCGGTAATTCAAGTGCCTTAGGATGACGAAGAGCAATTCTTTCTTTATCCTACACACTTTTGACTATTGCATAGCCCACTTGAGCCTATAAATTCATTTCATGTCAAACCCAGTTGGTGATCATCCCCCACACTGGGGCAAGATGAAAGACAATCATTCAAGTGGCATGGTCTAAGATGCTCATAAAAGAAGACTGTGTAAGTCCAAAGAGAAGAAGTGCAAAATAGGGGTATGAAAAAGCAGTGTGCCTGGTAAAAGCAAGGCCAATCCCCAAAAAAGAAAAATCAGACACTTGAGTCATATCCCCAATAAGGTGGTACCCTAAAAAAAAAAAAAAAAAAAAAAAAAAAAAAAACCTCTCAAAGGTTGTTGCAATCAATGGAGTTGTGATAAAAAATCTTCAACGGTGGAGAAGGAAAGTGGTGGAAATGTCAAGATGATTACCAACTTTAACCCCCCTAAACACTTTTTGAGCCTAATGATCCTTTCATTCCTCAACCTATGAACCAAGCCTATGTTACGTCCCTTACAAAGTCTCTTCAGATTAGGGCACTTGAATTAACCTAGGGGTTCACGTGTTTTAAGCATCGCTCGAAGGAGTGCGAGCAGGATTATTTCTTTCTCATTTTGCAGGGTTCTTGACTTGTAAACCTTGTGATGATTACAAAATATCACTCATTCTTTCAAAAGCCTCGACTCAAAGAGTCCCTTTTGTTAAGCCATTGACCAGGCCCACATTGCAATCCCTGTTAAAGACCTCTCAGATTGGTAAGGTTGTACCACTTGCGAGATTGCACAAAACCTTGTTTAGCATGATGACAAAGAAGATAGAGTGATTGTTAAAATCCTGCGTCAAAAGTCAGGATGAAACAACCCTTTTGATAAGGATGAGAGAAAAGTCCTTTCAGACCAAAAAGATCCTCATTTGACACATCCATGACACTCATCTGTTCACATTGGAATATTCTTTTGAGATATTTCGCAATGGAAATTAGATGATTAATGGAAATAATCATGAACCTCCATTATATTGATGCATGTCTATGATTACGAATGCATGTTGCCTCTCCTATGACCATGTTTTGCAGGTGAGACGTATCCCCAAGAATCGAGATATCACCAGGTAAGTATATCTCTATCCATATCTTGAATATTTGTCATTGTACAGGTATTCCTTTTAAGCATACCAACACCCAATTGAATTGTCCACTAAAGATTTTTCCTCTAGATTCAATCTGATTAAGGCGACCGAAGAATGGTTCGGGTCCCGGTCGGATGATTTCTATCGCAAGGCCGGGCGACCGAAGAATGGTTCGGTCCTAGCCAAGAAACCCGCCTAGGCGACCGTAGAATGGTACGGGTCCTAGACAACATTAAAGATTTTTTCTCTAGATTCAATTTGATTAAGGCGACCGAAGAATGGTTCGGGTCCTGGTCGGATGATTTCTATCGCAAGGCTGGGCGACCGAAGAATGGTTCGGGTCCTAGCCAAGCAAAACCTCAGTCTAGGCGACCGTAGAATGGTACGGGTCCTAGACAACATTAAAGATTTTTCCCCCAGATTCAATCTGATTAAGGCGACCGAAGAATGGTTTGGGTCCTGGTCGGATGATTTATGTTGCAAGGCTGGACGACCGAAGAATGGTTCGGGTCCTAGCCAAGCAAAACCTCAACTCAGGCGACCATAGAATGGTACAGTCCTGAAAATCATTTTTTCATTCAAAGCGACCGTAGAATGATACGGGTCCTGAAAATCTTTTTTCGTTTAGGCGACCGTAGAATGGTACGGGTCCTAGACAAAACCTATTTCCCTATTCAGGCGACCGTAGAATGGTACGGATCCTGGAAGGTAAATCCCCATTTAGGCAACCGTAGAATGGTACGGGTCCTAGACATAGCCAAACACTGCCATACTAGGCGACCGTAGAATGGTACGGGTCCTGGGAAAGCAGTCGCTTTGTGAAATCTTGTTACTACTCTAGGCGACCGTAGAATGGTACGGATTCTTGACATGTAACACTATCCTATCTTGAGTGACTCTACCATCCCCGAAGGTAAGTAATTCCGTGTAAGTTCCTTTATCATTTGCATTAGCATTTCCATGCATCATATAAATTTCATTTCAAAATGGGATTCATTTTCCCAAAAAAAAAAAAAAAAAAAAAAAAAAACCATTTAGTGCATGTGCATAATTAAAATTAGGTCTCAACTTGTCTTTGAAAGCAACCTCTACAAGCTCACCTTCAAAGACGGGCAGCTGTTGACACCTAATTTTGGAAAAAATAAAATTGCATTTTGAACAAATAAAAGGAAGAAAAAATAAAAATGGGGAAGATTGATTTGATTGATTATGCATGGAAGTTTGAAATTTCGATGAATATTCAGATTTTGACAAATGTAGAAACAATTGAAAAATCTGGCGATCAAAGGGCAAGAATTTTGCAAAATGGAAGAAATCGAGCAGATCGAAATGCCGATTGCGAAATCATGCTCCGATTTACAGCTTTGATTTAATGCGACGGAAGATGGAAACTCGAAAATGCCATATAAAACGGCCGTTCGAATTAGTATAAAAGGGAGTTTCATTTTTCGTGTGAAGGAGGCTTCTCTGAAAAAAATTGAAAAAGGAGAAGGAGAAGAAAATTTCTTCTGCAGAAAGTGCAAAAGGAAAAACTGCAAAAAAAAAAGGAGAAAAGAAAAGTCGAACGTGAGAGAAAGAAGGGGAGAGAAAAGAGAAAGTAAAAAACAAGAAAGGTCGATTTGACCTTTACCGTTCATCTTCTTCCCCAAATCCACTCCTTACCCGCGCGCCGCAACTCACTAAGACCCGACGCCGGAGCTCCGACGAAGCCCGCCGCTCCCGACGATCGCGAGCGCCACCCACCGCCGCAACACCCGCTCCGCCGCTCCCTAAGCTCCGCCGCGCCCGCTGTACACCGTCGCCGCCCGCCCGACGCTGGCGTCGCCCAGCCCCGCGCATCTCGCTCGGAGCCCGACGCCGCCGCGCGACCCGCAACCCTCGCTGCCGACGCGCAGCTCCCTTGCTCGCCGGACCTCCGGTCAGCCATCCTTGGCCGGACCCCACGGCCGCTAAGCCCAATAAAAAACAAGAGAAAACACATTAGGTAGTTTTCTTTAGTTTATTTTATTTAATTTATTTTACTTTTATCTTGTTTTTTTAGTATAATTAGTCTTTAATATATGATTGAAAATCCAACATATTACCGGATTCGCAACCGCGCCAGGATTTTTTTATTTCATCTATAAGGCCTTAGATGAAATAATTAATTAAGTGGGAATAAAATTGATATTTTGATCTTTAAGGCTTAAGATCAATTTATCGATTTTATCAGCGAAATATTATCCTTTGATCTGAATGATGTCCTTGGTTTAGCTCGCTTGATCGCTTTGCTTATCTTGAAATGTGTTTCGGTTATAATATTGCATGTTTTAGGTTTAAATATTTTGAATAGGAATCTTATTTCGAATTCTAAAATAAAATAAAAAATCAAATCAATCAGCCTTAGGTTGCTAGATTTTTAATTTGGATTGCATGTTTAATTACTTGGCAATTATTAATTTCGAAATTAAACAAAGACAAAAAAAATCATCATATACATGTCATGTAGTGTTAAAGCATATTTTGCACGTCATTGCATATTAGGACTAAATTGCACTTAGTTCAATTCTAGATAATATTTTTTAATTTGTCATAATTTTAGGTATTTTTTTAGATATATTGCATTTTAGGATTATTTAGGTTAAGATAATGTTTTAGTTTAAATTAGGATTTGGCTCAACCTAATTCCTAATATAAATTAAATAGGATCTTAATCCAATTAGGTAATTTTCACATTTCACCTGAAAATAAAAAATGGCATAGGTTAAATTAGATTTATTATTTATGATAAAATGCATTCTTTTTAGGAAAAAGAAAAAATGTCATATGCACATCATTAGGGCTAGATTCACCGGGATGCATGTCATTTAGTATTTTTGCTAGGCTTATTTAATTAGAAATTGCATGACATTAGAACTAGATCATTCAGTTAATATTGCATTGCATATTGCATGATTTTCATTAAAAAAGTGAAAACAAATAAAATAAAAGAAATTGCGTGTTAATTAGAAACCATATCTAGGGTTGTTGATGTGGTTTTTAACTTAACATTGCAGATGCTTTCGTTGCTTTGAGGTAAGTGTCTGCAATTTATTTATTGTTTATCTGGGTGTTAAATTGGTGGATTGCGCACCCACATGATCACCTCACATGTTAGGAAAATAGATTTAAAATCAATTTAAGCTGCCTGCAAAAACATTTTTTGAAAATAAAAGAATGGTACCGAAAGGGCATTAGAGAAATCTAGTGTAACCAAGTCCCCGTACCCATAGTCTCTGGTTCGTTGGAGTAAAGTGAAAATCCCGTTACTTTACTTGGGTTTCTAATCGACCCACCAAAAATAGATTAGTGGCGACTCTTAGATGAAATCCATTTGCATGTTAAGAAATTTGAACTTAAGTCGCGAATTGGTATGGGCTTGAGAGAGCCCGAGTTAAGTTTAGGCTTAACAATCCATTAGCCAAACCTTAGGTGGTTTAAACCCAAAAAATTGGTCGCGACAAAGGCTACTTTGGGTCAAGCATTGGGAGAAAATAAGAGGGGACGGCATGTGAAAGCAAGTTAATTATGAGGCAAGCCACACCGACCGAACGAAGGAATCGCACGACTCAGTCATCGAACATGCATTATTGTTTATTTTTTGGTCATAAAGAGCTGGATTCATCGGACATTAAGGGGTACAGATTAAGAATTGACGACAGTGACTTACTTAATTTAGATTTGTCCATGGAGAAATGAGTTCATTTATTTAAGCACGATTTAAAGATGTCTTACTCCCTCTTGATATAGGAGATACAAAATTACCAAGGGAAATTGTCCAAAAAGTTCTAAACCTATTACATTTCTGCCAATGATGTCCTAAACCTTATAATTTTGTTAAATGTCTCAAACATATTCGTGTTTTGTTAATTGAGACCATCCGATCAATTTTGACCGAAAATTATTGATGTGGACGCTAGCCTTTTACATGGCACGATTGGTGTTGACATAGACATTTTTTAAAAAGTTAAATGATTGTGTAAGAATTTTTAATTTATTATAAAAATAACAGTCTATTTGGACCACAAAAAAAAATAACAAATAATTATAAATTATTATGGAGTCCACTCATTCAAGAATTTGTAACTCATAACATGCCGTTGTTCTCATAGTAGTCCAAAAACTATTATACTAACAAAACCCTTTTAAAAATATTATAATATATTTCGAATTTTTTATTATTTTATCTTTTCTTTTCCTCCTTTTCTTTTTTTCTTTCCTTTTTTCCTTTCATTGTCCCGGCCCTCATGGGTAGAGAGAGAGAGAGAGAGAGAGAGAGGCACATGGTTATTCAATGCACATGGTTATTCAATGCTGGTACAAGACTGAAAGAAAGCAACACACAACATATGACCACACGTAAACCACACGAGCAACGTGCGAGCTCAAATATCTTTCATGATGTTTCAGCTTTGCTCCACAACGCTAATCAACCTCGCACCCCCCAGCCCAGCATTCCCACGTATATTTTCGACGACCCTCACAGCATCAATTGAGGCGGCAATCACCTCCAGGACACCACCCCCCTCCCCGACAAACTGCACTGATCTTAACCCTGTTTTGATGACAAACACATAGACAAGGGTATGAATTCTTTGTCCGTGATAATAGTGGATGACAAGGAGAGTACGGTTTTCTTTAAGATACATATGCTGGAAGAGAGGGAGGATACTGATGGCTGATGCATGAAATAATTCTGATAATATTTGTGCATACGGAGAACCGGGAGATGAGGGTGATTGGGAATATTAATTAGCAAATTATACATAGCCATTATAGATGGATTGTGTTCAAGGAATTGTTACCATTTGCTGCTGTTGTTGCAATTGTACGAGCTGTGGCCCTGTGTCCCTGTTCGTTTGTGTTGAGATCAATCTGTACCTTCACCTGGATATGATGAACAAACCAGCAAGAGATATTAGCACGCGAAAGAAAAGGGAAAGTTTGAAAAGAAGACGGACGGGGAGACAACCATCGATACAGGAAATTAAACCAACAAAACAAGGAAATTAACCAAACACAAGAAAATCAAGATGAGTGATAAGGTGTAAGTACAGACCGCCATATTGCCTCTGAGACAAATCTGCTCTCTCTGGTCAAGCTGAGCTTCTCTCTCTCTCTCTCACCAGACACAAAAACCCTTAGTTTGATGGATGATGAAGAAGATGAAGAGGGTTTTATAGCCCATTCGAAGCTTCGCTCCAATTGTAAGGAAATTGAGTCCCTTGCCACACCGTGTTAGGTTTTAAAGATGTTCTTATCTCTTCTTTGAAACCCTAATTTGGCGTTTTCTTGAAAATATGATCCATCTTCATGGAACTTTACATATAGACTAGAGAGATCAAGAGGATTTGAGATTCTTCTCTGCAAGTGCACCCAATCGACAAGGAAAAATTTCATGCCATATTACCACAACAATTCAATTTGCATATCATCTGAATTTATATTTCATTTAGCATTTCATTTCTATAGTATTATTATTATTATTGATCATGAAAAGTCATCTCAAAATATGGGGCTTATGAAAATTCAAACCGCGTCATACACACACGGTTCATACATTGGGGTAACATTACCATGTCTGTTCCCGTCACTTGTCTACTTAATTTCTCAGTAAGTTTCACTTGTTATCCACGCGGTTCTCTTTCTCCACACGGCACGCCATATTTGGTTTAAATTGCCATGCATGTTATATATTCATACTCTCTTTTACTTTCACACGTTATTTTTCAACATTGAGATGACCACTGTAGCACTTTCGCCTCACAACCTAATTGATTTCACAAATCTATTCAAGTCTTTATTTGCAAATTATATAACCAAAGTCAATCGTAGTTGGTGGTGAATATCTTGGAAAGAACACCGGAATGTAATGTACATGATGAGGGTTCGTGCGTGTTGAAGAGCTAATAGTTTATGCGTCAACATGGACCCTTTGAGCTCGTGGTCTTCTTCATCATTTACATCAACGCTACTAATCTAGAAAATCTTCGTGTTTTTCCAACTTGATCGGAAGAGAAAGAAAAAAGATCAGTCTCGAACAGGCAATATGTCAGTCCATACTTGTTCATGCATTTTTAGGGCGCGTTTGATAACGTTTCTATTCCGAAGAACAATTTTTAAACAGAAATAATTTTTTTTTTTATTTCTGTTCCTAGAAACAATTTCTATGTATAAGAACACGCTTGGTAACTACAAAAAATTTATATTCCGGGAATAGAAATGTATTTGATAAACTTATATAATTTTGTTGTTTCTTTTAGTTTTTCAATATTTTTAATTATATTTTTTCTTCTTCTTCTTCTTTTTTTTTTTATTTATTTTCTTTCTTCTCTTTGTGGCCGGCCGCCACCACGGCGGCGGCCGACAACCAACCGGGCAAGCTCCGACGAGCTTGCCAAAGCCTCACCAGCCACCACGAGGCTCGGCTCACCAAATCCGGGTGAGACCAAGCCTCACCAATGGCCTCGTGGGCCGTGAGGCCGACCTCGCGCCACTTGGGTGGGGTCGAGCCTCACCGGTGGCCTCGCAAGGCTCACCTAGCCACCGAGGCCACCAGCGAGGCTCGACCTCACCCGCGGCACGAGGCTGGCCTCGCCGTGGCTAGGCGAGGTTGACCTCGCCTAGATCCTCGCCTAGATTTGGCGAGGCCAAGCTCACCCAACCACCAGCAAGGCTTAGCCTCGCCTAACCACGGCGAGGCTCAACTCGACGAGCCTTGCCTAGCCATGGCCCGACGAGCCCCGCCGTGGCTCGGCGTCTCCGGCCGGTGACACTCCGACAAAGTCGTCGC
Organism: Eucalyptus decipiens; assembly: GCA_014182575.1. Taxonomy (NCBI): domain Eukaryota; kingdom Viridiplantae; phylum Streptophyta; class Magnoliopsida; order Myrtales; family Myrtaceae; genus Eucalyptus; species Eucalyptus decipiens. Next base: position 60,114,364 of record CM024613.1, on the reverse strand, counting down.
CCTCATATGGCCAGCTTGTCGGCGTCGGCCATGGCCAAGGTCAATGACGGCAAAAGGAAGAAAAAGAAGAAGAAGAAGAAAAGAAAGAGAAGAAAAAAAAAAGATGAGAGAGAAAAATTGTTTTTTGAATTGTTCCTAAGAGCAAGAAATAATTTTGTTCTATTTCTTGTTTCCATTTTCAAATCTGTTCCCAGAAAAAAATAGATTTTTTGTTCCTTAAACAAAAGTTTTACTAAATGCGTTTTTGTTCTTTTTTTGTTCCCTAGAACAAAAGAACAAAAATTTTTGTTCTAGGGAACAAGAACAAAAATAAATAAATAGGGCCTTATTCACATTGACAGCCGGTTATCTTCTTCTTGTTATCGATTTTCCTTTTCTTTTTGTCGGCTATTATATGAATTTTTTGCAGCTTTGTCCATCATTTTCCGAAAAAAAGAAAAAAAAAGAAGGTTGTGACCAAGCTTCTGATACTCTCTCTCTCTCTCTCTCTCTCTCTCTCTCTCTCTCTTTTGTTTTTTAATCTCTTACCGTTAGTCCCACGTTTCCACGACACCCATTCAACGAGAATTTTCCACTTTCATACGTATATAACTCAAACAAAAGGTTAATTCAACAGCCATAGCTGTCTTGTCTCCCCTTAGCTGTTCGAGAACTACTCGTCTTTGCTGATTGGTCGTAGGAAATTCAATAGCAAATCCTTAGCATGAATTCTAGCCAGAAAGCCGGACTAGAATTCTCATTACCAACGGACTCAATGGGGAAACTCATTTGCGAAGGTCTTGGTCCTCTTTTCATATTCTGAAATGAGGTATTTGTTCCTCCACCTAATTTGTAGTTGGGTCAAAGCAATACAAAGATCTGATAACAACGAAAGATAGTGAAGAACGAGCACGCGAATTTTGCAACGAGGGGATTTCCATATCTTTACAATCAGATCAACCTTGAACATATACAAACTTTTTTTTACGAGTAGTCCCATTAAAGTCATTTCTTGATTAGGAAAATTGCCCAAGGGATGACTATATTTTCGATCCAAGTCCCAACCCCAATGAAATGCTCTTGCTGTATGCCAGTTTGAAAGACATCTTGCTAAAGAAATCAGATTTCGTCACCCCATATTGAAATGACTTGAGCGATGATTATTGTCCGGCAACTCCCAAATGCAGCATTAGAACATTCCAAGAGGTGCTTGGGGTTTAGTTCAGATCCATTGATCATGTATTCAAATTATGTAGGGTGTATATTGGCTTAGACTCGCCTTGGCATGTGTAATCTTACTCGTGCACATAGACAAGATGATTTGCATAGTGCCGAATAGAAGGTTCAACACACATTAGCCCTTTAGAGCTAGGTTACTGGGCTCTATATCCTAGTCCATGAATGAAAAGGCGAGTTGCAATTTTAATCATAGGAAAGCAAAAAGTCGTTTTCTGAGATACATTAAATTATAATGGCATATTGGATTGTCAATCCACTAAACTATTGAAAAAAAAAAAAGGTTGAAGTCAGGCTTGCCTCAACCGCGCTTCGATGGCAATCTTCTCTTGTTTATGTTCTTTTGTTTCATCTCTTTTGATTTTTCTCCTATAAACCATGTCGTAAAGAGTAATGAAGATGCTCATATATCCACCAAAAAATTGTCAGCTTCTGAAAAATAGTGAATGAAGTTGACGGATATGTATGAGAAGATTTAGCGGTTTTCCACTTAATGAAAGTCAAATTTTGAACATTTCAAGCAAAAAGGAGTGGGAAATAAAAGTCACGCTAAGAAAACCCTAGTTATCACCCATTAACAATGAACCAAACATGACCATTACACCTTTTTTTTAAAGAACAAGTTGGGGAGAGAAGAAAGCGTCGGATATTGTATAAACTCTCTTGCATCAGTTCAAATTCATGTCTGTAACTCTAACCAATTATCTAGAAAATTACAAGGAGGGGTAGAGAGAGAGAGAGAGAGAGAGAGAGAGAGAAGGTATATTATAGAACTTTCACATCGTTATTCTCTGGTGGATGTTGGTACAGACAATGATAGAAAGCAACCCACAACATATCAGCGTTATTCAATCCAGACCCCAAAACAACAACATATGGAAGAAAATGAGATTCGGTGACGCCTATGAACAAAACATAAAAGAAAACGCTCGTAAACCACACAAGCAAGAGCTGCGCTCAAATATCATTAGGGATGTCCTCAGTTTTGCTACTCAAAGTGGAACAACTTGGCATCCCGCAGCCCAGCCTTCCTTATTTTGTCAACGACCGTCACTGAATCGATCTTCTCGGCAATCACCACCAACAAATCTCCATGCTCTTCATAAAAGCCCGCGGATTTCAACCCTGTTTCATTGGCAAAAAAACGAGAGGATGATAAGAAGAGTAGCGTTTTCTTTAAAATATCAGAGGCGGAGACGAAATTTTTGTATGTGGAGAATCGTGAGATGAGGGTGATTGGGAGTATTAAATAGTGGACTGTATGTAGCCATTATGGATGTGCATGGAACGTGTTCCAGGAATTGTTACCAGTCGCTTCCTGTGCTGCGATTGTACGTGCCTCGGCCCTTCGTTTCCCGTCCCTAGTCTTGAGATCAATCAATATCTTTTGCTGGATATGGTGGACAAACCGGCAAGAGATATCAGCGTGCGAAAGAAAAAGGAAAAGTACAAAAAGAGGAAAAGGAAGAGGAGACAACAATCGATGTGCAAACATAAACCAAACAAAACGAGGAAATGAACCAAACACAAGAAAATTAAGCAGAGTGATGGGAGTCAGTACAGACCGACATATTGCCTCTGAGACCGATCTGTTCGCTCTGCTCAAGCTGAGCTCCTCTCTCTCTCTCTCTCTCTCTCTCTCTCTCTCTCTCTCTCTCTCGATACAAAATGCTTAATTTGATGGACGCTGAAGAGCTCGACCGGGGGTCTTTATAGCAAATTTCGGTACTCTTATGAGAAGCTTCGATCCGGTTATCAGGAAATTGAGTTCCTATAGCTAAACCGTGTTATATGTTTAAAAATTTCTTTGTCTCTTCTTCAAAACCCTAACTGGAATATTCATGAAAATGCGATACAATCTTCATGAAACTTTCTCTACAAGTGTACTCAGTCAACAAGTAAAATCCCACGCCATTTCGCATCTAAATTATCACATCATATCATCATGAATGTGGTGGTTTTCATGTCAAATCCACCATATCATGTTACATTTGAATTGTCAATGCAATGTAAAATTTCGGTCATATTTCAATTTGCCATGTCATGTTACCTTTGAATTGCCATATCATGTCATTTTTCATGTTAAGTTTTTTGTTTCAAATTTGCCATGTCATGTCACATCCGAGTTTTCATGTCATGCCATTTCCGTGCTTTGTTCAAATTTCCACTTTGTTATGTCATGAATATGAGCAATTGATTTTAGGGTATGTCGGTTCACAATTAAATACTTGTAAATTATTCGGTCAAGATTGGTTGCAATTTTTTTGACATGGGTCGAAGTCGGGTACTTTGGAATCGGCTTTGAACCGAACTACCCATGGAAATTAATGTCTGTCAGCGAACAACTAGTACAATATTGGGGACCAATTTCAAGGTAAACTCCGGAATCGGGTTAGCAAGATTTTTTCACCCTTGAGATATATTAAATTATTCTTTGGATTAACTAGCACATTAACTTTTCTCAGCAAATTGATTAAAGCACTTCAAGCTTTTTAGCCATCCACGACGGAATTTCCTTTGCTGCAACTCTTATATATTCTTTTAAAATAAGATTAAAACCAGTTAAAATCGGTTCTACACTAAAACCAACTTAGGCAAATCGGTTCTTCCTAGGAACTAGACGAGCCTCGGTCAATTTCCAGGAACTTCACTCATGAACCCCAACTCATCGAGAACCGGCTAATTCAAGTAGGTTCTCAAGGCCGATATGGGACCGACGCTCACCTGTAGTCATGAACATGTTCTTGTTTGACACGACTTCTCAAATTGCATATCATTTGAATTGGGATTTCCTTTTGGATGCCATTCCTATATTATTACTATCATTGGCCTTGGTAAGTCAACCCAACATCTAAGTCTCAAGAAACCCAAACAACACCGCGCCATATACACGCAGTCGGTACGCGGGAATGACATTACCCTGACTTTTCCAATCACTTGCCACCTTCAATTCTCAGTATTTCACTTGAAATTACACGACATGCGCACGGTTCCCAGACTCCAATCCACACGTCATATTTGGAGTCGGTAGCCGTACTAATATAAAGTAATTCTCAGTCTTACTTTCACACGATGCTTTTTCAACAAGGAAGATCACTGACGTAGGACTTTTGCCTTAGGGCTTTAAGCATTTTCAGAGGTCTACTTGCGTATTTATTTGTATAATGGTTTTTCAATTAAAACGAAAATCCAACCATAGTCGTTAGGGTCAAAGCAAGAAGTTTCTGTTAGCAAATTATATTGCCTAAGTCAATCGTAGTCACAGTCGGTGGTGATTATCTTGGAAAGAACCCCGAAACGCGACGTACACGAGGAGGGTTTGTGCATGTTCGGGAGTTGACACGTTATGCAACGATTGGAGCTCATGATGATCTTCATCATCTACATCAACAGTACGTACTCAATGCATTTTTATTCGCATCGAGAGCTTGTTCTCTTTCCTTTTGTGCGCTAAGTACATGAAGTTTTCGCGGCGTTGTCCACTTTCCAGAAAAAAGGTTGTATAAAGCTTATGATACTACTTTCAGAAGTATCAGAAAAAAGGTTTCGCGGCTTTGTCCACTTTCCCGAAATAAGTTTTTCCCGGGTCACCCGTCCCCCGTCTAATTTTATTTTCTAATCTCTTGCGGTTAGTCCAACCTTGCACGACAAGCATTACACGATAATTTCCCACTTTCATACGTGGGTTGACTCAAATATCAAAAGGTTCATTCAACGGCCACAGCTGTCTTGTCTCTCCTCACCGGTCCGAGAACTCCTCGTCTTTGCTGATTGTTCGTAGAAATTCAATAGCAAATCCTTAGCATGAATTCAAGCCAGAAAGACGGACTAGAATTCTCATTACCAACGGACTCAATGGGGAAACTCATCTACGAAGGTCTTGGTCCTTTTTTTATATTCAAAAATAAGGAATTTGTTCCTCCACCTAATTCGTAGTTGGGTCAAATGTCATGTATACATGCAGGCACGTGCAGAGGCTAATGGGGCTAATGGCTCACTAAGTTTATTAGGCTTAGGTACTTGTAGAGGCTAATGACTCGCTAAATTTATTAGGCTTAACTTGAGCTCTTCCAAATCCACCAATTCGCGATTTATAATCTGAATTTTTAACCTACAAGTCAATTTTCACTAATCGATTTTGGGTGAATCAATTAGAAACCTAATCAAACTATTGGAAGTAATAATTCACTCATGTGCAATTAGAGAAACTAAGATTGGGGACTTGATTACACTTATCATTAATATCATTCTGGTACTTAATCTTGTTTAAATATCAAATAAAGCATTTATGCAGCATTTTATACCGATCAAGAGTTATAGGATTCAATTTCTAGAAATCCATGTTTCACAAAGGCACAATTGGAATGCAAAAAGTCAATATTAAGTTAAACACGATTTTATTTTATTTTTTGGGGTTTTTCAAAGGTTTTCTATGCATTTATGGAGAAAACTAATTAGAAAACACATTTTTTGGTCTTTTTGTATTTTTGGAAAATTAAAAAAAAAAGATTTTTGGATTTTTCTGATTTATTGGAAAATATAAATTCTTTTTATGAATTTTTCTGATTTTTGAAAAATAAATTATTTTTTATTTTTTATTATTAAAATATTGTTAATATTGAAATAATAATATAATATAAACGACCTGGGTAGGATTGCCGGGTTGGGTCTGGCCCGGTTCGTCAGCCACTGGCCTGAATAGATGGGCCTGAATCACGGGCCCAAACGGAGCTTCCTTTTTTAAAACATTCCAAGCCCACCAATCTTTTGGTTTTCCTAAGAAAACAAAATAGGCCCACATCTTCCCAGGCCTACGCAAGATCCGCCCATGCGCAACTGGACCCAGTCGGCCCGAACCAACGAAACCCTAACCCGAATAGAGACCCACGCCTAACCCAATTTCGCAGCCGCTAACCCGACTCGGGCCATTGTGCCTCGCGATTCAATGGCCGGCCGCCCGTGCGTACGCCGCGATGACTCCTCCGACGCGACCCCGACCAGCCGAGGCCGAAGGCCAATCCTCCGCTAGGCCAGCCACCGCCGTCAGCCGAGACACAACTCGGCCTCCCCGATTTCTCTACCTCTCTGCCCTCCGCTTTCAGCGATCCGGCCGGCCAAGATGGTGGTGCTGCTAGCCTCCGGCCTTCCCAACTGCACGGACACGGAGATGGCGGCGACGAGAGTCCCAAGAATACGAACAAAAGAAAAGGCCAAGCGAATCGTAAAAAGAAACCACCTGATTCGCCCTAGTGACCACCCTTACAACACTGGAAAGGAGATGTGAGGGCTCAAATCCCTACCTTTTTGGGGGATGGGGTGGGGACGCGTAAGTTTTAAGAAATGGCTTTTCGATTCCCACGCCCGCAAAGAGAAGGCAAAAATTCGAGAGAAATGAGATAAAAAGGAATAAAGTAGGACTGACAAAAAAAAAACAAAAAATCGTGAAAAGAAAGGAGGAAAGGATGGCCGAAGGTGTCCCCACCTGGCACCGCGATCGGGCTAGTTCTCTCGCTCGAGAAGTCTCTTTTCTCCGGATCTCTCTCTCAACCACGATTTCTTCCTCCTCCACCCTCAAATCTTACTCGCTCAGAGATCTCTCTCGCTCAGCCCCTTTCCAAATCTCGGATCTCTCTCTCTCTTTTTGAGATCATGCTCGCTATTTCTGTCTCCTCCTTCTGGTCTCGTGGACGTCCTATTTTATAGGCGAGGAGGGCGGTCGATGGAGGTTCTCGGACCGCCGGTCCTCGGCGCGGCCGAACCGGCATCCCCTCACCGTCCACTTGCACTCCTTAGTTCAGCGGCATTGAAGACGCCTGCCCTGCCGTCCCATTCGCGCACGTCGTCGTCGCTGCGCGTGAGTTGCAGAGGCGGGAAGGGAAGGAGGAAGAAAGGAGGAAGGAGAAAACGGGAGGGGCCGTAGAAGATGACTCCCCACTGTATCTCTCCTTTTTCTCTTCTTTTTTTTTTTCTTTCTTTTTTTTTCTTGTTTTGTCTTCACGTGGTCTTCTTATTACAGACCCTTCTGCACGTGTGAAACCTAATGGGGAGCAGCGCCTACTTTTTTCAAATATTTTTTCTTTTTTCCTTTTTTTTTTTATTCTTTCTTCTTTTGTCTTTTTATTTGTTATTATATCGCATTTTTTCAACCCCTTTCTCTCCTTCTGCACGTCAAGAGAGGGCTACGCCCCTTTCTTTGACTTTTCTATCATCCTCCCTTCTTCTCTTTTAATTTTTTTTTTTAATGTGCAGAGAGCACTTGCTCTTCCTTCGTGTATGGGGATAAGATTGGAGAGAGAGAGTCCACTTCGTGTCCGTCCATGTAGAAGAGAGAAAAGAGCCATTTTTTTTTCTTTTTCTTTTTTAAATAATAATTTTTTATATTTACCCGAAATGCAATAATAAATTGAAAAATAAAACTTAGTTGATGCCAATAATATTAGTAGCCACGTGATGCGAAAAATATTTTTGTTAAGGCCCAATTGATCTCTAGTTTTCTTATGTAATTTAATTCAAAATACTTAATCAAATTATTTAAAGCATCTTTCAGCTCAAAGTTGCCTTGGAATGTGTAGTCTTAAAACGGTTTGGATAGTGCTAACAAAGGGTTCATGTCAGCCTTTTAGAGCTAGGTTGCTGGGCTCTATATCCTAGCTCATGAATTAAAAAAAAAAAAAAGTTGCAATTTTAGTAATCGGAAAGCAAATAGGCATGTTGTAAGATAGATGAAATGATAATTTCATATTGGATTGTCAACCCACTAAACTATAAAGCAGTCGGGTTGAAGTCAAGCTTGCCTCAACCTTTCTTGGACGGCTATCTTCTCTTGTTTATGTTTTTTCGTTTCTTCTATTTTTTTATTGTTCTCCTTTAAAGCATGTCGCAAGGAATCATTAGGATGCTCATATATCCCTCAAAAAATTGTCAGCTTCTGAAAAATGGTGAAAAAAGTTAACAGACATGTATGAGAAGATTTTAGCGGTTTTAAAGTCAATTTTTGAACATTTCAAGATGTAAAGAGTGGAAAAAAAGAGTTACACTAAACAAAACCCTTGTTATCATCCATTAACAATGAACCAAACATGTTGTATAAACTCTCTTGCATCAGTTCAAATTCAAGTCTCTGAACCTTACCAATTATCTAGATAATTACAAGGGGAAGGGGGAGGGGGAGAGAGAGGGGGGGTATAATAAAGAACTTTTCACATAGTTATTATCCTGCGGATGCTGGCATAAGACAATGATAAGAAGCAACACACAAAATATACGCATTATTGACTCCAAACCCCTTAACAATAAAATGCGGAAGAAAATGAGACTCGGTGACGCCCATGAACAAAACCTTGAAGAAAACACACGTAAACTACACGAACAACAGGTGTGTTATTGAGGACGTCTTCAGTTTTGCTGCTCAACTTTGATCAACTTGGCATCCTTTAGCCCAGCATTCCTTATATTGTCGACGGCCGTCACCTCATCGATTTGTGCGGCGATCACTACCAACAAATCTCCATGCTCTTTCTTAATGCCCGCGAATGTCAGCCCTGTTTCAATGACAATAATATATACAAGAGCGGATGATCAGAAGAGTAGGGTTTTATCTAATTTATTAGAGGCAGAGGATATTGATGATTAATGCACGAAATCATTGCGATGAATTTTGTGTATGTGGAGAATCGCGAGATGAGGGTGATTGGGAGTATTAAAGCTATTATAGATGTGTATTAATAGTGTTCTAGGAATTGTTACCAGTTGCGTTGTCTGTTGCTATCGTCCGTGCCTTGGCCCTTTGTTTCTTGTCCTTGGTCTTGAGATCAATCAGTACCTTTTTCTGGATATAATAAACAAACCAGCGAGACATATTAGCATGCGAAAGAAAAAGGAAAGCATAAAACGGAGAAAACGAAGAGGAGACTATTTCATGTACAAACATAAACCAAGGAAAAGAACCAAACGCCAGAAAATTAAGAAGAGCGATGGGAGTAAGTACAGACCGCCATGTTGCCTCTGAGACCGATCTGTTCCCTCTGGTCAAGGCGAGCCCCTCTCTCTCTCTCTCTCTCTCTCTCGCGATACGAAGTGCTTAGTTTGATGGATGCTGTGGAGACAAGATCGATTGGAGGGGTCTTTATAGATTTTGGGACGCGACCAAGTCTTGGAATGCATTACCATGACTTTTCCGATCACTTTCACCCTCATTTCTCATGAAGTTTCACTTGAAAGTACATGACACGCACACGGTTCTCATACTCCACCCCACACGCCATACGAGGACCTTTGCCTTAACGCTCAAGCAATTTGAGAGATCTACTAGCGTATTTATTTGCATAATGTTTTTTTTTTCCATTAAAACGAAAATTCAACCATAGTCATTGGGGTCAAAGCAAGAATTTTGTGTTAGGCAAATTACATTGCCTAAGTCAATCATAGTCGGTCGTGCATATCTTGGAAAGAACCCCGAAATGTAACCTACATGACGAGGGTTTGTGCATGTACGTTCATGAGTTAATAGGTTATCCAAGGACAAGGACCCTTAGAGCTCATGATGATCTTCATCATCTACATCAACAGTACGCACCCAAAGCTCTTCATCCCTAGAGAGGAGTCCCAACTTTATCAGAAAGAAAAGAAAACAGATCAGTCAATCAAAATTTCGATTCGATCTGAACTACTTATTCGCATCAAGAGGGGGTTCTCTTCTTCTTGTTTTGCATTTTTCCTTTTATCTTGAGTGCCCAATTACATGAAGTTGTGATGTCTCTGCCCAATATTAAATACTGATTCTTGCATGAGTAAGAGAGAAGATTAGCATCATAGTTTCACAAGTCGAACCGATTTCCCGCCCCACTTGGGTCCAAGTGAGATGGCACGGGATCTATCAAGACTCAAGGACAGAGAGTTCCGACAATGGAAGACCAATCTACATGTGTATTCACAACTCATTTGCTCATTAACATTAATCAAACTTGTATCAGCCATAAAAATTCTTAGCATTGAGAAGCTACTTTGGTGGCAGATAGAGAGGGTCAAGTTAAGGATACTTACCAAAAAAGTCCTAAATATATTGTACATATGCCAATTCAGCCCTAAACCTTTTGATTGTACTAATTTAGTCATAAATCTATTTATATTTTGTCACTTAAGTCCATCCGACCAATTTTGGCCAAAAATCGTGAATATGAATATCGGACGTCATACGTGACATAACCAGTGTTAACATGGCCAAGAGCCACGAAGCTCTTGCCCAGTGGCCAACAAGAGTCACTAGTCCTTGCCTATAGTCGACAAGGGTTAGACAGCACTCACCAAACTTGGTAGATAAAGGGAAAGAAAGAAAGAAAGAAAAATCAAAAAATATTATATAAAATTATCCACGTTAGCACCAGACATCCTATGTGACACTACCGATATTCGCATTAATGATTTTCTATTAAAATTTAGTCGGATAGACTTATTTGACAAAATGTAAAAAAAGTTTAGGACTTAATTAATATAATTAAAATATTTAAGATTGAATTGGTAAAAATGTAATTGGTTTATAACCCTCTGGACAATTTTCGAACTTTAAAGACTCCTACGCAAGGAGGAAACCTGCTCAACCAACTGCGCACTATGCATGGCATTTGCAGAAAATTCGTGGGGACATGTAAACGAGTCTCGCATGATGACTCGTTGACCATGCATCATTGTTATGCTTTAATTCATAAAGAGCTTCATCAATCGGTCCTTGTGGATATGAATAATGATCTGACAATGATGACTTACCAGATCAAGACTTGTCCATGGAGAAACAATTTCATTTATTCAACGTATGCTTAGAGGATGACCTAAGCCTCCTGCTTGATATAGGAGATACAGAAATTACCTAGGTTGACTCCCAGCGCAATCAACTAGTATTTAATAGTCGACCAGCTAAGCTATGGCTGTCGAGTCAGTTCATGCACCTAACTTTCCTTTTTCCAAAAGATGAAAAGCACTACTAATTCAACCAAAAATATATTATACCAATAGCAATTCAGTATGAAATTTTTTAATTTTGTCAATGAAGGCTAAACCTATGCGTTGTATTCCTATGTAGTCCTAGGGCACACTAACATGGACATTCAATTATCACCAGCCATTATATGGCACACTGACATGGACAACTTGTGGATTGCCAAGTCAGCAATTTCCAGCGATAATTAATCCAAAAGACCATGTTGGAATTTTGCGCAAAGATCTAATCCTACATTAGCAAAATTGAAAAGTTTGTAACTATATAATAGGTTGAGGACGGATTGAATAATTGCCTCGAAAAAAAGGTATGTCTATTTACACTCAACAATTGGCGCATAGGCATGTGCCCATGTATATGTAGAGAGAGAAAATCATCAAAATAAATCATCCGGTTTGATATGCTCGATCGGTTGGTCTACTTGGGTCGCGTAATACTGATTGATACTGTTTCATGATTGATATAGTGTTAGAAATACTGTTGCCATTAGCCATCGCTTCATAAAGTGTTTTAGGGTAATTGGAGAAGTCCATCAGTAAAGGAAAGAAAGCCACATCAGAAATGAAGAAGAAAACTCGCACTGAACACACCTCAGTAATCTTCCTTTTACAATCAAAGCTAAAACACCACCCATATTTTGAAGAACAAGCTGGAGCCACGAGATAGAAGCAAGCCACGGATATTGTATAAACTATCTTTCATGAGTTGCATAGTGTCGGAGTCAATGCTCCAACTCTTTGGAACCGGCTTCGAAACGAACTACCAACGAAAATTAATGTCTGTCAGCGAACAACTAGTACAATATTGGGGGCATCAGGATAGACTCCGGAATCGGGTTAGCAAGTTTTTTTTTTTTTTTTCATCCTTAAGCTATGTTAAATTATTTTTTGGATTAACTAGCACATTAACTTTTCCTCATCAAAATGGTTAAAGCACTTCAAGGCTTTTCTAGCCATCCACGACGGAATTTCCCTCGCTGCAGCTCTTACATATTCTTTTTAAAATAAGATCGAAACCAGTTAAATCGGTTCTATGCTAAAACCATTTTAGGCAGATCGGTTCTTCCAAGGAACTGGACCGGCCTCAGTCAGTTCCCAGAAATTTCACTCATGAACCTACCCAACTCATGGAGAAGTGGCCAGTTTAAGTAGTATCTCAGGACCAATTTGGGACCGACGCTCATCCCTACTCACGAACATGTTCATATTTCACATGGCATTTTGAATTGCATATCAATCGAATCGGGATGCCCTTTTTAAATGCCATTCCTATAATACTACTATCATTGGCCTTGGTAAGTCAACCCAACATCTCAGTCTCATTAAACCCAATAAACACCGCGCCACATGCACGCAGTCGGTACGCGGGAATGACAATGCCGTGACTTTTCCGATCACTTGCCCCCTTCATTTCTCAAATTTCACTTGGAATTACGTTACATGCACACGGTTCCCATGCTCCACACCACACGCCATGTTTGGACTTGGTAGCCATACTAATATATCGCAATCCTCTGTCTTACCTTCACACGATGCTTTTTTTCAACCTTGAGATCACTAACGTAGGACCATTGCCTTAGCGCTTAAGCATTTTAAGAGATGTACTTGCGTATTCATTTGCGTAATGGTTTTCCTATTAAAGGGAAAATTCAACTGTAGTCGTTGGGGTCAAAGCAAGAAGTTTCTGTTAGGCAAATTACATTGCCTAAGTCAATCATAATCGACGGTGCATGTCTTGGAAAGAACCCCGAAATGTAACGCACATGAGGAGGATCTGTGTTCGATAGTTGATAGGTTATGCAACAATAAGGACCCACTGAGCTCATGATCCTTTTCATCAACCACATAAACCCTACCTATCAAAAGCTCTTAAAATCAAAAAGCAGGAAAACTATGGTGCTGGGTTCGTTTGTTTCGCGGAAAATTGACCATTTTCGAAAAATATTTTCCCAAAAGTCATTTTCCAAGAAAATAACAATATTTTCTAATGTTCGGCGAAAACCTGAAAATGTTTCGGAAAATATTTTCCGGTGTTTGGTAAGGAAAATATTTTTCGCTTCCCAGATTGGCAAGCGCGAGCATCAAGCTTGAGGCTCGCTAGATTGAAGAGCGCAAGCTTAAGGTTCACTTGGTGACGACCAACGACTAGCCAAGAAAGAAGAAGATAGGAAACAAAGAAAAGAAAAAGGAAATTAAAAATAATTCAAATTATAAAAGAAAAAAATAAGAGGGGGCAGGAGGAAGTGAGGATTTGTAGAGTTGTGAGAGAGAGATTAAGTGAGGAAAATGTTTTCCACTTTTCAAAAGTGAAAACATTTTCCCTAATTTAGAAAACTTTTTCCCTTCATGGAGAACATTTTCCCAAGGAATTCATTTTCCATGAGACGAATGCCGGAAAATCCAGAAAATATTTTCCCGGAAATTATTTTCCGGAAACAATCGAGAGCCTAGGTGATCATTTCACTATTAAATCAGAATCAATATCGAGTTCGAGTTTGAGTTACAATTATAGAAGAAATTGCCCCAAAAGTTATGGTGAAAATTATAAATATGCCCTTAGAAACAATACTCACCTTCGTTTGCTTTAACAGGTTTTCTCCCCTATTAAAATCCACATCTCCATCAAGTGGCTAATAATAAAAGGGGTTGTCCAAAAAGTTCTAAACCTATTACACTTTTGTCAATTCAGTCATAAACATTTCAATTTTATCAATTAAGTCCTAAACTTTTTCACTTTTTTTTTTCCAATTGAGTCAATCCAACCAATTTTGACCGGAATTTTCTAACATGGACACCAATGTTGATGCGGACAAATTTTTTTATTTTTTAATATTTTTTTTCGAATTTTAAGATGATTTTTTATGTTTTTAACTTCTTTTTATATTTTTTTCTCCTTTTTTTTTTATTATTTCTTTCCCCTTTTTTTTTTTTTTTCTCTAGTGGGTCGTCCAACCTCCGGAGACCAGCCAGAGGCCACAACAGATGAGGATCGGCCTCACCAACCTCACCAGAGGCCCACGAGGGTTAAGCTCGCGAGCCTTAGGCAAGGTGGCCCCCACCGGGATTGAGCAAGGGGTGACCCAGCTGGCCGTGAGCGAGGCTCTCCCTCGCCAAATGCTGGGAGGGCGAGCTTGCCCAAGGTTGGCGAGGGCCACCTTGCCTAAGGCCCATGAGGCCAACCCTCGCGAGCCTCGCCCAAGGCCAAGGAGGCCAAACCTCACTCACTCGTGGCCTCTAGCCGATTGCCGAGACTAGGCGACCGACCGCAGGAAGAAAAAAAAAAAGAGAGAATTTAAAAATACAAAAAATAATATAAAAATTCAAAAAAAATATTTAAAAATAATAAATTTTGTCCACGTCAACGCCGGCAATACCACATAAGATGGTCGGCGTCCACATTAACAAATTTCAGCCAAAATTGGCCGGATAGACTCAATTGGTAAAGTTGAAATGTTTAGAATTAAATTGGTAAAAATACAATAAATTTATGAATTTTTGGACAATTTTTCCAAAAAAGGGCAATAGTCTCACAGTCTTCACTAGTCTTTTGTGACCCAAATTGTCCTAGTGTGGCTACACTTCGTCATTACAAACTATGGAGGCCAATTGAAATAATACACAATCTCAGTTTCTTAGTGACAACAACCTTGATTAACTTATTTGTTGAATTCTTTGCACCAAGGATCTTTAATGATAATATCCTGTCATCCATCAACTAACGGATACTGAGATATGATGATACCTCAACTCAATGTGCTTTGTCGTTAAGTGAAATACCAGATCCTTTGCAAGACAAATAACACTTGGACCGTCGTTTAAAAAGTTAATAGTCGTCGACCCAAAAATTAGCCAAGTCGGAGAGGCCAAGTTGATCAGCGTTCAAGACCTGAACGTATTCGAAGTTTTTGTATAGATTCGACCACATTGCTCTTTTGATTTTCCCGTATTCTTTTCTGTGTTTGTTAATGGGTTTACCCATATCATCTCTCTCTCTCTCTCTCTCTCTCTCTCTCTATAAACGTAGAAGGTTCGTACAAGAGCCGTAGCTTTCATTGACATCGACGTATGAGGCAAAGTTCTCAATCATCCTATTCGAAAATAATAGTATTTGCTGTGATTGTTTGGGGAAGATTTGACGGTAAATCCTTGGCATAATTCATATTTACAATTTACAGGGTCCATTTATTGCACGAAAATGGGACGTTGTCAGAAAATGTTTATCAAGGTGGACCGAGACTAACTTCCTGATTTTGTTGAGACGATCCACATTCTTATGCTAATATCCTATGCTACCAGTTGCCATCGGAAATTGATGACACGATATTGCCGGTCATCCTATGGGATGCTAACGTGGACAACTTGTACATCGCCACGTCAGCAATTTTCTACGATTATTAGTGAAAAAGACCACATTGAAATTTCGTACAAAAATTGAGGACTACGTTGGTAAAATTGAAAAATCTACAAATATAGTAAATTTAGAACATATTGGGCAATCATCCCTCAAAAAAGGTATGTCTATCTGAACTCAACAATTGATGCATGGGCATACGCCCATGTGTGTGTCTATATATAATCATCAAAATAAACCATTCGGTTCGATCTACTCAAGAAATTGATCTGCTTGGATCGCGTAATATTTGATTAAATACGGTTTCGTGACTAAACGGTTTTAGAGATACTGTTACAATTAGCATTGCTTCATCAAGTGTTTTAGGGTAATTGGAGAAGTCCATCATCTGTCTATATATAAAGTAAAACAAGCAGAGAGGCAAATTGAGAATATGCCAACTGAGCAAAGGAAAAAAAAGCCACATCAGAAATGAAAAGTAAAACTCACACGGACCCTCGTAATCGTGATCTTCCTTTTTATAATCAAAGCTAAAACACCACCCATCTTTCAAAGAACAACCTCGAGACACGAGACAGAAGCAAGCTACGGATATTGTATGAACTATCTTTCATGAGTTGCATCGTGTCGAAGTCAATGCTCCGACTCTTATAAACTCTTATTATTTCATCTCTTATTGTAGGTACAAGACACTGACACGAAGCTCCACAACACACATCAACGTAGATTCCCCAACGCCCGTGGAACATAAGCAAAGGAAATTGCTGAGTACGTTTCAATTTTGAGCAACTACGCGGATCAACTTGGCCTCCTGCAGCTTAGCCTCCTTTCTTATTTTGTCGACCACCCTATCGGCATCAATCCTCTCGGCTATCACCTCCAACATATTTCCACGCTCTCCAGCATAGTCCGCAGATTTCAAACCTGTTTCAATGTCGGATCCGTATACAAGAGAGGATGATGAGAAGAGTAGGGTTTTCTGTAAATTATTAGAGGCGGAGGATATCGATGGGTAATGCATGAAATCATTCCGATGAAATTCACGTGTATGGAGGAGGATCGGGAGATGAGGGAGATGAGAACTATTAATCAGCAAACTATATATAGCCTTCATAGATGTGAAACGGGGTCTAGGAATTGTTACCAGTTGCTTCGTTTACAGCGATCGTACGTGCCTTGGCCTTGCGGGTCGCGTCCTCCGTCATGAGATCAATCACCACCTTCTTCTGGACATGATGGACGAAGCGGCAAGAGATGTTAAGAAAGGTTTAAGAGGAAGACAAACAGGAGACAACTATCGTTGCAGAAACATAAACGAACCAAAACGAGGAACAAAACCCTGACGCAAGAAAATCAAGATGAGTGAAGGGAGTAAGTACAGACCGCCATATTGCCTCTGACACTGATTTGTTCTTCGTCTCAAGCTGAGCCTCTCTCTTTCTCTCTCTACAAGCAACGTGATTAGTTTGAAGGATAATGAAGCAGATTAAGCTAGATCGGGGTTTTATAGAAAATCACGACTGACTTTAGGCCGATTGACTCGTGAAATTGATTAGAAGCTTCAGTTCAATTGCGAGGAAATTGAGAGTCCCCCACCAGACCGTGTTTTATCTTTTGAAGTGTTCTTATCTCTTCTTCAACACCCTAATTGGGGTCTTGAAAATAAATTCATCTTCATGTGGCTTTTCTAGATTAGACTGGAGAGATTAAGCAGATTTGAGATTCTTCTCTACAAGTATACTCAACCAACAAGTAAAATCCTTGTCATATTGCATCCAAAATGTCATGTCTTATCATTTTTTATGTCCTTTTTTTTTTTTTTTTTTCAAATCCACCTTATGAGGTTACTTTTGAATTGCCAATGCCATTTAATGTTCCGTGCATAGTATTATATATATATTGAAATTGCTGGGTGATGTTATATTCGATTGCCATGTGTAATTTTTCATGTCAAGTTTTTTATTTCAAAGTTGCCAAGTCATGTTGCATCCGAGTTTTCATGCTATGCCATTTCTTGCTTTCTTCAAATTTCGACCTTTTCATGTCATCAATAGGGACGATTAGTTCCAAGCTAAGTTTATTCCTAATTGGAAAGTTGAAACCTATATTGCAAGTTTTCTAAACCTGGGTCAGACCTAGGATCCTTTGTAATTGGCCTGAAACCGAATTTTTGATGGAAATTGGTGTCTTTCAGCAAGCAAGCAGCTACTAAATATTGGCATAAATAGAACATTTGCTTCCTCGGCAAATTGGTTAAAGCACTTCGAGGCTTTTTTAGCCATCCCAGGTCGAATTTGCTTTGCTACAACTTTAGTATGTTCTTTTGAAAATAAGATTAAAAGCAATTAAAAGTTAATTCTACCCTGAAACTAGCTTAGGTGGACCAATTCTTCCTAGAAACTAAACACCCTTTGTCGGTTCCTAGAAATTTTACTCACGAACCTACCTAGTTCATCTAGAACCAACCTTGAACTGGCCGGTTCACGTGAGTTCTCAAGGCCAGTTTGGGACCGATGCTCACCCCTAATCATGAATACAATCGTGTTTGACACAAAATTTCAATTTGCATATCATTTGAATTGAGATTTCATTTGGCATGTCCTTTCTATATTATTATAATCCTTATCGGTCTTGGTAAGTGGACCCAAAATCTAGGCTGTATGAAAAGTCAAACCGCGTTAATATATGCACGGTTGGAAGATTGGAGTGACATTAGCACGGCTATTTCGATCACTTGCCACCTTCATTTCTCGTAAGTTTCACTAGCAGTAATACTTGACATGCACACGGTCTCCGCACTCCCCACGACACGCCATATTTGGTGTAAAGAGTCATGCATGATATATTATCATACTCGGTTTTAATTTTACGCGATATTTTATAAAATTGAGACAACTAATGTAGCACTTTTTGCCTCACAGCGGAAGCAATTTCACAAATCTATCCGAGTATATTTTAGCAAATTATATTGCCAAAGTCAATCGTAGTAGGTGGTGAATAACTTGGAAAGAACCCGAAATGTAACATCAGCCACGCAAACACTACGTATCAAAAGCTCTTCGTGTTTAGAGAGGCCCAACAATTAGAAGGTGAAATGCAAAAGACAGAAATTTTAAAAAAAAAAAAAAAAAAAGGAAAAAAAAAGAAAGAAAGAAACAAATACACACAATTACGTGAAAAGCCATTTCAAAATAAAAAAAGAGAAAAATCTTGGAAAATTATCAAAAAACTATCCTAGATCTATTGCAATTTTTTCAATTCAATCTTAAATCTTTTTTTTTTGTTGCCAATTTAGTACTAAATTTTTTGTAATTATACTAATTCAATCCATCCAATCAAATTTGATCATAAAGCTAACACGGACGCCAGTCAACACCTGTGGACAATTATTTTTTCTTTTTTTTTTTCATCTTTTTCTCTCTTTTTTCTTTTTCTCCTCTCTCCGTCTACTCTTCTCTGATGGCTAGCCAAAGGGGAGGGCCGGTCACCAACTATTGGCGAGCTCACCCAACCACAAGTGAGGCAAGCCCACGCCAAATCTAGCAAGAACTCGCCTAGCCAGTGGACGATGAGGCCAACCTCACCTAAATCCAGCAACGCAAGCGTCGATCAGCCACAAGCGAGACGAGCCCTCACCCAGTGACAACAAGGTGGGCCCTCGCCTAATGACAGCAAGGCAAGCTCACCAATTACAGCAAGGTGAGCTCATTGATCCACTAGTGAGAGCTTGCCTCACTGGACATGGGTGAGGTTGACCTCGCTAGTGGTTAAGTGAGATCGTCCTTGCCTAATGATGGTGAGGCAAGCTCGCCACTGGCCAGGGATCAACTAGAGGGGAGGACTAGTCACCGAAGCAAGAGGAAGGAGGGAGGAGAAAAAGAAAAGAGAGATGGAAAAAAAACAAAACATAAAAGAAAATAAAAAATAAAAATTATTTAAAAAATTGTTCGCCAACACCAATCGGCGTCCACTTTAGTGCCGGCCAACCAAATTGGGTTAGATGGACTGAACTTGTACAATTGCAAAAAAATTAGGACTGAATTGACAAACAAAAATTTTTTATGACTGAATTAAAAAAATTACAATAAGTTTAAGATTTTTTTGATAATTTTCCCGAAAAAATCATGGTGCCACGCTAGACAATCTTTTTTCTATTAGTATCAACATCAATATCAAGTTCAAGTTACAATTACAAGAGAACTTCCCTCAATAGTTATGGTGGAAATTATAACTATACCATTAGCAAATGGTACTTTCCTTTCTCTACTTTAACAATATTTTCCTCTATTAAACTCTACAGATCTATCAATCTCCCACTTGGAGGCTGATCATCAAGAAACGGCATTAGTCTCACATAGTCTTCACTCGTCTTTGTGACCCAAATTATCCCGGTGTGGTTGCACCTCCTCATGACAAACCACAGGGGCCAATTGAAATAATACGAAGGCCCAATTTCTTCGTGACAGTAACTTCATTAACATATTTGTTGGATTCTTTGCGCCAAGGATCTTCTTTAAAGATAATATCAAATCATCTATCACACGGAAAGTGAGATATAAATACTAAACTCTCCGCAAGACAAATAACACTGTGACGGTCACTAAAAATGACAATTACTGGGTCATCAATGATCGCTGATGGAGTCGATCCCATGACAGTCACCGTCAAGAAAAGAAAGCAGGTCAGAGAGGCCGAATTTCAAGACCAAATTATCTGAACGTTTTGAAAGTTTTTGTATAGATGGGGTTACCTATATATCACCTCTCTGGCACAAAAGGTTCCTACAAGAGCCATAGCTTTCATTGACATTCCCCGGCATGATTTATAGTTACAACTTACATGGTCCTATCCGAAAATGGGACATTGTCAGAAAATGTTTATCGAGGTAGACCGAGACTACCTTCCTAATGTTGTTGAGACTATCCACATTTTCTTGAGCTAATATCCGATGCTACCAAGTGCTTGGCACTAGACTAACAAAACACATGCGTTCGAGCTTCAGAATTTTGGCAGAGAACAGAATAAATGAACAATCTCTGAAGGGAACGTAAGAGTAACACGAACAACTCCTCTTTTGATTTATAAGACGGGTCCATCCATCATATGACATGACCGTGCATATGCGCATTTAACAAATGGAACAAATACTACACCCCGATGATAGGAGCATGTCACTTCGTAAATCAATTCCGTGAACGGACTGATAGCACGATAGACGCAAGATTCTGCAACCAACTAATACGACCTCACAAAATGAATCTTCTAAATACAATCTTAAGAATCCATCTCACATTCCAACACTACCAAATAGTCACCTTTACAGAGAAAAGGTCACCGTCGCTTAAGAAAGGAGTTGAATAAAAAACAATAATCATAAAGAAAGAAAGAATTTCTCGGCACAATCCTCAAATCAATGCAGATCCAAAACTCAGGTATCATCAACTTGGGAGTGAAACACAAAACTTGGGAATGTAGTTGTGATGTCTCTGCCCAATATGAAAAATATAACATTAATACCCCACGTTGAACACTGATTCTTGCACAAATAATAGAGAAAACTGGCATCACAGTTTCACAAGTCGAACCAATTTCCACCCTACCTGGGTCCCAGGGAGACTGCACAGGATCTATCAAGACTCAAGGACAGTGGGTTCAGACAATGGAAGACCAATCTACATGTGTATTCACAACTCATTTGCTCATTAATATTAATCAAACTTGTATTGGCCATTCTGAGCATTTAAAAGCTACCTTGGTGGTCAACAGAGGGTCACATTACTATAGTGGCAAGCTATACTTATTTACTATATCCAACCAGCAGAAGCTTGCCACAGGAGTCGCGGGAGTGCATAAGCTCATCCTAGATTACTGTCCTTCAGATAATTGACATTCCAGTTCTTATCAAATCACAAGCTTAATTCAAGCTTCCAAAGAAACTCATGACATCTCTACGCAAAGTAAATGTTCCAGGTGAAATTCCAGCTAATAAAGTTTCAAAAGAAATTTTTAGCGTCATTTACTCAAAAAGTAAAAGTATATAGTGGCAACTTACTTAAGATATTGGAGTGTCATGTTTTTCAAAAGGGATGGATGTCTCAAAACAAGGCTCCGCCATTCTTCCTTGTCAATCTTGCCATGATGTTTAGTATCAGCTTCCTCAAAAGTCTAAGTTGAATAGGCAAAGTATCCATTTAGTGAAAGTTAATATCACATGAAGAACTGTGTGTTTCAGTCATTTGGTCAAAGGAAGCACCTTGTCAATGATACTTTCTATGACATCATCCGAGAGATTCATACCAGATTCAGCAAGGGTAGCAACTACCATTTGCTTTACCTATTGATAGGAAAATGATTAGTCACGGTACTCTTCAAGATGACAATGTCACACGAATATTAGCAATAGTCAGCACATAAGCAAACTAAAACTGCATTTGTTATGATTTGTCTAAGAGGTGCATTAGGTAATTAAACATGAGCATATGGATAAAGAAGTCAGTGGTCAAGCAACAACAATGCTTTCATCTCTCAAACCTCTAGGTGAACAAATACGCAGAAACATGCCAAGTTGCATGATGTCATGAACTCACTAGTCATCCCAGTCAAAGTACAGTGTAGATGAGAGGCTGGTGAGCAACCAAAAGTACAACGAGAGAATCAGCTGGTCTAGACACGGTTTGGTCATATGCAAATGGTAGCACAAAAGTTGCATTGATCATCAAGGCATATAGAGCTTATAGCAGCAATACAATATACAAATCAATGAGCACACATGATCAGTTAAAACAGATATATAACTTAAAAAAATAGAAAGAACAGATGTTGTATCAGATCTCTATCTTTCAAACGGAGAATACATACCTCCTGCCTCTCTATAAAACCTTGTTGTTTGAGGTCATAAAGTTGGAAGGAAACTGTAAAAGGAAATTTGAGCATAAGTTAGAAACCTTGCTGATAGGCATGAATACCAAGTAATGACCACAATTATTGACATTTACTGAAAATTAAAATCTCTCCCTCTTTCCCATTCTCTCGAATGTACTCACATAGAGTTGCAATCTTTCACCATTATATGAACATAGAAATTCAAATTCAGTGGCCTAAAGATACATTTAAGAGAAACAGTGAATCTCAGTCAAGAAAAGCAATGGAGTTAATACATTTAAACAAGCTGCAGCAGCATAAGCTGCAGTTGGTGAAAATTTCGTAAAACAGATATACCAGAATGTCATAAAAGGAGAGACTCTATATAAACCCAACATTTGCAGCAAGACATGCAATTGCTTTATCAATATCCAACAAGTATCACATAATATTCAGCTGAAGGTTAAGTAGACTTCCAAACTTAATGCAAGCCTTTAGTCCAGAAATGTAAAAGTAAATATATCTTAATAAAAAATGATGGGGCGACATTTTTCTATGCAAAAGTTTCCATTCCTTGCTAAAGATTTACATCAGAAGACCATCATAAACTTTTCAGCTTCCCTACTTCTCTTACCACAAAAGAGCCAGCACTTACATTCAATCTTATCTTCAATCGGTGCATTGGGGTGAAAGACAGATAGAGCTCTAGCAAATTCTGCAAAATCTAGTATTCCGTTGTGTTTAGTGTCAAACAAGTCAAACACCTGCATCTTTCAAGAACAGACAATAATCATTCACATTGATACTTCAAACAGCCGCTGAAAGAAATAAATTTCATCAAAATATCGGCAATTCAATAGAAGAACCAAGTGAAACTTCACTTGTTTTCCAAGGTCAACCACCAATTGGTCCTTTTTCAAATTAACCCAACTACAAGGGAGTCTCAAAGGAATGCAGAAATGAGAGACAGATGGTAGTCTTCAGCAAGATGGAGAAGATGCCGTAATGCAACGCTGAATGCACCGCGCAAATGACAATGATAAGGATAAAGCTGACAAAGGAAGAAGAGCTATGCCACCTAGTCCCACCTTAAGCCTTGAACTACACATAGGTCATACATTTGCATCTGCCTTATTGTGCAAGATGCTTTTCCTATATAGCAGTTCAAAATATACGTCCAAGAATGTTCAAACATGATTCCCTTGTGATGAAGGAGGAGGAAAACCAAGGCAAGCTGGAAATTAAACCAAAAGAAGCTTAAGTAAATAAAATTACCCTATCTGTAAACAGGCTCTCCTTTTTATTTGTCTTAAAGAGTGCTAATTGAAATTCCTCCCGCAGAACAAAACAAAAGCAGAAACTAGAGAGCATCAAATTGCAAGCAAAGAAGCTCACATTAAAATGTTCATATAATTTGAAATAAAAATGCACTTCCCCCTTAAAGTCTCCCATTATAAAGTTAAAGCAACAAAGACCTGAACATAATTGGAGTCTTTCTTAAACAGGTCAGAAATAGATGCATCATTACCTTGTTGATCAGCCAATCATCAACTACAGCACTGCTGATCTTCTTGAAAAGTTCATATAATGCTTCTATTTCACTCACGCTAACTGCAATTGAGAATGCAAGAAGAAATCATTTCCAGGATCAACAGTAAGATTTTATATTAAGCAGTTGATTTGGGAACAAGGCAAGCATTCGAAACAAGAGAGTAACCATTTGATCCATCAGTGTTTTATCTTCTAGGTGAAAGACGCGTGCACAGATATATATATTTAGAGAGAGAGAGAGAGAGAGAGAGAGAGAGAGAGTACAATAAGAGACAAATTTCTAGGATGTGGCTCAATTTTATTTAAGCTGTAATTACATTGATTCAAAGGAGGATTAGCATACTCCTCTACAAATTGCAGCATATATAAAAGTAGATCTATAAATCATGGATGATAAATGAGTCATACATGCATCTTCAATTTCAGAACATTCAGGACACTCCTTTCATAATCTTTCACTAATAACATGTTGAACATCTTATTTCAAATAAAAAACAAGAACCCAGCCAAGTACTAAAAGGCACACAGAAACATGGGATAAGAGAGACAGGAAGGTAAATTTGCCGAGAGCACACTGCCAATAGCAAAAGTAAATGAATACAAAATCAAAGAACTGGCTCATTAATCAGCTTTTGAGAAAATAGCTGCAATGATCCTTCTGCAAGTTCACCTACAGAAACCTTGTTATGACTTCTCCTTCCGCTAAACCATAAGGTTCAGTGGACTTCTCATGACGTTATCAGTGGCCTACGTTGAAGAAGTCAAATGAACAATACAGACTAAAATCATACGCTTACAACTTGAATGAGGCAATGACAACGAACAGAGCTTCTAGGGGCAACCATCACGTTATACCAAAGGAAAACTTGAAAGGAAACATAAACCCTACGGGGGGAACAACCACTTGCTACTTCATCGTAACACAAACTATGCACTGAGTTGCAATGTTATGTGATTCACTCTAGAGTATGGACATTGCTGAACAAAGCTAAGAATCATTAATCAATAAGGATTAAGACCGGCTAGGAAGGGCATTATAAAAATAAAGATAAGTGATTCTGTAATTTATTAGCTTTGGAAGTCAAAGGACATACAGACTGTCTCCCTTGCCAGAGCTTCTGGATTTTCCAGACCTCGAGGTCGCTTTTCTGCATCACAAGAAGTTGCAATAGTGACACAAAAATGCTTGATTCCGTCTAGGCACTGCACCATAATCTTGTACAGTCATCAAACCGCCACCCCATACCTGCGAAAAGAGATATCACCATTGATAGAATCAACAAGTCCAGCCACCCCAGACTACTCATGAATGTAAAACATGGTTAACCAGGACTACAGCATAGAATATCCTATTACCTGGACAAAAAACTTAACTTATCCCTAAATACCAACCTGTACTTTGTTATTTCAACACATTACATGCATTTGTAATGAAAATATTCCTCCCATGCATTCCAGAGACAACAGATGCATAACGCCAGAACCCCTTCAAGAGTGTATGTGGTGACATGGTAATAAATAGACAGAAACAGGCACAGAAAACATAAGCAAAAACACTAAACCCTCGAAATGCATCGATAAATAACGGTATGCTCTGGCATAGGCACCCACAAAGACCCTATCATCAAAGCTCAACCCAAATAAACAAATCCCGAAGCTTACGCCAGGAAATAGCTTTGCACACTCCTAAAGTATAATTTTTCACATGACATATTAGCAACTAAGCGGTTCACCACAACCCTCGATCAATAATCAGTATTTTCTTATTAAATACCAAAATTTCAGAATTTCGAAATAATAACTGAAAATCAACAATCATCACTCAATTATACAATCCAGCAATCATTTGCACAAACTAATTACATCACGACAATTAGCACGAAATTCTAACAACCTACTATCTCGGTATAATTTTCGAAAAATATTAAATAATTAAATAAATTACAAAATTAATTAAATAAATGCAATTTAATTACATAAATGACTAATTAAGCTAAATATGTTAATCTAATCACCTAATTGGATCTAGAAAAATAATGTACCATACTAATTAAGTACTATAATATAATTAACCCTTAACTAATCCAATCTAACCACCTAATTAACCTAAACTAACTAAATCACTAATTAATCTAAACTAACCACATAACCATACTTAAGCTAATCTAATTACCTACTAAGCATAATTAACGTCCTAAGTAAGGTTTAGTGAGTAAACTCACCGGTTTTGCGGGCCGATGAGTTCACGGCGACGGCAACGCGATGACGAGCGAAACACAAGCCTACGGCGACACCTAACGAGGCCCGGAAGAGGCCCAAAACAGCCCACGAAGCCCACAGCAAAGCTGCTGGGCTCGGTTCTTTATGGAAGAACTAAGCTGGATCGAGCAGCTACGGCGGCTAGAAACGGCCAGGTAGGACAACGGTGGCAGCAGCGGGACTAGGCGAAGGCGACGGCGGCTTGGACGACTTCAAGACGGCAACGGAGGCTTGGACAACGGCGAGTAGGCGCGGGATGACGGCTTAGACGCACGACTCGGGCTCGCGGGCGTGCGGGCTAGCGTGCAACAAGCGGAGCTCAGGCGGCTTGAGTGTGTGGGCTGACAGCGAGAGGGGCGGTCAACGGTGGTTGCAGCTGACTTCGCTAGTCTTCTATGGTTTTTGTCATGCTCCAATCCTCGAGCGCGTGCCCATCCCTTTGTGGTTGATAAAATTTTGCGACTTCTCAGAACGAGTCGCCGACCCTTTCATATTATTGCACATGCAAAAGCGAATAACAAATCCCCTAATAGTAATCATATTGGGATAGAAAAGCAGGATAACACATTCACAAACAAATATGATTTTATAAACATACTGAGTCATGTATAAAAACCTATACTCAAAAGATTTCAAAAGACTGACTATCAAAAAGAGGCTGTTCTATCTGACCTACTATTCAGGTCACCTTAGCTCAGCTCCAAGTCCTTCTTCTACGGTCCTGGAAATTTAAGCCTACGACGAGGTGAGATATAATCTCAGCGAGTTCACGCTCTAAACCCCGATTAGGAGGGTAATACGCCTAGAAGCGTCCTAACCACACAATCACAGAAACTTACCTCATCCTAAATCCTCCCTGCAAATCAACACAGTTCATATCACAATGCATATAATCAATGCACATAACAATTGGAACACCTCATCAACTCAATTAACCACAAAGGTCTCGATTATAAAGCCAAACCGTTATAACACATCCCATACCATGCCACACAATTTTGTCTCATAATCAAGCGCATCAAATTCAAACAATGCGTTCCAATTGTTAATTAAGCCCCTCAAGGCACGACCGACTCACATGTTCAATTGTCTACTGGCGTAGCCAGGCATCGTTTATTCTCCATTGAGCACGGCTTCGTCTCTCATAGACAACATTCTCGAAGGAACATAGATCCAGAATTTACTGCAACCCAATACCCTAATGCATGGGTAACCCAAAAAGGGATTTAGTAACATTCGGCTTAAAAGCTCAAGACAAGTTCTCTTAACCAACACACGACTAATCAATCTCGGTCCAAGACACCGTGCATTGCACTCAAATGCCTCAATTAAAATAGTGATCCTAACCTATTTGCTTTGTATTAAAAATATACGATAAAATAATCGTGTGTGGATACACGGTCATATTGGACCTAGAAATTTCATAACCTCCGATTTAAAATTTCACTATTTTATATAATATATAAAACCATTTTCGGTGTTAAAATGCGACACTTGATTTTCGAATAAATATCAAAATTCACAAGTTTTGGAATTAATTACTTAAAATTCCAATCAAAGACTCAATTTGCACAATTAACACTCAATCGAAATTAACCACACCATTGTAATCAACACGAAATTTCGGTCACGACTATTCCAGTCTAATTTTCGAAAAATGATTAATAATTAAATAAATTATCAACAATTAAATAAATTACAAAATAAATAAATTTAAGCACTTAATTAAATTAACCTAAACTAACCAAGCTAATTAATCTAACTAACAATTAAATCTAACCATTCTACCTAATTCAATCTAATTACACTAATTATATGAACTAACTAGCTCCTAACTAAATCCACCTAACTATTCTAATTAAACTAACTAAATAAATAACTATATACTTAATCTAACTAAACCATCCTAAACTTAATTAAATTAAATGATCCACTAATTAGCTAACTAATCCACCTCTAAGTGTCATTAGCCTATTAATTAGGGATTAGAACACGAACTCACCGGTTAAGCACGAAAATCGGCTCACGGCAACGGCGGCGTGACGGCGGCCGAGACTTGAGCTCACGGCGAGGCCGAGGGAAGCTCGGACCAGCTGAAATCGGCCAAGACGACTCAGCAAAGCTGAGATTCGGTCTTGAATTGCGAAGGGCTGAAGCGGGGGCTTCGAGTGGCTGGCTTCGGTGGAATCGTGGGCGCGGAACTGGAGCTGCTGACATCTTCGCGGTAGCTGGCGCACGAAGAAACGAGAGCTGCAGATTCGGTGGAGGAGCTGCTGCAGGGGAAGACTTCGATCGTGGGCTAAGTGGAGCTGGCGGTTGACTGGGACGTGGCAGAGAAGAAGACCGAAGGAGATGGCTTGCGTCGGTGGTGACAAAATGGAGGGGCAGCAAGCGGGCAACACTTGGGCTTTGCTAGTTGACTCTGTTGGAGACGTGGACCGCGATGGAGAGAGCTTCGGACGAGTGGCGTGAGCTGATGGCTGAAGCGTGAGGCTGAGTGGAGTTCGGTGGCTTGTCTTCCTGGAGTTGGATGAAGACACGAAGAAGGAAGAAGAACGAAGGGGCAGAAGGCTTCGGTGGAGGTGATTTCGTGGCAGCTCAACTTCGAAGAAAAAAAGAATGAAGGATAAACAAGAGCAGCTGGCATCAGGGGGAAAGGAACGTGCGGGAGGTCGGCGAAGAAAATGGAGGGCAGCTGGTCGGCGTGCTGGAGAAGTCACAGAGGGGCCAAAAGTCAAGAAGTTATCCATTCAATTTAATGCTCCACGGGTTGCTTTCCAACAAAAATATTCCACAATAAACTCAATTTGTTACCAAAATTCCAGCCCTCCTCCTTCACTCCGAATTTACTCAACTTTGGTTTTAATTTCTTCACGAAATTTCCCAATTCTAAGTCCAATTTTGCTGAAAAAAATCCCACAAAATTTCTATAAATTCCTTTCACCAAGAATCTCAGTTTGGAAGCCAAAATTCCTTCAAATGAACTCATCCGAATTTTCATTCGTTTTCCGAATCGTCCGAATCTATTTTCCATAAAAATCCTGGAATCTCCGAAAATTTTTCGAAAAATGAATCAATATTCCTAAAATGAATCGTAACACAACGAAATTTTCAATTTCTGAAATCGAATTCAATTTCGCGGTTAATTTCAATTTGATGCAATTTTAACGCGTCTAATCTACCGGATAACTTTTATGAATTTTTAATACAATTAACCCGTGATCGATTATTTTCAAGCCATAACGTACATCTTCAACACATTCGCGACTCTCGGTTGTCGTAAAAATCTCAAGATTTCAAGTATGGACACAAAGTACGAAATTGATAGAAAAATCGATTTAGTGTCGTTCGACAAAAATTTTGCAATTAAGTAGAATCACCCACGCACTAATTACATACCTCTATCGAATCGACCTATCTCGGGTCTCTGATCGATTTTGACGGTACCGTAATGACCCTTGCAGATTAGTACGGTCGAGCAATCGTTTCCTGGTCGAATTCTCAAGTCTATTGCGTTTATATTCCTTAACGGCTTCACCAGATACGCTAGTTAACTCATGAGTGGCCAACTCAGAGAAAAATGTTATAGGCACGTCGATGAAAAATCTATTTCATCTCATCAAAATCATACTCGAAAATCAGGATGTCACAGTTTTCTAGCTTCAAAATAGCAACAATTGAGAAAGCGAAGGCAAGGAAGAAGGAGAAGAGGGGCTGCAGCTAAAGGAGGACCACCAAGCCACCAAAGTCTTCTAAAAATATCACAAACCATCATTGGCTTGGCTTCCAAAGTCCATGGCTGATCCTCAGCCATTTTCCACCCCAAAGCTTCCTCAAAAAGCCATCCTAGATGCCCAAAATATTGCACACCACCATAGCTACGAATTTGTGGATCTCCCTTCAATTCCGATCCAATTTTAACTTAAAACAATCCAATTGATGCCCAAAAATTCCAGCTAAGGTGTTCACAATAAGTCCTTGCAATTCCATCACCAATCGAACCAACTTGAATGTCAAAAATCCACCCAAAAACGTTCCATCGAATTTTCCGGTCCAAAATAGCCCAACTTCGATTTTTTGCCAAAAATTCGGAATTGCCAAAAATTCTTCGGAGAATGAGTCGACGTTCCTAAAATCGTAATATGCCCGAATTTTTAATTTCTAAAATCGAGTTCAATTTCGCGGTTAATTTCAACCGGACGCGATTTTAGCGTGACCTAACCTACTAGGTAACTTTTATGAATTTTTAGCACATTTGACTTGTAGTCGATTATTTTCGAGCCATATTATACATCTTCAACCGATTGGCGACTCTCGATTGTTGTAAAAATCTCGAGATTTCAAATACAGACACTTAATACAAAAATGACAGAAAAATCGGTTTAGTGCCATTCGACAGAAATTTTACAATTAGGTGGAATCACCCACACTTTAATCACATACCTTTGCCAAATTGACATATTTCCCGTCTTTGATCGATTTTCACGATGCCGTATCGACTCTTGCAGATTAGCACGGTCAAGCAATCGATTTCGATCAAATTCTCAAGTATATTGCATTTGGATTTCTTAATGGTTTCACCCGATAGACTAGTTATCCCGTGAGTGATCAGCTTAGAGAAAAAAACTATAAGCACGTCGATGAAAAGCCAAATTCATTCAATCGAAAACATAATCATAAATTCATACTGTCACACACTCCCATGTAGGTGTGAGTACTAGATTTATCATTTCCCAGCTCTAAGTTACATTCAAAGCAACTCAAGTGTTATCTCACAAGCTCTCACAAAGAGCTTACCTAGAATTTTAGCAAAAAAAAGTAATAATAAGAACTCTCTCAAAAAACTCATTGAGAGAAAACCAAACGTAATCCTGTTGCTCTAATGTGTAATAACCGAGTAGAATTCAGTTTTTTATATGCTCTTATGTGTGTTACCAACTCAAACTAGGAAAACTTGATTTTCTTATTCAATATTATATTCCACTAAATTTGGACTCAACTGAATTTGCTAAGCGATAAAGTCCAAGTTAGAAGACATCCAAAATAAGAGCCAAATTCAACCAGGTGAGATTTTGTATACACCTCAACTTCGAGACATAAAGTAACAAAACGTATCAATCATACACAAGTAAACTGAGATAAAACGTCCTAATTTCTTGGGAGTAGAGAGTTAATAGCTTGTATAACGGCAAATTAGGTGAAAACCAGACTGCATGGACCGTACAGCCATTATTATTTGGAGCTAAAAAATTTACTGATACCGTGAGGAAGATTCCACATTTGGATAAGTTCAAAGTTCTGACCTTACGTGACATTTGATTTTTTAATAATAACAACATTATTATCAATATTACTACTGCAGTGAAGAGTCCTCTGATAAAAACCTATCGATAAAGAGTCAATTAAGGCGACAGTGATATACGTAGAAATCGAATTTTGGCGATTAAAAAAAGAGAAAATTTATTCGCAATTCTGAACCTAGTCTTCAAGAGGAAGAGATTACATTTTTTATACAAAATGTCATATGAAATATAGATATTTTTCTATAAGATTGGCAATAGGCACTAGGTGGCAGGGGCTATTCAATATGGTAAAGCCGTCAGTTCTAAGAATGATAGGAGTTGTAGGAAGAATTCTTTCATTTCGAAAGCACCCTAGTTCTTGAAAGAATAATAATAGTAGTAGAAAGAATTCTTATATTTAGAAAGCACCAACCATTAATGGGCTGATCGCTCAAATTAGCATTCTAAAACAATAATTTGTTTTTTTTTAGGCTCGCATTGACTTCTAAGTCTACACCATTAATGGGCTTGTCACTCGATAAGACAGACAGTTCTTGAAAGAATTGTAGTTAATCCATAACAAAGATTTCAAAAAAATAATAAAATAAAATAAAATAACTAGGATTTCTTTAATTTGGAGATGCGCATTTGACTTTTGAGGCCCAGTAGTTAATGGGTTGATCACTTAAGTAAGAGGGACGATCTTTGAAAGAATAGTATTTTGTCCTCGAACTCAAAATTTTTATTTGGAGACGTGCACTTGACTATCATTTACTTGTTGCATCTAACTTTTAAGTGCAAATAATTAATGGGAAAACTCAAATTTTTTATTTGGAGAAGGTGCAACCAACTTTCAAGTTGCAAATTATTAATGGGAATGCTGAATTTCTATTTGAAGATATGCATATGAATTTTAAGCACAAATAATTAATCGGATCACTCAAATAAGACCAACCGTTTCTCAAAGAATGGTAGTTGTTCTAAGACTAAAATTTATTTATCTAGAAACATGCATCCAACTTTTAAGCACCAATTAATGGGCTAATCACTCAGCTAAGACTAATACTTCTAGAAAAAAATATTTGGAGACAAGCTGAAAATAATTGATGAGAAAACTTGATTTTTTTTTTAAAATTTGGAGACGTGCACTACACTATTACGTATTTGCACACTCACGTTGACTTCCAAGTTTACACCATTATTGGGCTTGTCACTCTAGGATAACTCAAATTGTTTATTTGGAGATGGTGCATCTAACTTTTAAGTTGCAAATTATTAATGCTGAATTTCTATTTGAAAACATGCATATGACTTTTAAGCACAAATAATTAATTGGATCGCTCAAATAAGACCAGTGGTTTCTCAAGCACCAATTAATGGGCTAAAATTTCAAGCACCAACTTTCAAGCACCAATTAATGGGCTAATCACTTAGCTAAGACTGATACTTCTTGAATGAATATTTGGAGACAAGTTGAAAATAATTTATTGGAAAACTTGATTTTTTTAAAAAATTTGGAGACGTGCACTTCACTATTATGTATTTGCACACTCGCATTGACTTCTAAGTTTACACCATTATTGGGCTTATCACTCTTGGAGAACTCAAATTTTTTATTTGGAGACGGTGCATCTAACTTTCAAGTTGCAAATTATCAATGGGAATGCTGAATTTCTATTTGAAGACATGCATATGACTTTTAAGCACAAATAATTAATCGGATCGCTCAAATAAGACCAACGGTTTCTCAAAGGATGGTAGTTGTTCTAAGTCTAAAATTAATTTATCTAGAAACATGCATCCAACTTTCAAGCACCATTTAATGGGCTAATCACTCAGCTAAGACCGATACTTCTTGAAAGAATATTTGGAGACAAGTTGAAAATAATTTATGGGAAAAGTCGATTTTTTTTAAAATTTGGAGACGTGCACTTCACTATTATGTATTTGCACACTCGCATTGACTTCTAAGTTTACGCCATTATTCGTCTTGTCACCCTAGGAGAATTCAAATTTTTTATTTGGAGACAGTGCATCTAACTTTTAAGTTGCAAATTATTAATGGGAATGTTGAATTTCCATTTGAAGACATGCATAAGACTTTTAAGACTTTTAAGCACAAACAATTAATCGGATCGCTCAAATAAGACCAACGGTTTCTCAAAAGGATGGTAGTTGTTCTAAGACTAAAATTTAGGAGAAAATAACCTAAAAGATTAATTTTAACATTTTCGAGGAATTCTAATTTTTTATAATTTTTTCAGATTTTTCGGAATTTTTATGAAAAAAATTTGAATTTTTGAATTTTCCAAAATTTTTTTTGAATTTTCCGAGATTTTTTTTTTTCAATTTTTTTAATTTATTTCCAAAATTTTAATATATTTTTAATATTTAATATTATTATATTCGGAAAAAACGAGTTCGGACCGTGTAAACTCGATCTGGACCGTTGATCCGATCCAACGATCCTGATCCGACCTACTTCGAATAGAAAAATCTAATTTCTTAAAACTTTTTTTCAATTTTTAATTGATTGATTCTTATTTATTTTTTCTTTTTCTTTTCCTTTTAATCTTTTCTTTTCTTCTTCTTCGTGCGTTTTCTGCACGCCCGAAGCCCCTTCCTTCGCCGAGACCTTACTTCCTCACCGAAGCTCATCCAAACGACAACACGGACTGAAGCGACCGGCGTTCCACCACCATCCGCCGGTCGTCCATTCCAACAGGCGTCGACCACCGCCGGCCACGAACTCCGACGGCCATTGACCCATTTGCCGGAACAAAGAAACATGACCACCAAACGATACACGATTCTTTCACGATAAACGTAGAAAAACTCAATGGACACAAGCAAAAAGAAAAATATATATGATTCTGCGGATATAGGAGCAAGAACGAATTGGTCCCATGTCAAAGCGTGAAATATTCTTTCTGTTCTCTTTCAAGCATTTTATTAAATACTTGGGATGCATCGGCCAACAAGAAGATTACAGACTCATTCAAGGCAAACATCAACACGGCATGCGCCAGCAACATTCAAGATCAACTCAGAGGCTTGTTGGTCGCATTCGGAACAGATACGAACGAAGAACAGACAGCTTCGGCCACAACCCACTCACATAACTTAAATCTCATTCGGGCATTTTCACAAACAGTTCACGCACATTACTGGGATTTTTGGCTCGATCAATCCATGAAGGACCGACGAGACCGGAGCTCGCGCGAACCGGTTGGCCGCGAGCTCTGGCCCGACGCTCCAAGAAAAAGAAAAAAAAAAGAGCACCTGTGGCGCGGGAAGGCCTACCTGGTTCGGATGAGGCGCGTAGTGATTGAAGGCAACTGATGGCCGAGCCTACGGCGACGGCCAGGTACTCTCTCTATCTCGAGCTGACCCTCTCTCTATCACTCTCTCCCTCTCTCGGTTCAAGAACCCCTGCCCCTCAAATGAGTGAGCCTTCTCGCCATTAAGGGCGACCGGCAGGTGTGCATGGGGGAAAGGAAGGAAGGGGGAAAGGAAGGAGGGCCGGGCAGGCCCAGACCCTACCCGGCCTTGCTCGACTTCTTTTTTTTTCCTCTTTTCTTCTTTTTTCTTGATGATTATAATTTTTCCTGTTCTTTTCTCTTTTTCTTTTTTTTTATTTTTTATTTTTAAATTTATTACTTACCATTAGTAGTGCAAATATTCCCAATGCTAATACATGATGCGATCTAGTGAAAATTATTTTTTGTCTAGGATTTAAAAAATAATCTCTAATTGTCCTGCCATTAATAAATAATTAAAGGGATAGTCAAAATTTAGGTATCAACAATACAAACTCTTTTTATAAGTATTCCCATTAATGTCATTTCTTGATTGGGAAGATTGCCCAAGGATCGTATATTCCCATCCAAGTCCCAAATCCATGAAATGCACTAGCTATATGCCAGTTTAACAAAATCTTGGGAAAGAAATCGGATTTCATCACCCCTTTAGAATGAATTAAGCTGTTATTATTGTCAGGTAACTCCCAAATGTAGCATGAGGACAATCTAAGAGGACCATGGTGGTTAGTGTAGATCCATTGATCATGAATTCAAATTATTTAAAGCATCTTTTAGCTCAAAATTGCCTTGTGACATATAGTCTTACTCAATACGCATAAACACAACGATTTGCGTGGTGCTAACAAAGGGTTGATGTCAGCCTTTTAGAGCTAGGTTGCTGGGCTCTATATCCTAGTTCATGAATTGAAAAAAAAAGTTGCAATTCTAATGATCGGGAAGCAAATAGACATGTTGTAAGATAGATAAAATGATTATGTCATATTGGATTGGCAACCCACTAAATTATAAAACATTATGGTTGAAGTCAAGCTTGCCTCAGCCTTTCTTGGACGGCTATCTTCTCTTGTTTATGTTTTTTCGTTTCTTCTCTTTTTGATTCTTCCCCTTTAAAGCATATCGAAAAGAGTAATTAGGATGCTCATACATCCAGCCAAAAATTGTCAGCTTCTGAAAAATAATGAAAAAAGTTAACAGACATGTATGAGAAGATTTTAGCGGTTTTACACTTAATGAAAGTCAAAGTTGAACATTTCAAGATCTAAAGAGTGGAAAATAAAAGTCACACTAAACAAAACCCTAGTTATGATCCATTAACAATAAAACCGAACATGTTGTATAAACTCTCTTGCGTCAGTTCAAATTCAAGTCTCTGAACCTTGTCAATTATCTAGATAATTACGAGGGGAGGGGAGGGGAGGGGAGGGAGAGAGAGAGAGAGAGAGAGAGAGAGAGAGAGAGAGGGTATAATAAAGAACCTTTCACATAGTTATTCTCCTGTGGATGTTGGTATAAGACAATGATAGAAAGCAACACACAACGTATTCACGTTATTGACTCCAAACCCAATACGATAACATGCGGAAGAAAATGAGACTAAGTGACGCCCATGAACAAAAGCTTGAAGAAAACACAGGAGCAATAGGTGTCTTATTTATGGTGTCTTCAGTTTTGCTGCTTAACGACGCTGATCAACTTGGCACCCGCCAGCCCAGCTTTCCTAATTTTGTCAACGGCTGTCGTCTCATCCACTTCCGCGGCGATCACCACCAGAAAATCTCCATGCTCTTCATTAAAGCCCGCGAATGTCAACCCTGTTTCAATGACAAATATATATAAAGGAGAGGATGATAAGAAGAGTAGGGTTTTTCCAAATATATTTGCGGCA
This sequence comes from Eucalyptus decipiens, assembly GCA_014182575.1. Classification (NCBI taxonomy): domain Eukaryota; kingdom Viridiplantae; phylum Streptophyta; class Magnoliopsida; order Myrtales; family Myrtaceae; genus Eucalyptus; species Eucalyptus decipiens. The sequence goes on along the minus strand of CM024613.1, from coordinate 60,077,647 downwards.
GAGGATATCGATGGTTAATGCATGAAATCATTCCAATGGAATTTGTGCATGTGGACAATCACGAGATGAGTGTGATTGCGAGTGTTAAAGCCATCATACATGTATATGAAACGTGCTCCAGGAATCGTTACCAGTTGCCTTTTCTGTTGCGATCGTACGTGCGTTGGCCCTTTGTTTCTTGTCCCTAGTATTGAGATCAATCAGTACCTTTTTCTGGATCTGATAAACAAACCAGCAAGAGATATTAGCGTGCGAAAGAAAAAGAAGCATGAAATGAAGAATACGAAGAGGAGACAATATTTCATGTACAAACATAAACCTAGGAAAAGAACCAGAGGCCAGAAAATTAAGAAGAGCGATGGGAGTAAGTACGGACCGCCATATTGCCTCCTGGACCGATCTGTTCCAACTGGTCAAGGCAAGCCTCTCTCTCTCTCTCTCTCTAGATACAAAGTGCTTAGTTCGATGGATGCGGAGGAGACAACGTCGATTGGAGGGATCTTTATAGAGGCGACCAAGTGTTGGAATACATTACCATGACTTTTCCCATCACTTCCACCGTCTTTTCTCATGAAGTTCCACTTGAAATTACATAACAGGCGCACGGTTCTCGTACGCCACCCCACATGCCATATTCGGAGTGGGTAATCGTACTAATAAACTATCCTACTTGCACACGATGTTTTTTTCAACATTGAGATCACTAACGGGACCATTGCCTCAGCGCTTAAGCATTTTACGAAATCTACTTGCGTATTTATTGGCATAATAGTTTTTCTATTAAAATGAAAATTCGACTATAGTCTTTGGGGTCAAATTTGTTTCTGTTGAACCTATTTGCTCCCAAATTTTGAGAGATCTCTTGCAGGAGCCCAAGTTCAACAATCAAAGACCATTAACGTTTGAATGAGCCAACGCATGGTGGCTTGCTTGCACCCGATGGAAACATACGGAAGCACGAGATACAAAAAGAAGAAGAAGAATTTTATTTATTTATTTATTTTGGTCGGAAAGAAGAAGAAAAAATAAGAAAAGAGAAAGAACAGTTGTTTTTTTCTTTTTTTTACGTACAGTTGACTTGAAGATGGGCGACATTCCATCTACCTATTCGAATTTTTATGGGTGTTGCATGTAGCACGCTAAGTAATTCAATATTTCCGGTCATGACACTCAAACACCAATTGTTAAGACATCTATTGCGTGGCTAGGAACATGATATGACTTAGAGAAACTGGCCACGCCTAGAAGGTTTCGTCGCTAAAGCTGGTGAGATTATGACTTTGTCCGTTTTGTGAAAAATAATTTTCACAAATTTTTTTTTTCAAATTTTCCAATATTTGATTCATGGAAAATAAACTAATCAAGGAAAATATCTTCCACTAATGTAAAAATACCTTCAAAAGTAGGGAAAATATTTTTCACTTCTCAAAAGCGGAAAACATTTTCCGTATCTGCTTTCACCACATTTTTCTCTTATTTTCAGGCTTTCTTTTTATTTTCTTTTTTATGTTTTTAAAAATAATTTTTTTATTATTTTTAATTTTTTATTTTTTATAATTGCAGGAAATCCACACGTGGCTAGTGGAGGAAGGAGGAAGGAAAAGAAAATACTAAATACTTAAAATTCGATTTTTTTAAAATAAGAAAATATTTTTAAAAATATGTAAAATTAAAAATTAAAAAAATCGTTTTTTTGGGTAATTTTTCCTAGAAAATAAAATCATATATGAAACAATGTAAAATATATTCTATTTTTTTTAGGTTTCGACTGAACACTAGAAAATACTCTCATTTTCTTGAAAAATGGTTTCCTAAAAAAACATTTTCGAGAAATGTGACATTTTTCTCAAAATAAATGGAGGATTAATGTCAATAATCTTTTTTTTTTTTTTTTCAATTTTTAACCTAAGATCTCTTTCTATAAGACCAGCTTACTCAAAATCAAGCGCTTAATCAACACAAAAAGACACGGTTAACATGTAAGTTGAAATCAATGCAAAAATCATGCATGGATTCCCATAAGTAGAGTTTTGTGTTTGGAAAGAATACCTTGTCTTGGATGATTGTTAATCAATGAATGAATCCCAATCAACACTTTCTAGAAAAGAAATGAGCCAAATCACTAGCCGTTGTAATATATATTCGTTCTTTTATGAGTCTAATTAGACTTTTTAATCATATGATACTCAAAGTCTAAATACTCCTTGATCAATTCGATCACAAAAAGAAATGCATGTACCTCATGAAACTCGTTCAAGCACTAAGCGACTTGATTCAAACATATGTTCAAATTGATGCAAGAACTTAACAATACATATCAAAACAAACACGGCCTTTGCAAGCATCGCACATGGATTTTCATTTTTCTTTTTTGATATCATATTAATTGAAATTAATCAACTCTTTGGATAACAATCAAGCATCGGTCTCCCCCTTGGCAATCGGCATCATCCCAATCTCATTATCGGGATGGCATCTAGGGTGACCCCCTGACATCGGCCTCATCAGAGTCGGCATCGTCCACAATCTCAATATTGGGACGACATCCAGGACTTTACCCCAAGTAATGACCCGACATCCCCTAGGGCGGCGGCGGCCGGAGGCCGGCAACGGCGGTCGGCGACCGGTGGCAGCAACGGTCGATGGCAACCGATGACCGTCAAGGGCCGGCAACCAACAAACGGTGGTCGGCGGCAACGAATAAATGACCGGTTGACGAATGATGAGAAAAAATTTTATTTCTCATTTCTGTTCCAAAAATAAAGAAATAGAAAATTTATATTTCTGATTTCTATTCCAAACCTATTTCTAGAATGAAATCTATTCCGAAATAGAAAAACGGAATAAGTTTGACAAACGGATTTCTATTCCAGAAACAGGTTTGGAATAGAAAAATTGTTTCTAGAATAGAAATAGGCAGTTGTCATGCACCCCCATTGTCATGTGGAGGAAGCTATGAACATGTCTCTTGAGAACACTCATTTTGTGCAAATACGAGTGATAATTCTTCACATTGATTAGATGCAGAAAAGAAACAACTTAAAATAACGAAGATTGACCTTATTATGCATCTGAATCATTTTCCAAAGTTCATACTCACGACGTGGTCTAAGGGTGCAATACAGCAGGTCTCAAACTTGATCAAATTTATTTTGCCACAACGTCCTGCAGTTAAAAGTGAATCTTTCATTTCGCAACTGAGTGCAGAGAAGGCAGGCAGAGATGGACAAGAACATGATTCAGCTCTCATCAGTTTCTGTTATTATAACGAGTCAAAAACACAAGTGAATACTTAAGATAGGCTTGACATATCCATGAGATGCTCCAAAAATGGCGAACCAGTGCCGAGAGGAAAAGGACAAAGCACTTGCGTTCCCTAACATACACATCTAGTCCAAGTAAAATTTAGAGAATTGCCATCTATTCGTGCAATAGCCTCGATGAAATGGAAGTCAGTTTAGAGTTAATCGGTGTGCGTTTGGTTGTGTTTATTTAAAAATTGTTAAGGAAACAGAAATAGAAAAAGTGTTTTTGTTGGGAGAACAATTTGAACAAAAACGCGTTTAGAATCGTATAAAATTTATGTTTCGGAATAGAAAAAAAGAACAGAAACACGTTTGGTAATCTGCAAAAAATTTCTGTTTCTGGAATGAAAAAGAACAGAAACACGTTTGGTAATGTACAAAATTTCTGTTCCAATTTTTTTTCAATTGTTTTTTTTTTAATAAAGTATAAACGTGGTATTGAATTATCATTCTCATGAAATGCTTATCAATTTAATTTTGTTCATATTAAGTGAAAACAAACATTCTAAACTTGATTATATTTGCTCGGGAAATTTTTTTTTTAAAGTTTGTACCTAAATTTTCCCATTTGGTTTTTTTTTTTTTAATAAAGTGTAAACTTGGTTTTGAATTCTCATTATCATAAAATGCTCATCAATTTAATTTTGTTCATGGTGAGTACAATCAAACATTCTGAACATGCATACTCCGAAGAAAATTTTATAAATAAACTTTGTATCAAATTTTTCTCACGTGCCTTTTTTTTTCAATAAAGTGTAAACTTGGTATTGCATTATCACTCTAATGAAATGCTCATCAATTTAATTTTGTCCATGGTCGGCGAAGACAAACATTCTGAACATGGTCATGTGCATACTTCGAACAAAATTTCGTAAGTAAAATTTGTTCAATAAGAGCTACCTAAAAGAAGAATACCTCATAGATCTCTACGTAGACACTTTCATACATAACATCACAATAATGAAATAATATAGTTCATTGTTCAACTTCATCACATTGGATTTGATAAGTGAATACTTAAAAACAAAATTACAAAAGTCGGAAACACAAAGTCAAGAAATCTCAGGCATATTATGATCCTCGCCATTTTATTTGCAATCCTTGTCCTAAGCATGTTTACTCCAGGTGCATCATGCAATGTATCATCTGCAACCTCCAATTCTGTAGGTCCGCATGGATATTCCGGATCTCCATATAGGGAAAAGAAATGTCTTCGTGGATTGGCACCAGCAAGGCGAAACTTTGGATGGATCCACTGAAGTTCTCAAAGCATCAGCGTCGATAATGGATCCACCAACACCAGCATTGTTCACCTGGGAAGGAGACAACTAATTGAGATAGAGTGAGGATGTACCTTAAGTAAAGAAAAATTCAAGACAAGAAGCAATAAGGCAACAACTAAAAGTTATGAGACAAATTGGGTCTAATTCACGTGTAACAAACTCATATATACGAAATTAAAAGTTATGAGACAAATTAGTCATTACTTATCTTATTTTATAATTTTCCTGTTTACAAGTAACATAGTGGGACAAAGTTCACATGGGATTTGACCAAAAATAAAAGGTTCGCATAGGATGAGAAAAACGCTGAAAGTAGAGATTGTACAGCTCAACAAGCCAAAAGGGAAAGCTAGAAGGCTTCAACTTTAGTAAAATTAAGGGTGAACATAGGTGAACGAGTGTTACAACAACTAAAGTAACCCCTCTAACTTAGCCCATATGATCTCCTCCTTTGCATGGGGTTCTCTTAAATAGGATTCATTCCTCAATACCTAAAGCATGGTGCTAGAGCTACGAAAATATCAAGAACATAACCTGAGAAAGTAAATTGCGGATTTTCCAAGTGAAAGGACAACCTAAGACCACCTCTGAAGCACAAAGCCAGAACCTTAATACATAGTTTTCTATTTGGTAAATCTTCTATCTACTATACATTTTTTCCACTTTAACTCAAGTGCACTATCTGTCATATGTAAGGAATTTCAAAAATCCATCTCATTAAGCAGTATAGAGTTTTGCCTATGACAAGTACGAAAGTTTCCTAACGGACAACTTTGATTTCACCAAGGAAAAAAAAGTGAGTTCATAATAACATAAGAACGTGCAACAAATGTAGAGACAAGGCAACTAGCAAACACTCTTCGCAAACTGAATATGCATCCAAGTAAAATCTAACCTGTTACGCCTGATTTTCCAGCATCTAATATACTCCCCTTTGCCCCATTCTGATGCATCTGGCCATTTTTTTCTTCTGAAAGAGTACTAATGAATACATGTTTTAGTGCATCACAATCAGAATCAGGTAATTATCATAGATCATGAAAAATTTGAAGAGAAGGGAATCTCACTCCTTAACAGAAAAGGAGGAGAAGATGATATAAATAACAGATATGGTTTTCAATTGTGATCTCTCTATATTTGGTCAATGAAGAAAGTGTTAACTACATATAAAAACAATGAACTGACTCTTGGCGTCTGCAAGTTCCAGAATTTGTGGAAATCGTCCCACAATCATAAACATCCCATGAATTTGTGTCCATAAAGCACTAAATCACATGTGTTAAAATATCAGTTTGGTGAGTACGGAGCATCCCTAGTTACATAAATTTGCAGAGCAGCTGAATGATAGGATCGGTGGGAATATAAACAATCAGGGAGAAAATGTTGACAATCAATTGACAGTTCAAGACTTTAGGAGAGGAGGTAAGGCAAATTACCTCCAAAGAAAGAATCAACAGGAAAAAAAAAAAAAAAAAAAAAACAGCTATTTATAGAACACCAGCTAACAAATCAAATTGAACTCTATTCCAGGGTACCTTTTACAGCAGATTTAATGGTAGTAACATTACGCTGCTGCTTTTGCAAATATAATTTGTGAAGAGAACTGAACTGAAGCTGCTCTACAAGCGAGCATTTGCTCGCTGCTCTCTGCAGCGAGCGTCTGCTCGCTGCTCTGCAGCAAGCGAGCAGAGCAGGGCTCGCTGCAGAGAGCAAGGCGCGTTTGGGCAGAGCAGAACGGTGCCCTAGATCTGGGCGAGCTTGCTCGGATCTGCGAGACTCGCTCGAGCAAGCATCTCGCAGATCTGGGCAAGCGCTGGCTCGAGCGAGCCCTCACGCTCGAGCTCCGACAGCCATCGCCCAGATCTGCGAGGGCCCCGTTACATATCGATGAAGGAGGAGCAGTGAAGGAGGTTCACCTGGTGAAGGAGCAGCGGCTGTCGCCGCCGGAGAGGACGACGGTGGAGACACCGGATGGTCTCGAGACAGAGGCGGCTGTCGGCGCCGGAGTAGGAGGCGGCTGTCGGCGCCGGAGTAGGAGGCGCCGGAGAAGACGATGCAGGAGGAGACGCGCGGTGTTCGAAGGGTTGAGAAATAGAAAAGAAACAACTCGCTTATGTTTTTGTTCTTCAAATGTGTTTCAGAAATAAGAAACACAAAATTTGTGTTTCTTATTTCTGTTTCTTTTTTGTTCCTGGGAACAAAAGAACAAAAAATGAACAGAAACGCACCCAAACGCGTTTCTATTCCTTTTTTTGTTCTCAGGAACAAAAAAACAGAAAGAATGTTCAAAAAAAAAAAAAAAAAGAAATACAACCAAACGCAACCTAAATTGCTGACTCTTTCAGACTTAATGACATGGAGACAATGGCCAACAGCCTGAATAAAAGTGAAATCAGCCAATGTATTTCTTGCAGAATCAAGTCATATGAATTTGTGAGAAGTCTGCACATTGTGACTTCTGCAATAGCTTTTGCCATTGATGTTCTGTAAAGTTACTCATCTTATGAGATGCTACCCATAAAGCATCTCGAGCCAGATTTCAGCTTGTATGTTTCGATGGGCAATTTTCGACTTTAAAATCTCAGCGGTCGAATACCATGTACATCCCATGCCTGGTGCCAAAGTAAGATGTATCGCAAAAACACGTGATGGATGCAAGTGTACTTGAAAGTTGAAAGAACAAACAAGCTTATGACTGTTTGACGATGCCATGAGCTTTTAAGCTTTTTAAATGCGAAACTTATCATGCTGCAACTGTTTAATTTCCCAGTCTCGAGCAATACAGATATTGGAAGATTTCCTTTTTCCCTTAAATCAATCGCATCTAGTTTATTTTACAGTTATTTTTGAAGCTCTTCCTATATAGGAAGATTCATAAATGACTGCATATATTCCCTTTTATATCAATTCCTAAACTATACTATACACAATTAATAAATTAATTGCCTTGGTTATTTCATGCTTCTTGTCTTGGCCATTACTAGGCCATTTATTGCTTACCATAATCAACAATTGCCTTCAATCAAAGCTTAATATATTCTCGCTTTCTCTCTTTTTTTCTAATAATTTATATGACATATAAAACACTCTGCAAGTCTCATGAACCGATTAAGTCTAAACTTTTAAACCCAAACAATTTGCATGTACTTGATGTGAATTCCTATAAGTGGGCTCCAGCTCCTGAACTAGATATGCCTTATACCTCAAGTCCTTGATCAATTGCGCCAATACTAAGGTTTACATTCTTCCTTCCTCTTTCTAGGACAAGGCCCAATCTTCAACTCTGCATAAATTCATGTGAAAATAACCCTGAATTTGTGACTTTTGGACCTATTTGCTCCCATATTATAAGAGATCTCTAACGGGATCCCAAGTTCAAGAATCAAAGACCAGTAACGTTCAAATAAGCCAGCGCATGGCGGCTTGCTTGCATCCGATGGAATCATACAGAAGCACAAGCTACAAAAAGAAGAAGAAAAGACAGAACAGTTATTCCCTCTACGTATTCGGATATTTACATCGTACTTCAGATGAAGCCTATCTATAATATTTATATATACATGCACGAATTGTCCAGGCCTACACGACATCGTCGAATGTAGGTTTGACTTTGAAGATGGCCGGGATTCCCTCTACCACGTATTCGGATATTCCATGCGTGTTGCGTATAGCACGCGTACGTGACATGGTACTTCATCATTTCGGATCATGACAGCTCCGAACACCGATTATTAAAACATTTAATCCGTGGCTAGGAAGCTCAGCATGATATCACTTAGAGAAATCGGCCATGTCTCGAAGGTTGGGTCGCTAAAAGAAGGCGAGATTATGACTCGGTCCGTTACACAAAAAATAATTCTCAAGATAAAATTTTCCGAATTTTCTGGGATTCGGTTGCTGGAAAATATTCTCCAGTATTCGGTTGGTGGAAAATAATAATAAATTATTTTTAAAATATTTAAAAATTAAAATCAAAAAATTTTAAAAATAATTTTTGAGTAATTTTTCCTAGAAAATCAAATCAGATACAGAACAATGAAAACTATTTTCTAGTTTATTTTCAGATTTCAACTTAACACCATAAAATATTGTCATTTTCTTGAAAAATAACTTCTTGAAAAACATTTTCTGAAAACGTGACAATTTTCGCAAAAGAAATGGAGCCGTAATGTCAATAATCTTATTTTGTCAACGTTTAACTTAAGGTCTCTTTCTATTATCCCCCAAAAGCAACGCTAGCTAGGATAGGTAAGACCAGATTACTCAAAATCAGGTGCTTAATTAGCCAAAAAGGCATAGTTAACATGAAAGTTGAAATCGACACAAAAATCATGCATGGATTTCCATAAGTAGAGCTCTGTATTTGGAAAGAATATCTTGTCTTTAGATGATTGTCAATCAATGAATGAATTCCAGTCAACACTTTCTAGAAAAGAAATTTGAGCCAAATCACTAACCGTTGCAATATACATTCGCTGTTTTTTGAGTCTAAATAAACTTTTTATTGGATGATACTCAAAGTCCAAATACTCCTTAAATTTATATAGACTTCTCGTAGAGTCTGAAGATGCTAAGCATTATAATAATAGTCATGTATAAGCTTTCTTGATATAAATATTGAGGTAAATATCTAGATGATAATAAATAGAGTCTGAACATCGTTTCCTCATTAATATCATTTGAAAATACTTTCGCCAAATTCATTGAATATTTACAAAAAGTTTTGTCAATTTTCAAAACATATGAGGAATTTTCTCAACATTTATCATGAATTCACTCGTTAGATAGTCTCGAGAAATTACACCGAGTATTGCCGCCGCGAGCATAAGCTCTTTCTTATCACAAAGTTCTCAAACCTAGCTTGACTCACTCCAAAGCATCAATAAATGTGCAAATCTGGGAGGCTTGCAGGCTATGGTAACTACTTAATTTTCTTCGGAAGGACTTGATGGCAACATCATTACAGACTTATTTAACGACACAAGTGGGGCCATCAAAGTCGAGAACCCTAAAGAAGCAAATCCTTATGTTGTTCGTGGGTCTGTCCGTCCTTGGAAAAGTCAGCGCACAAGAGAACAGCCTACCCTTTTCCTCCCTCCACGTCACCCCTCCCTCACATTATACCTCTTTAAAATCTCTCTCTCTCTCTCTCACGCACACGGTGGTTGTTGCGATGGTTGGCGGGTTGCGGTCAAGTAGCGCGGAAAAGAATTTGGTCCCAACCACCATTAATGTCGTTATGTGCAGCCGAGACAAAGAGAGAACTATTTTAACTTTTTCTCCTTTCTCATTCCCTTCTCTCTCTCTTTTTTTCGATTAAAATATATCTCGAATTTGAATATGATCAATGAACCAACCTAAACTGAATTACATGGTACGTGAAAATTCAAAAACAAACAATACAGACTACGGATATTGTTTCTATGTTAGAGTGGCCAAAGACAAAGTCCAAGGTTGTTGGGATATACCGTAAGCAATCCCTTGGAGGAGCCGGCCAAGAATAAAAGACAAGGGAAAGTTTGGGTCAACGTATCCCACTTGGACAATGATGATATCTTCACGTTTTCTTTTTTTAAACCTAACAATGAGTTTAAATATTTCCCAAGATTTCATATAGGTTTTTTTCAAGTTAGAAGGGCGTTCTCACAGTGTGCCGTCAGTGCTCAAAAAGCACCGTTGACAAGTGCTTGGCAAAGGTCTTCTTTTGTGAGTTACATCCAAGAATTCAAGTGTTTGAAGCCAAATTAAATTCTTGTGGTAAGTAATTGTGTATAATTTCTTCGTGAAATTAAGAGATTATTTAATAAAAAATTGTTGTTGGAAAAAGTATTAGAATACATAAAATAATAATAATTATTGGAAATACATTACAAAAGATTAGAAAATAAAAAGAAATGTATGAGGCGTGCAAACACTGTCCTTAATAATAATTCCATCCCTTGGAGTACGTAACTCGGTAAGTAAGGCTTCAACAGCTATCCTCCCAAGATACAACAGACCTTCTTCTATACTCCGCACTAAATATTAGAATGAAACAGAACAACTTTTGTATATAACCCAGCAAAAATAAAAGGAAAGCTGTGAGAACATATTGTATCTACTACGATTGTGGTTTGAAGTTTAATTTATATTTAAACAAGGACAAAAAGAGAGCCGTTAGGAGATCATCATAAATAAATTGGTAATTAAAAAGATGACCGTTATAAAATAATGAAGAGTTTATGAAGTAATAAATCAAAAGTTAAAAAGCCGTTAGACGAGCGTTATATAACCATTAAAAAGCCGTTATATGACCGTTGAAAAAACCGTTACAAAAATGATAACTTTCATGACGATCATAATTTCTAATAAATATTTTAAAACTACTGAAATATCCAATAATCCCCCACATATTTCAGAAAGTTTTGACAAGAAAATAAAATAATGCTGAGTTATTGAAGAGTAATGCATCGGAATTGATGTTTGTTAGGCTATGAACCAACCCTAGAAAAAATGAAATATAATTCACAAAATCATTGGTGAAGTTTGAAACTTCTATGAACCAAGAATTTCTTTTTGTGAATTATAATGTTCACCAATCACATTACACTCCCACAAACTTTGTTGTTCAACGCGGTTTTACGCTAATAGGCCATGTGCGTGATTGGTTTATTCATAAGTGCTTTAGAGATTTTCGCCAAAAATTCTTATAGGAGCGGCCCCACCCCACACTTATATAGGTGAGTCCATCAAGTGTATTCTGCAATTTAATACACCACCAATAATGGCTATAAAATTTCATTGAGAGGTTAGCTCAACCTCTTTTTCCTTGCAATTTTGCATTATTTTCACCTTAGGATGGACAATAATTTTTAATAGTGCACTAGATCAACAAATGACTTGTTATTACCCATATGAACCTAATTCATGGGATCACAATCATATAGGTTGGGTTACTATCATTGTTGATTTTCTTCAATTGGTTTGTCCGTACCCCTCAATGTATAGTCAAAGGATTGGCCAAAATTTATTTCTGACTTCATATAATTAATGGACATAATTCCATCATTAAGCAGCTGCTTTACCACGTCATCCCTCAATCAAATGTGTCAATTTTTACCATATCTGTGCATGGCTATTGCCTCTTGGCAATCATGATATATAAACACAAAATGTGTCATTTTCCCAAAGGAATATCTACTAAGAGTTTCTCAACTACTTAGCCTCATTTTCATATATGAGTTTGAGAAAAAATTTTCTCTTTTCCTCAAGAACTTGAATAGTTCACAATTTACCAAAAAAATAATAAATATTTTCTTCTCCTTCACCCATTGGAGCCTAGGAGGATAAGGCATTTTGTTTACACATATATGCCTAGTAGCACTTGAGTCTACCATCTATAATTTCTCGATTAGCCACAATATTGGCATGGGAATGACCACATCAATTACTTCATCAAATCATCTACTTCAACCAAGTCGATTCTTGGTTTAGTAGGATTGTCATTTCCCCCACGATTTCATCCGATTGCTTTCCACCGAGTGAACACATGTTTGTTAGTAGATTTTATCTCATATGAATCCAATATCTAGTTAATATCATCATATCCTTATAATACAACGGAAAATCCACTAATAATAAACTTGACAATAATCACCATTTAACAAAATATTTCACAAAAGACATCAATCTTATTCAATATAGATCTATGTTGGCTATGGATGCAAAGAAATAAAATTAAATTTCATCTCCACAACATTCACTAAAGGAGATTCTCTTTCCCAATACAATAGCCAATTAAGTCTCTAATTATCATCATGCATGAATGGACATTCAACATAAATTGGCAAAGTAAATATTCTTACAAAGAACATTTTTTTTTTACATCATTACTGCTGTCAATAATACATGTTATTCCAAAATGTTAACCAAAACTCAGAGGTTAGCAGAAATCCAAAATGAATTAATAATTTCACAAAATAACTATAAGACTTCATTTGAGTGTTATATACGAATCACCAAAAATGTCTCAACAATGCATACTCAATACAAAACATGTAATCAATTTAATTATGCAATAAAATAATATTTAATAATTCTATCAAAAGTTATGCGTGAAAAATTCGATCGTTGCAAAAGAGATATTACAATCTTTAACCCATAAATTTGTGGCTATTATAAAATATAAACCTCTTTGGTTGTTTCAAATATAAGTGTAAATCTAATAAATTTAGGAATAGAATCACAACAATTTTGACAAGAAAAATGTTTGGACTAAAACTTTAGTAGTCATAAATATAATGCCAACAATGTTTTACACATGTAAAACTCAAAGTAGACCTTAACTCTTTAAGCAACATTTAAATAACTGAAATGTGAAATATAAAAAATATCACAAAAGACAGGATGCAAAAGGCATACTCACTAAATTGTCAATTATGCTAATTTAGCCAGAAAAGTAATTAATGGCAAATATTGGGATGTATCATTAGTCAATTGAATAGTAGTTGCCCAATTATTCTCTCAGCTTGTGCTTGCTAAATTGGGTATCCATTCCATTCTCTTTCTATCAAGCATAATTCCATGTCATCGAGAAAGCAAGAATTTGCCACCATTATAATGCTAGAGAAGTTCTATATGTGCATGGATGAGAGAGAAGTATCATATCTTCATGTATTTATCAAACATACACATTATCATGCAGCAAATACCAACACATGTATGAGCATATACATAAATAGAGGCCCACGCGCGCACTTCCAAGCAAATATGAATAAAGACATGCCACCAAATACCAACACAAGTTCGTGTCTACACTTACTTGAGCATATTGGCATGGACATCACCAACCAAATAATGATTGTATACACTCTAGCATATTCCCAAGAATGACGAGACAAAACTGTGAGGAATACTGAAGAATTTTGTTCCATAGTTAAATGGCACCTATCTTCAAAATCTATAAGTACAATAATATAAGGTAAAAAGAGCGTAATTTTAGTGGTAAAACACAAAAATCCCACATGACAGCATCCATTGTTTCGCTAAAAACAATTATATATATAACCCAGTCCAACATGGGCGAGCTCGATAAGATTCCGTAGAGATGGAGCCAAAGACAAATTAAATAGCAGACAAAAACAGTTATAAACCGGCTTCATGAATGTACATTAAACAAATTTTAGCAGGAGAATGGGAAGAATTAAGGACAAATTGAAACTATTTTGAGTAATAGAGAAGCGCCCCAATTTCTAATCCTAAATGAATGATTATTAAAATAATCACGAACTTGAGAGAGAAAACGCCTACACACGTCCGACTTTCTATTGGAAAGACAAGTATAGGTATTGAAGCCCCAAAATAAAAATAAATATATAAAAGAAATATTAGCCCGATTTCTTTCCATTTCTTTTATAGTTTTCCTTTTCTATTTCTTTTTAAGTAGCCACACGGAATCACTATGCCATTTTTAAAGATTTTCTACATAGGTAATTTTGAAAATTTGTAAGTATCTTTCGTAAAAGTATAAGACCACACATTCATGGAATATGTCTAACAAGATCAAATCAAATCTAAAGAGAACACACAAGCTCGTAATGCCAAGTTTCACATATTAGAATGAAAGGATCTTGACCTGTGTGATGATGATTCCTAAAAATGTGGAAACAGCGCCCAAAATGGCAATTACGCCTTTCAAGTATTAATTTAGAATTTCCAAAAAAACGACTTACTTGAAACTCAATAACCTTACCAAAACGACCAAAAGCTATATTGTGTTAATGCTTGATATTGTCCCATGACAAACCACCCAAGAATATGTGATACTTGTCCTTCACCATCTCCAAATCCTTATTTAATTCCAAGGTCGGTGGAAGCACCAGCAGTTCTAATTTTGAAAGCTATAAGGGAATTATCCTTAAGATTGTTGGAAAAAGTATTAGAATACATAAAATAATTATTATTATTATTGGAAATACATTACAAAAGATTAGAAAATAAAAAGAAATGTCCGAGGCGTGCAAACACAGTCTTTAAGGATAATTCTGCCCCTCTAAGTACGTAACTCGGTGCGTAAGGCTTCAGCGGCTATCCTCCCAAGATACAACAGACCTTCTTCTATACTCCGCACTAAATATTAAAAGAAAACATAACAACTTTTGTGTATAACCCAGCAAAAATAAAAGGAAAGCTGTGAGAATATATTGTATCTACTACTATTGTGGTTTGAAGCTTAATTTATATTTAAACAATGAAAAGAGAGAGCTGTTAGGAGATCATTATAAATCAATTGGTAATTAAAAAGATGATCGTTATAAAATAATGAAAAGTTTATGAAGTAATAAATCAAAAGTTATAAAGCCGTTAGACGACCGTTATATAACAATTAAAAAGCTGTTATATGACCGTTGAAAAAGCCGTTACAAAAATGATAATTTTCATGACGATCATAATTTCTAATAAATATTTTAAAACTACTGAAATGTCCAACAATTGTGGGGCTAACTATTGTGCGAGATATTAGGTGTAATTGGGGATAGAGAAACACTGAAAATGTTTGAGTGATTCAAGTGTGCTTATAATATTCATTATATTACTTGATCTAAAGTGGAATTTGTTACTATTCTCTCCATGGACGTAGGTCACTATGACCGAACTATGTAAATCTGGTGTCTAATTTATTTTCTTTATTCTGTCTATTTTATTATTCGACTACTTGCTTTCCGCAACAATTGATATCGAGCCAGACTTGATTGAGTTGAAATGAATCGATGGCAATAAAAGAAGGAAAAATGAGAATCGATAGATTTTATGGGAATGAAAGAAAGCCACATCAGAAATGAAGAGCAAAACTCACACAGAACACACCTCAGTAATCTTCCTTTTACAATCAAAGCTAAAACACCACCCATCTTTTAAAGAACAACCTCGAGACACGAGACAAAAGCAAGCCACGGATATTGTATCAACTATCTTTCATGATCTGCATTGTGTTGAAGTCAACGCTCCGACTCTTATCAACTCCTATTAATTCATATCTTATTGTAGGTACAAGACAATGATACGAAGCTCCACAACACAAATCAACGTAGATTCCGCAACGCCCATGGAACAAAAGCAAAGGAAATCGTTGAGTACGTTTCAGTTTTGATCATTTACGTTGATCAACTTGGCCTCTTGCGGATTAGCCTCCTTTCTTATTTTGTTGACCACCCTCGTAGCATCGACCCCCTCGGCTATCAGCTCCAACATATTTCCATGCTCTCCAGCATAGTCCACAAATTGCAAACCTGTTTCAATGTTGAATCTATATACAAGAGAGGATGATGAGAAGAGTAGGGTTTCTCTCTAAATTTTTAGAGGCGGAGGATATCCATGGTTAATGCATGAAATCATTCCGATGAAATTTGCGTTTATGGAGGAGGGTCGAGAGATGAGGGAGATGAGGAGTACTAATCAGCAAACTATATGTAGCCTTCGTAGATGTTTCTAAAACGGGGTCTAGGAATTGTTACCAGTTGCTTCGTTTACAGTGATCGTACATGCCCTGGCCTTGCGGGTCGCGTCCTCTGTCACGAGATCAATCACTACCTTCTTCTAGATATGATGAACGAAGCAGCAAGAGATGTTACTAAAGTTTTAAGAGGAAGAAGACAAACAGGAGACAACTATCGATTCATAAACATAAACGAACCAAAACGAGGAAAAAAACCCTAATGCAAGAAAATCAAGATGAGTGATGGGAGTGTTGGATATATTATTAATATAGTCCAAAAATAATATATTCACATACAAGCCCGATAGATAAAAGCATGGTTATTTTGGTCCATATGGGCCGGAGCCTAATAACATGCATATAAAAACTCTAGGATTTCCCTACGTTTGAGGTAACACTATTGAGTGTTCCAAACTTGACGTCTCTTGGTGTAATACTTCAACCAACCCCTTCTTCTCTCTCAAACCTATAACCTCCAACAATCTTGAAGTATTATGTTCGTATGTTGAATTCGAGCAAGTAAGGTGTCTTCTTGAAGATTTTGTCAAGACAAACTCACGAGTGTAATTTACTTTCAATTTCGACTGTGATATTGGTTGGGATCTAAGTTTGAAGATTCGGGTGACCGAAATCTTTGATTCAAGAATCCAAAAAAGTTATAGCCAATTTTAGAGGGTGAAACCACTTGGGCTTTGTTCTACTCATCGATACGAACGTTTTGAGTGGTCACTCGCGTCAATCGGAGGTCAGATGGAGAAGTTACGGCACCCGGAAGTTTCCATCTAAATTTCTAGCAAATTTCAGCGGCGGAAATTTCCAGCGAGTTTTAGCAATAAGGGCAGTCCATCTTAAGGTTTTTGGGGGCTCCATATCTGTTTTTGGGGTTTGTTTTGGCAAATTCCATCTCTACAGAGCGGTTTGATCAAGGTTAGGGGAGTTATTCGACTTTGTTACTCTGAGGACTTCAAGGTGCACTCTTTCTAACACTTTGCTTTGACTAAAATGGCAAAGCGTAATTCCTATGATATTATAAAGTTGTAATCTTTTGATGTTCCTGAATTTCATGGTTGGAAATTACATGTTCAATTTGGCATGAAAGAAAGTGACATATTCTATATTGTATTGAGTGATTTTGCATCTACCACTGAAGATGTAGATGAATATCAATGGAACAAATATGAGGATTTTTGTAGAGACTACTTGTTGAACTCTCTAAATCATAATCTGGCTATGACTTATAGTGAGTATAAGACGGCGAAAGAGATATGGGATCACTTTAATGCTCAGTTCCAAAAATAAGATGGGCTATCTAAAACTCTCCTAGCGGAGAAATTCTTTGACTTTAAATTCACTATAAATTCAAGCATCACCTCTCAGTTAATTGAATTTGAAAACATGAGGAACAAGCTGAAAGATGATAATTCTAATATGTCCGATAATCTCTTTGTCGGTCTTGTGTTAAGCAAACTACCAACTGAATTGAGTTCTTTCAAGACTGAAATGCACAGACTGAAGGTACAGATGGGACTGGATGAATTAAAGAGATATATTCACATTGAGGATCAAAATATTACTAGGAAGGGTTTAGAACAAGTGGAACAACAAAAGTCAGTTACCAACTTAGTTTCACGCTCCAATAAACCTCAGAAAAATTCCAAGTCACCAAAAGGTGAATCATCTTTACAATTAGAGGCCAAAAAGACTATCTTCAAAAAGAAAAAGAAGGGCAAGTGCCATAACTGTGGAAAGTGGGGTCACTAGGCAGTAGAGTGTAAGTTGCTGAGGAAGCCAAATAATGACACACCACATAATGAAGCCAATATGCTGATTAGAGAATCTGAGCCTCAAGCCTTCATTGGAATGATGAAGAATTTTTAAGGCCAGCATCTCTTCTAAGTGGTGGTTGGATAATGGTGCTACTTATCATGCTACAAATGACAAGAACTTACTCACTGAGGTCACAGAAGTGAAAGACACTGTGGAAAATTGCAATGGTGGTGAGGCAAATGTGACTCATGCTGGAACTACAAATTTGGTGCTTTCTTCGAGTAAATTACTAACTCTGAAATATGTTAGAGTAATACATTTACTTAAGAAGAATTTGATATCTATGAATTCACTTGATAAAGCTGGTATATCTTTTTCAACTATGGATAGTAGAGTAACTTTATTTGTTAACTCATATTATTTTGGTTGTGTATTCATGGTTAATGGTATGTATAGGTTAAGTTTATATGCTGATAGCATAAACCATGTGAATTCTACTTTAATTGATCCAAAGTTACTATGCAACATCTAGCTAAAACTCACAACATTTCATTAGATACTTCTATTCAATTTGACAAGTGTGAAGTGTGTGCACAAGCTAAAATCACTAGAAAACCCTTTAAGTTGATTTCTAAAAGCACAAAACTTCTTGAGTTAATACATTCTGATATTTGTGACTTTAGAAATTACATTACTAAAGGTGGTCGGAAGTATCTAATAACATTCATAGACGATTTTTTTAGATCTTGTCATGTTTATTTGTTAAAATTGAAAGATGGGGCTTTTGAAAAGTTTAAGATTTTCAAGTCTAGAGTAGAAAATCAACTTAACTTGAAAATTAAGAGGTTTAGGAGCGATAGAGGAGGAGAATATACTATGTCAAGGTTCAAGGAATTTTATGTTTCAGAATATATAATACTTGAAACCACTACTCCTTATTCACCCCCAATCAAATGGTGTTGCAGAGTATAAGAATAGAACGTTAATTGAAATGTTAAACTCTATGTTACTTACAGCTAGCATGCCTTCCTCCAACTAGGGAGAAGAAGTTCTAACTGCTAATCATATCTTGAACAGGTTACCGCACTCTAAGTTATCTATGACACCTTATGAGATATGGCATAAGCGCTCTTGTAGATATGATACTCTTAAGACTTGGGGTTGTATTGCTTATGTAAGTATATCGAATCCTAAGAAACCTAAGGTGGAATTTAGAACCATTACTTGTGTAGATCTAAGTATTGCAAAAGATAGCGCTGCAAATAGGTTTTTAGATATATCTACTAACACAATGATAGAATCTAGAGATGCGGTGTTCTTTGAAAACAAGTTTTTCAGAAATCAAGGCTTGACTGTTTCCGGATCTACAGATATAATTTCAGAATCTCCTGTAGAATTTGAAGCAGGCCCTTCTGACACTAATTCCACACAGTTGGCTATTGAACCAATTTCAGTTAGAGTATCTACAAGAGAGAGAATTCCCAAAGTTTTGATGAGGATTTTGTTGCTAACCATATTGAGGATGATCCATTCTCCTATCAGGAAGCAACAAGATCTAGAGAATCTCTACTGTGGGCCTAATCCATAAATGATGAAATGAGTTCTCTGATGCAGAATCACACTTGGCAGCTAGTAAATTTGCCAAAATGGGCTAAAGCTATAGGCTATAAATGGGTGTTGAAGAAGAAACTGAATAGTGATGGATCAATAGCCAGATACAAAGCACGTTTAGTAGCTAAAGGCTATAAACAACAGAGTGGAATGGACTATTTTGATGTCTATTCACCTGTGTGATCTATCAACTATAAGAATTCTTCTTGCTTTAGTATCTATTGAACACTTTATAGTACATCAAATGAATGTAAAAACAGCTTTCTTAAATGGGGATTTAAATGAGGAAATTTACGTGGAACAACCGGAAAGATATATTATGAAAGATCTTGAGGACAAAGTTTGTAAATTGAATAAATCATTGTATGGTCTTAAACAATCACTTAAGATATGGCATCTTAAATTTGACAAAGTGGTAAAGAGTTATGACTTTCAATCTAGTTATTCAGATAAATGCATTTACCATCGTTCTATGTCAAATAAGATAGTCATCATTTGCTTGTAAGTTGATGACATGTTAATTCTTGGTTCTGATCATTCTGTAGTAAGTGATGTGAAAGCTACTTTAGCTAAAGAATTGGACATGAAAGATCTTGGTATTGCTAATACCATTCTTAGTATGAAAGTAAGCTTTAAACGGTAAGTCATCTCCCTTAGCCAGACTCATTATATTGAACAATTACTTTTTACTTGGGGATATGATAAGTGTAAACGAGTAAGACACCATGTGATTATAATAACAGACTGAATCCTAATGAAGGGACCAGCGTGGATCAATTAAAGTACTCGAAACTGCTTGGTAGTCTCATATATGCTATGAGTTGCACTAGACTCGATATAGTCTTTACAATTGGCATGCTGAATTGTTTTACTAGTAATCCTAGTAAAGAACATTGGGATGCCCTCGATAGGCTAATGAGATACCTTAAAGGTACTAAAGATTATGCTCTCTATTGTTCCGGTTATCCTCCAACTGTGGATGGATATTTTGATGCCTCATGGTGCTCAGATATTAGAAATAGTAAGTCAACTAGTGGATATGTATTCACTTTAGGTGGAGCTACTATTACTTGGAAATCTAAACAACAGACTTGTATTGCATTGTCGTCTATGGGATCGAAACTTTTTGCTTTAGCCTCAACCGGTGAAGAGGCAAAGTGGATAAAGAATCTGATTATGGATATTCCCTTGACTCAGCTAAAGATTAATTCTTTAAGCCTATTATGTGATAATCAAGCAACTGTCCAAGTCGTTAAAAATGCTCTTTCTAATTCAAAGAAAAAACATGTGAGACTGAGACATGCGTTAACAAGGGGTTATCACCTTGATCGATGTGAGATCAAATGATAACATAGCCGATACTCTCACCAAAGGTATGCCTAAAGATCGATTATTCAAAACATTAGGGGAACTGGGGTTAAAGACTATATAGGCAAGTCTTAACTACCATTTACTTACCTTCTAATTGTGTATTTTGAATTATTGAATCTTTCTTTATTGGCTACAATGATAAGCACGGTATATATGTTTCATCGATGTTCACAGTTGCTAACTAATTTGAAAATGGTGAGTTATCTTATTCCAAACTGGATGAAGATGACTTTAACATAATTCAAATGTTCTATCGGGGAAAATTGTGTCATTCCAAACTTGATGATACAATTCAACTAGATTGGACTATCCTTTTTGGTTAAATGATCTCATTTTAAACTTGATGCTAGATTATTTGACTTTAAGGAATCAGTAACTATGACATTCCAAATTGAAACATAGAAACAATTGTTTACATAAGAAGCCTGCTGGTCTTGTTCTTAATTGAAACTTGATATTACATGACTAGGTTATTGTAAGTGACTTGACTTGACTATTGGTCATGTTTCTTTGAAACTAGACAATAGTTATTCTCTTAAGTTGGATAGTTCTTTGTAAATCACATTATTTAGGTATTGTTCATATATGAAACTTGATTAATGCTTATGAACATGATATTATGATGATCCATGACATCAATATATGTTCTTCTCTGCCTGATGGAATATTGCTAAGTTTTCATTCAAATGATTGAATTCATGATAATATGAAATTCATATTTGACATTCTATAGGGGATGACAGAAATGGAGGAGAGCTTAATGAGTGGGATCCTAACCAGGATGACCTACTTGATGAATGAATATATATCATTTAAAGCGTGTAAGGACTTGACAATTTACCTGCTATTGCCTATTTTGATAAAGTCCATTTACTTGAGACTTGCATTTTGCTATTTCTATTTTGTGGACATTATTATGCTTGTTTCTTATATTTGTAAGGCCTTGAACTATTTTGACTGGCCTACTTATACTTGACTATTATGCATATATTGGTTGTGAACTGAGTTTGAGATTTATTTTGAGATTTGGATTTTATTAATCTCATAACATATTCATGATAAAAATGATGAATAAATGATGATTTTGTTTAATACTTTACTGTTGAAATACTCTTTGACCAATCCGAGTTGATTGTCTTAGACTAAATGTGGATTATTCATGTTTGTGTGAACATTACACTGATCACCTTATTGGATTGTGTTGTATGGTGAACATAGGAGGAGATTGTTGGATATTGATGCAAGCCTAGGGCAGGCTTTCTCGAACAATAGAATCGGGAGAGTGACTCGCGCACAAGAAACGGGACGAACAGTAATTTCAGCACTGCGCAAGCTCAGGAGAACAGTCGTATCTTTGTCGATACAGATCGGATCGACCTGATTCCAAAGCCAAATGAACAAAGACTTCTGGATCTACAATTTCTGTGGTTTGGGTTTTCTGAAATAAGCACTGTAGGATAGTCGAAATTGGGTTGGAAGTAACGAACAGAACAGGAAAAGATAGGAACTTCGTTGGTTGCTCTTCTAGGCCTCCAAGGAAGTTGAGGGGCACCGATTCTTCTAGATCGATGACTGCAACTCTTCAAGGATGCAGGTTTCAAAAAGCTCCGACTCTTCAAGGACGGAGTGAAAACTCTTCTAGGTTTTCAAGGGTTGAACTCTACAAGGTTCACGATACTTGCTTCAAGCAAAGTTTTCTTTCATTCATCAAAAGCTGTTTGTCTTCTACAAGGGATTGGCTTATATCATCAAAGAAATAAAAACAGAACGTTGAAACTAGGAGAAATAAAAATGGAGCATTGAAAATAGGAGAAATAGTAAAGAGCATGGAAACTATAAGCTAGTAAAAGTCATGTGAGCTCCCAAGGTGTCTTTCAAGCTTCCGGAATGGACTCAAGATGTTGATACGGCTCCACGGTTTCGTCGAGCTTGAATGCGGGCCGATCTTCTTGGTCGAGAGAGCTGGTCTTCAATGCGGGCTACATCAGATATATTATTAATATAGTCCAAAAATAATATATTCACATACAAGCCCAATAGGTGAAAGCATGGTTATTTGGGTCCATATGGGCCGGAACCCAATAACATGCATATAAAAACTCTAGGGTTTCCCTACGCTAGAGATAACACTATTGAGCGTTCCAAACTTGACATCTCTTGGTGTAATACTTCAAGTAACCACTTCTTATCTCTCAAACCTATGACCTCCAACAGGGAGTAAGTACAAACCGCCATTTTGCTTCCGACACCGATCTTATCTTCTGCTCAAGCTGAGCCTCTCTCTTTCTCTACACGCAACGTGATAAGTTTGAAGGATAATGAAGCAGATTAAGCTAGATTAGGGGGTTTTATAGAAAAACATGACTAACGTAAGTCGATTGACTCCAAAAATTGATTAGAAGCTTCAGTTCAATTGTGAGGAAATTGAGAGTCCTTCACCGGACCGTGTTATATCATTTGAAATGTTCTTATCTCTTCTTTGAAACCCTAATCGAGGCAATCTTGAAAATACAATCCATCTTCATGTGGCTTTCCAGATTAGACTAGAGAGATTGATTGGATTTGAGATTCTTCTCTACAAGTATCCTCAATCAACAAGTGAAATACATGTCATATTGCAGTCATAATGTTACATCTTATCATTTTTTATGTACTTTTTTTCATATCAATCCACCATATGAGGTTACTTTTAAATTGACAATGCCATTTAATTATCAATGTGTAGTATTTTTTTAATGTTTATTTTGAATTTGCCGGGTGATGTTGCATTCAATTTCCATGTTGTATAGTTTTAATGTCAAGTTTTTTTATTTCAAATTTGCCATGTCATGTCACATCCGAGTTGTCATGCCATGCCATTTCTTGCTTTCTTCAAGTTTCGACCTTTTCCTATCGTGAATAGGGACAATCAGGTCCAAGATAAGTTCATTCCTAATTGGAAAGTTAAAACCTATACAATCAGGGTCAATTGCAAGCTTTCTAAACCTGGAACGGACGTAGGATCCTTTAAAAATCACCAGGAACCGAACTTTCGATGGAAATTGGTGTCTTTCAGCAAGCAAGCAGCTGTTACAATATCGGCATAAGTAGAACATTTGCTTCCTCGGTGATGGTTTTTATTAGTGATGGGCTTAAGGCCCGTCCGCCCATGTTGGGCCTAAAAGCTTGGCCCACAGGATAAGGGCCCGTGGATGGGGGAACGTATAAAAGGGATGAGAGAGAGGGAGGACGCACCTGTTGGAATAAGAAAAACTAACGTACGTCTTTTTCCTCTTACGCTCTCTCTCTTTCGTTCTCTCCCAAAAAGAAAACAGTGAAGCATAAAGGCAAATTTGCTTCATCGGATCGAACAGGGCCAAGTTTCTCTTCCTCTATCGGCGTCGGTGTTTAATCTGTGGCTAACAAGGTACGCTCGAATCCGTGGTGTGCTTTACGATCGATGATACGTGACGTTTCCAGGCTTGTCTTCCGCATTGCTTTTAGGGGTTCGATTTAGTGTCGAATCCAATTTTTCGGGGATCTGTTATTCCCAACATTGGTATCAGAGCCCTAGTTCACGTTTTTCCCGACCTATTTGATGTTTTTTGATTGAATTTTCGCGAAAATATTCGGCCGTACGGATCGGGGCGAGAAATCCCGACACCCAAACACTGTTCGTCATTTTTTCTAAGTTTTTGCAAATCGAAATCAATTTCTGAAGGTATTGGGTGAAAGAGGTCGTCGAGACGAGTCCGGCGACATGTCGTGCGCCGCCGGGCGACGCCGCACGCGCCCACACGCACGGCCAAAAGCCGCTTTGCATGGGCGCGACGCGCCCGGAAGCGCTGGCTCGCCCAGCGCGTGCGCCACACGCACCGGTGGCGAACCGGCACGTGCGCGCCGGCGACCGGCGAACCGGCGCATGCTGACGTCACGATAACCGCCGGGATGACGTCATCGCCGACAACCGTTGGCCGACCGGTCACCGGCCGGCGACCCGACCCGACGGCGACCCAACACGACCTGACCCGACCCGAACCACGGACGCCTGCCACGTGCGCGGCACGTGCCGGCTGACGTCTGCGTGACGTCAGCCAGCGCACGCGCGCGGCACTTGCGGTCGGTTCGTCCGACCGGTCCAACCGGCCCGACCGATCCATCCGGTCCAACCCGCCGCCCGACGACCCGCCGCCCGCCGACCGTTGACCGACCGTTGACCGTTGGCCGACGACCGTTGATCGGCCGTTGACCGTTGACCTGGAAAAAAAAAAATTGTTTCTTTTTCATTTATGCCTATGTGGGTTATATGTAATCCATTATTTATTCTACATTTGTTGCATGAATTTTGGAAAATTATGTATTTTCCCTTATGTACATTATGGATTATAAATGATCCATTTTTAGTTCTGCATTTGTTGCAGGAACTATGATGCGTTATGCACGGATACCTGCAATCCCAAGAACGGACGAGGGAAATGCAAAATTTAAAAGGCTGATGTCAGATTTAGCTAATTATCGGTGGCATGACGGTGATTTAGTATCACATGTAGTCAGATACAGGAAATCATCTGGAATGGTTATCTCATGCCGGATTTTGAGAAGGTGCCGGCTTTGATGAACACTCTTCCACCTGAATGGCAAGCAGTGTTAGATCGGCTATGGGAGGTCAACGTGGTCCCGGGTTATAGGAAGCTAGTGGAAGCTTTTGTAAGAGAGTACTATAGGATTGAGTTAACCAAAACTTCAACCCTTAGATTGAGCGCCACATGGCGCAGAGTAAATGCGCCTTGGTGGTGACATGAAAGCTCTTCAAAAGTTTTTCCATGGTTGGCAAATGTGCCTTCGATTTTTCTCGATGTTTTGACTGATAGATTAGAAGGGACATTCCCTATTTATTTCTTAGATTAATTATGTAATGTTTACTACCTGATTATTGTTAATGTAGCAACCGATATGTTAGTTGTATTATGTGAAAGCATTATTGTTTTATTTGATGTCAATTATTATTTGCTTTATGTTATTGCTGATCGCTGTGGGTAGTTAGCTGTGGGTAGTAATAGAAGTTTTTGTAACTTCGTAGAATTTATTTGCATAAGACAATTATATTAATAATAATTTTGAGTTAGGATTTTGGAAGATGATTGGAAACATAGTGACATTTTGATTTTGAAACCTTACTTGAAATTATTCATTAATAAGATGGGTCTGTGCAAAGTGGATGCATAAATGATAGGCATTAATTGTTCGTGCATATATGTCTGATGTGTTCAGATTGATGCTTTCAGCAACTAAGAACGTAATTGCTTATATGAACGGCAACAATTGTGAAATATTGAATATGAAGATTCAATATGTGCTGGAAAAGCAAGAAGCATTAGAAGCTCTTGACCATATTATGGAAGATCTTAAGGATACTATGCGCCACCTTGAGCTAATAGAGAACCGCCTAACAACATTTGAGCCGAAAATAGACATTGGCAATGCTAGTTCTAGCTCAGAAATGGCTTTGAGCTCTAAGTGCAAGCGTATTGATTCGTTCAATATGTGGGAATGCAAAGGATCAAGTCCTTGTTGCAAGAAATCAAGAGTTAACCAACACAAGAGAGGAAAACGTCCTCAAGTGAAGAAAATGTCAAGGGTGAGGTGTTACAATAGTGACAAGAAAGGTCACTATGCTCGCAACTGTTATGAGCCAAAAAAGGTAAACACCTCTTGTACATTTGAAAACTTTGCTTATGTGTCAAGTTCTGCATTATTGGCTGAATCCAATCCTTTGTGGACTGTAGATTCAGGAGCGACAGACCATGTAAGGAAGCATAAAGGATCCTTCATGAAATTTCGATGATACCAACTGGAACTATGTGGATCTATGTGGGAAATAACTTCAGAGCCGAAGTTAAAGGGATTGGCACCTGCCAATTGAACATGCGTGGTGGACGCAACTTGTTCCTACATGATGATCTATATGCTCCGGAGATTCGTCGAAATTTAAGTGTCTGTTTTGGTGTTGGTTAAGCTTGGTTTTAGTGTGAACTTCCATAATAGAGGTGTAAATTTGTATTTGGATACAAACTACTATGGTTGTAGTCACTTTCTGGATGGTTTTATTGTACTAAATGTTGACTGTGGTGATGTCAATATTTGTTATTCCCTTGTTTCACGTCTTCTACTTAATATGATAATGATGTGATTATGTGGCATGCTAGACTTGGTCATATTGGCCAACAACATATGAATAGACTAGCCAAATAGGGCTTATTGGGCAACATTGAAAAAGTCGATTTGCCCAGATGTGAGCATTGCCTAGTAGGGAAAATGACAAGGAAACCATTTGAAAAGATAAAAGAGCTAAATTTCCTCTGCAATTAATCCATTCTGATGTCTGTGGTTCAATGAATGTGAGAGGAAGGCATGGGGCTGTTTATTTCATCACTTTTATAAATGATTATACTCGATTCGGATATGTCTATTCGATTTCTCATAAATCTGAAGCAATAGTTGTTTCAAAAGATTTATGAACCTGGTAGAGAATCAATTAGACAAGAAAATAAAAGCATTGAGATCCGATCGAGGTCGAGAATATTTATCTAGATGAGTTCAGAAAATTATGTGATGAAAAATGAATAGAAAGACAGTTGTCTATTCCATATACTCCTCAACAAAATGATGTTGTAGAGAGAAGAAACAGAACCCTACTAGAAATGGTTAGGTCCATGATGGCGCATGCTAACTTACCTATTACTTTTTGGAGTGATGCGTTACTAACTGCTGTCTATATACTTAACCAGGTGCCTTCCAAATCAGTTGCTTCCACTCCATATAAGTTATGAACATGTATAAAACCGGACTTAAGTTTTCTTAAGTCATAGGGTTGTGCTACCTATACTCATGAGTTCTCTCACAAATTTGGGAAATATGGTCCCAAAGGAAATAAAAGTATTTTCATAAGATACTCCGAACACTCGAAAGGGTATGTGTTCATAGGTGAGCAGGAAAGTAGGAGTATAACTGAATTTGAATCACAGGATGTCACATTCTTAGTGGATGAAATTCCTAAGAAGGGCGAAATAGGAGCAGATTACTCCCTATTTGTAATCTTAGATTAAGATAATGATATTAGTGGAGTTCGTCCAAATTGGAGTAATATGAGAAGTGATGAATTGAATTCAACTCATTCTCAATTGCAACCACATGATGAAACGACGTCATCATTATCTAATCCTAGTAGGAGCATAATGGGTAATGATGTGCTAAGTGTACAATCTCCCATACGGCGAACAAGTTGCCAAAGTATTCCCTGTCGACGTTTTGACATTAAAGGGGAAACTTTTATGATTGCTCCACGAGATGAGGATGAGCCAAGAAATATTAATGAGGCTCTAAATTGCCCTAATAAGGAAAAATGGATTCATGCAATGGAAGAGGAAATGGAGTCAATGAAGTCAAACCAAGTTTGTGAACTGGTTGATCTTCCAAAAGGACGCAAAGCTATTGGGAACAAGTGGGTTCTCAAAATAAAGCAAAAGGCTGATAGCTCGATAGGAAGGCATAAGGCTCGCCTTGTGGCAAAGGGGTATAATCAACAGGAAGAATTGATTATGAAGGTACATTTTCTCCTGTAATAAGATTTACCTCGATTCGCATTATTCTGGCAATAATAGTTAGTATGGATCTTGAGCTACATCAAATGGATGTAAAGATTGCTTTCCTCAATGGAGAATTAGAGGAAGAAATATATATGGAACAACCTGCTAGTTTCATAGTGAAAGGCCAAGAAGAAAATGTATGTCGACTTTGGGGGTCGATATATGGCCTTAAGCAGTCGTCAAGACAATGGTATATACGTTTTTCATAATGCCATAATGGCATATGATTTTACAATGATTGACAAGAATCATTATGTATATATCAAAAGATCCAATGATCAATTTGTGATCATAGCATTATTATATGTTGATGATATACTAATTATCGGAAGTAATATGGAGTTTGTTGATACTGTGAAGAATTGGTTATCTTCCAACTTTGAGATGAAAGACATGGGTGATGTTGCATACATTCTTGAAGTTAAGATTTCAAGATTGTAAACCCATAGACACTCCTATTACAAAAGGTGAAGGGTTAAGCCATAGACTGTGTCCAAGGACTCCACAAAAGAAGGAACAAATGAAACATGTTCCTTGTGCTAGTGCTGTTGGAAGCTTGATGTACACTATGATGTGTACAAGACCTGACATATGTTTTGCAGTTGGAATGGTGAGTAGATACCAATCCAACCCAGGTCCAGCACATTGGAAGGCCGTTAAGAGAATACTGAGGTATCTAAAGGGAACTGCTGATTAGATGCTGAGTTATTAAGGAAAGGATCTGCAACTCTAAGGCTATTCTGATGTTGATTAGGGAGGAGATTTAAATGAAAGGAATTCTACCTCTGGGTTTGTTTTCTTACCGAATAATGGCACCATATGTTGGAGCAGTAAGAAACAAAAGTGTATAGCCTTGTCCACAATGTAAGTTGAGTTTGAGGCATTATCAACAGTAGTATAAGAAGGTGTTTAGCTTAAGAGACTTTTTGGATCATTTAGGTGTTATTGGAAGTGCTGCAGATTAATTGTTGGTTAACCGTGATAGCCAAGCAGCAAAAGTGTACACAAAATATCCAAAATATCATGGCAAGACCAAACACATAGATACCAAGTATAATTTTGTCAAAGATATGATTGCACGAAAAGATGTGAACTTAGAGTACATACTACGCGTAGAATGGTAGCAGATCCTATGACAAAATCGATACCTAGAGATGTGTTTTGTGGCCATATGAAATCTCTAGGATTGCGTAGAGGCTGATGTATTGAATATTGTTATTTCCCTAAGTGTTCACGTTTGATGAATTTATGGTTTCATCATTAATGCCTATGAATCTTTGTATGATCTTTATGCATCTTAATGCTCAGTGCATTATTTTAAGTTGAGAAGTATGTCGGACAGATATAAGATTAGCCCATTCACACGGGTAATCGCTTCTGTTTACTGTGTGATAAATAGATATGAGACTGTTTTTAAGCTTATTATCTAGGTGATAATCGAGAGCTCAAGTTTAAAATATGTATATCGCCTTAACTTGGTGTTAAGATGAGGACTTAATACTTACTGTGTCCGAAAGTAAAATAACCCACATATTTTACTTTATCTGTCTATGATGCCAGATGTGAGTTCTGATGAATTTTGTGAATGAGTAGATACGTGAACTCAAGTTAGACATTGGGTATGTCTGAACTGTCATCTGTATGGTATTGAAGGTGTAGACATACGCTCCATGGGAAAGGAGTTAATACCATAATACGTATTTCATACTATGTATGCATGAGACGACCAATAAGAGTGGCAAAAGTTTTGATCTCAACTTTTTTATGTCCTGTGAGACTCTTGAGAAAAAGAGTTCCTCAATTTTTAGTCCCCTCATGACTCTTACTTATTCTCAAGATTTCTATTTAGTGTTTGCTATCTTAGGATGTTACCAATGGTCATAAGTTTGATTCGATCTAATGGGGCATTTCTAAAAAAGCAAGCTGAACTGAAATTGAGAGTTTAAAGGAAAGAGGAAGATCGATTTTGGAGAATCACATTGTAGTTTTGTATTCACCGATTAACCAATTATGAATGTCTTTGGATAATCATAATTGTGAATACAATATATATATATATATATATATATATATATATATATATATATATATATATATATATCATTGTTTGAAAGAGATCAAGAGAGATATAAATGTGATCGATCGATTTAGAGTACTGCATACTAAATCTACTCAAGATGTGATGCCCATTATGAGCTGCTGTATATTCCTAACAGATGTATGGCAACGAGCTCTCAAAGTATGTTGATCGCACGGATTATTCACCGGTATGAATGTTGTAGAGAGGTAAAGAGAATCATGTTCAGCCCACCATGTGCGAGTGGGAGATGATGGTTTTTATTAGTGATGGGCTTAAGGTCCGTCCGCCCATGTTGGGCCTAAAAGCTCGGCCCACAGGATAAGGGCCCGTGGATGGGGGAACGTATAAAAGGGATGAGAGAGAGGAAGGACACACCTGTTGGAATAAAAAAAAAACTAACGTACGTCTTTTTCCTCTTACGCTCTCTCTCTTTCGTTCTCTCCCAAAAAGAAAACAGTGAAGCGCAACTTCATCAGATCAAACAGGGCCAAGTTTCTCTTCCTCTATCGGCGTCAGTGTTTAATCTGTGGCTAACAAGGTACGCTCGAATCCGTGGTGTGCTTTACGATCGGTGATAGGTGACGTTTCCGGGCTTGTCTTCCGCATTGCTTTTAGGGGTTCGATTTAGTGTCGAATTTGGTTTTTCGGGGATTTGTTATTCCCAACACTCGACAAATTGGTTAAAGCACTTCGAGGCTTTTTTAGCCATCCCAGGTTGAATTTGCTTTGCTACAACTTGAGTATGTTCTTTTGAAAATAAGATCTAAAGCAGTTAAATGTTAATTCTACCCTGAACCTAGATTATGTGGACAAATTCTTCCTAGAAACTACACGGCCCTTGGTCGCTTCCCACAAATTTTACTCATGAATGTACCCAGTTCATCAAGAACCAGCATTGAATCAGCCGGTTCATGCAAGTTCTTAAGGCAGGTTGGGGACAGATGCTCACCCCTAATCAAGAATACGATCATGTTTGGCACAAAATTTCGATTTGCATATCATTTAAATTGAGATTTCATTTGGCATGTGATTTCTATATTATTATTATTATCCTTATTGTTCTTGGTAAGTGGATCCAAAACTTAGGTCGTATGAAAATTCAAACCGCATTAATATACGCAAGGTTGGAAGATTGGAGTGACATTGACATGGCCGTTTCGATCACTTGCCAACTTCATTTCTCGTAAGTTTCACTAGGAATAATACTTGACATGCACACGGTTTCCGTCCTGCCCACGACACGCCATATTTGGTGTAAAAAGAGTCATGCGTGATATATAGTCATGCTCTGTTTTAATTTTACGAGATATTTTATAAAATTGAGACGACTAATGTAGCAATTTTTGCCTAACAACGTAAGCAATTTCACAAATCTATCCGAGTATTTTTTTGTTTTTTAGCAAATTATATTGCCAAAGTCAATCGTAGGTGGTGGCGAATAACTTAGAAAGAACCCCGAAATGTAACATCAGCCACGTAAACACTACGTATCAAAAGCTCTTCGTGTTTACCGAGGCCCCACAATTAGGTCGGTAAAATGTAAAAGAGAGAAATAGAAAAATACACACAATTACGTAAAAATCCATTTCAAAATCAAAAGGCCAAAAAATCAGGTAAAAAATTACCAAAAAGTTCTAAATTATTACCATTTTTCCAATTTAATCATAAATCTTTTTTTTTGTCAATTCAATCACAAATTTTGTGTAATTATGTCAATTCAATCCATTTGGCCAAATTTGACCAGCTGGCACTGAAGTGGACATCGACCGATGCTATTAAACAATTTTTTAATAATATATTTATTTTTATTTTATTTTATTTTATTTTATTTTATTGAATTTTTTTATTTTTCTCTTCTTTTTTTCTCTTTTTTTCTTTTTCTCCTCTCTTCTTCTTCCCCTTCTCCAACAACTAGCTAGACGAGAGGGCTTGGCGAGCTCGCCTCACCTAGCCACTGGCGAGGCAAGCTCATCAATCCACTAGCAAGGGCTCTGTTGTAATTATGGTTATAATTATGGTTAATGGATCAACGAAAGCCAATAAATTAAGATACGTTTTTTCTATTCACGTATCTCTTTTGGATTCATGAATTCCTAAACTTTTATGTTCACGTATCTATTGAATTCATGAATTCCCTAGATTCATGTATCTTTTAGTTCATGTATTTATTGAGTTCATGAATCTCTTGAATTCATGTATCTTTGGATACCTGAATCTCTTGGATTCACGTATCTCTTTATTCATGAATCTCGTGGATACATGCGTCTATTTAGTTCATGTATCTCTATAGTACATGAATTAAAAAGCTCTATAAATAGATATGAGCATAGAGCTTCATAAGAGTTTTGGTTTTGGTTTTTCCGACTCGATTCCAAAAAAGCTCTGATGCACTTTTCTACTCTTTTGATTTTTCTGGATATCTTTGGTTCAATTGAACGGTTCGGCGAGTCCCCCGTTTGCATAGTGCTAATCCAAACAGTTCGAGGTGTTGTATCTTGGGAGGCATAGTTCGTGAATCTGCGAAGCACCATTGGCAGGAACTAATCGTCTTAAGGAGATTCGGTTATCCGTACCTCACCTCCAATTTTATGTTATATCTTATTTTCTTCTTCTCCAAGAGTTGTAAGTTTACATAAAAAGAAGAATATTATATAGTTGTTATCGTCTTCTCTACTTTCATGTTCTGATTTCAACAAACAGTGTGCTTTCTCTGGATATAATTTCCAACGAGGCTCGGCTCGCCTCACCGTACATGGGCAAGGTCCGCCTCATCGTCCACTAGCAAGGCAAGTCACCAACCAATGGTTGGGTGAGCTCACCCTGCCCGACAATGGCAAGGCAAGCTCACCGCTAGCCGATGATCGGCCCTCCTTTCTAGCCAATCGCCAAAGCAAGAGGAAGGAGGAGGGAGGAGAAAAAGAAAAAAGAGAGAAAAAAACAAAAAATAAAATCAAAAATAAAATATTATTAAAAAATTATTAAAAAATTATCCATAAATGCCAACCAAGTATCCACATCGGTGCCAGCCAATCAAATTTGATTAGATAAACTACATCGACACAATTACAAAAGGTTTGAAACTATATTAGAAAATTTTCTATAGGTTTAAAACTTTTTTGGTAATTTTCCTGAAAAAATCATGATACCACCCTAGATGATCTTTTCATTGTTAGTATCAGCATCAATATCAAGTTCAAGTTACAATTATAGGAGAACTTGCCTCAAAAGTCATGGTGGAAATTATAACTATATCATTAGCAACAACCCTTTCCTTTCTCTACTTTAACAATATTTTCCTCTATTAAACTTCACATTTCATCAATCCCCACTTGGAGGCTGATCATTAAGAAACAGCAATAGTTTCGCATAGTCTTCACTCATCTTTGTGACCCAAATTGTCTTGGCGCAGTTGCACCTCGTCATCACAAACCATGGGGGCCAATTGAAATAATACACAATCCCAATTCTTAGCGACGATAACTTGATTAACCTATTTGTTGGATTCTTTGCACCGAGGATCTTCTTTAATGACAATATCCCATCACCTATCAGCCAACCGACGGAAAGTGAGGTATGAATACTAAACTCTATGCAAGTCGGGGAGACTGAGCTGATAGGCGTGCAAGACCAAATTATCTGAACGTTTTCAAAGTTTTTGCATTGATGGGGTTCTCGCGTAAAAGGTTCCTACAACAGCCATAGCTTTCGTTGACATTCCCTGGCATGATTCATAGTTACAACTTACATGGTCCTATCCGAAAATGGGACATTGTCAGAAGATGTTTATCAAGGTAGACCGAGACTACCTCTTTAATGTTGTTGAGACTATCCACATTTTCTTGAGCTAATATCCGGTGCTACTAAGTGCTTGGCACTAGACTAACAAAACACAAGCGTTTGAGCTTCAGAATTTCAGCAGAGAACAGAATAAATGAACAATCTCTGAAGAGAACGTAAGAGTAACACGAACAACTCGTCTTTTGATTTATAAGACGGGTCCATCCATCATATGACATGACCGTGCATTTGCGCATTTAACAAACGGAGCATATACTACACCCCGATGATAGGAGCATGTCACTTCGTAAATCAATTCCGTGAACGGACTGATAGCACGATAGACGCAAGATTCTGCAACCAACTAATACAACCTCACAAAATGAATCTCCTAAATACAATCTTAAGAATCCATCTCA
Source organism: Eucalyptus decipiens (assembly GCA_014182575.1). Classification (NCBI taxonomy): domain Eukaryota; kingdom Viridiplantae; phylum Streptophyta; class Magnoliopsida; order Myrtales; family Myrtaceae; genus Eucalyptus; species Eucalyptus decipiens. The sequence continues at coordinate 60,042,936 of CM024613.1, read as the reverse complement.
CATTCCAACACTACCAAATAGTCACCTTTACAGAGAAAAGGTCACTGTCGCTTCAGAAAGGAGTTGAATAAGAAACAATAATCATAAAGAAAGAAAGAATTTCTAGGCACAATCTTCAAATCAATGCAGATCCAAAACTCAGGTATCATCAACTTGGGAGTGAAACACAAAACTTGGGAATGTAGTTGTGATGTCCCTGCCCAATACGAAAAACATAACATTAATACCCCATGTTAAATACTGATTTTTGCATGAATAATAGAGAAAACTGGCATCATAATTTCACAAGTCGAACCAATTTCCACTCCCCTTGGGTCCCAGTGAGACTGCACGGGATCTATCAAGACTCAAGGACAGTGAGTTCTGACAATGGAAGACCAATCTACATGTGTCTTCACAACTCATTTGCTCATTAATATATTAATCAAACTTGTATCGGCCATACTTAGCATTTAAAAGCTACCTTGGTGGTCAATAGAGGATCACATTACTATAGTGGCAAGCTACCCTTATTTACTATATCCTACCAGCAGAAGCTTGCCACAGGAGTCGCTCGAGTGTATAAGCTCATCCTAGATCATTGTCTTTCAGATAATTGACATTCCAGTTATTATCAAATCACAAGCATAATTCAAGCTTCCATAGAAACCCATGACATCTCTATGCAAAGTAAAGGTTCCATGTGAAATTGTCCAGCTAATACAGTTTCGAAGAAATTTTTAGCATCAGTTACTTGAAAAGTAGATAAAGTATATAGTGGCAACTTACTTTAGATATTGGAGTGTCATGTTTTTCAAAAGGGATGGATGTCTCAAAACAAGGCTCCGCCATTCTTCCTTGTCAATCTTGCCATCATGTTTAGTATCGGCTTCCTCAAAAGTCTGAGTTGAATAGACAAAGTATCCAGTTAGTGAAAGTTAATATCACATGAAGAACTGTTTGTTTCAGTCATTTGGTCAAGGAAGCACCTTGTCAATGATACTTTCTATGACATCATCCGACAGATTCATACCAGATTCAGCAAGGGTCGCAACTACCATTTGCTTTACCTATTGACAGCAAAATTATTAGTCATGGTACTCTTCAAGATGACAATGTCACACAAATATTAGCAATGGTCAGCATATAAGCAAACTGAGAGTGCATTTGTTATGATTTGTCTAAGAGGCGCATTAGGTAATTAAACATGAGCATATGGATAAAGAATTCAGTGGTCAAGCAACTACAATGCTTACGTCTCTCAACCTATAGGTGAACAAATTCACAGAAACATGCCAAGTTGCGTGAAGTCATGAACTCACTAGTCATCCCAGTCAAAGTACAGTGTAGATAAGAAAGGCCAGTGAGCAACCAAAAGCACAGCGAGAGAATCAGCTGGTCTAGACACGGTTTGCTCATATGCAAATGGTAGCATAAAAATTGCACTGATCATCAAGGCATATAGAGCTTATAGCAGCAATACAATATACAAATCAATGAGCACACATGATCAGTTAAAACAGATATATAACTTAAAAAAAATAGAAAGAACAGATGTTGTATCAGATCTCTATCTTTCAAACAGAGAATATATACCTCCTGCCTCTCTATAAAACCTTGTTGTTTGAGGTCATAAAGTTGGAAGGAAACTGTAAAAGGAAATTTGAGCATAAGTTAGAAACCTTGCTGATAGGCATGAATACCAAGTAATGACCACAATTATTGACATTTACTGAAAATTAAAATCTCTCCCTCTTTCCCATTCTCTTGAATGTACTCACATACAGTTGCAATCTTTCACCATTATATGAACATAGAAATTCAAATTCAGTGGCCTAAAGATACATTTAAGAGAAACAGTGGATCTCAGTCAAGAAAAGCAATGGAGTTAATACATTTAAACAAGCTGCAGTTGGTGAAAATTTCATAAAACAGATATACCAGAATGTCATAAAAGGAGAGACTCTATATAAACCCAACATTTGCAGCAAGACATGCAATTGCTTGATCAACATCCAACAAGTATCACATAATATTCAGCTGAAGGTTAAGTAGACTTCCAAACTTAATGCAAGCCTTTAGTCCAGAAATGTAAAAGTATATATATCTTAATAAAAAATGATGGGGCGGCATTTTTTCTATGCAAAAGTTTCCATTCCTTGCTAAAGATTTACATCAGAAGACCATCATAAACTTTTCAGTTTCCCTACTTCTCTTACCACAAAAGAGCCAGCACTTACATTCAATCTTATCTTCAATCGGTGCATTGGGGTGAAAGACAGATAGAGCTCTAGCAAATTCTGCAAAATCTAGTATTCCGTTGTGTTTAGTGTCAAACAAGTCAAACACCTGCATCTTTCAAGAACAGACAATAATCAGTCACATTGAAACTTCAAACAGCCGCTGAAAGAAATAAATTTCATCAAAATATAGGCAATTCAATAGAAGAACCAAGTGAAACTTCACTTGTTTTCCAAGGTCGACCACCAATTGGTCCTTTTTCAAATTAACCCAACTACAAGGGAGTCTCAAAGGAATGCAGAAATGAGAGACAGATGGTACTCTTCAGCAAGATGGAGAAGATACTGTAATGCAACGCTGAATGCACCGCGCAAATGACAATGATAAGGATAAAGCTGACAAAGGAAGAAGAGCTATGCAACCTAGTCCCACCTTAAGCCCTGGACTACACATAGGTCATACATCTGCATCTGCCTTATTGTGCAAGATGTTTTTCCTATATAGCAGTTTAAAATATACATCCAAGAATGTTCAAACATGATTCCCTTGTGATGAAGGAGGAGGAAAACCAAGGCAAGCTGGAAATTAAATCAAAAGAAGCTTAACTAAATAAAATTACCCTATCTGCAAACAGGCTCTCCTTTTTATTTGTCTTAAAGAGTGCTAATTGAAATTCCTCCTGCAGAACAAAACAAAAGCAGAAACTAGAGAGCATCAAATTGCAAGCAAAGAAGCTCACATTAAAATGTTCATATAATTTGGAATAAAATGCACTTCCCCTTAAAGTCTCCCATTATAAGGTTAAAGCAACAAAGACCTGGACATAATTGGAGTCATTCTGGAACAGGTCAGAAATAGATGCATCATTACCTTGTTGATCAGCCCATCATCAACTACAGCACTGCTGATCTTCTTGAAAAGTTCATATAATGCTTCTATTTCACTCACACTAACTGCAATTGAGAATGCAAGAAGAAATCATTTCCAGGATCAACAGTACGATTTTATATTAAGCAGTTGATTTGGGAACAAGGCAAGCATTTGAAACAAGAGAGTAACCATTTGATCCATCAGTGTTTTATCTTCTAGGTGAAAGACGCGTGCACAGATATATATATATAGAGAGAGAGAGAGAGAGAGAGAGAGAGGGAGTACAATAAGAGACAAATTTCTAGGATGTGGCTCAATCTTATTTAAGCTGTAATTACATTGATTCAAAGGAGGGATTAGCATACTCCTCTACAAATTGCAGCATATATGAAAGTAGATCTATAAATCATGGATGATAAATGAGTCATACGTGCATCTTCAATTTCAGAACATTCAGGACACTCCTCTCATAATCTTTCACTAATAACATGTTGAACATCTTATTTCAAATGAACAAACAAGAACCCAGCCAAGTAATAAAAGGCACACAGAAACATGGGATAAGAGAGACAGGAAGGTAACTTTGCCAAGAGCACACTGCCAATAGCAAAAGTAAATGAATACAAAATCAAAGAACTGGCTCATTAATCAGCTTTTGAGAAAATAGCTGCAATGATCCTTCTGCAAGTTCACCTACAGAAACCCTGTTACGAATTCTCCTTCCTCTAAATCATAAGGTTCAGTGGACTTCTCATGATGTTATCAGTGGCCTACGTCGCGAGGAGTCAAATGAACAATACTTACTAAAATCATACGCTTACAACTTGAATGAGGCAATTACAACGAACAGAGCTTCCAGAGGCAACCATCGCGTTATCCTGAAGGAAAACTTGAAAGGAAGCATAAAACCTACGGGGGGGAACGACCACTTGCTACTTCATCGTAACACAAACTATGCACTGAGTTGCACTGTTATGTGATTCACTCTAGATTATGGACATTGCTGAACAAAGCTAAAGAATCATTAATCAGTAACGATTAAGACCAGCTAGGAAGGGAATTATACAAATAAAGAGAAGTGATTCTGTAATTTATTAGCTTTGGAAGTCAAAGGACATACAGACTGTCTCCCTTGCCAGAGCTTCTGGATTTTCCAGACCTCGAGGTCGCCTTTCTGCATCACAACAAGTTGCAATAGCGACACAAAAATGCTTGATTCTGTCTAGGCACTGCACCATGATCTTGTACAGTCATCAAACCACCACCCCATACCTGCGAAAGAGATATCACCATTGGTAGAATCAACAAGTCCAGCCACCCCAGACTACTCATGAATGTAAAAGATGGTTAAACAGGACTTCAGCATAGAATATCCTATTACCTCGACAAAAAACTTTACTTATCCCTAAATACCAACCTGTACTTTGTTATTTCAACACATTACATGCATTTGTAATGAAAATATGCCTTCCATGCATTCCAGAGACAAAAGATGCATAACGCCAGAACCCCTCCAAGAGTGTATGTGGTGACATGGTAATAAATAGACAGAAACAGGCACAGAAAACATAAGCAAAAACACCAAACCCTCGAAATGCATCGATAAATAACGGTATGCTCTGGCATAGGCACCCACAAAGACCCTATCATCAAAGCTCAACCCAAATAAACAAATCCCGAAGCTTACGCCAGGAATTAGCTTTGCACACTCCTAAAGTATAATTTTTCACACGACATATTAGCAACTAAACGGTTCACCACAACCCTCGATCAATATTAGCAATCACGGTATGTCAGGCGCCTTCACGGTATACGCACGGAAATGACACAAATTGCAAATTCAGCTCACATCGCCGCAACATACCCACTACACAAAAACGATACCCAGAAATGAAATTCATCGATTCAGCTTCTAAACACGTCGAAAACGTTCGATGGGGCGCCGCGGAAGACGCCGGACGGCCAAACCAACACCTGCCCAGAATCGTGAGGCGGGAAATGCGAAACCGGGCGAGGCGAGGGCCACCGAATGTCGATCAAAACGACATTTACGAATCGACCCACCAACGCAAAAAATCTAGGGCTCTCGACGAAATCAATCCGCCCGAACCGGGACGGCGTAAAGTTGGAATCTTTAAGCACGGGGAGCGGGAAGAAAAGGGGAATTCTTGGTCTCACCTTTTCAGAAATTCCACAGGAGGAGACAGGGCGACGGCGGAGGCGGGGGGTGGAGATTTGGGGACATTGTCGGGGGACTGGTACTCTTCCTGGAGATGGGGTTTGGCTTACTTTTTTTTTGCCTCCCTCGTTTTGGGTGGGAGCACGTCTATCTGTTGATGGCGACTGAATAAATAATTGAAGTGAATCGACAAAGCATTATTTTAGGGAGTGGGGAGAGAGAGAGAGACCCTGCAAAGTACGAACGTCAATTCTTGAGGCAGGAAAAGAAAAGCGAGAGAAAAAGGGGAAACTTTGGGGAATTTCTTCCTTTTTATGAACCTAGAGAGAGAAACAGCTGCAATGGGGGATGGAGGGTTGGGGAATGGGGAGAGAGAGAGAGAGAGAGAGAGGGAGGGAGAGGCAGTGAAGGGGGATTTTGACAGGGTGGTTGTTGCACGTGACCCTCTCTCCGAAACTGGTTTTAGGACAAAGCAGGTGATGATTGGTTATTGCCATTTATTGTCCAAATTGCACATTTTATGTGGGGGGAATCCTCTGTTTTGATGAATTGTAAATGCAATAAATCAATTTTACAGAATCCTCCTGCCTTTTAACGATGAGAAACTGTAGTTTTTTTTTTTTTTTTTTGGGGGGAGGGAGGAGGGGATGGGAAGAGAGACAGAGAGATGTAGATTTCATAGGATAGTTTCTGTTCTTGCCTTCTGAAGGCTGAGATTTGGACTACTATAGTAATTTTTGTATCTGATGATGTTGTTTCCTTATCTTCTGCAGGGTATGTTAATAGGATCCTAGCAAATATAATCATGCCATTGCGCTTTGATAATAGCAACTCGAAGTGAATCTGATCGCCGATAATAACACGAATTAGATAGACGAGAATTAAAAATTACGTTTCAATCGAGAATTAAAAATTACTGTTCCATCAATAATTAAAAATTATGGCAAAAAATGGTATTGTGAATTTACCTTTCAACTATTCCATAGAAAAACAAAAGGGTCGCTGCCTTCAGGACCTAATTGACTCTGTGATGATTGAATCCTCCATTGTCCGCATTCTTCTTACAGATAGACAAACCAGGAATGGCGGTTCATTAGGGATAGAATGATTAGTCATCACGTCCCTTCCACTTAACCCCAAAAAGGTACAAGAGCCACGTCCTTTCAAAACAATGAAGATGATGCTTCAACAATGTTTCCGCCTTCATGATTGTCCCGCGTGTATTAGCCACTGAATTATGCATATGATTCCACCCTCATGGGCACCCACCTCCAATCAACAAGTTTTGTCCCCTAAGTCCCCTACAATGGGGTTTGATGAAACATGCAAAATAAAATATCACATTCTATCATCACTCGACGCGCGAGAAGTTCGGTCCCAAATCATCGCCTCGAGCGGCTCCTTCCTGAGAATGTTACCATTAGTATATTATATTCCCTAAATTGCTCACTTTTTCAGCAATTTCACTCTTGCAATACCATCCATGATATTCATCATGTCGTTCGGAGCTCATCCTAGACAGACATCCTTTGCTTCCGTGGTCTCATCAATGCAACACCAGCACTCCCTTTCGATCAGATCAGGATTTGCAATTTCGCAATGAAAACTGGCATGCCCTAATAAGTTTTCCGTAGTATTAAAAGAAAGAAAGAAATCGGCGCAGCAACGAGTATCCCCATCGTCTTTATCGTATCCCACGTTTGATCCCAAAAGTCATGCATGAGAAAACATGAAACATGCCGGCTACAAAGATAGTGGTAAAGGAAACGAATGCTTGTACCTGTCAGTTTAACATGTCCTAGAAGTATGATCAATATCAAGAGGTTATACATCAACCCTGAAAAAATTTTACCCCTTGGCAACATAGTTTGACGCACACTTCTCAACATCTCAATGGGCTAGGAGGTTTAGGTAACACAATCATCACTGTAAAGTACAACAAAATCCCTGTCCCATAAAGGAAAAGAAATACCCCCATGAAGTCAAACGTGCATTTTTTTCCATGATGAAGCATCCGATGCACAAGAACTCATACCAGCCTCCGTGCACGGCTTGTCCGGGATTTCTATAAGCGCCAGATTAACTTCTCCGAGATGGCTCAGAATAATTAGTCACCAAATAAATCCTCGTCATTATCGTCATCTACAATGCTCGAATTGGATGATTCACTGACAGGCTTTTCCAGGCGATCCTTGGCTGTGGAAGCAGGGACACTACTACTCAATGAAGAGTTTGCCCAAGAAGATCCCACTTTACCTGAAAAAGATTCACCGTAGAGGTCATCATACATCCCAACCTTCTGAGGCTTCCTAACCTTATCCAAGGCTTGTTTAAGTCTGTTGGTCACACCTTTCTGGGCATCATCTTCTTTCGTGGATGACTGTTCCTTTCCTTTTGGAATTACAACTGTCTGTACAAGGGATTCATACTTCCCCACAAGACTTCCTTCTTTGACACCAATTGGACCCGGTTCAGTTTCCACATCAACACCATCAGATATCCCAACCACTTCGACCAGCTCTCCTCCAGCTTGATCCCTAAATGCCACTCGAAAATTCCTAGCTTTCTTAGCAGCTCTCTGATGGATCTCTGTCCTTTCCATCTGATGATAATCTGGATGCACTGGATTGAGATGCCCTGTTTGACTTACCAAGACCATAACGATTTATAAGGGTATTATAAGCCACGACAGCTTCTTCATCTGAAGGATCAGGAGGAGGTGGTAAATTTATCTCTGTGGCTAGTGGAGTTGGGGGGAAGAGAGCTGCATTATTCTTTCTCAAAATGTAGCTCCTCGTCGATGCAGCAAACCTCAAAGACTGCCCGACTTCAAGCTCAACAGGGGTATCTTTGGTCAACCGCTCATTCGCAACGAACGTTCCATGTGCAGATCCCAAATCAATCACATATACGCTGTCAAACAGAATAAGAATTTCAGTCCGTGTGGTTCAAAGTTGATAAAATCAAGAGCAGTCATCTGAAATTTCTGTTTCTTCCCAGAGATACGAAAAATGACATGTCTTTACCGTCAGGTCATATGAAATCACATAGGATTACCAAGATGACTATGGCAGACTGGTCAAAACTCAGACGTAAACCTCAAATTGCCAATATTCCAAGTGAATGAATTGATATAAAAAGAGCCAAGCCCAGATCTACATTTGAAAGCCATATGAACTAAGCATGTCACTGTATTCAGATCTTTATTTCTCTTTTAAGTGTAATCTTCAAGCACTTCCTTCTACATACAGTTTTCAGAGTTCTTCACACTGTATTTGTACTCTCCTTCAAGAGCATTGGTTGATGTCAACTGTGTAGATGTTGGAAACAGGAATTACCAAGCCTCCTTTTTCTAAATGCAAGCCCAGCCATTTCACATCATTTCTCAAGGCTAATTTTCCATTACCAGTTCCCACAGCAAACCATAGGTAGAAAATTTCAAAAAATTTTAGCAGAAGAGCCCCTTGTATTATAGTTTTTCTTAAGTAGACCTACTACAGATTTAATTTCCAATCAACAAAGAAAATCAAACTACATTATGTCTTATTCCCTGCATTCTTGTGAAGTGTGAAAATATCAGAAATTGTCAGATTTATGCATCAAAAGGAAAGAAGCTAGAAAAAGGGCATGCAAGGGTGACAAAAGATTGCCATCATTTGTCACCACCATGTTCACATAACTTAGTGCACAGCAATCGTCCTACCATAGTATCAACACAATACTCTCATCATAAAACCACGTTTTAACTGACATAGAAACCGCCGTACGGCTGCAAGGCTGTATCTCCAGAGAGTAAGAAATCTACCTTCCATTTTTGTGAGGAACAACTGCAGCATGCTGGCGTGAAACAGACTGGTGGTCAAGCACAAAATCACAAGTCTGAAACTGCCTCCCAAAGATTTGCTTCCGCTTGTCCAAATTAATTCTATCGAGAACCTCACCATCCTTCAAAACCTCGAGATAGTGTACGCCTGGCCGTGGTTCGATTGCCCAATCAGGTGGCTGCCAAGTTGAATGACCCCCACCTACCTGAGTCAACTGCTGAGGCTGACCCACCAGTGGTGCAGCCTCCGGTGCAACAACTCCTTGAGAGACATGGCTTTGGTTCTGAAACTGGTTTGGCTTGTTGTAGGCTTGAGATTGTGTGTATTGCACAGACGAATGATTAGGCACCTTTGAGCTGGAATGGTTAGTGGTACTGGCAGCAGAATTAGCAGAGACTGAAAATGGTTCTAAGGACTGAGCTTTCTTAAATCGATCCAGACCCGATCTCCCGTACATTATTCACTTCATACGATCAACTTGCACTCAGTCCGAACTCAACTTACACAAGATGCAACCCAAATTGTCCAACTGCACCCTATCAAATTCCTAATCTCACCCAGGAAAAGCACTCAGATCAAATCTACACAGCCAACTCTCCTCAAAACCCACACGCTTCCAGCAAACATGATGGAATCCTCCGCAAAAGCCTCATCTCAGCTGCAAAACAACAACCGGAAAAGCAACATGCAGAAGCATTAGAAGAAAGGAACTCGCTATTTCACCCCAAGAAACACAATAACGAGCCAACACATCACGAATTCTCCAATAATCAACCGTTTCAAAACACAAAGAACCTAACTTCAACTCGAAAAACACCAACCATCAAACTCCTTGCCCCTTTTCTCAAAATTCCTCACGATTCACACACTCAAATCAACAGTGCATGCAGACCCATCAACTAATATCAACCGCAATATCCATGGCAAGTGCTCCCCGGACACCAGATGCCACACCCAGTTGGAATAAAAAAAAAAAAGAAATTTCTCACGATTCACAGGCTCAAATCAACAGCGCGCGCAGACCCATGAACTAATTCAGCAGCCATATCCACGGGCAAGTGCTCCCCAGACACCGGACGCCGTGCCCAGCCGAAAAAACGAAATTCCTCACGATTCACACGCTTAAATCAACAAAGCACGCAGACCCATCAACTAACATCAGCCGCAACATTCACAACAAGTGCTCCCCAGACACCGGGCGCCGTACCCAGTCGAAAAACGGAAATTTCTCACGATTCACGCGCTCAGATCAATAGCGCGCGCAGACCCATCAACTAATTCAGCCGCAATATCCACGGGCAAGTGCTCCCCGACACCGGACGCCGTACCCAGCCGAAAACACGAAATTCCTCACGATTCACACGCTCAAATCAACAGCGCCCGCAGACCCATCAACTAAATCAGCCAAAACATTCACAACAAGTGCTCCGGGGACACCGGGCGCCGCACCCAGAAAAGGAAATCCCGAGGTGGGTCAAGAAGGAAACCGAGCATCATCAGCGGATCCGACACGGGCAAGAAGGTCGAAACGACAGCCGAAACAGGACCATCCGAAGGAGAAACCCGGAATCGACAGGAACTTGGCACTCACCTTAGGGTTTCCGCAAGTGCGGCTGAGCTCGGAGGTGGGTTTATGGCGTATGCGGTTCGGTCATTGGCGCCCTCCTCCTGCTCCTGCTGCTGCTGCTGATTCTTCCCGTACTGAGAGACCCTCGCCGCAGGCGGAAAGCCATGACCAAAATACACAGTGGAATATATGACTTTTATTCGATTTTTCAGAATATCCCGTGATTGTAATATTTGTTCAGTTTTGTGAATCGTAAATTAGAAAAGTGTGAAAAAAAAAAAAATCTATTTTTTATGCTGCAGTAGATGGAAGGAAAATTTGGATATCTAGAATCAGTGTAAATTGTACTAAAAATACGTGATTTATATAAAGACATAATTTAATTATAATGGCATTAGTCCCAATGGTGTAAGGTTTACTCTCGAGTGATTAGTTCTAACGCGATGTAACTTCGGCCATATCGTTTTCACGAGATAATTCCAACCTTACTCTCACTCGTCCGTAAAGTGAGCATTTGTTATGGCTTAGACTGCATATTTTATCGCGAGTGCTTTATAATAAAGTCGAGGAGGACATCGACGTTAATAGCCCCATCTTACTCTATATATATTATTTGTTTAACTAAAGGCTCCATGGTAAAGAAAAACATTTTTCATGAAAATAATTTTTTAAGAAATTTGTCAGTTTTTATTTCTTATGTAGTTTAAGGAAAGTGAATTCTTTTTTACCGGAGAGGGAAGTTGTTTCCCCAATCGTAGCTTACTGTTTTCAACCAATGGAAAACATTTTTAGTAAATCAATTAGTTTTCCTTCGTCAAAATACCGAAAAGTCAAAAATAATTTCCCAAAAACATTATTTTCTTCAAACAAGCAAACCCATAATTTAATATATAGATACTACAATAGTTTGAGCCCTTTTGGGGGACGAGCATCACCGAATGAATATAAGTACCAGCGCAGCATTAAAGACCAAATGGACATATGTCAAACAAGATGTATTTCATAAACAACAGGATTCCATTTACTTCCAACGTTAAATGAAGTGATTAAGGGGGAAAACATTAAAACGAATTTGAAAATGCAAAGTTGATTTATCCACCAATTATCCAACTGCTTTTATCACAAAAACTTTCTAATAAGATACACAATTAATGAAATTTCTTCCAGATTTTAGTCAATATTTACGTTGTACCCTTGCTTTTGAGTATATTAGTTACTATTGATCCACAACCCACATACGTGTGCAGAAGAAAGTAAAGAGAGAGAAATGACTGCTGAATCTAATAGGACAGATTACCTTTTCGATTGTATAATTGATGAAATTCAATGGATAAAATACGTCGACGAACTCTGCACGAACTTTGCTTACAGTTCTTCCGATATATATAAAAGGGTTAATACCTTGAAAAACCCCAAACTAGTACACTTGTAACAAATTTACCAAACTATTTTCTTGACCACCAAAAACCCCAAACTGGTATATCTTTGATAAATTTACTCCAAACTGGTACACTTATAACAAATTTACCTCTGTTAGTTTTTGTTAAATTTTACTATTAAATTATTAAGTAAAATGACACGTAATAATTCACCGGTACACCAATTTGGGATTTTACGCTCCATTTGTCACAATTTACAATATTTGTGATTTTTTTGCAGTATTAATCTAATTTAGCGATGGTATAAATTAGTTTGTGATTTTTTGCGGTCGAATAAATTAATTTGGGATAAATTTGTCATAAATATACTAGTTTAGGGTTTTTTATAGTCAGTCGGGGTAAATTTGTTGCATGCGTACCGGTTTGGGGGTTTTTATGATCAAAAAAATAGTTTTGGGTAAATTTGTCACATGTGTATCAGTTTTTGGTTTTCAGGGTATTAACCCTATATAAAAAATGGATACATGATATCTAGTGTCAACTTTTCGTTTTTTCTTTTTTTTCAAAAATAAACATATTAACAAAGCGAGATGAATGTGATATGACAAACCATGCTTAAAAGCAAGAAATTAGACAACTTCTAGCCCTCATGTCCTTCACTTAATCAAGAGCAAGCAAATTGAGCTAGACCTAGCGGGATTTGTGAGGAATGGCCCTTCTCACACCTTGGCCTAAGGCTTTAGCAGCAATCTCACATACCACTAATAATAAAACCCAAAATGACAAAACTATGATGATAGACAGAGTGTGTGATGTATGCCATGGTGGGCTGAATTTGGAACAGAATAATCACATTTCCAAAATTGAATCTTATTTTAACCCATCTACGTATTCTATCATTCAATATACAAAGTTCCAAAGGTACATAAGAATCTGTGTGGGATGCACCTTTATCCATTCCTCATTCCCTTATCCACAACGCATAAACCAGTATAAACAACTACAACTAGACTTGCAGTGGTATGGAAAGAAAGAACAAAAGATCAACAGCGGTGGATTGCTACATGAATCCTCTTACGTCATCGTGCTCGACTGTTCAACAGATCTTGCGTGAGATTGAACAAGAAATCTACCAGAAAGAAAGTGACTATTAATTTAAGTCACAAGTTCCAGATGGAAATTGTTCTTTCTTTGCACATCATGCAGATAATGGCAAAGAACCCAAACAGAGTTTTTTTGCTCCTATGCAAAGAGAGAGATGCAAATCCTTTTGCTCTTACAATTCCAAACGTTTCAAATGTCTCCAATATATATAGAGTCAGTGTCACATTTCATATCAGCTATCGGCAAAAGCCAACTGCATTACTGCACAATTCCTACAAGGTATAACACCTTCCCACGATACAATCAGATTTTGCATACAGCTCACTTTTCCTTCTGATATTTTGTCTTCTGCACAAAGAGGAAAATGAGGATGCTTTCTTGGATTCCCTACCGTTTACAATCTACAATCTCCTCACACAAATGACTACAAAGCCGACACTACGTTTCGAGTGCACATCTAGCCTGCGGCATTGCCATTCACTAAGATGGATCCATCAGTCACTAACTCAAAACTTGGACATCATGGATAATCCTAGATGAGAGTGAGTTTCAACTAGCTTTCTTTATCTACCCACTTTTTTCACAAGTTATGTTCTACACAAGCATGTGGAGGAATCAAAGAATCCTAACGCTAAATTTGTTGTTGAGACATGTATCATATATACCCCTCAATGCTGTTTCTTTTAAATCTCAGCAATACCTGAATACCTTGCCTGACTGGATAACGGAACCGAAGCGAACGAGGTGATTCAGAGAAGAGTATCAGCCTTGTCTCCAGCAAGCTAAAGGTTATAACACCACAATATTGCAAAGATCCCCATACTATCTCAGGGTGAATTCCTTCTCGATGGCCCCGAACATTACCTTCAGGCGATCTTGCAGATTTAAGAGAATGTTCTTCGTAATCCTCTTCTGATGCTTACTACTTTTCAGCCACGCAATCCCAAAAAATACCTTTACGCTGCACTCCTTAGGTCGTGAAGGTGCATCTTCAATCTGGTATCTAAGGTGAAGCTGAAAGCACAAAACTACTTAGGAAGCCAGATTTGTAGATTCAAAAGAAGATAAAGGAAAATGGGATATATAGTGAAAAATGAGGTAGAATCAATACATTGAAATAGTCACCAAGTGGGACTGCATGGAGAGTCATAACCTCTTCAATAAGCCAACCATCTCTATCTGGAAGAGCAGATTTTTGCTGAGTACTTGTGACCTCCCCTCTATATCGGGAAATACGCTTGTCGAATCTGTAATATAGTTGTCTCTCATATACATCTGGCTTCTCCGACTCCCATGGGGTATATGAATAATTAAGACAACCAGCCTTCTCCATAACCTTCCGCTCCAAATCCTCACCGCCGAAAACTTCCAAGAAGAAGTTGGTCTGACATGGCCAAAGGAGTTAGTGGACAATTCTTTTTCTCTTTCTTTGATCAAGAAGCCCATCTTAATTAGAAAATCCAGGGCATGATGCTATAAACTACTCAAGGCAAAAGAATACCGTTTGGAAGTCCATTTTCTAATGCATGTTTGAAAAGTTGATAAGGAATGGGTAACTTACAGGAACAGGGAGGACAGAACAATAGACTTCATACAAGCTAACATCCTCAAGGCCCAAGAAGGACCCGCTCTCTTCTGTTACAAGGCTTCTAGCTTCAGATTCTTCTTCAATGAGTTGAACCTTCTGCTCTGGAGTCAAAGACCTAGCCTTCCAAAGAGCCATGATTGTCCTGCACATAGTATGCATGCTTTAGTCTTTTCATGAGCCCAATAATTTGATGCCTTCTCTGATTGTCCTATGCCATTTTTGGCAATTAAGCAGAGGCCCGATGACAATCGCACCAGATGTATGGTAAGTAATCACCACCAGACCAACTAATTTTTAACAACTTCAAGCATTCACAGAAAGCTTCCAAAGGAATATTAACTCACTGATTACCTGTGTGCCACATTGAAAGAAACAAAAGACTGAAATTGGAACTTCAGCCTGCCTTCCTCATCTTGTGTCTTTGCCCCGTGTCTTGCTTCCATACCTCTGCCTCGCCAAAGAGTCATAACCACAATAGGACTACCCATTGATGAAAGAGTAGGAGACAAGACTTGAATATCTTCTATGTCCTCCCAGAGGAAAAAGAATTTGGTCTTCTGTCCAAACAGATTTGCATGGAAGCCAATAATCCGTGCTGACAAAAAAAGGCGGCCCTGTTGAAGAGCAACCTCTAACGTGAGATGTCAGCACCAATAAGCCTAAAACCCTCAAGAAAATTCGCAAAATAATTGTTCATTATAATTGTTCATTCTTTTCTTTTTGGCTATGTGATTGAACAGCATTGAAATGGCTGAAACGTGACAGTATAGAAAATACAGCCAGTGTGGATGTATTAATATCAAATGATAAAATAGCTTAACAAGCACCTGGAGAGGCATTTTGCGTTTCAAGTGACAAGTGAAATCATTGATGAGAAATTCCTCAGGTGGAAGAGCAAAAAGCTTCTGGAAAGCGGAATTTGTCTGTGGAGACCTTATATTTATCTGCATCATTCATAATCACAATAATTATGCTGTTAGTACGACTATAGCATACAGAGATAAATAAGACCCACATAACAATTGTCCCAAGAGAAGTAGGGAACTGGTGATTTACCTTCTTTCCCACCTCTTTCTCCATCTTAGATATGTACTCTTTCGCCACATTGCTACCTTTTGTATTGTCTAAGAAGATCCTCAAGTGCAGCTTAGACTGGCATGCCTGAGCTAGCTTTCCATGAAGAGTAACCCACACATCAGCTAGGTCTGATATGTTGTTCCTCACAAAATTGACTTCGGCATGTCCTAAAGATGTAGCTTCATCAAAAGGTCCATCAAAATCGAAAACCTCCACATCTAGCATGGAAGGAGGATCCTCCATGGCATCAAATTCAAATATTTCTGCACAATCCAGAGGGCCAAAGCAACATCAATGCAATGGAGATTGGTGTCTAGCAAAAAGTAAGATAAATTATCTGCAGTTCAGCAGATATGCACAATGAAACTAGTAGCTCTACTGAAGATGCTAATTTAATGAAGATAAGGGATTCTACAGAATTCACCATTCCACAGAGGATCAGTTTTCTGAAACTTTATTGAACTCGTTCTTGTCTTGCCATTACAGGTAAAGACCACATATGGGTCAGACAAAGCACTCGAGTCAACAGCTGCTATGCTACTTCCTTCAATCAAAGCAACGGTTAGCAACCATCCATCACCTTGAGCTTTGACTCCATGATCGCTACCTAGAGTTGAAAGGATAGCAGAGAATTTAGATTTCGCCACAGAAAAGTCCACCTAAATTTACACACAATTTCTGGAGAGTCAGTCAATAGCGAGGAATTCCAAGCTTACAGTTCCCTTGAAAGATAGAATACATGAGCAAGCATCACAACCATGTATTTTTAAGAGTCAAACAAAAAGCTAGCATAGAGCTATACATGAAGATCAACAAAGTAGCAATATAAATCTCAGAGCCTCATTCAAAATACTCCACGGGAGACTCCCATTTACCACAAACTAGAAGACCGCAATTACATGGAAGGGGACGCTGCATACAGGTATTACCTTTCTGCATTCTGGCCTGCATGAAGCGCGAAATAAACCCCAATACTCGCTCAGCTTGGAGAACCAACATACCACACACAATGACTTCACCAATTGAATCAGGCAGATCTAGCCCAACAAACTCCAGCCCATGAATTGGACTTGGTGTGGCAAGCCATAGGTGAACAAGCACATACAATCCCATGACAAAAGTAGATAGCACCGTAAAATTGGCAAAGTATTGCACAGCGAGCTTCCAATCTGATTGAGGCTCTGCCTGCAAAGAGGCCAATATCTGCTCCTTGTTGGACCCAATGTCCTTTGAATCCACCGGCTTAACAGTCTGATTAAGTAAGCTAGCATACTGCTCAAAACTTTCCTTGAGACCCTGCCGAACTCCACTTTCTATCATACCTTTCATCATCGTATTCTGCAGAAAATTCATCCGCCACGATATCACCAATCGTGAGGATTGTTCTCCTGATGGCAGCTCAGGGCCATGGGTAATGCAATAGAGCAACTCAATTTTGAAGGTACTCCCATACATGACATCCGGAGTGCTTACACTTGCTAAAACAACATAAACCTTTCCGTCAGCCTTCAAGTAAGTCTGCTCCTCAGTGGCTTTGACAGCCTTGATCAATTTCGTTGCCGCCTTAATGTAGAAATCACTCTCTTCAAGGTCTCTGCACCATTCTCAAACTTCCACCGCCCGAGTTGCAGTTCTGTTGTTCCTTGAAGATCACTCAATGATCTAAAAAAAGGGGAATCGGATGAAAAAAGCAATGTATTTAGTTCAGATGGTGCAATGATGCATAGATGGTCCAAAAGCACTCCTCCTGGTAAATTGCTTGGAGTTTCGCCTTCTTGCTCTCGAGACTCCATTATTTTAATCAACTCTTCAAAAGAACCAGAGGAAAACTGGTCATCATCTTGGCTGTCAGAAGATTCAGGCCCAGAAGCTTCAGGTAGCTCCGGCAAGTCAATGCCTTTATTAGAGGCAACTGATGATGTGTCTGCACTCTTGTTAAACATCTGTGCAAGACGACCTGCAAAAGTTTTCTGAGAACAGGACTTTTCTTCCTTTGAGGACGAAAATTCGTCTCGCATGGGTGAGGCACTTGGTGAGCTACCAAGAGATGCTGCCGGTGATTCGCCCATCAAGTCTGCATGCCTTTTCAAGACAGGGACAACTTCTCCTTCATTGCCATTCATCTCCGAGAATGCGCTGCTTTCTGAGAAATATATAGCTAGCTGTATTTCCCCTGCCAGGAAAGAAAAGGAGGGGGTGCAAAGAGGTGAGTCGCCTTTCTTTTTCTCAATATTCAAATAATTTTACAAAATTTATCTATTGGAACATGCAATAAATATCCCCACAAATGCTTCCGTGGTTCTAACTAAAAGGTCCATAAAATCAAATCGTAAAAATCTTAAGATTTCATGAACTTTCAAATGGTACTTAAAAACTAAATGTTGTGACATTCATAAAAAAACTTAAACAAGAATACGGTGAACAAAAACATTCAAGATCTAACCAGGCAATTAAAGGTGCACATAGAGACCGTGCAAATACATGTAACAATTCATATTAAATTACAACTGAGACAAGTAAAAGCATCTCACTCTAACAGTACAGGAAATAATCTGTAAAATGAGTCCTCTAAAGTGTAATATATTCTGTAAATTTGACATGGAAAGTGCATGGCCAGGTACCCAAAGTCTTGTGACATGAGAGAGAGAGAGAGAGACAGACAGACAGACAGACAGGGGCATTCATTCTGTGATCAAGATATTAAAGAACAGGTGCACCGCCATGTAGATGCTAGTGAAGAACGAGGAAAGCACAAAGCACCTGGACAAGATTTCATTGATTGGCGATACTCTGAATCAGTCGATTTTGTCTCAGCATTAGAAGGGCTACTTTTATTTTGCGAAAACTATTTGATTTCTTCTTCATATAAATAGATATAGGATCTATGGGGCAATTACTTAAAAGTACATTTTGTGCGACAGCCCTTGCACTGTCACCAACCTACAACCTGAATTCAGTTAAATTTGCTGATATTGAACAATTTTGTTGAAAGATTTTATCGAATTCACGGTCTGACTAGCGAGCCCACACTGCTCCCAATGCAGATTACAAATTTTAAGCATCTTATATTATTGCTTTTTGCACTTGGCATCACAAACTGGTTCGAGTCTATTTCTGACGTGCATTTTTTATGAAGTCCATAACCAAATACAAGGTTTCAATTAGTCAGGCATAACAGATAGAGTCAACAAACTAGACCGAGTTAGTTGGAAGTTCAAATGCAAAGATGCATAGCAAAGTGAAAGCCACTATTAGGCAGTAAGCACTCTCTAAGGATAGTAACCACACAACTTAAACCCCAATTATCCGACTGATATTGTTCACTCACCTAACCTAAAGACAGCAACATATCTTCAGCATGTTCAAAAGATGCCTCAATTAACATCTGAAGGGGTGATCAAAAAGCCACTCAAATAAGCTACAATTAACATCAAACATTCTAATGAAACTCAACGATACGCACCGCATTCCTTATTCTTGGACTTCTTATTCTTTGGTTGCAGACAATACCACGCGGTGCCAAGAGAGCCGTTATCAGCATCAAACACACGCGAAACCGGGATCTTCAGCTGCCCAATGAAATCATCATTGAAGTACCTGTCCTCATCCAAAACAGTGAGCAAAAGCTCATCCTTCAAATCATCAACCTTGAAGCTAAATTCCTCTCCCCAGCTCGGGTGCAAGCTCTTCTTTACTACTTTCGTCCTGAACCTGTGCCTCCCCAGCTGAAGCCGAACGTACGGATCACTAAACCCGTTTAGATCCATCGCCGGTATGCTTCTAGCTTCAATCACACGCACATAGAGCTTCATAGCTGATGCCAAATTTTGAATTCGACTCGAGACCCAGAATTGCCCCGGCCCCAAACCAGCAGGCTCCCCGCAACCCAGAAAGAATCAAGAAGAAAAACGAAACTTGTCTCTACCCAAATACTCGATACGAACGAGTGATCCAGCAGCAACGATGGAGTCAACAAATAGTGAGGAAACACGTAAGTTACGCGGATTGAGTCATTCAATGGCGTTAACTTTTTACATCACCCGAAATGAGCTCCAAGAAAGGGACAGCAACCTCAGAGCGATCGACCCACGACCGACGCCGACAACGAACGCGCAATGCGGCACGAAGCCAACGATCAGCACCGAGGGGAAAGAATCAAGAGATGGTCAGACACGGCTCGATTCGCCGACAACAACAACAACAACAACCCATCACGGATCAGATCAAGAAAATCTAACGCCGACAAGAACCAACGAAGAAAAAAATAAAAAAACCAAGAATTGGAGTTACGGGAGGAGATGAATGGACGAAAATTCAAGAACGAGGATAACCCAGAAACGGAAATTGAGGAGTTTGGACTCGGAAGCAAAAGGAGGAATTAAGGAAAAGGGGGCAGACTTTTCCAATTCGCCTGCCCACCCGTTCCCTCCTCCCCTTTTTGTTATCCGACTCGAAACTGCGCGTGTTTTTGGTGGACTTTTTGACTTTCCGTTAAATTGTTTTTTAAAGTCACCTGAGCTCACCGTTGCTGGCCACGTTTGAGAAGGGTTCTTTTCACACAAAGACATCTCTCGCCTTTCTAACGTCAAACGTTTGACCGACCATCCTTCCATCGTCATCAGCCACGAAGGTTCGAAGATGGGAGTGCCCTCAAAGTGCCGGTGATTTTTTTTTTTTTTTTGAGATCTCGTGTATTGGGATCTGAGTTGATTGAATTGGTCAATTTAAGTATGATCCATGACATTTAAAAAATCACCATATATAGAATCGTTATATATCTTTAAACATATCTCTAATATCACATCAAACTCATGTTAACTCGAGATAATTTAAAAAATATCAACTTGAGTTTAGAGAATAAATCCGAAAAAGCATCTAGATGGATGTGTCTTGGTGAAAAATTAATATTTTGTTCAGCTTATGAAATAGAGACGAGTCAAATGGTGTTAGGAAAAAACGTGATATTGGATTAAATGGCCATCTATTTCGATGTGTTTGGTATGTTTCTGGAAAGTATCATCGTAAGTAATTCGCGTGGCACTGCGGTTGTTCCGCTACAATAACGCACTCACACATATTCTAGTAGCCACCACATCCATAGTAACTTCAATGTCGTATCAACAAGAGCTTCATATTATGTTTTTGTACTAGAGCTAGCAACATTAGTCTATTTCTTGCTACGCCATGATACAAGTGAATTGCCCAAAAAGAACAATAGCCCATAGTGGAGCGACAATCAAGAAAGTCACCAGTCCTGGGTTAGAATAAGCTGTCAATTCCAAAGGAAAATGGGCAAAAAAGTAAAGATCGTGAGATAACGTACCTTTGACATAATGAATAATTTGAAAGATTGTAGCAAAATGAGTAAGATGAGATGCGGTCATGTGCTAACTTACAACGTGATCAACATAAACAATTATCAATATGAGTAACAGTGAGATATATAAGATTGTCAACCAACTACCAACAAAATATAAGATTTGGAAGAAGAGTTTCGTCCTTGTTAGTGAATTCAACATTCAATTCAATGGAAGTGAGAACAATCTTGTTATTAGTGAGACCAACTTAAGAGATGAGATCAATGGCACATTTTGCTTTAGAGATCGAATAATTAGAAGTGTTAAACGCAACCTGCAAGCCTAGAAAATAGCTGAGTCGGCCAAGATTTTACATTTTGAATTGTTGATTGAAATACTGCTCGAGTTTTGTAAAGCAAATATAGTCATCACCAATAATAACCATATCATCAACACATAAAAGTAACATAGTGCACCCATGATATGTGCATTGAACAAAGAGAGCATCGTCATAAAAATTGGATTCAAAACAAAGAAATTTCATGGTTAAGCAAAATTTGGAATACCATGAACAGGGAGCATGCTTCAACCCATACAATGCTCAAAATATTTGTTAGATGAATGAGTGTACCCAAGAGGAGATACCACATAAATTTCCTCTATGAGAGCACCATTGACAAATGCACTTTTAATGTCCATTGAAAATAGAGGCCAACGCTAATAGCAACAACAACAAGAAGATTGCGAATTGAAGTAAGACCAGCAATAGGAGCAAACGTCTCATCACAGTCAACGTCGTACTCTCAGGTAAAGTCTTCCACTAGTAGCCAACGTTCTATAAAAATCTACAGTACCATCTGCCTTGTTGGACACGACTCATTTTAGTCACGGATTGAATTCCTCTCTTACTGAAGTAAATAAAGGTGAAGCCTTGGGTTTGTACTTGTGAAAATGGGGAGATGCAGAGGGTAGGATACAATTAGATTTGGCGGAGCGGGGTCGAAACAATCGTGGCGGGAATCTGAGAATGTCATGTATATCTTTGTCGAAGATCGATGGAGTGGGGAAGAATACCCTTCTCCCAAAAACTGATTGGGAGGTCGTTCTCGCAATAAGGTCATTGCAAAGTGAGACCAGGTATTATGCCCACATGAGGTACTACTAGACACCCAAGCTAAACAAGACTTGCAAGCGGTAAATAATAGTATGATGTGCAAGAAAATTATGAAAAACATCATAAACCTATTACAATTGTGTCAATTCAAATTTAAACTCTCTTTTTTTTTTTGCCAGTTAAATCTTAAACATTTTGCATTTATGGTAATTCGGTCTATCTAGCCCATTTTGGCCGGAAATCGTTAACATAAACACCAGCCATCTTACATTTAAGCGCCCGCAAGATCGATGTTGATAATTTTTAATAATATTTTAATTTTTTTGATTATTTATTTATTCTTTTCTTTTCTTTTTAGTTTCTTTTGCATTTCTTTTTTAGTTCTTTCTCTAGCAAGTTGCCAGACCTCCAGAGGCAAAGGTTGGTGAGATTGACCTCATTGACCTATGGTGAAGCTCACCCCCACTAGCCTTTGGCAAGGCGAGTCTTTCTCGCCCCTAGCGAAGTGTTAGTCTAGCCTAATGACGGCAAGGTCTCCCCTTGCCAAGGGCAGGCGAGGCTCACCCTCTTTAGTGGCCGTTAGAGGCAAGCTTCACCAATGGTCTAGCAACCAGCTAGAGGAGGAAATAAAATAAAAGAGAAAGAAAATAAAATAAATAAATAAATTTGAAAATGACATTAAAATATTATTAAAAATTATCAACTTCAATACAGTTGCACCACGTAGGATTGTCAACATTCATGTTAGAGATTTCCTATGAAAATTGATCGTATAAACTAAATCAACATAAATGTAAAAAGTTCAAGAGTCAATTGACCATAAAAAATGTTTAAAATTAAACTGATATAATCGTAATAAGTTTAAGACTTTGTTAGTAATATTTTTTACTATTTGGTGCGCCGCTCTTGAGAATGATCTATGGAAAGAAAGACAAGCCGTTAGGTCCACAACTCCGGACACCACACAGGCTATTCGTGATCATCAAAGTCCCAATCTTGCTCATGACAAAGGGCCAAACACGAAAAATACAGAAAAAGGAAACCAAAATATGACATGATAGGAAATGCTTAACTCGCATTTTGGCTTGTTTAGTACCAATTGTCGAGCCTCAATGTCGGTCGACACAACTTACACAAACATAGTTATGATATTTTCGATACGAAAATGGCAAATTTCGAGAGCTGCAGCGTGTTTAAAAAAAAAGTTTAAAGAGTAGAAATCAATCCTACAGCTCGTTTGTCAAGTCAACAGAACAATGCTGGAAATGGAACAACTCGCAGAAGCTTCGTTACCTTTGAGTCAAGTCAACATAAACATATTATAATTTATAAGGCACGGGAATCCATAGAGGACAGATGAGGACCACCACGAAGTCCAGACATGATTGAAAATGGAAAGCAGCCCCACTTATGATAAAGTCATTAAAAAACGATTGTCCCAAAATTGCTCGGAACCTTCAGCATCATCTGGCTCAGCCCTTTTGTCGAATCCCAAAGCACTATGTTTTAACAAAAGTAGATATGGACAAAGCGTATGTTCTGACAGAATGGAAAAGGGAAGAATAGCAAAAAATAACGGAAGTTGATAGTTGGTTGAGAGACTTCTACCATTGTCAACAATCCAACAAAAGGGACAATTTCCATTGAGAACATGGAAAGTTAGTAGAAAGTGTTGGATGACCGTTTGTAAAAACAAATTAAGCGCATGTTTTCTTGTCCCACATAAGAAAAGTAGGTGGAAGTGAATATGAGATTTCTTTCGTGTACCTAAAGAAATGATTGGGTGTGGGATAGACCCCACCATACCCACGTGCAAGTGCCTGATTATCAGGCGCACACTTGCGTTCGCGGTTTTAATTATATTTTTATTTATTAAAATAATAATATTTTTTAATTATTCCAAATTTTTGTTTGTGTCTTTTCAAGACAATATTTGAAAAAAATACTTGTTCAATTTGCAACATTTTCCGAAGGGTTGCATTTATTCATTTTTTCAACTTCTTTTGACTGAACGCCTTTGTTCATCTGGGCAATTTTCAAATGATACGTTTGTTTATTTTTGCAATTTTTCACAAAAGTTGCCTATGTTTTAAGAATGTTTTATATATACATGTCAATTTTCAGAAAAACTGAGTTTGATCATATTATCATTTTGAGCCTTCTTTCTGAAAAAATCTATAGCTATCTTTTCAATTATTTCCTAGAGAAACCCTGGAGAAATACTATAATTTTTATCTAGCATTCTCATTTTGAGACTTTATTTAGTAACATTAGCAATGTTATGGGGCAATTATTTCCTAGAAAGACTTTAGAAAAATACTAAAATTGATATCTAGAATTCTCATTTTGAGACTTTGTTCGGTAACCTTAGAAAGTGACATCACGCCTCAAAGTCTGACTTGATTAATCTAAAGATCCAATTTTATTGTTTTTTTTTTTTATGATACCTAGGGAACCCCATATAACCGGCAGTCGGCGGGTAAACCCTGAAGTAATGCTAGTAGAGGACCCACCACCCTAACATCACACTTAAGACACCAAGCGCTTTCACTGGGTTTCAAACTCCTCACCTTTGAGTAAGGATCAACGCAACTCTTATATTACGAAACTACCACGACTAGTGGTAAGATCCAACTTTATTGTTTTATTTTTTTTTGATGACCCAGGAACCCCGTATAGCCGGAAGCCGGCGAGTAAACCTGGGGGACACGTAAGCGGGAGGACCCACCACCTCCGGTGCCCCACTTAAGACTTCAAGCGACCGTGATGAGATTCGAACTCCTCCCCTTCGTGAGGAGGAGAGAGCTCAAACCATCGCGGCCCCCAAGACGGTGATTCCGACTTTATTGTTTTATCCAATTCGAAGTCATATTTTCTTAATAGCAAGTTGTTACCTTGTAACAAAAGGGCATAAAGATAGAGATATCTTTTCAATAGCAGGCTCGAAATAGATGATCACATGACGTTGTCGGGCCTGGGCCCTGCGGTGCTAATGCAATTCCAGGTCGTTGGGCGTCGCTGTCCGCGTAGTTATCGGGCAGTGGGATAATTGAGTTCGAGCCTAAGATGTCGGTGTAAGATTGATGCCAATTTGCCAGTGAAAAAGGCAGTGTACCTTTGTTCCCTGACTATCCAATTAGTCCCCAACTCTTTCTTCCTTTTTCTCTTTCCTGTAGGTTCAAAGAGTTGATCACTTGCTTTTTTTCCCTTTTCCCGATCATCCAAAGCCAGATGAACAACCTTTCTTTTGGTTTCCACTTTTTGAAGCAGATTCATGCAATGAGACGCCACTTTGCAAGATCCTGAAATCTCTGAAATTCCACGCCGGAGAAAAGTGAACCT
Organism: Eucalyptus decipiens; assembly: GCA_014182575.1. Lineage (NCBI taxonomy): Eukaryota > Viridiplantae > Streptophyta > Magnoliopsida > Myrtales > Myrtaceae > Eucalyptus > Eucalyptus decipiens. Next base: position 60,017,375 of record CM024613.1, on the reverse strand, counting down.
ATTGACGGAGTCACGACTCCGAGGGTGTCGAAGGTTTCTGGTTTCATCCGAATCAATATCCCTACCCTTGACATGAATGATGAAGGTCATCGTACATTTGGGAGGATTAAGCACTGCATTGGCATTAAGTACGCATAAAGAGTTCTGAGCTACAAGGGAATTTCTTTGAAGGACCGATTGTTTAAATAAAAACTGCCATTTTCACAGGTTCGATCGGATTATAGGCAGCCGGTATTCATCTTATATCGACTTCAAGTGTTGATCTGTTCTCGGGTATGACAGAGGCCTACAGAAGTACCGATTTTTGCACTTAAGCGTATGTCTCTGAACTCTCAGTATCTTCGTTTGCAAAGATAAAGCAGTAATGTTTGTCAAGTACAAAGATGGAGTGGGATTATTATAAAGCTTAAATTAGTGAAAAGCTACCATATATAGGGACGACCCGAGCTTTAAAAAGTCTGTATCTCGGGAATGGAAGAAGGATCGTGTTTATTGTTTGTATTTTAATCCTAGCACCTTTATATGGAACCTAATCTGCAGCAAACCTGAGAATATAAAGAGACATAGTCATAACATCCAAGGCTCGAATTTCATGTTCGCTTGCAAGCAAACGGTTAAAATCAAAGCTAAAGATTTTTATTTAAATGCCAAAGGAGCACCATCGTGAAAGTTTTACAAAGTGGGATACAGGAAGACTCGCCTTCTCACAATTACAAGAGCACAAACTAAAAATCCCGACAACTTGGAGTAGTAGAATGCTTGCAACGTCAGACTTTTTATTGCTGGTTTGGGACAGGATTCTCTATTTCTGCCTCTTGTAGATTTTACCCAAGAAAGACTTGAGCACTGCTTGAACTGCTTTGCTCGGATGTGCTTCAATGGAGGTCGTCAGCTTCTCATAACTTTTGCTCTCATACTCTGCGAAGACGCCCTATTGAATTGGCATGGCAGGTGGCACAAGGAAGAAATCAAAGAGCAGTTCCGAAAGAAAGGAAAGAAAAGGGACGAGACCACATAGATACAGAAAGATGTTTCTCTATATAAATTTCAGAGAAGCCCAGAAAAGAAAAAAATGACAGTTTCTCATATGATAGCCATTAGTCGGTCCATGCTCATTATCACCAATTGAAGTGAAAGAAGTATATAAGAAGAAAACCTGAAGATTGATCTCGTGGTAGAGGGCTTTCACTTTTGCGACATTTGCTGGATCAGGTTTCCCATAGTTCTCCTGGTCATCATCAAACAATAATAAGAGAAAAGTTGTGCGCAGAAAAGAAAGAATCAAATAAGGAGGACCATTGATCTTACCTCCAACAATTTCTTTTGCTCCCCGTTGCAGATTTCGAGTGCTTTAACAACCAACCATGAGCACTTAAAATCTTCTATATCTGTTCCGATCTGTAACCATATAATTAAACGGTAGACCCATGAACAAAAGGATGAGACACAACCTTAATCCATTTGCATGATGAGAGATCAGATACCCGTAACTATGGACCTCACCTTACCAATGGTCTCGGGATTACCAAAGCAATCCAAATAATCATCCTACAGTAGCAAAAATAATAATCGTCAATAAAGACACGATACTTTAAAATAGAAGGAACATTTGTAAAAGACTCTAATTGGCACCCCGTTGGAGAGGTAAGTTAATCATACAGAAGTCAGAAACAGACTGCAATTGTAGAGTTTCGATCATGCTTCCTATTCACATGCTTCACCAATGGAAGAAGCTAACTTATGACCTGCCTCTACATCCATATCTTGCCCTCATGATCTAAATTTAATGAGAAGGATGAATAGAAAGTTTTAAGCATATTAAAAGAAATTACCTGGACTTGGAAGTAAGTCCCCATCTCAACAAGAACGTGCTTTACATCAGTATGCTTCTCTATGTCCTCACCAGCCATCAGCAATGCACAGGCAACCTAAGCAAATTTATGTGAACAAAAGGTCTTTTAACAAAGAAGACTTGAGAGACAAGATGACGTCCAATAAGAAAAGACTCAAACAGGGCAGTTTAAGGAAAAAAAACACAGCCGTCGCGGCAGCACATCATTGTTCAATGCTTGCTTAAAGCATCAGACAGAAAAACTTAACCAATGCAATAACAAATCAACCATAAGAAGGGTCTTTTACTCACTGGAAGATAGAATGAATAATAGGCAGTCTTGTACTGAACAATACGCCGATGACTGCACAACACAATAATATATACATCAGAAAAGAAACAACAAACAACAAAGCAAAGAATGGACAGATGTGTGATGAAGGGCTGCAGAGAAGGGACTAAAGAGGAAAAAAAAAGAGAAGAAAGTGCATTTTGTAATATTAGAGAGATATTCCACCAATGAATATCATGTTAGCCTTGTGTGTCACAGAAGGATGGGTATACAGCATGTGCAACTTTGGTTTAGTCCGCTAATCATAAATCCAAAGGCACCACTGCACGTTCATCCAATCCATGAGTTATTGATTATTGGCTAAAAAACACAGAAGTACCTTGAGCAAAACCTCTTTTTATCTCCACTCTTACAATTTAAATGCTATATTAATCTAGGAAAAGAAATAGATGCCATATACCCGGAGGTAACCCAAAATTTTAAATTATCGGTTTTTGTTTTTTTTTTTTCCTGTGAAGAAAACAGCTCCATTATCATATCGACATATTTGAACAATTGAAAAATGGCTCACTCACAGTGATAATGTGTATTTAGATAGATCCTTTTCTCCCTGGATAGTGGTAATCAGGTCTATCATTTGGCCTGATGCCGTCTGAAACTCCACCTGGTTATAGAAATGAAAATTGCAGATGAGTTTACCAAATCACTGCGATGTGAGCATCTTTTCTAATGTAATTAAAGGAGTAAAAGGGCACCTCGTTGAACAAATCCAGCAGATCTACATAGTAAGGCTTCCCACGGAAGTGATTCTTAAGGATTCGTGGAATATGATTACGAAGTAGAACTCCATCATTTACTGCAATCAATCCAACCTACAATAAATTTCTAAACAAGTTAATTGCATTATCTACAGTGGTAACCATAATGTTCAGTCCAGGAAACTTGTTAAGACCAACCTTGGGCAATCTAAACCAGCAAGGTTGTCCACGTCGTGTATGAGAGCTGTCCATAATGTCATCAAGAACAAGAAAGTATGCCTGAAGCTGCACATGATAATCACAGATATATCAGATTGGAGTTTTACTAGGCAGTCAATAAACCATGTGGAAGAATAGTGAATAAGGTGCCTGTGCTAGTTGCTATGAAGCTGGACCGAAATAGAAGGAGGTATAGAATCGGAATGGAAAAAAAAGATTGCTATGGCCATACCCATTCAATACACCAACCCAGAGCACTCGCAAGAAAAATTTCTTCTTCCGTCAGTTCCTTCCCTTCTTTCAACAATTTGTAGCTATCAATTACAGAGAGGCCCCGGTTCAGTTTACCTGAAAGAAACCAGTTGCATGTCAGAAAAAACCTCCCTGTCCACAAGACATTATGGACACCGATGTGGTCCATGAAGCTAGTAATAGTAATTCTTTGACCGATGATAAATATCATTGCGGTCAAACAGGGAATGATGTTTGCTCACCTCCGGGCACGTTGTAGTCCAGCATCTGAAATGACAGGCACAGAAAGAAAAACTTAAGTTAGATAAAGAAAAAAAAATTACATGATTCCAACCCAATCTTTTTCAGCGAACTAAAAAAGAGAGATTGAATTGCACAAACATTTGCGGTTGGAACTTTAGTCAGCATATTATAACGAGCTTCTTCTGTGAAATTCACAAAGCATTCTAATAGCCCAAAAAAGAAAAAAGCAAACTATACAGGTTGCAGATCAGAAGATAATCATCAGAACCCCACATTCGTTTGCTCAAATCGTGACAAGGTTCGAATAGGAAGGTGCCTGGATTGTTGCCAACTGCCAGAGAAGCAACATGGCGATGCACCTGATTAAATTTTTGAATTGGATATGATTAACCTAAATGCTTGTATCTGAATCCATTGCGCCATGATGAGTAAGAAAATTCAAGTACATGAAGCTTCATAATATACTTTCTATACAAACCATGCATGAAATTAGAATCCTTTTAAATGGGTTTTGAGTTGGGGCGACAAAGCATACTGACATTATCAATATGTTCCTCCGATCCCGACTGGAAACCTATGGCAAGTTATTAGATAAGCACATGTATTGCCAAATATGACACTTCGTCAAGAGACAGAGAGTCAGTGGCTTCGATTTTGGATAAGCGAAAGGTAGTGAATTAATGGACTCCACGAAATCAGCAAACAACACATCCTTACATCTGCTCAAAGGGGACCCTTTCTCTATCCTGATATTGACACATGATCAACACACTGGCTTGTTCAATTATCCTTGAAACTTCAGAAGGAAGACACAAGGAAGAAGTCAGACATCTTGCTACAATAACGAAACCATGCCAGAGACAGCTCAGCTTTAAAAAAACTTCGAAACCGGCATAGCTTCCGCTGTTTAGTTCAGCCTTTTAGCTCATTAAGTCACAAAGACACAAAATCATCCGCCTTTATATTATCGAGAATTATGCATATAACCATCATCTTTCCATAGATAAACCATTCATCTTCAATTAACACGTGGGTCACAGATCCAACGTCCCCCCCCCAACATAAAAACATCCCCATCAACACAGCTCAATATATGAACACTCAATTCAACTCCTTCAGGCTCAACTCGATCGAATCCACATCCAAATCCTTCCCACCACCGCATTTTCGAATCCGGGTGCTACCCACATACGCATCCGGGCGAAGAACAACCCCGCGCTCGACAATACCACGATGCAACACCGCAAGAAGAGCACGGCATTACCGCGGCAACCCAAGAACTGAACAGAAACGGCTAAATTTCCCAATCGCGGCGCCCCCAAAACAAACAACCAGAGAAGGAAACCAAGTCGAGATTTTGAGACGAACCCGGTCGACCCACTGGCTGGAATCATCGGAAAACTCGAACGCCGGGTCCTCCAGCAGCTCCTTCTTCAGGACGGCGTAGGCCTCTAAGAACTTGGACTTCAGATCCGCCATTGACGCGACCACCGAGCTCCCCGCCCCTCCGCCCGCTCCCGCTGCCTCGCTCTTCCGGCAACGCCGAAGGGGAACTCGAACAGAGCGAAGCGAAGCGAAGAGAGAAGGAAGGACAGCGAGCAAGCTCGAGAGTCGCTCGTTGGAGGCCCGGCGCCTTTTGTAGGAGCGGGCGAGCGTTGAACAGTCCTCGAATCTGTCCCGCGAAACACGGCAGGGATTTCAGCTAGAATTACGGGGCTGCCACTGGTTCTCTCTCTCTCTCTCTCTCTCTCTCTCTCTCTCTCTACATGCTGTTTTTTGTCGTGATTGCGCTTGCGTGTGTTCCAACGTGTGATTATTTAATGAGGGCCAGCAGATCTTTGGAATACTTTCCCCCCCTTTTTTCCGTTTTATACTTCTCCCAAGAAATTGTCCATTTCTGCTGATTTTCCATGATTTCAAGGGGGAAAAAAATCATGTGTTAAGATGTTGTAGTTGTAATTTATAAAGGTAATTTGTCTAGTATTTGAAACGCTTCAACATGGGCCTATTCAATAGAAGTGATTGGTTGTGAGGAGGATGGATATGTTCCAGACTTGGAATTTGGAATCTAGAATATACCCCATTAAAATAGATTCCTGATTTTTGGGATCTAGAGCCCATCATGTTCACCATAAACCTGACCCGACAACTTACCCTGTTTTTTACGATATGATTTTAGGGTTTACCCATTTTTTATTTTTTTGGTTTCATTTTTTTGAGCAAATAACATAAATAACAAAATTATTTAGAATAAAAGATGAACGGGCATGAGTGAACAAAAGTGAGTCAGGAACAAGCGAGGGTTATAGTGCTTGAATGAGTGAGGGAGAGCCACAAGCCAGGTAAAAGAAGTGTGATTCGCAAGCAAGAGAGAGTCATGAAATGTCTACTTATGTTGGAGAGAATGAGAAAAAAGAGAAATAGAGAAAATGATGCCAAGAAAAAAACAAGGGTTTTGAACTTTATGAAACTAGTTTCGAATTTAGCCCTTCACTCGAAATCTGAAATAGACGGATTCCATTGGGGACATGAAATCGAACTAGTTTTAGAGCAATCCAGTTCAATAGCACTGCTCCACTATTCATTTAAATGACTATTACAGTTTGCTATGTCATCTAATAAATCAATCTCTCAATCAATTCCCAAAAATTATTTGTCATATTCCACACGCGCTTAAACAACTCAAAGAGATGAGAGAATATTTTAGCACTTTCTCCACGATCGAGGGATGCCAATAAAGTAGATCTGTCCTTAATCAGCATATTAACAATAAAAAGGTTCTGCGTTGAGATGCTGATCAGTATCATTCCCCTTAAAGTCCATCAAGGAGTAGCTACCTTTCCCAAAAGAACCCAGATACTCCCATCATTTCATGTGACATTGATGCCCAAACGTGCATAAAAACGCAATTTGATTTGAGACTAGCTGTGACTTGATCAACTTGCACCAGTTGAGCATTTGAATTTGGGCTAGTTGTGTCTCATTTGAAAAGGAGCCAGGCGAAAACATCGTTATAGCGCATCCGCCGAAATGGAATGGAACAAAGGCGGTTCACACAACTCGAATCTCGCTTGGAGTTCTATTGGGAGAATCTAAGCTTTGATAGAACACGACAACTTTAAGTAGAAAGGGGAACATAATGCACGAAAGCTCGAGTCTAAACCCTTAACCTTAACTAGGGACACGTTGTGAATCCTTGATGGTGGTTAAAGTAAACGTCACCACAATCAAGAGCCCAAGAGCTCAGTAGGGATTTGTCCCACTTGCTAGATAATATTAGTAGACTGACAGGATTGCGTTTCTTATTTTATCGGCCTGGTGTCTGGATGCCCCGACCTCCCAACTGAGGAGGATGTTTTTCTTCCCCCTCCTCGAAGAATACTCCTAAATTTCATATCCCTGAATTTAGACACAACTGTTTAACGTCACGTTAAGGATGAACATTAATATAGAATTTGAATGTGGGCTAGTTGTGGCTCATTTAAAATGGAGTTAGGCAAAAACATCGAAATAACATATCCGCTAATATATTATGGAAGAAAGGCGGTTCACATAACTCAAAGTCTTGTTTGGAATTCCACTGGGAGAATCTAAGCTTTTTAGTAGAGCGCAACAACTTCAGCTAGAAAGGGGAACGGAGTGCACGAGAGCTCGAGTCATTGGAGATTCGAATTGACGTGCTTCAAAGAGAGGCTTATGCTTGTTCGAGGTTTAGATTAGGCCCTAGTTGTATTAGCGGGTGCATTAGCAATAAATAGTTGCCCAACCTTGGCCTATGAAAGAAAGTTGGCAAGTCACTTTTATAACCTTAACCTACTCAATTACTTCAATCAATGACAACAATTTAATTGGCAAGTCCTGCCTAGGAACCCATTTTTTTTTCTTTTTTTGACGTCACAATTTTCGGCCAAAAGATAGTGTAGGCCGCCGAGATTTAAAACGCGACACTGTCGTTTGGAAAATGGTGGGAAGTTAGGCAACCTTTGACCCGTCTTTTGTTACTCACTGGCTTGTCACTCTTTGACTCTTGTAAATTTTTTTTTTTTCCTTTTGACTTTTTAAATTTGAGTGAGTCTTTTGTTGCTCATTGGCTCGCCACTCTTTGACTCTTGCATTTTTTTTTTCTTTTGAATTTTAAAATTTGAGTGAGTGGCATATGCAATGCGACCATCAAGATTGACTGGATATTTCAGGGTTAGTAAGAGGAGCTATCTCAAGTGGGTATGCGAGCATGAGTCAACATAAGTTTGCTGCTCAAATCATTCAAAACAAAATGTTGCAAATTAAACTTTTAGATTGACCCGAAACCGAGTTTGACTTTACATAATATAACTATCATTTTAGAAAAAACATATCATGATTCCTAACCTTTCCTAGCTCAAAACCCAGCTCCAATGTATCCATTTTGTTTTCTAAAACAAAGTAAAAGAAAAACAAAACCCTAAATACCAATCAAGTTTTAGGATATAGCCGACGGTGTGTAGAACCAAGATTTGAATTGGACGAGTTCGATTTCCCAAATTTTTACCAAGAAACCTATTCACTTATCATGTAAACCGACTTAAAACTAATTGGTTAAGGCTAGTTTAATTCGATTCCCGAATGGAACTAGTCCGATTGCTCATCTTGATGGCATGGTATTTGTCGGCCACCATCATCCCACCAAAAAGAGAAATCATATTTAAAGCAATTGTGACAATGGCCTTTTTAAAGGGTCAATTGTTTTTGCCAAATGAGAACATCCTTTTGCTTTGTTCCTCCAGCGTCAAACGACAATGCTTCTTCCAACAAAACCCAATAGAAGCAAGGAGGAATAAAATGTATAATTCAACAAGAAAACACATTCTCCTCTATTTATAGATAAATATATAAACACATTCGTATATCCTAGCCCTGTAGAAACAAGAGTCCAGACAGAAAATCGCATATTCGGGCCTCGAAATCGTAATTAAAAAATGGATAAAATACGTCGACAAATTTTTGGACGCGTCTGCGGAATTCCCAAGGAATAGCAGTGGCAGTATCGTTATTCCGGGCCGAAAACGTGGCTCATGTGTTTACCTCTTTCGGTTCTTTAGGACCGGATCATTGGGCGAGATCCGGCTCGGCGACACGTGGCGTTACGGGATTGCTTCCTGGACTAAGAATTCCTTCAATTTTTTTCTTTTTTTTTTTTTAACCCAACCTGAGCTCATAAATGCACCAATCAGCCTTCGCGCGTAGAAACTATAGGATGCGGGAGGCCTAGAGCGTCACATCAATACTCCCTCCTCCTAACATAATTCATCCACGCTTAAAATAGTTTAGGTGATAATGAAATTGTCCTTTTCTGTAAAAGGAAAAACCGATATAATCAGATGACATAACTTCAATAAGTGAGCACGCTCGAAAATGTGGTTCGCGTGAAACTGTCTTTTTCCTTGAAGGGAGAATCGTTGTAATTAGATGGGATGATGACGTAAATAACTCCTCGACTTTTGAAATTGCTTAATATATTTTATGAACTTTTAATATATATTCAATTCAATTATCAAATCATATAAATATATTCGATGTTGTCATTTCATTAATTCAAGTTTATGGATAATATTAAACATATTTATATAACTTAAGAGCTAAATTGCACATGCATCAAAAGTCTAATAATCATATTGAACAATTTCATAAGTTTTAAGAACCGCATCGAACGGATTAAAAATTCAGGAACCATATTACATATTTCATTAGAGTTTAAAAATCATAATAAAAACATTCTTATTGACTATTTATTTCAACTAAAGTGAGCAATTATTTTTAAAAAAATAATTTTTCTATAATTTATTTTTTGCAAAACAAACAAAGCTTTTGGATATGTTTAAAATCGATGTAAAAAGGTAATATCCTAAGTAACAAATAGTAAGTCAATGAGCACATTTATTTCGTGAAATAGGCCTACCGAAAGAGACTCTGCAAAGCTCTTCTCAAGTGCGAGGATGTGGACCCCAAAAAAAGGTGACGTCATCGCGTCATTTTCGTACGAAACCGCATAGTCCCGCGCGCCGCACGTGCGAGGTCCGGGTTGACCAATAAAAAACACACAGCGGAATATCTTTTCCTTATTCCCATTTTCTTTTTTTCCTTTTTATTATTTTTCTTGCCGAAATCAAATGAAAAACTCACCTGTCGAGAATCTCAGCCCCCTTGCCAAAATCCCGGAGCTGCGATCGGATGCCCCCCGCACCACGTTTCTCAACGGATCTCGACCGTCCGATCCTTCCGAGCGGCGGATCGCGAGCCGTCCGATGTCGAGACCGGGGTAGCTCCCAACTGTAGATCTTACCGACTTTTGCGGTGGACGATAAAGTCAAAGTGGATGGCGGGCCGTACTGGATTTCCTTTAATTTAATAACCGTCGATGGTAGGTGAGATTATCGGATTTTAGCGTTTTTTTTGTATATTTAATTATTTTTCAAATCTACCCTTTTTCCTGCGGCCATCCATTATTGAACGTGGAAAAAGAATATTTTAATTCAAATGCTTTTATTTTTTGAGTCCACTTTGGATGTCTGGGGGAGTGAGGTTGGTTTTTTTTTTTTTTTTTTTTTTTTTTTTTTTTTTTTTTTTTGAGCAAAGGGGAGTGAGGTTGGTTGAGGGAGAAGCACTTGAAGTAGCTGTCAGACAAGAACGTGAGCACGGATGGGCAAATCGCCAATTGTACATGGTGTGAAACCTTATTGGTTTTCACATCGTTTTCTTATACTTAAGACTTATCGAGGAAGTCGGATCGATTTTGATGATACTCGTTTTCAAGTAATTCCTTGAACCAGCATCTGGATTTGGGTTCGTGCTGATCATATGCCTAGGAAGAAAAAAAAATTGTGTTTGGGGCCCTATTCAACTCCTTTTTATGACTTATGCATTGACAAATGGGTTTTGACCGTTCGTAGGGAAAGTCCCTATCTGGGAGAATCAATGACTCCAGAAGTAATTTGATTGAATTCTTGACTTAGTAAGTATTTCTTTTAGTCTTTTTATATGTCTAAGGAAGGAAAATACAAATAGGGTGTCTTGCTACATTTTGACAATATTTTGGAAACTCGACTACATAAAGCTCGACCTACTTTAAATATCATATGATTTAAGATTATTTGAATTCGAGCCTTTCTAATGCTTACATTATTTTGAGCTCTAGTTTGATTTGGGGCAACAATATATGCTCAATCGGTCGAAATTCGAATGTCAAACCTTTGGTCAGCTAGCTTCGAGTGTTGAATTATGTTCACTCGAGATAGTTCGATGGGAGGAGAAACATATCTTCCATTGACCACCTGTGTTTCTTTCTTACGGACAATCTCTTCTATTCTAAGTAGTCGGACATTTCGATTATAAAAATGGAGCCGTTGGACATTTCATTCTGTGAAAACATTGTCTTCCTTTTCGGACACACTTTATTAATATGAAGTTAGGCCTCTGATCTTGTCTTAAACGGCAAGTTTTCTTCGTTCACGATGCACAAGCCACGTGGGGTCAAGGCAAGTACAGCTCATTATCTTTTGGGGGTTGGTTTCCCACTCTTGCTTCAGGCAGGTGATGCTCTGGATAACGGGATTAGGATAACAATGTCGTCTTGTTCCAACTCCACCTTATAAATGAATAGATCTACATGGGCGGGTCAGGTCGATTTCGCTCGGGCAAGCCTGGCCATGATCACCTTTACTTTCAATTGACGGGAGCAAGGGAATGAAGAAATGGTTGGAAGTTTGGAGCCCACTTTAGGCCTCATAGCAAAGGGCCCAAGATGGGCTGGTTGAGCCCGAGGAGAAAGTGAACTTGCCCACATCCATTCGAGGCCATGTCGGATCGAGTTTCTTGGGCAAGCCCTGCCAGGATTACCTCTAGTTTCAATTAACATGAGTTTGCAAATGAAGAAGCAGTTAGAAGTTTGGAGCCCATTCTAAGCCTCATAGCAAAGGGCCCCGGTGGTTGGGCCTACTTCAATGGGCCGAATGACAAAAGCTAAGGGCGTGCATGTTTTCGTTTCTGGAATCTGTTTAAGAACAGATTTTTTGTTTTTTTGTTCCCGAGAACAAAAAAGAAACAGAAACGCGTTTGTTTGCGTTTCCGTTCAAAATCTATTTTTGTTCTAACAAAAAAAGAATGGAAATGAGAAACAAAAAAAAAAAATTGTTTTACCTCAAAACACTTCGAAGAAACAAAAACGTTTTCAGTTCTTTTCTTCTTCTTCTTTTCTTCTTCTTTTTCTTTGGCCGGTCGCTGGCCTCGGCCATGGTTGGCGACGCTCGGCCTCGTCGGATCTGGGCGAGGCCAAGCTCGCCCAGCCAAGGCGAGGCTCAGCCTCGTCGGATCTAGGTGAGGCCGAGCTTGCCCAGCCCACCCAAGGTGAGGCCAAGCCTTGCCCAACAACGACGAGGTTCGGCCTCACCGAGGGCCGGTGAGCCTCGCCGTGTCTGGGCGAGGCTGTTGGCCCCTGTTGGCTGGTCGCCGAAGGCCGGCCACCGGCCAAAAGAAGAAAAAAAAAAAAAAAAAAAAAGGAAAAAAGGAAAAAAAAAAAATAAAAATTTTAAAATTTTAAAAAAAAAAAAGAATATAAAATCTACCAAACGTGTTTCTATTTATTTTTTATTCCTGGAACAAGTTTACCATATGCATGTTTCTGGTCAAAAATTGTTCTAACATAAATATATTTTTTTTTTTTTCTCGTTCTTCCTAACAATTTTGAGCAAACGTTACCAAACGTGCCATAATTTACTTTTTTATGAAACTAAAGCATGTCATCTATTCATTTGTTGGGAATTAAGTTCTGTTACTAGGGTAATTGATTCTAGAAGGGGTAAGTTTCAGATACTTGATTAAGAACCTATCCTATTAGAGTAGGTTCTTGATTTTTGGAATCGGAACCAAACTGATTCTAGGGTCGTCCAAGAATTGGGCCTAAATTTAAGTGAAACAAATACTATTTTAGGGAAATCACAATGTAAACAAATTAGGGCATAATAGTTGAAGGCATGTATGTATTTTAACCTTCTCAAGTTTTGAAACTCATCTCCAACGTATAGTTAAAAAGAAAAAGAAGCTAAAATCGGCCTTAACGGTTTACAATATAAAATTGGAAAATGAACTAGTCAAGGCTAGTGTCCCAATATTTTTTAGCCAAGAACCTATTTGATCCTTATGCAAACTGGTCTAAACCTGATTAGGTAAAATTGGTTTAGTTCTATTTTTGGATTGAATTGACCCAATTGCTCATTGTATTTATAACCGATGATATTCGACATGCAATAAAGAAAGCATACTAAAAAGACACTATATTTTTCAAATGAGGATGCGATATCACGATTAGTTAATTGTGATTATTGCGATTTTTTAGTTCAACTGTGAGTTGAATTTAGGACCTTCTTATTTTTTGCACCACTAGTGAGTTTGGAGATGCCTTTAAACGACAATTAAGAGAGTGTCCATCATTAAAAATCTCATACTGATATCCTATGACACACTTACCATTAAACTACTCTCCGTTATATAAGAAATTCCTAAACTAGTATTTTTAGGACACATTTATCTCGAATTAAATTTTGTCTCATGAAAAATCCCATATTAGTTTTTCTAACTAAAAGGAAAACTTATAGAAAAGTCAAACTTATTGTAAATATATCAATTAAGTCCTAAATATTTTTATTTGGGCAATCTAGTTTTAAAACTTTTTAACAAATTTTAAATTTAATCATTTTCAATCATTTTTGATAAAAAAAAAGCACCAATATGAAATTGATTATTTTAAGTGGCACGACTAACATTAATACATTTTTTTTTTTAATTTTGTTTATTTTTTTCGTCATTATGGCTGGCGAGGGCCTACAAACCCTCATCAACAATTGGTAAGGGTATCCTATGTAATATATAGTATAGTCAGCGCTTGAGTAACGAGTCTTGTCTGTTATAATTAAAAAAATTATAAAAAAAATTGTTTATATCAATATCGGTGGATCTACATGGCATAGGTGGTGTTCAATATGTGATTTTCAATTAAAATTCATTAGAATGACTAATTTAATAAATTATCAAAAAATTTAGCACTAAATTGGTCCAATTAAAAAATTGTCATTTGCACAATTGGTCGTAATTTTCCATAACTAAAATCTAATCCTCCACATCATATCCCAAGCTGCTAACAAAGGGTATTTGGTTTGGGTTTTGAATTTTCGGTGAGGCGAAAATTGGTCCGAGGAAAACGTGTCCATCAACTTCGAGAATTTTTGTCCAAATGAAATTTTTTGACTATTTTAGCATAAGAAAAACGCCACCAAACCACATTCCTTGGTCCTCATTCGACAAACCGCACGCACGCACGCACGCGCGGGCAGAATCGAATTCCGCCACGTCTCCCGCCATCGTCGAAGAAGAAGAAGGAAGCAATGGAAGTCGATAGCTCGACCGCCGGCGCGGCGGCGGCGGCGGCGGCGCTCTCCCCGGCGACTTCCGGGAGCTCTTCGACTCCGTCGACGCCTTCCTCTTCGACTGCGACGGTCCGGCTCCGACGCCACTTCCTTGGCCCATTTCGTCGCGTTTGAATAAATCCGGCTGATCCGGTCTTGTGTTTCCTCGTTGTCGTCAGGTGTCATCTGGAAGAGAGACAAGCTCATCGACGGCGTTTCTCAGACGCTCGACTTCCTCCGATCCAAAGTAAACCGTCCCGTCGCGTCTTCTCTCCGTTCCGTTCTCGTTCGTCATTGGAATTTTCTGAGAATTTTTGAATTTTTCTTAATTTTTTTTTATTATTTTTAATTATTTTTTATTTTTAAATTCAAACTTTAATATTTTCTGAAAATTTTTGAATTTCTTTAATATTCACTGAAAGCTTTTGAATTTCCGGAAATTTTTTTTTTGAATTTTTATTATTTTTCGAAATTTTTTAAACTTTTTCTTGCAAATTTTTGAATTTTTGCTCGTGCGTTGTTCGGAAATTCCGAGGTTGTTGACGGCGCGCGGGAATTTGGCAGGGGAAGAAGCTGGTGTTCGTGACGAACAACTCGAGCAAGTCGAGGAAGGAGTACGCCAAGAAATTCGGTTCTCTCGGGATTTCCGTGAGCGAGGTTTGTCTCCATTGCTGTTCTTTTGCTGTTGGTTCTCGATCGAATGCGGGGTTTCGAAAATCTGGGATTGGTTTTTGGTCGCAGGATGAGATCTTCTCGTCGTCGTTCGCGGCCGCCATGTATCTGAAGGTCAATGATTTTCCTCAGGACAAGAAGGTGAGGCTTCTTAAGCATAGTGCATTCTCTATTTGAGGCGTATTAATCGCTAGAGGCTAAGTTCGATGATTAGAACAAAGCCGTTGAAGTGAGCTTCGGCTAATTTGTGAGCAAGGACGTTTGCGCAATCCTGATAGGCCGATAGTCGTAGTTGTTAGATAATGCAGGAAATTTGTAATGTTTGGTTGAGTGTTACGACTTGAATAGGCCATAAAGACATCTTGGAATGAAAGTGGTTTGCGAGATTTTACAGAGAAAAGTAGCAAAAATGTGATGTCGCAGTCGATTCATAGAGGTTCTTCGATAGTAATATGACTTTGTGGAAGCACTTCACAATGAAATGTGACTCTGTGGAAGTTGCTTGGAGCAAACAGACCAAAGCTTTGTCCCAGAAAAATACAATTTTTTAGGAGAATATGGCATTGGGAGAGCTCGATCAAATAAGAAGATCCATGTTATTGATCCCATGTCATGTCAAAGGCTTATCTGTCCGTTCGTCAGTGTGTGTTGTGGAATATGGACATTTTAGTCACCACTAACTTGCATTGCTCTTCTGTTTACTGACAAGAAAAAGAAGGAATTACGCTTCGGTCCTATTCATACAAGTCATCCATCTTGCTAACGGTTAATTTTCAACTTGTCGTTCAGGTTTATGTGATTGGTGGCGAAGGCATTATGGAGGAACTCCAGCTTGCTGGATACACTGGCCTTGGAGGTCCGGTGAGAACCTTTTTCAACTAGATGATGTTTTCAGTGAAAAGGAGACAATGTTGTTACCTGAAATGGGCTTGTGAGCTATCCGTTATTGCTTTGATATGTCAAGAAATCAGCTAGCAAAATAATGGGAAAAAAGTGATCTTTCATAATACTAACTAGTGATATCAACGACTTCATTTGCAGGAAGACAGCAAAAAGACAGCGGAGTGGAAATCAAATTGCCTTTTTGAACATGACAAGAGTGTAATAGCTATTCAGGTCTTGTGTTTTTCTCTTCTAGGTTTGCTGCTCTAAGCGGGAGCTTGCAACTTATCTTTTCAGGTTGGAGCAGTCGTGGTTGGGCTTGAACCCGTCATCAACTACTACAAGCTTCAGTGAGAAACTCTAAATCTTTTGTTCATCTTACTATCACATTATCTTGACTGGTCTTTCAATGTTCTTGAAAGTTTTCCAGGACATGAGTTCTCACGCTGTAGGAACAGAAAATGCTGAAAAGTTCTTCCTGTAATTACAAATCAATAACTATGAAATGACATGATGAATTGCTTCTGCCGTTTATGTTGACTCATCTATCATGAAGTCTTTGTATAATGGAAATTGGCAGTATTCCAGAACTCCTTTCGAGTTCTGCTGAAAGTCATATTGGGAGTTCAAGTATTAGTGCCACAGGTTTTGGTGTGCACCAGTTTTTGTCCATGTTGTAATCCTTGTAATTGGATGAGGAAGAGGCCGTAACAGCTTGTCCTGATTCACACAATGCACTGAAACGTGATCTTTGATGCATATAATGGTGCTCTGGGTATTAAATTTATTCCTGGTTTTCCCTTTTGTTCTAAAGTAATAGACAATTATATGGTAGGTATGGAACCCTCTGCATCCGTGAGAATCCAGGATGCCGTTTTATTGTGACGAATCGAGACGCAGTGGGACACATGACTAATTTACAAGAATGGCCTGGTATTTATCTCTGTTTTCTATTGATAAATGGCAGGAAAGTATCCTTAACATTGAGAGCTGACTCATATTTGGCTTTCAGGTGCTGGGTGTATGGTTGCAGCCATCAGCGGTTCAACTCAGAAGGAGCCTATAGTGGTCGGGAAGCCATCAACCTTCATGATGGAGTTATTACTAAAGAAGTAAGAAAAAAAATGCTCGGACAGAACTCTTTATTTTCTTTCTCATGATTGGATCTTTGTCTCTCCTTATTGTCCTATCCATATGATTTTAGACATGTGAAGGATGTTGTAAAAGTACAGACTAAGGAGTCTGCTAATGCTAGGTTATACAACGTCAAATTGAATCTTATCCATTGTATAGGAACTTTTGTAATGCTAGTGGAGCGTGAGTAATCAGTAAGATGCTGAATGTGCAGTCTTTCCTAGTGCAGGTTCCAAATTGATTGTTCCAGGATGTGCATGGTGGGTGATCGATTGGACACCGATATCTTATTTGGGCAAAATGCCGGGTGCAAGACTCTGCTTGTTCTTTCAGGTAGGGATTCCCATGTTTTGCAGGCGAGAAAGTCAATCGTCCCACAGCTCTTCAATTTTTCTAGTTTTTAGTCTTTAATGAACGTGCTAAACTCACTCGTGGTGTTCAGTGCATATCTTGATTGGTCCTTCTGCTTCTGCAGGTGTGACAACTCTATCTGCTCTTCAAGACCCGGCTAACGATATTCAGCCAGATTATTACACGAACAAGGTGTCCGACTTTCTCGATCTATTAGGAGCATGACCCTATCGGGCACAACATTCTTTCTGGCATGTCAGACTTTCTTTGCCTGATTATTTAAGTCCATTCCTTTTCCCTTTGGCAATTGGGTAACACAGAAGACTGGCATGAACATCATTCAGCTGTGTTTCTTTTTCCTTTTTCTTCAATAACCAAGTCCGGAAACAAATTCGGTGTACTAAGATAAACCAACAATCACATGAAATATACACTGCGAAGCTCAATTTGTAAGGCAAATGGCTTTGATTCGTGGCCCTGAATTTGTTGCAAATGCCCTTGTTTTTTGTTGACTGTGTATATGTGGAAAGAGGTTCTTTGCAGGAAGGCACATGTTAGACCCAAGCTAGGAGAGCTTGCTCAGCTGAAGTTACATCCTGAGTTTTGCCAGGTGAGATTGGATGTCCTTTTGAAATAGGAAAGATGAATTCATGTCACAGGAGCTAGTTAGACCATTCATTATGCACATTACTGTAGAACATGTTTCCTGAGAACTTACCATAGCTGCTAGAATTGAATTACCAATCGTACCTTACGGTTTAGTTTTGATTCGAGGTTGAAACGATATGTGTCAATAAGATGACTTTAATCTACTGAATTGCAAAGAGACTAGAATCGATTCACCATTCATTATGCACATTGCTGCAGAACGTGTTTCCTGAGAACTTACCATAGCTACTAGATTCAATTCACCAATCATACCTTATGGTTTAGTTTTGATTCGAGGTCGAAATGATATGTGTCAATCATATGACTTATAATCTACTGAATTGCAAAGAGACTTTGGTAAATTCACTATAGGATGTACAATCGGACTCATATCATTGGATTCGACCGAAATTGATGGAATGCTGTCGTATTTTTACTGTGTACGTTGCAACTTTAAAATAAAAAAAAAAATCTTATGCTTTGCAATCTGACTAAACTTTGTATGTCTAAAACACTATCCTTGTGGTTACAAAACCAATGGGCTACAATATCTTTTTATACACAGAAACATGTCCTACACTTCTTGAAATTTTCCCTTATCTGGCCGAGCTCTACAATTCGATTTGAATCCTGATTCAAGATTCATAAGTTTAGTATTCCGACTCTGGATTTATCGTCATTCAGTAACAAAACCATGAGATCAACACAGCCAGTCGTAAGGGGGTGATACTATTAACAAAATTCATGTCGACATTTAGGTAAAATACGTTCAAACGCCGCAAAATCACTCACAATCTCAATGATTTTGCATGGAACTCATTCTTTGCCACGACTCTTTTGATGCTCCATGCGGATGACTTGCAGAAGGTCCGAGAGGCTAAGATCAATCTCAAACCAAGCAGGGTCCAATCTAACTGCACCGCCATCCTTGCTCGACCTGTGGCTGCCATGATTCTTGCCGTCGGGGATAGCCGCCAGTGCAGGAGCCTTGACCAAGCTCGACTTCGCAGTATCCCATTGGAAGTCGACGAGCGCACGGAAGAATTCCTCATCGGAGGGAAGATTGCACGGCTGTTGAGAAGGCTTAAAGCAGTTCTTGGTTAGAAAATCTTTTTCTTGGGTGGTCCTGGCCATTGGAATCGGAAGGGTGAATATGGCTCGTGAACTCATCTTTCTAAGTGTCGCAGTGACTGAGGAAGAGGTTCCGGGTTCCTATTTAAGCAGTGCTTGGATGAATCCTAGCTCTAGTAAGTTTCGAAAAGATTAACGTTGTAAGGAGAGGAAAAGGAAACATACGACTCGGACTAGGAGTAAATGCTATGTAGATCACTTTATCGAATTAGTCACTTCCCAGATTATTTCCTAAATTAGACTTCTCATGATCAGCGTCATGCCTAGTTATTGTCGCGTACTCATCGGCTTTTATTCCCAATTCTGGCATCAAATTATCATAGATAATCAAGGCTGGAGAAGATATTGTATACTCGACTATTAAGTTTTTGAAAAAAAAATTGTGAAAAGAATTCCACGTGATCTTAAAACAGGAGCACGCATGCATTTGTTTCAGACTGGGATAATTACTAAATTAAGTCCTAAATTTATTTATTTATGCCAATTTGGTTATAAACCTTTTGATAGATTGTCAATTGAGTCATTTCGATTAATTTTAATTGGAAAACACTAATGTAGATGTTGGTTGTGTTACGTGATACTGCCGGCACTAACATTAATAACTTTCATAAATTTTTCTAATTTTTTTCTCTTTTCTTTGCATTTTTTTTCATTGTGCCGATGAGGGCCACTAGCGACTACTATGACCCTCGTTGGCAAAATGAAATAAAAGCAAGAAAAAAGAAAGAAAAAGAAATTTCAAAAATTGTTCACATAAGTACTAGCCATCTTAGTGATAAAACGGATATTCATGTCAATGATTTTCGGTCAAAATTAGTTGAAAAAGGTTAATTGGCAAATTGTAAAAAGGGTTTACGATTAGATTAGTAAAATTAAAATGTTTAGAATTGAATTGGCAAAAATGTAATAGATTCAAAATTTTTTGGTAACTTTCTCTATCTAGGTTAAAGAAAGAGGTTGAATATCCAAATTGATCTACGAGCCAAAGTAGAAGTAAAAGGTCAAAAAAAGAAAAAAGAAAAAGAAAGATGTAGTGCCAACTAATATATCTGACGGAGTTATTTTTCTGTTTTGATATAATGTGAAATTTTTATGGGATAATTACGAACCATTTGAAAGACTTTCCATTTAAGTCGTGTGACAAGGTAAAGTGAATATGTATGATCATAGAGAAAGATGTAAATCGAACATAAGCTTTTCTTTCTTCGAACAAATGCACAAACCCGAAGGCCACTTGTCCTGATGACGAACATGTGAGAAATCCACATTCATCGGTACATTATCACGGGCAAGTAATAGATACACTGGGATCACGTGAGCCTAGCTTATATCCACTGTCAGATCATGCGAACCCACTTTATCTAACTATGCTAATAAGTGTCACGCCCCGAACCCCGTGCGTGCGCACATCCTACTGCGGTTGATCAAATATGCGACATCCCACGATACGTCGCCGACCCATTCATTTTATTAGCATACGGAAGCGAAACAAATCCTCTGACTACATTTAACTTGTGATAGAAAAGCAAGCAATCAATCGCAATACCGAACACTCATTTACAAACATAAATGGTTTAAATACAACACTAGACTGTCTACAAAATAGACTAGCTCGACAAAAGGAGAATTATCCTAAAACCAACTAGCAGGACACGTTCTCCAATCCTTATGACTTCATATCTGCAACTTCTCAAGGCCAACCAAAGCTATCTAGCTGCTCCATCCACTAGGGACTTGAAATTGAAATCCCCAAACCGGGATGAGACAATGTTTCAGCAAGTTCAACCCTCTAAACCCCTATTAGAAAGAAAATACGCCCAAGGGTGGCCTAGCCACATTCACACAGAGAACTTACCTCGC
The DNA here is from genome assembly GCA_014182575.1 of Eucalyptus decipiens. Classification (NCBI taxonomy): domain Eukaryota; kingdom Viridiplantae; phylum Streptophyta; class Magnoliopsida; order Myrtales; family Myrtaceae; genus Eucalyptus; species Eucalyptus decipiens. The sequence continues at coordinate 59,996,669 of CM024613.1, read as the reverse complement.
CTCAATTCCTTCATGCAGGTTAACACAATTTGTATCACACATCTCAGGTAGTAATAATAATTCAAACAATTGGAACGCCATCATTTTCATATAAATCACAGTCGCACTTAGCACGAATTTCAATTATTATTCACTGCCACACAAGGTGTGATATCCCGATTTTCCAATTCTATTTTCAATAAATTGAGACGGGCATTTCGTTGGCACGCATATAGTTCTTTTCCTTGAGTCGGCCACTCATGTGAAAACTAGTCTATCGGGTGAAGTCATTAAGAAATTCTAATGCATCAGACTCGAGAATTTGGCCAGGAAGCGACCTTTCGACCGAGCTAATCTGCAAGGGTCATTACGGCACAAATAAAAATCGATTAGAGACCGGAGATAGGTCGACTCGATAGAGGCATGCGATCGAGTGTGGGTGATTCCACTGGATCGCATAATCCTTGTCGATCGACACTGGACCGACTTCTCTCGTTGATTGGGTACCCCGTGTTCGTATTTGAAACCTTTGAGATTACCCCGACAACCGAAAGTCGCCAATGTTTCAAAGATGTACATTGTGGCTTGAGATGATCAACCACATGTCAAATGCGTGAAAATTTCTAAAGGTTACCCGGTAGGTTGGGCCGCGCTAGTATCGTGCCAAAGTGAAATTAACCGTGAATTGAGATCGAATTCAGAAATTTGAAGTCCGGGTGTGTCACAAATCATTTTGGGATCATTGACTTATCTTTGGAAGATTTTTCTTGCAATCGAGTTTTTTCGGCAATTAAATCGAAAAATAGCTAATTTGGCTCGAGAAATTAGTAAGCCGCTTTTGGTCGTATTTTTGGGACTTAAGTTGGTTCTATGGATAAGTGAATATGTGAATTGAAGTGTGGTGACATTGGATTAATTTTATGGACTTCAATTTAATTCAATTGGAAGAGAATTGATGGGAATTGAATAAATTGGCCGTACAAGAATGACCCCCGGCGGAAAAATAAGATGGACCCATTGGAAGAGGTTGTGGGGGATTGGGTGAGTGGAGTGTGATGTTACCCATGATGTCATGGTGGTGAGCCATTTTTGTGGGTTAAAGAAAAAGGAAAAGAAAAGAAAAAAATGGTCCCATCTCTCTCTCTCCTCCTTCTCTCTTCTTCCTCTCTTCCGTTGGTTTTCCTCCATATTCTTTGTGCGAAAGACCAAAAAAATTTCAGAGAAGGAGCTGCAGCCATGGTCGTCCGCTCTTGCTCGCACGTCGCCGCCGCCGCCGCGTTCCGCCCCGCGCCGCCCGCGCGCCGCTCCGCCGGTCAGCTCGCCGGCTTGCCGCTCCGCCCGTCTCCGCCTCCATTTCGCCGGTCCTCTGTTCGAGCTTCAATTCCAGATCTGGGGAAGCTCGGTCGAAGCTGTCCAGCACCGTGAACCGCTGCCGGAGCCACCGTGGACCGCCATTCACCCCCGCCGTTGGCCGCACGGCACCGCCGCAGCTCCTCCGCCTTCCCTTCGCCCGAATCGCCGCCGTCTCCCCCTCCGTCGGCCCCAAAACAGTGGCTGGAAAAATGGGTATGGCAGCCCCTTCGTGGCCCGTTTTGGCCGCCTTCCCGAGCCCGGATGCTCGGCCCGCTTTGAGGAAAGTCGATCATCGCGTCGTCCCCGTCGTTTTGGTTCGTTCGGTTCGCTAATCCGGTAAGTTTAACTTACTAAACCTCGCTTAGAGGGTTAATTACGCTTTAGGCGTGTTTAGTTTATGTTAATTGTGATTAGGTGGTTAGTTTAATTTATTTAAGTGTGGATTATATTAATATGTTTAATTAGCTTAAAGTGTGATTAAATTAAAGGTTAAGAGAGTTTATTTAATGTAAAGCCTTGATGTGACATAATAGGGTTTTATTTTTGAATTATTTAAATGATTTCGAATTCTGGAATTTATGGTATTAAATTATAATCCGAAATTTTAAAAAAAATTATTAAAAAAAAAAAAAACAGAAAAATTATTTTTGACCCCGATTACTCGAGAATTTCGTGCGGTCGCAGCTGTGTAGTTAGATTTTGAAATTGACGATTGAATAATATAAATTGAGTGTGAATTGTGAAAAATATGGATATTATTATTTAATTGATTTTCGGAATAAATTTAATTATTTAATAAATTCGAAAATCATTTTGGGATCTTAAACTCTCTGAATTTCGTGTTGATCGCTGCTGGGTATTTAGAATTTGAATTTGATGATTGATTGTGGCAAATTGGATGTTGATTGTGATAAATATGGATTTTATTCATAAAAACCCAAGTGTTGGGTTTTGATGCGAAAATTGGATTTTAATGATTATATTAAATAGTGGGATTTGAAAAAGTGAAATATTGACTTTATGATTCGAAATTAACGTGCCCCCACACACGTGAGTAATTTCTGGAATATTTTTAATGTGAAGAAAAATGGCGGGATCACTATTTTAAGTGAAAGCATTGATTGAAATATAAAGTGTCCTGGGGCGATTATGCTTTGGCTGTGTGATAACTAAGAGGAATCGTCCTGGGCTGTTGAGCCGGACTTGCCCCTATATGGGATGCCCACGTGGTGGATGTGGGTCGCAGTTGATTCTGGGCCCATGCTCCTTCGGGAACGCCGTCGATGTACTGACGAAGCCTTGCTCCAAGGTGGGGAGGCGATGCCCGGCTATGTGCCGAGATAGCCGAACCTAAGAGTAGCTATGCCCTTGTGTGGCGTGAATAATAATTGGAACGCATGTTGAATATTGTTGATGGGCCGGATTATGGGATCGAATTGTGTGGTATGGAATGGGACGTGTCATAACGATTTAGTCTTATAATCAGGACCCCCGCGGTTGTTGGTTATATGAAAGTGAATGCGTTCCGGTTGTTTAAGTTCCTATTATTATCTGTGATTGAGTGATTTGATCTCGTGCTAACTCGCGGAAGGAATTGAGGCGATGTAAGTTCTCGTGTGATGTGGCTAGGCCACCCGGGGCGTATTTTCTTTCTAATAGGGGTTTAGGGGTTGAACTTGCTGAGACATTGTCTCATTCCGGTTTGGGAATAAAATTTCAGGTCCCCAAAGGGTCGAAGTGGCTAGATAGCTTTGGTTGGCCTTGAGGAGTTGCGAGGTGAAGTCATGAGGATTGGAGAACGTGTTCGACGTGTAGGTCGTAGGACAGCTTACTTTTAAGAGCCGGTCTTTTGTAGACCTTTGGCTATAGGCTTGTTTGTAACTCGTTGAATTATGAAAGTGTTATGTTGTGGTTTTGCTTCCCTTTTCTATCCCGTATTTTGTTGTCGGGGATTTGTTTCGCTTCCGCATGTGCATAATAAAATGAATGGGTCGGCGACTCGTCCTGGGAAGTCGCAATTGAATCGACCAGAGTGGGATGTTCGCGTGCTCGGAGGATCGGGGCGTGACATCCCCGCTTAAGTGGTATCAGAGCATGGTCTGTGTATGGAGTGATAAGGTGCGATGAGTCATGGGATAGTTAGTAGGAAAGGCTTTTAATATGCTGATGCATGTGAATTGTAGCTGATTGGTAGCTTGTTTGTGGGGTCACTCAAATTCTAACCTAATGTTGGAATCGAAAACAGGTGTCGATAAAGAGCTTGTAGAATGAGTGACCAGGAGTGGTGAACTCCTTGGAGGAGGTCGATAGGACCTATACCTCGGTAGGATGCTGACGAGAGTCGGTACCCGAGGTAGAGCGCAGGCTCAGTCCAGCGTGTGTGTGAGAGTACCGTCGCAAGTTGGTACTCAGAGTGTAGCAGCACTGGACGACCAAGAACAGCGGCCGACGAAGATGATGGAGGGTCGGGGGGGTTGCATGAATAGCGGCCGCGGGCGGCGGCGAGCTGGTTGGTCGTGTGGGCGAGCGGCGCGGACGGGCGACGACGGCGACGACTCCGGCGACGGTGATGAGCGGCGACGTCGAGCGGGCGAAGGGCGTTGGGTGGCTTGGTCCGGTCGAATTTCTCTCTCTCTCCCCTCCTTATTTCCAAGAAGCCAAAAGTTGAAGATGATGTTGATAGGTGAGAGGGAAAAACCCCACTTTATGAGGGCCAATGGGCTCTTGCCACTTGTCAACACCCCATTCGCTTGGCTCTACCATGACATTAGGTGATGTCATACTCCACTATCTTAATTTCTCCCACAACATTATTCAATAGGTGCAATTTATTTTTCCGCCGTGGCATGAAATCTCGTACACTAATTTCTCCGATTTCATTCAATTCTTTTCCAATTGAGTCCAATTGAAATCCATAAAATTAATCAAATATCACCACACTTCAATTCACATAATCACTTGACCATAGAACACTCTTAGATCTCAAAAGCACGACCAAAAGTGGGCCTACTAATTTCTCAAGTCAAATTAGTCATTTTTTAATTTAATTGCTGAAAAATTCTAACTACTTGAAAAATCTTATGAAGATGAGTCAATATTTCTAAAATGATTTGTGACATACCTAGACTTCCAATTTTTGAATTCGATCTCAATTCCACGGTTAATTTTACTTTGGCACGATATTAGCGCGTCTTGATTTACTGAGTAGCTTTTAGAAATTTTCGTGCATTTGACCTGTGGTTGATCAATTCAAGCCACAATGTATATCTTTGACACATTGGCGACTCTCAGTTGTCGGGATAACCTCAAGGTTTCAAACACGGACACATGGTACCCAAACAACAGAAAAGCCAGTCTAGTGCCGGTCGACAAGAATTGTGCGATCTGGTGGAATCACCCACACTCGATCACATGCCTCTGTCGAGTCAACCTATCTCCGGTTTCTAATCGATTTTTAATTGTGTCGTAATGACCCTTGCAGATTAACTCGGTTGGAAGGTCGTTTCCTAGTCAAATTCTCGAGTCCGATGCATTAGAATTTCTTAACGGCTTCACCCGATAGACTAGTTATCCCATGAGTGATCAGTTTAGGGAAAAGAACTATATGCGTGCCAACGAAATGCCCGTCTCAATTTATTGAAAATGAATTGGAAAATCGGGATGTCACAATAAGATTTTTTTTTTTTGGGTCCTTTTCACTCTTATCTCCATTTAATCACCATCTGGCTAGTAAAATATATTTATACATATGTTATTCCAGCAAAAGCTGTCATTCAATTAGGTTGAGAATTATCATCATATACACAGCAAGAGTTAAAGGGGACGATCCTTGTGCTTACAAAACTAGCGGGCTGCAAAATCTTTCTATACACAGAAACCTTGTCCTACACTTCTTGGAATTTTCCCTCAACTTTCGCACGCATGACATAAAAATTATATGTTTTGCCGAACTCTACGATTCAATTTGATTTCCGGTTCAAGATTCAGGAGTTTGGTATTCCTACTCTGGAATTTGTCGTGATTCAGTAACTAAACCATGGGAGCAATATGGTGAGTCATAACAGGATGATACCATTAACAAAATTGTGTTGATATGCACGTAAAAAAAAAGTTAAGACACTGCAAAATTTCTCTTAATCTCAAAGATTTTACATGAAAATCATTCATTTGTTTGAAATTTCCTATAATATAGACTTACATTAATTAATTGATTTTCTATTTTAAATAATCGGGTTAATGTATATTTCACTCTTGAATGATCTTATTGAATTGGGTTTTGACATCTATTAATAACATGCCTAGTTGAGAAGTAAAGTAAAGTGTAGGTAATTGTGTTTAATTGAAGCCCATAATGGGAAGGGCCCAGTTAACACGCTATTATTATGGTTTGCTAGGTTCCATCTCTAATCCATAAAAGAGTAAGTTATGCCTATCAGTTGTTTAATCTCATTAAAAGCTATTATACTGAAATAGGTCATAAAGAGAAAGATTTGGTATTCCAATAGATTTCTGATTAAACATAGTGATCAAAGCAATAGCTCAAATAGGTACATTTTAATTCCGCTATACTTATTAATGGTGTTTCATAGTCATATATGGATATGATTATTCTTGATTAATTAGTTGTTTATGTGAATAATTTTCTACATCCTTGCCATGACTCTTTTGATGCTCATGTGGATGATTTGCAGAAAGCCCAAGAGGCTAAGATCAACCTCAAACCAATCAGGGTCCAATCTAACTACACGGCCATCCTTGCCAGACCCGTGTCTACCGGGAGTGGCCATCGGCGCAAGAGTATCAACCAAGCTCGACTCCCCGGCATCCCATCGGAAGTCAATGAGCGAAGCGGAGAACTCTTTGCCGGAGGGAAGATTGCATGGCTCTTGAGAAGGCCTAGAGCCGTTCTTGGTGAGAAGATCTCTGTCTTGGGTGGCGGTGTTGGCCATTGGAAGCAATCCTTGGAGTGATCCTAGCTCTAGTAGATTTCGAACAGACTAATGTTGTAGAAAGTGGAAAAGGAAACTTATGAGTAGGATTAGGAGTAATGCTAAGTAGATAACTTTCTCGAATTAGATCACTTCCCGGATTATTTCCTAAATTAGACCTTGCATGATCAGCGTCAAGCCTGATTATTATCGTGTAATCATCGGCATCTAATCTCAATTCCGGCATCAAATTATTAATTAAAGCCGGAGAAGATATTGTACATACTCGACAATTGTTTTTAAAGAAACTTTTGTGAAAAGAATTTCCATGTGATCTAAAACAGGACCATGCATGTGTTGTTCAAGATTCATGATCTCCACGTTGAGAGAATTACTAAAGAAATTCTAGATTAGTAAGTATTTCTAAAGTTATAGAGAGCTCATTTGAATAATATGGGGGATATTCATGTGTCAAATCCAAATCAAATTCAATCAATTTTGGATTCTGAAAATCCATCAACATAAAAATGGAAACCAATCTAAACTCCAATTAACGGGGAAATCTTTGATGGATCTGGTGCATCCGGCTTCGTTCATTGTGATCCAAAATTAATATTTCCTATTAAGCTCCTTTTTATGACTTATGTTGAATTGACAAATGGGTTTTGACCGTCCATAGGGAAAGTCTCTGTCGGGGGAGACTCAATGACTCGAGAAATAATTTGATTGAATTCCTAGATTAGTAAGTATTTCTTCTAGTCTTTTTATATGTCGAAGGAAGGAAAATACAAATAGGGTGTCTTGTTATATTTTGACAATATTTTGGAAACTCGACTACATAAAGCTCGACCTACTTTGAATATCATCTGATGTAAGATGATTTGAATTCAAGCCTTTCTCATGCTTAGATAATTTCGAGTTCTAGTTTGATTTGGGGCAACGACATATGCTCAATCGGTCGAAATTCGAATGTCAAACCTTTGATCGGCTAGCTTCGAGTGTTGAATTATGTTCACTTGAGAGAGTGTTGAATTATGTTCACTCGAGATAATTCGATGGGAGGAGAAACAAATCTTCCATTGACCACTTGTGTTTCTTTCTTACGGATAATCTCTTCTATTCTAAGTAGTCGGACATTGTCTTCCTTTTCGGGCACACTTTATACCCTCTGCTAAATTGGATTAATATCACAAAAAAATCACAAAAATTGTAAATTGTGACAAACGGAACGTAAAATCCTAAATTGATATACTGATCAACTGTCACGTGTCATTTAACTTAATAATTTGACAGTAAAATTTAACGAAAACTAACATAGGGTAAATTTGTAACAAGTGTATCGGTTTGGGGTAAATTTGTCAAAGGCATACCGGTTTAGGTTTTTTGGTGGTCAAAAAAATAGTTTAGGGTAAATTTGTCACAGATGTACCAGTTTTGGGTTTTTCAAGGTATTAACCCTCAACTTTTTTATGAAATTAAAGCATGTCATCTATTCATATCTCAGGAATTAAGTTTTGTTACTAGGGTAATTGATTGTAGAAGGCGTAAGTTTCAAATGCTTGATCAACCTATCCTATTAGAGTTGGTTCTTGATTTTTGGAATTAGGAACCAAACTGATTCTAGGGTCGTCCAAGAATTGGGCATAAATTTAAGTGAAATAAATATTATTTGAGGAAAATATACCACGTAAACAAATTATGGCTTTGTAGTTAAGGCATTTGTGTATTCTAACCTTCTCAAGTTTAAAACTCATCTCTAACATATAATTAAAAAGAAAAAAAGAAGCTAAAATCGGCCTTGACGATTTACAATATAAAATTGGGAATTGAACTAGTCAAGGTTGGTGCCCCAATTTTTTATGCCAAGCCTATTTGGTTTGTGTGAACAAGTTAGTACCTGATTAGGCAAGACCGGTTTAGTTTCATTTTTGGATTGAATTGACCTAACTGCTCATCGTATTCATAACTAATGATTCAACATGCAATATAAAAAGCATACTAAAAGATGCTACATCTTTCAAATGAGTGACGCAATATCACCAAACTATGATTATTGTGATTTCTTAGTTCAACCGTGAATTGAATTTAGGATCTTCATATTTTTTGCACCGCTAGTAAGTTTGGAGATGCCTTTAAATGACAATTGACTTCAACACAAAAAAAGAGTGAATATTATTAAAAATCTCCTATGACACACTTATTTTTTAAACTACTTTCTGTTGTATAAGAAATTTCTAAACTGGTATTTTTAGGATACATTTACCTTGAATTAAATTTTGTTGCATGAAAAATCCCATATAGGTTTTTCCAACTAAAAGGAAAACTTACGGAAAAAGTCATAAACTTATTGTGGATAACATTTTTATTTGGCCAATATAGTTTTAAACCTTTTAGCAATTTTCCAATTTAGTCATTTTGATTATTTTTGGCAAAAATCGTTGATATGAAGTTGATCGTTTTAAGTGGCATGGTTAATGTTGACACATTTTTTTTTTTTTTGTTATTATGGCCGTCAAGGGCTTACAAACCCTTGTCAACATTGGTAAGGATATCCTATGTAGTTATAGCATGGCCAGCGTTTGGGCAACGAGTCTTATTTGTTATATTTAAAACATTGTAAAAATTGTTATATCAATGCCAATAATTCTATGTAGCATAGTCAACGTTCAATCCGCAATTTTCAATTAGAATTGATTAGAATGACTAAATTAACAAATTGTCAAAAGTTTAATTTTACCTAACTAAAATCTAATCCTCCACATCAAATCCCAAGTTGCTAACAAAAAGTATTTGGTTTGGGTTTTGAATTTTTGGTGAGGCGAAAATTGGTTAGAGGAACACGTGTCCATCAACTCTGAGAATTTTTGTCCATCTAGGGAAAGATCAGCAAAAACTCCAAACTTTTTCCAAAATGACAAATTTATTCTAATTTTTTTTTGTGACATGAAAAACCTCAAACTTTGTAAACTGCGATACATTTACCTATCAGGGACATTTTCGTATTATTATTATTTTTCTTGCTTTTCCTTTTCCTTTTTTTCTTCTTCTTCTCTCTTCCTTCCACCGGCCATGGCAGAGCCAGCGAAGGCGTTTGGCGAGGGCCGTCCTCGCCCGAAAAGACCAAAATGCCCTATAATTAGGGTAAATGTGTCACAACGATAGGTTCGGGGTTTTTGTGTCGCCAAAAAAAGTTTGGGATAAATTTATCATGATTGACAAAGTTCGGAATTTTTCAATGTCACAAAAAAAAAAAAATTGAGGCAAATTTATTACTTTAAGTGTTTGGGATTTTTGGTGGCATTTTCTCTTTTTACCATTAGAATAAGAAAAACGCCACTAAAGCATATGCCTCGGTCTCATTCGTCAAACCGCAAGCACGCGCGGGCAGAATCGAATTCCGCCACGTCTCCCCCCATTGTCGGACCTCCCCCTCTGCCGATTCGCCGATTTCGAAACTCCGAAGGACGAAGAAGAAGGAAGCAATGGAAGTCCATAGCTCGACCGCCGGCGCGGCGGCGGCGGCGGCGCCGCTCTCCCCCGGCGACTTCCGGGAGCTCTTCGACTCCGTCGACGCCTTCCTCTTCGACTGCGACGGTCCGGCTCCGACGCCATTTCCTCGGCCCATTTCGTCGCGTTTGAATAAATCCGGCTGATCCGGTCGTGTGTTTCCTTCGTCGTCGTCAGGTGTCATCTGGAAGGGAGACAAGCTCATCGACGGCGTTTCTCAGACGCTCGACTTCCTCCGATCCAAAGTAAATCGTCCCGTCCCGTCGGGTTCTTCTCTCCGTTCCGTTCTCGTTCGTCATTTGCTCGTGCGTCGTTCGAAAATTCCGAGGTTGTTGACGGTGCGTGGGGATTTGGCAGGGGAAGAAGCTGGTGTTCGTGACGAACAACTCGACCAAGTCGAGGAAGGAGTACGCCAAGAAATTCGGTTCTCTCGGGATTTCCGTGAGCGAGGTTTGTCTCCATTGCTCTTCTTTTGCTGTTGGTTCTCGATCGAATCCCGGGTTTCGAAAATCTGGGATTGGTTTTTGCTCGCAGGATGAGATCTTCTCGTCATCATTCGCGGCCGCCATGTATCTGAAGGTCAATAATTTTCCTCAGGACAAGAAGGTGAGGCATATGAATTGCTAGAAGCTAAGTTTGATTTGTAGAACGAAACTGTGGAAGTGACCTTCGGCTAATTTATGAGCGAGGACGTTTGCGCAATCCTGATAGGCCGATAGTCGTAGTTGTTAGATAATGCGGGAAATTTGTAATTTTTAGTCGAGTGTTACGACTTGAATAGGCCTAGTATGTAGCGTACGGAATGCTAGTACGGCATAAAGACATCTTGGAATGAAAGTTGGTTTGTGAGATTTTACCGAAAAGTAGCAAAAATGTGACATTCTTCGATAGTAATGCAACTTTGTGGAAGCACTTCACAAAGAAATGTGACTCTGTGGAAGTTGCTTGGAGCAAACAGACCAAAGCTTTGTCCCAGAAAAATACAATTTTTTAGGAGAATATGGCATTAGGAGAGCTCAATCAAATAAGAAGATCCATGTTATTGATCCCATGTCATGTCAAAGGCTTAACTATTCCATTCGTCAGTGTGTTGTGGAATATGGACATTCTAGTCACCACTCACTTGCATTGCTCTTTGGTTTACTGACAAGAAAAAGAGGGAATTTCACTCCAGTCCTCTTCATACAAGTCATCCATTTTGCTAACGGTTAATTTTCAACATGTTGTTCAGGTTTATGTGATTGGTGGCGAAGGCATTATAGAGGAACTTCAGCTTGCTGGATATACTGGCCTTGGAGGTCCGGTGAGAACCTTTTTCACCTACATGATGTTTTCAGTGAAAAGGAGACAATGTCGTTACCTGAAATGTGCTTTTGAGCTATCCGTTATTGCTTTTATACATCAAGAAATCAGGTAGCAAAAAAATGGGAAAAAAGGGCTCTTTCACAATACTGACTAGCGACATCGATGACTTCATTTGCAGGAAGACAGCAAAAGACAGCGGAGTGGAAATCAAATTGCCTTTTGAACATGACAAGAGTGTAATAGCTATTCAGGTCTTATATGTTTTCTCTTCTAGGTTTGCTGCTCTAAGAAGGAACTTGCAACTTCTTTTTTCAGGTTGGAGCAGTCGTGGTTGGGCTTGACCCCTTCATCAACTACTACAAGCTTCAGTGAGAAACTCCAAATCTTTTGTTCATCTTACTATTCACATATCTGGACTGGTCTTTCAATGTTCTTGAAAGTTTTCCAGGACATGACTTCTCACTTTGTAATAACAGAAAATGCTGAAAAGTTCTTATCACAATTACATCAATAACTATGAAATGACATGATGAATTGCTTCTGTTGTTTACGTTGACGCATCTACTGTGAAGTCTTTACATGATGGGAATTGGCATTGTTCGAGAACTCTTTTGAGTTCTGCTGAAAGTCATATTGAGAGTACGAGTATAAGTGCCGCAGGTTTTGTTGTACACCAGTTCTTTGTCCATCTTGAAATCCTTGTACTTGGATGAGGAAGAGGCTGGAACAGTTTGCCCTGATTCACACTGTGCAGTGAAACGTGATCTTTGATGCATATAATGATGCTCTGAGTTTCGAATTCATGCTTAGCTTTCCCTTTTGTTCTAAAGTAATGGGCAATCATATGGTAGGTATGGAACTCTCTGCATCCGTGAGAATCCAGGATGCCTTTTATTGCGACAAATCAAGATGCAGTAGGACACATGACTGATTTACAGGAATGGCCTGGTATTCATCTCTGTCTATCGCTAAATGGCAGGAAAGTATCATTAACATTGAGAGCTAATTCATATTTGGCTTTCAGGTGCTGGGTGTATGGTTGCAGCCATCTGCGGTTCAACTCAGAAGGAGCCTATAGTGGTTGGGAAGCCATCAACCTTCATGATGGAGTTTTTACTAAAGAAAAAAAATTACTGGGACAGAACTCTTTTCTTTCTTTCTCATGATTGAATCTCCTTATTGTCCTATCCATATGATTTTAGATTTGTAAAAAGTATAGACAAAGGAGTCCGCTAAGGCTAGGTTATGGAACGTCAAATTGAATGTTATCCATTGTATAGAAACTTTTGAAATGCTAGTGGAGCGGGAGTCATCGTTAAGACGCTGAATGTGCAGCCTTTCCTAGTGCAGGTTCCAAATTGATTGTCCCAGGATGTGCATGGTGGGTGATCGATTGGACACCGATATCTTATTTGGGCAGAATGCTGGCTGCAAGACTCTGCTTGTTCTTTCAGGTAGTGACTCCATCTTTAGGGGCGGGGAAGTCTATCGTCCCAAAACTCTTTGGTTTTCTAGTTTTTAGTCTTCAATGAACTTCCTAAACTCACTCGTGTGTTCACTGCATATTTTGATTGCTCCTTCTGCATCTGCAGGTGTGACAACTCTATCTGCTCTTCAAGACCCGGCAAATGATATTCAGCCGGATTATTACACGAACAAGGTGTCCGACTTTCTTGATCTATTAGGAGCGTGACCCTATCAGGCGTGATATTCTTTCTGGCATGTCAGACTTTCTTTGCCTGATTTTTTTTAGTACATCCTTTCTCCCTTTGGCAGTTGGGAAACACAGAATACTGGCATGAACAGCTTTCAGCTGTGTTTCTTTTTCCTTTTCTTCAATAACCAAGTCCGGAAACAAATCGGTGAACTGAGTTAAAATCACATGAAAAATACACCGCAAAGCTTAATTTGAAAGGTGAATTGGCTTCAATTCGTGCCCCTGAATTTATTACAAATGCCCATGCTTTTTGTTGACTCTGTATATATGGAAGGGGGTTCTTTGTAGTAAGGCGTATGTTAGACCCAAGCTAGGAGAGCTTGTTCAGTTGAAGTTACATCATGAGTTTTGCCAAGTGAGATTGGATGTCCTTTTGGAATAGGAAAGATGAATTTATGTCAGAGGAGCTAGTTAGACCATTCATTATGCATATTAATACAGAACATGTTTCCTGAGAACTTATCATAACTACTAGAATCGATTCACCAATCGTACCTTATGGTTTAGTTTGATTTGAGGTCAAAACGATATGTATCGATAAGATGACTTGTAATCTTTTGAATTGCAAAGAGACTTTGGTAATTCACTTGGAGTAAACATAAGGTTTATACATTGATCCATGACATTCTCATTAAAACCAAATGAAAAGATGACCTCATGGAATCTTAAGTACCATTGGCGGGATGCTTGTTTCAAGCCATATAAAAATCTTTTAAGCTTACATACCAAATGCTCACCAACATTAGAGAAGAATCCTTATGGTTGTTTCATGTTAAACCACTTCTTCCAATTTTTCATTGAGGAACGCCGTTTTCATATTCATTTGATGTAACTCCATATTAAAATGAGCAACCAATGCCAAAATATGCCAAAATAGTACGGAGAGAATTTTTCTTAGATACAGGAGAAAACGTTTCCGTGTAATTGATTCTCTCATTTTGAGTGAATCCCTTGACAACGAGTCTGGCTTTGTATCTCTCAATATTGCCTAATGATTCCTTCTTAGTTTTGAAGACCCATTTAAAACCAATGGCCTTCGCACCATTAGGCAACTCAACGTTTGATGCCATAGAATTCATCTCTTCCTTCATAGCGTTGTACCATAAATTAGATTTATCATAACTCATGGCTTGTAAAAACGTTTCAGATCACTTTCAGCTCCAACATTATAGTTAGATTCTTATAGATACACAATGTTGTCATTAGGAATTGCTGATTTCTTCATTCTAATAGATCTTTTTAATGTTGCATCAACATCCTCCTGAGGAGTTTGTTGTTCTACTAGAAGCTCAATAGTATCTGGTAATTGCTGAACAGTTGGGTCTATCGGATCAATATCATCAGGTTGTGGATCTTCAATGATTGGTTGCTCAACGATCGGTTGAACTGAAGGGGCATTGTAAGCAACAACCAATCCAGTATCTGAGATGGAAGGTTGAGTATCTAAATGATCTTATTCGAGAACAAAGTCTCTGAATTGATCGCTCTCACTAACAGATCATTCTCAAGAAATTTAATATTTCATGATTCCACAAACCTAGTGGTGTGAGATGGACAATAAAATCTGTATCATTTGGACTTTTCGGCATATCTAACGAAATACCCATTTATAGTCCTTGGAACTAGCTTATTTTCCTGTGGATTGTAGACTTTTACTTCATATGGGCATCCTCAAACACGTACATGTCGCAAACTCGGTTTCCAACATTTGAATAACTCAAAAGACGTCTTTGGAACAGCCTTGGTTGAAACTCGGTTTAATATGTACACAGCCATTTTAAGAGTCTTAGTCCACACAAACTTAGGAAGTTTAGAATTGCTAAGCATACTTCATGTCCAATAATGTTCGGTTTCTTCTTTCTGCGATACCATTTTGGTCTGGTAAACCAAGCATAGTGTATTGGGTAATAATTCCATGCTCTTCAGGAAACTTCACAAATGGATCAGGTGCTTGTCCATCTTCAGTGTATCTACCATAGTATTCTTCACCTCTATCTGATCTCACGATTTTAATTTGCTTGTCGCATTGTTTCTCTATTTCGATTTTAAATACCTTAAAGGCATCTAGTGCTTCGTGTTTATTACGAAGCAAGTAGAGATACATGAATCGTGAATAATCATCTATGAAAGAAATGAGTATCTCTGACCATTTGAGTTAATATCTGAACTACAAATATCTGCATGTATGATTTCTAATATTTATGTACTCCTCTTAGCACATTTCTTTAACTTGTTGGTTTGGTTTCCCTTTATATAGTCTACACAAGTGTCATAATCAGTAAAATCTAGAGTATTAAGTACTCCATCATTTACTAGTCTCTTAATTCTATCAATGGAGATATGTCCCAATCTCCGGTACCACAACATAAAGAAATCCTCATTCACAACATATCGTTTTATACCAACATTATCATGAACGTGCATCGCATTATTAATGGTATTGTCTTGTAAATTAATTCGAAAGAGACCGTCGAGATAAAATACCACTTTCAACAATTTCAGATTTATACGATAAATTGAATGTTGAATCTGAAAATTCAAAGGAGTATCCCAATGGTACAAGTCTTGAAACTGAAATTAAATTCCTAGAAAAACTAAAAATATAAAAGGTCATTTCTAAAATTAAAACAAAACTACTATTGAGAACTAATTTGCATGTTCTAATAGCTTCCATACGCGAGCACATCTTATTTCCCAAATAGATGCCTTATTCACTTCCCATTGGTTTCCGCTGATTCTGAAAACCCTGCAAGGAATTCGAAATGTGGATTGTAGAACCATAATCAATCCATCAAGTGTGGTGACTCACATCAACCATATTAGTTTCATAACAAACACATGTTGGTTACCTTTCTTTTTGAGTCAAGCCTTAAATTTGGCGTAATCCTTCTTCATGTGCCCCTTCTTTTTGCAGAAGAAACACTTGGATTCATTCTTAATGCCAGCTTGGGGAGGTAGAGGCATCTTACCTTTTCCCTTCTGCTTGCCTTACCCTTTATACTTATCCTGTGTTGCCATATGAGCACTTTCACCTTTCTCCATCGGTAACCTCTCTTGCTTTTGAACACACATGGTCATTAGTTCATTAATTGACCATTTAGTGTTATGTGTGTTGTAAGATATTTTGAAAGGGGCATACTTTTGTGGGAGAGTTTAGGATATAGTATACAAGAAATGATTATGATATTCCAATCTCGAGATTCTTCAGCTGAGCTGCAATGTCCCTCATCTTCATGATGTGCTCACGCACACCTTTTACACTGGTAAGCTTAAATGATGAGAACTTCATAATTAGGGTCATGGCATGCGCTTTCTCTGAAGACTCAAATTGTGCATCAATAGCCTCCAGCAATTCCTTGACATTGTTATGCTGAATGACTAAACCACGAATGCTAGCAGAGAGTTTTGTCTTTATGTACATCACACTGAGACGGTTAGACCACTCTCTTTGAACATAACGAATATGTTCAGCATGAGTACTATTCTTAGTAGGTTCAGGTGGTTCGTCTGATCTTAGAGCATAATTAAGATCCATGCACCCCAATTGAAAAAGAACTAATTCCCTCCATTCTTTAAAGTTATTTCCATTAAACTCGGGAACAATTATACCATAGTTAATTATAGGTGATAAGACTACATCATAATCAAAGAAAACTTATGTATCAATATATTTGAGGCAAATAAACTTAAATCATATTTTACCAATGTAAAACATGTTATAAAATATAAATCACATAGCATCAAAAACTGCCCGTGGGCTAAGTTTCTAATTTAAATTGATTTATAATTACTTCATGATGAAACTATCAAATTATATTCCCTTCCTTAATCCCTGTGGGTAAATTAAGAAAGATAAAATAATATTTCATTCTAATTAATCACATTAATATATTGAAAATTCATGTGAGATAAAATTCATAATATTAATGTAAATAATTACAATGATTGTCTTTGACTATATGTGATCCAAATGTTTTTAATGTATATAATTTAATATAATCAAAGATGCTGTGGCTAATCCTTAATTAATTAAATATATACGGATCACTAGACATTTAATTTTATGAAAATATTCATAAAATTGCATGTAAGGGTAGAACAGTAAAATCACATGCAAAAAGGGGTAAAATTGGAATTTTGCACGCAAGGCCAGAATTGGAATTTTACTTTTAAGGGGTAAAACAAGAATTTTACGCCCAAAAAGGGCAAAATTGTAAATGTCCACACCCCAGGGGGCAAAATCGGAATTTCATGCGGTCAAGGGCAGAATCGCAATTTTTCTTAAATGCGGAGGGGGCAGAATTGAGAAATCATAGCATGCGCGCTTTTCCCCTTGCACGTGCCTGCTTCAGCCCTTCGAGCGCGTGCACCCGAAGCCTTCTTTTCGGGCTTTCTTCTTTTCCATCGCTCCTTTCGCCGCGACCAGCTTTGTTCCGCCGTTTGGGTCTTCTACCACAGCCCATGTCCGACCAAATTGGTTGATGGGTTTTGAAGAAAACGTCGGGACGTATGAATAAATTCAAGATCCGGTAAAAACAACCAATGTATGGACCAGAATTAAGCCAAAAAACGATCTGCCCTATAAAATCCTAACCACCAAAATTTCACCGTTCGATTAACCTTCGACAATTAGTAATATGCCGAAAAATTTAAGGGTTTTTCTTCCTAATGGCGGTGTGATCATGCAGATCCATTATCGCGTGGTGGGTTGCCCAAATTTGGCCGGAATTCTAAATTCCGATCCAAGCCATATAGAAATCCGAATTTACCTAAACATAATTCAATGAAAATAAATTCCAAAAATTTCACCAAGGCAGAGATTGTAAACATGCTCTTATACCAACTATTAGATTAAATATAAGCTAAAACCTAACGATCCTGATTTATCAATCACAGATAAATTCATATAGAATTCGGGATCGATTTGTGGAAATGTAAAGATCAACATACCTCCAGCCATTGATGAATTTTGCAAAAGCAGAAGACCCCAAAACCTTCTGTGGATCCACGTAGCACGATCGATCTGCAATATGGGAACAGATATATACGTCCTGTTCTACTAGCCAATACCCCTCAAACTTGATGGTGTGTTTTCTGTAGTGATTGGGTTTGAACTAGACGACTTGACGTTTTTATTCTGTTTATTACGTTACCGATATCTTCCATCAGGACTATTATGGTAACATATTAATGGGCAAATATCACATAATACACGTAGGTAATAAATTGGGCAATAACTCAGAATTTATTGGGATTACAATATTGGGATCATATTTAGAATAATAAAAATATATTACATATTATAACAGAGCAAAGCAAAGGAGGGAAAATTGTACGGTTCTTGAGAAGGCTTGGAGCCATTCTTGGCGAGAATCTTTGCCTTGGGTGGTCGCGTTGACCATTGGAATTGGAAGGCTGATTGTACCGTGTATTTCCTGAACTCTTCTTTGCTTAGTGTCACGGTGACTGAAGAAGAGGTTTCGAGTTCCTATTTAAGCAGACCTTGGAGTGATCCTAGCTGTAGTAGGTCTCGATCAGGTTAACGTTGTAGGAAAAGCAAAAGGAAACATTCGAGTAGGATTAGGAGTAATGCTAAGTAGATAACTTTCTTGAATTAGATCACTTCCCAGATTATTTCCTAAATTAGACCTTGCATGATTAGTGTCAACCCTGATTATTATCGCGTAATCATAGGCATCTAATCTCAATTCCGACATCACTTTATTAATTAAAGCCGGAAAAGATATTGTACATACTTGACAATTGTTTTTTTTTTTTTTTTTTTTTGGTAAGGGACATACTTGACAATTGTTTTTAAAGATTATTTTGTGAAAAGAATTTCCACTTGATCTAAAACAGGACCATGCATGTGTTATTCAAGATTCATGATCTCTACATTGGGAGAATTACTAAAGAAATTCTAAACCTATTGTATTTGTGCAAATTCAATTCTAAATATTTCAATTTTATCAATTTTAATATTAAACATTTTGGTAAATTCCCAATTGAGTTATTCCATCTAATTATGACCAGAATTGCCATCTTACGTGGCACTATCATTGTAATTTTTCTAATTTTTTGAATATTTGAATTTTTTTTTCTTTTCTTTTTTCTTTTTAAAATTATTTTGCCGACAAGGGCCATCGGTGACTCTCACCAGCACAATGAAAAAAAAAAGAAAGCAAACAAAATAGAAAAAAAAAAAAAATTAGAAAAATTTATAAAAATTGTTCACATTAGTGTCAACCATCTTAAGTAGCACAGTTGGTATCTAGGTTAGCAATTTTCAGCCAAATTAAATGGATTAAATTGACAAATTATAAAAAAAAAAAAATGTTTACAATTAAATTGACAAATTATAAAAAAATGTTTACAATTAAATTGACAAAATTGAAAATGTTTAGGACTGAGTCGGCATAAATACAATTAATTTAGAAATTTTTGGTAATTTTCCCTATCATGGTTAAAGAAAGAGGTCCAACATCAAAATTGATTTAAGAGTCAAAGTAGAAGGAAAAGGTCAAAAATAAAAAGATGTATCGACAGATAACTAGACCACGAAAGGACAAAAGCTAATTTACTTTTTCTGAAACTAAAGCATCTCATCTATTCATTTGTTGGGAATTAAGTTTTGTTACTAGCGTAATTGATTCTAGAAGGGTAAGTTTCAGATACTTGGGTAAGTTTCGGATACTTGATCAAGAACCTATCTAAAGAACCTATCCTATTAGAGTTCGTTCTTGATTTTTGGAATTGAGAACTGAACCGATTTTAGAATCGTCCAAGAATTTGGCCTAAATTTAAGTGAAACAAATATTATTTTAGGGAAATATACCACGTAAATGAATTATGGCATTGTGGTTAAGGCATTTGTGTATTCTAACCTTCTCAAGTTTTAAACTCATCTCCAACATATAATAAAAAAAGAAAAAGAAGCTAAAATCGGCCTTGATGATTTGCGATATAAAATTGGCAGGGGTGTGCAACGAAAACCGCCCGAACCGGGACCGGACTGGACCGGCCGGTTTTGGGCGGTTCCCACGGTCGGCGGTCCGGTTCACGGTTCCTAATCTTGGAATTGGCGGCCGGTTGGTCCGGTTCTTGGTTCCAAGGTGGGAACCGGACTGACCGGACCGGACCAAATTTTTTTATATATACTTATATACATATAATATATAAACACATATAATATATGAATATATATATGAAATTTATTGCAATCGGAATTGCAATTGAGGTAACAACCTCTTATGTGACCAAGAGACCACCAAAGCTCTTGTTGTTACTCTTTATTTATAGAGAAAACTTATGTGTTAACTTCATAGAGATTGTCTATAAAACTTAAGCCAAGCACAACCTTTAATCACATTGTTCATGGCTTTTATGCTTAAAATTAAGCGTGAAACACATAAACTGTGATTGATATTTATGCAAGTGAAATTTGAATATTTTGCACGTGAAAACATGTGTGAATAGTTTTATTAGATTGCCCGGGAACCGAAGTGAATTGATTGGTTCGAAGCATGATCATCCTTTAGTGAATGGTCGTTCTTTAGTGAAAAAGAAAGTGCCGATTCTGTTGGATCGGACCGGAATTGATGGTCCGGTCCGGTTCCCGGTCCTAGGACCAAACGATCTGGTCCACGATTCCCAAAATTGGGAACTGATTCTCCCAGTCCGGTTTCCAGTTCCACCTTGGAACCGGACTGAACCAAGAACCAATCACCCCTAAAAATTGGGAATTGAACTAGTCAAGGTTAGTGTCCCAATTTTTTTACCTCGGAGCCTATTTGGTTCGTGTGAACAGATTAGTACCTAATTAGGCAAGACCGATTAAGCTTATTTTTGGATTGAACTTACCTAATTGCTCATCATTTTCATAACTGATGATTCAACATGCAATATATAAAGCATACTAGAAGATGCTACATCTTTTAAATGAGTGATGCGATATCATCAAGTTATGATTATTGCGATTTCTTAGTTTACCGTGAACCGAATTTAGGATCTTCATACTTTTTGCACCACTAGTAAGTTTAAAGATGCCTTTAAACGACAATTGACTTTGACACAAAAAAAGAGTGAATATTATTAAAAATCTCATACTAGTATCCTATGACACACCTACCATGAAACTACTTTCTGTTGTATAAGAAATTCCTAAATTGGTATTTTTATGACACATTTATCTCAAATTAAATTTTGTCTCATGAAAAATCCCATATTGGTTTTCCTAACTAAAAGAAAAACTTATAGAAAAAGTGTCACGCCCCGAACCTTGAGTGCGCCAACATCCCACCTTGGTCATGCAAATGCGACATTCCCATGTAGTGTCGCCGACCCCATTTCATTTATTATTACGCAAGCGGAACGTATTATAAAACCCCTGACAATGAAATACGGGATAGAAAAGCAGGAAGCAAAACCACAACATAATACTTTCATAATTACAAACAGAAGCCTACAGCCAAAAGTCTAGAAAAGACTGGCTCTTAAAAAGGAACTGTCCTACGACCTACAAGTCGGACACGTTCTCCAATCCTTATGACTTCACCTCTGCAACTCCTCAAGGCCAATCAAAGCTATCTAGCCGCTCCGTCCACCAGGGACCTGAAATTTAATCCCCAAACCGGGATGAGACAATGTCTCAGCAGGTTCAACCCCCTAAACCCCTATTAGAAAGAAAATACACCCCGGGTGGCCTAGCCACATCACACAGAAGACTTACCTCGCCTCAATTCCTTCCTGCAGGTTAGCATAATTCAAATCACTCAATCACAGATAGTAATAGGAACTTAAACAACCGGAACGCATTCACTTTCATATAACCAACAATCGCGGGGGTCTTGATTATAAGATTAAATCGTTATGACACGTCCCATTCCATGCCACACAATTCTGTCCCATAATCCGACACATCAACAATACTCAACATGCATTCCAATTGTTATTCACTGCCACACAAGGGCATAACCTACTCGTAGGTCGGTTATCTACTAACATTACAGCATTTCTAGAAGAATAAAGGTCCAGTCGGTCTCGCCACTACTGCGACCAAGCCACGTCATTCTATCGACGGCATTTCTAGAAGAATAAAGGTCCAGTCGGTCTCGCCACTACTGCGACCAAGCCACGTCATTCTATCGATGTCATTTCTAGAAGAATAAAGGTCCAGTCGGTCTCGCCACTACTGCAACCCACGTCATTCTATCTATGGCATTTCTAGAAGAATAAAGGTCCAGTCAGTCTCGCCACTACTGTGACCAAGCCACATCATTCTATCGACGGCATTTCTAGAAGAATAAAGGTCCAGTTGGTCTCGCCACCACTGCGACCAAGCCACGTCATTCTATCGACGGCATTTCTAGAGGAATAAGGATTCAGTTGGCCTAGCCACTACTGCGACTCGAGTCCTTCAACCAGCACACAACGATTCAATAATCAATTGCACAAATCATCACTCAATTTGTAATATCTAATCATCAAATTCATAATCTGAATACACAGCAGCGATCAGCACGAAATTACGAGAATTTAGGGTCCCAAAATAATTTTTCAGAATTTATTAAATAATTAAATTTATTCTGAAAATTAATTAAATAATAATATCTATATCTTTCACGATCTACACAATTTATAATATCCAATCATCAATTTCAAAATCCGACTACACAGCAAACGACGATCGACATGAAATTCTGAGCAATCGGGGTTAAAATTAATTTTTCCGTTTTTTTAATAATAATATTTTAATAATTTCGGAATATAATATAATATTATAAATTCCAGAATTCAAAATCATTAAATAATTCAAAAATAAAACCCCATTATGTCACATCAAGGCTTTATATTAAAAATAAACATTCTTAACTTTAAATTAACCACACTTTAACTTAATTAAACACCTTAATCTAATCATCAACCGAATAAACTAATCTAACCACCTAAACTTACTTAACTTAGACTAAGCACACTTAGGGCATCATTAACCGTCTAATCAAGGTTTAGTGAGTTAAACTCATCGGATTAGCGAGCCGAGCGGACCAAAACGACGAGGACGATGCGAGGATCGACTTTCCTAAAGGCGGGCCGAGCATCCGGGCTCGGGAAGGCGGCCAAAACGGCCCACGAAGGGGCTGCCATACCCATTTTCTTCTGCTCTGTTTGTTGCTGGTTGGGGGTGAAGGAGGGCAAATTCGAGGCTGGTTGTGGTCGGGAGTGAGCGAAGGAGTTGAACCGGACCTAGGCGGGGCTTCACGGTGGCCGGAGGTGGTCGGAGGGAGCTCCGGTGGTTCTCTACCGTCCCTCAAGACCACCGAACAGCAGCTGCCCAGGCGGTTCGTGGATGGCAACTCGACTGGACGGGGGTGGACGGCGCGGCTGGGCAATCGCAAAGCTGCGACGGCGCATGGCGATGACGGCCTTGGCTCCGGTTGCGGTGGGATGAGGTTCTTTGCTTTACTACGTTTCTTTGTCTTCAAACGAAACGAAGAAGGAGAAGGGGGCGGAGGCACGCGGTCGATGCACGAACGGCGAGGTGCTCGAGTGGCGGCGCGTGGGCGGCGACGGTGGCGAGAGGCATGCGACGACGGCTGCTGCTTCTTCTGATCTTCGGTCTTCATGGAACCAAGCAGCCGAAGAAGGAAGATGGGGTTCGGTCGATGGAGGAGAGAGGGGAGGAAGAAGAGAGGGAGGAGAGAAGAAGGGGGCCAATTTCTTTTCTTTTTCCCTTTCTTTAATCCAACAAATTGGCCCACCATGACATCACTTGATGATGTCATACTCCACTCACTCAAAACTCCCACAACCTTATTCCAATGGGTCCATTTTATTTTTCCGCCGGGGCATGAAATTTTGTACAATCAATTCTCTAATTGCACTCGATTCCCTTCCAATTGAATCAAATTGAAGTCCATAAAATTAATCCAATGTCACCACACTTCAATTAACATCTTCACTTGTCCATAGAACCAACTTAAGTCCTAATAGCAATACCAAAGGCGGGCCTACTAATTTCTCGGGTCAAATTAACCATTTTACGATTTAATTGCTGAAAAACTTGGCTTGCATGAAAAATCTTCCGAAGATTAGTCAATATTCCTAAAATGATTTGTGACACACCCGGACTTCCAATTTCGACCCGATCTCAATTTCACGGTTAATTTCACTTTGGCACGATACTAGCGCGGCCCCAACCTACGGGTAGCCTTTAGAAATTTTCATGCATTTGACCTGTGGTTGATCATCTCAAGCCACAATGTACATCTTTGAAACATTGACGACTTTCGGTTGTCGAGGTAATTTCAAGATTTCAAATACGAACACAGGGTACCCAATCGATAGAAAAGTCGGTCCAGTGCCGATCGACAAGGATTATGCGATCCAGTGATCTCGATCACATGCCTTTGTCGAGTCGACCTATATCTGGTCTTTAATCGATTTTTATTTGTGTCGTAATAACCCTTGCAGATTAGCTCGGTCAAAAGGTCGCTTCTTGGCCAAATTCTCGAGTCTGATACATTAGAATTTCTTAACGACTTCACCCGATAGACTAGTTTTCATATGAGTGGCCGACTCAAGGAAAAGAGCATATGCGTGCCAACGAAATGCCTGATCTCAATTTATTGAAAATAGAATTGGAAAATCGGGATGTCACAAAAAGTAATAAAGTTATTGTAAATCATTTTTATTTGGCAATCTAGTTTTAAACTTTTATAACAATTTTCCAATTTAATCATTTCGATTATTTTTGAATAAAAATCGTTGATATGAAATTGATCGTTTAAGTGGCACGGCTAATGTTAACACAATATATATATATATATATATATATATATATATATATATTTTAATTTTGTTAATTTTTTTGTCATTGTGGCCAACGAGGGCTTACAAGCACTTGTCAACCATTAGTGAGGGTATCCTATGTAGTATATAGCATGGCCAGCGCTCGGGCAACGAGCCTTGTTTGTCATAATTAAAAAAGATTATAAAAATTGTTTATGTCAATGCTAGTGGCTCTATGTGATATAATCAGCATACAATCCATGATTTTCAATTAAAATTGATAGGAATGACTAAATTAACAAATTGTAAAAAATTTTAGCACTAAATTGGTCAAATTAAAAAAATTGTCATTCGCACAATTGGTTGTGATTTTCCCTAACTAAAATCTAATCTCCACATCATATCCCAAGCTGCTAACAAAGGGTATTTGGTTTGGGCGAAAATTGGTAAGAGGAAAACGTGTCCATCAACTTTGAGAATTTTTGTCCAATGAAATTTTTTACTATTGGCATAAGAAAAACGCCACCAAAGCATATGCCTCGGTCTCATTCGACAAACCGCACGCACGCACGCGCGGGCAGAATCGAATTCCGCCACTTTGTCCCCCCATCGTCGAAGAAGAAGAAGGAAGCAATGGAAGTCGAGGGCTCGACCGCCGGCGCGGCGGCGGCGCCGCTCTCCCCGGCAACTTCCGAGAACTCTTCGACTCCGTGGACGCCTTCCTCTTCGACTGCGAGGGTCCGGCTCCGAAGCCACTTCCTCGGACCATTTCGTCGCGTTTGAAATTTGGCTGATCCGGTCGTGTGTTTCCTTCGTCGTCGCCAGGTGTCATCTGGAAGGGAGACAAGCTCATCGACGGCGTTTCTCAGACTCTCGACTTGCTCCGATCCAAAGTAAACCGTTGCGCTTTCTCTCTGTACCCGTCTCGCTCGTCGTTTGCTTGTGTGTCGTTTGAAAGTTCCGAGGTTGTTGTCGGCGTGTGGGAATTTGGCAGGGAAGAAGCTGGTGTTCGTGACGAACAACTCGAGGAAGTCGAGGAGGGAGAACGCCAAGAAATTCGGTTCTCTCGGGATTTCCGTGAGCGAGGTTCGTTTCCGTTGCTCTTCTTTTGCTGTTGGTTCTCGATCGAATGCGGGGTTTCGAAAATCTGGGATTGGTTTTTGGTCGCAGGATGAGATCTTCTCGTCGTCGTTCGCGGCCGCCATGTATCTGAAGGTCAATGATTTTCCTCAGGACAAGAAGGTGAGGCTTCTCAAGCATAGCGCATTCTCTATTGAGGCGTATTAATCGCTAGACGCTTAGTTCGATGATAAGAACAAAGCTGTTCCGTTCGTCAGTGTGTGTTGTGGAATATGGACATTTTAGTCACCACTGACTTGCATTGCTCTCCTGTTTACTGACAAGGAAAAGAAGGAATTTCGCTTCAGTCCTCTTCATGCAAGTCACCCATTTTGCTAACGGTTAATTTTCAACTTGTCATTCAGGTTTATGTGATTGGTGGCGAAGGCATTATAGAGGAACTCCAGCTTGCTGGATATACTGGCCTCGGAGGTCCGGTGAGAACCTTTTTCAACTAGATGATGTTTTCAGTGAAAAGGAGACAATGTTGTTACCTGAGATGGGCTTGTGAGCTATCCGTTATTGCTTTTATACATCAAGAAATCAGGTAGCAAAAAAATGGGAAAAAAAGGGCTCTTTCACAATACTGACTAGCGACATCGACAACTTCATTTGCAGGAAGATGGCAAAAAGACAGCGGAGTGGAAATCAAATTGCCTTTTTGAACATGACAAGAGTGTAATAGCTGTTCAGGTCTTGTATGTTTTCTCTTCTAGGTTTGCTGCTCTAAGAAGGAACTTGCAACTTCTTTTTAGGTTGGAGCAGTCGTGGTTGGGCTTGACCCCTTCATCAACTACTACAAGCTTCAGTGAGAAACTCTAAATCTTTTGTTCATCTTACCATTCACATATCTGGACTGTTATTTCAATGTTCTTGAAAGTTTTCCAGGACATGACTTCTCACTTTGTAGTAACAGAAAATGCTGAATAAGTTCTTATTGCAATTACATCAATAACTATGAAATGACATGATGAATTGCTTCTGTTGTTTACGTTGACGCATCTACTGTGAAGTCTTTATATGATGGGAATTGGCAGTGTTCGAGAACTCCTTTTGCGTTCTGCTGAAAGTCATATTAAGAGTACGAGTATAATTGCCACAGGTTTTGTTGTACACCAGTTCTTTGTCCATCTTGAAATCCTTGTACTTGGATGAGGAAGAGGCTGGAACAGCTTGCCCTGATTCACACTGTGCAGTGAAACGTGATCTTTGATGCATATAATGATGCTCTGAGTTTCGAATTCATGCTTGGCTTTCCCTTTTGTTCTAAAGTAATGGGCAATCATATGGTAGGTATGGAACTCTCTGCATCCGTGAGAATCCAGGATGCCTTTTTATTGCGACAAATCGAGATGCAGTAGCACACATGACTGATTTACAAGAATGGCCTGGTATTCATCTCTGTCTATCGCTAAATGGCAGGAAAGTATCGTTAACATTGAGAGCTAATTCATATTTGGCTTTCAGGTGCTGGGTGTATGGTTGCAGCCATCTGCAGTTCAACTCAGAAGGAGCCTATAGTGGTTGGGAAGCCATCAACCTTCATGATGGAGTTTTTACTAAAGAAGTAAAAAAAAAATTACTGGGACAGAACTCTTCTCTTTCTTTCTCATGATCGAATCTCCTTATTGTCCTATCCATATGATTTTAGATTTGTAAAAGTATAGACAAAGGAGTCCGCTAATGCTGGGTTATGGAATGTCAAATTGAATTTCATCCATTGTATAGAAACTTTTGAAATGCTAGTGGAGCGGGAGTCATCGTTAAGACGCTGAATGTGCAGCCTTTCCTGGTGCAGGTTCCAAATTGATTGTCCCAGGATGTGCATGGTGGGTGATCGATTGGACTCCGATATCTTATTTGGGCAGAATGCTGGCTGCAAGACTCTGCTTGTTCTTTCAGGTAGGGACTCCATCTTTAGCGGGCGGGGAAGTCTATCGTCCCAAAACTCTTTGGTTTTCTAGTTTTAGTCTTCAATGAACTTCCTAAACTCACTCGTGGTGTTCAGTGCATTTTTTGATTGCTCCTTCTGCATCTGCAGGTGTGACAACTCTATCTGCTCTTCAAGACCCGGCAAATGATATTCAGCCGGATTATTACACGAACAAGGTGTCTGACTTTCTCGATCTATTAGGAGCGTGACCCTATCAGGCGTGATAGTCTTTCTGGCATGTCAGACTTTCTTTCCCTGATTATTTAAGTCCATCCTTTCTCCCTTTGGCAATTGGGAAACACAGAATACTGGCATGAACAGCTTTCAGCTGTGTTTCTTTTTCCTTTTCTTGAATAACCAAGTCCGGAAACAGATTCGGTGAACTGAGATAAATATAAAATCACATGAAAAATACACCGTGAAGCCTAATTTGTAAGGTGAATGGCTTCAATTCGTGCCCCTGAATTTATTACAAATGCCCATGCTTTTTGTTGACTGTGTATATATGGAAAGGGGTTCTTTGCAGGAAGGCGTATGTTAGACCCAAGCTAGGAGAGCTTGTTCAGTTGAAGTTACATCATGAGTTTTGCCAAGTGAGATTGGATCTCCTTTTAAGATGAATTTATGTCAGAGGAGCTAGTTAGACCATTCGTTATGCATATTACTACAGAACATGTTTCCTGAGAACTTACCATAGCTACTAGTCAATTCACCAATCGTACCTTATGGTTTAGTTTGATCCGAGGTTGAAATGATATGTATCGATAAGATGACTTGTAATCTACTGAATTGCAAAGAGACTCTGTAATTCACTGTCAAATGGACAATCGGACACATACCAATGAATTCGACCGAAATTGATGGAGTTCTGTCGTAATTTACCGTGTATGTTATAGCTGGAAAAAACAAAAAAAATCTTATGGTTTGCAATCCGGCGAAACTTTGTATGTTTAAAACACGATCCTTGTGCTCACAAAACCAACGGGCTGAGATATCTTTCTATACACAGAAATCTTGTCCTAAACTTGTTGGAATTTTCCTTAACTCTAGTGTGCAAGACACAAAAACTATATATTTTGCCAAACTCTACAATTCGATTCGATTCTTAGTTCAAGATTCATTATCGTGATTCGGTCTAAACCATGAAAGCAACACAATTAGTTGTAATGGGATGATACTATTAACAAAATCACGTCAACATCTAGGCAAAAAGTTCAAACACAGCGAAATCTCTCATGATCCCAAAGATTTCACACTAAAATCATTCTTTGCGAAGACTCTTTTGATGCTCCATGCGGATGACTTGCAGAAGGTCCGAGAGGCTAAGATCAGCCTCAAACCAAGCAGGGTCCAATCTAGCTGTACAACCATCCTTGCTAGCCCTGTGGCCGCCGCGATCCTTGCCGTCAGGGGTGGCAGCCGGTGCAGAAGCCTTGACCAAGCTTGACTCCGTGGTATCCCATTGGAAGTCGACGAGCGCGCAGAAGAATTCCTCATCGGAGGGAAGATTGCACGGCTCTTGAGAAGGCTTAAAGCAGTTCTTGGTTAGAAAATCTTTGTCTTGGGTGGTCCTGGCCATTGGAATCGGAAGGGTGATCGTGGCTCGTGAACTCATCTTTGTAAGTGTCGCAGTGACTGAGGAAGAGGTTTCGGGTTCCTATTTAAGCAGTGCTTGGATGAATCCTAGCTCTAGTAAGTTTCGAAGAGACTAACGTTGTAAGGAGAGGAAAAGGAAACATACGACTCGGAGTAGGAGTAATGCTATGTAGATCTTTATCGAACTAGATCACTTCACAGATTATTTCCTAAATTAGACTTCTCATGATCAGCGTCAAGCCCAGTTATTGTCGCGTACTCATCAGCTTTTATTCCCAATTCTAGCATCAAATTATCGTAGATAATCAAAGCTGGAGAAGATATTGTATACTCGACTATTAAGTTTTTGAAAAAAAAAATTTGTGAAAAGAATTCCACGTGATCTTAAAACAGGAGCACGCATGCATTTGTTTCAGATTGGGATAATTACTAAATTAAGTCCTAAATCCATTTATTTATGCCAAAATAGTTATAAATCTTTTGATAGATTGTGAATTGAGTCTTTCCGATCAATTTTAACCGGAAAACACTAATGTAGATGTTGGCCGTTTTACGTGACACTACCAGCACTAACGTTAACAACTTTCATAAATTTTTCTAATCATTTCCTCTTTATTTTTTTTTTCATTGTGCCAACAAGGGCCACCAAAGACTATGGTGCATAAAATGCAAGACATTCTCTAAGAGCTTTCGTGTCGTGTTGGACACTTCTCAACACGTGTTCAATACTCTCCGATTCTCTCGGATACTCTTCGACACTTGGTCGACATATGTTGGAAAATCGACACCTGATCAACTTTCCCGACACTCTTCGATATTTGAGCTGAATTTCTGACATACGAGTTTTTGACATGTTATTTTGATATTGAGGTCAAGTTTAAAAATTCAATAAATGAGAGGTCAATATACATATATGTGTGTGTGTGTGTGTGTGTGTGTGTGTGTGTGTGAAAATAAAACACAATAATAATAAAAATAAATGGAGAAACAAGAAAAACCTTGTCTTCTTTTCTCTTTTAACTCCCACTTCTTGTGATACATAATTCATCCTTTAAGTATTTTTTCTCATCTTTCAATATATTTAAGATGCGAGTCCAGAATATAAATTGCTTGTTTTTTCTCCAAGTTTTATAAATTATTGAAATAGAGTTGAATTTGTCAAATTGAAACAATGAATGATATTAATAAATGATGGACTAATGTTTTTAGTGTTAATTCAATATAGGCTTTTTTAATTATTTATTTATTTATGAATTTGATTGAAATAATCATAAAAATGATAATTTATTATTATTATATTTAAATATATATTTCATATACAACGTGTCCCAACGGGTCGAATTATCTGTTTTACGAAAAATGACGTGTCGGTGTGTCGTGTCGTGTTGTGTGTCATGTATCGGTGTTAGTGTCGGTGCTACTTTAGCATATGAGTTTCCAACACGTGATTTTGATATTGATGTCAAGTTTAAAAATTCCATAAATGAGAGGTCAATATATATGTGTGTATGTGTAAAAATTCCATAAATGAGAGGTCAATATATGTGTGTGTGTGTGTGTGTGAAAATAAAACACAATAATAAAAAAAATAAATGGAGAAACAATAAAAACTTTATCTTCTCTTATGACTCCCACTTCTCGTGATACATAATTCAACCTTTAAGTTTTTTTTTTTTTTCTCCTCTTCCAACATATTTAACATGCGAGTTCAGAATATGGATCGCTTGTTTTTTTCTCCAAGTTTTATGAATTATTGAAATAGAGTTGAATTTGTCAAATTGAAATAATGAATGATATTAATAAATGGTGGATTAATGTTTTTAGTGTAAATTCATTATAGGTTTTTAAAATTATTCATTTATTTATGAATTTGATTTAACTTAATTTGATGGAAATAATCATAAAAATTATAATTTATTATATATAAAAATATATTTAATATATAATGTGTCCCAACATGTCGGAATTATCTGTTTTTTGAAAACAACCTATTGACATGTCGTGTCGTGTCTTGTTGTGTTGCGTGTTGTGTATTATGTGTTAGTGTTAGTACTATTTAGGCTACAATGACCCTCGTTGGCAAAATGAAATAAAAGCAAGAAAAAAGAAAAAGAAAAAGAAATTTCAAAAATTGTCCACGTAAATACTGGCCATCTTAGTGACACGATAAACATCCATGTTAATGATTTTCGGTCAAAATCGGTTGAAAAAACTCAATTGACCAATTGTAAAAAGGGTTTACGGCTAAATTGGCTAAATTAAAAGGGTTAGAACTAATCGGCAAAATGCAATAAGTTCATAACTTTTTTGATAACTTTCTCTATCTAGGTTAAAGAAAGAGGTTGAATATCCAAATTGATCTAAGAGCCAAAGTAGAAGCAAAAGGTCCAAAAAAAAAAAAAAAGATGGAGTGCCAGCATATATATCTAACAGTGTTATTTTTTCTGTTTTGATATAATGTGAAATTTTTATGCGACGATTACGGACCGTTTGAAAAACTTTCCATTTAAGCCGTGTGATAAGGTAAAGTGAATATGTATGATCATAGAGAAAGATGTAAACTGAACATAAGCTTTTCTTTCTTCGAACAAATGCACAAACCCGAAGGCCACTTGTCCTGGTGACGAACATGTGAGAAATCCACAATTGTCGATACATTTTCACGGGCAAGTAATAAATACACTGGGATCACGTGAGCCTAGCTTATATCCACCGTCGGATCATACGAACCCACTTCATCTGACTATGCTAATAAGAATATATATATATATATATATATATATATATATATATATATATATATATTTTTTTTTTTTTTGTCCTTTTCACTCTTACCTCCATTTAATCACCATCTGGCTAGTAAAATCTATTTAAACATATGTTGTTCCAGCAAAAACTGTCATTTAATTAGGTTAAGAATTATTATCATATACACAGCAGGAGTTAAGGGGACGATCCTCGTGCTTACAAAACCAACGGGCTGCAGAATCTTTCTATGCACAGAAACCTTGTCCTACACTCCTTGAAATTTTCCCTCAACTTTCGCGTGCATGACATAGAAATTATATGTCTTGCCGAACTCTACGATTCAATTTGATTCTCGGTTCAAGATTCAAGAGTTTGGTATTCCTACTCTGGAATTTGTTGTGATTCAGTAACTAAACCACGAGAGCAATACAGTGAGTCATAACAGGATGATACCATTAACAAAATCGTGTCGATATGTACGTAAAAAAAAAGGTTCAGACACTGCAAAATTTCTCTCGATCTCAAAGATTTTACACGAAAATCATTCCTTGCCATGACTATTTTGATGCTCCATGCGGATGACTTGCAGAAAGCTCAAGAGGCTAAGATCAACCTCAAACCAATCGGGGTCCAATCTAACTACACGGCCATCCTTGCCAGACCCGTGGCTGCCGGGAGTGGCCATTGGTGCAAGAGTCTCGACCAAGCTCGACTCCCCGGCATCCCATCGGAAGTTGACGAGTGAAGCGGAGAACTCTTCGCCGGAGGGAAGATTGCACGGCTCTTGAGAAGGCCTAGAGCCGTTCTTGGTGAGAAGATCTCTGTCTTGGGTGGCGGCGTTGGCCACTGGAAGCAGTCCCTGGAGTGATCCTAGCTCTAGTAGATTTCGAACAGACTAACGTCATAGGAAGAGGAAAAGGAAACTTACGAGTAGGATTAGGAGTAATGATAAGTAGATAACTTTCTCGAATTAGGTCACTTCCCAGATTATTTCCTAAATTAGACTTCGTATGATCAGCATCAAGCTTGATTATTACCATGTAATCATCGGCATCTAATCTCAACTCCAGAATCAAATTATTAATTAAAGCCGGAGAAGATATCGTACATACTCGACAATTGTTTTTAAAGAAACTTTTGTGAAAAGAATTTCCACGTGATCTAAAACAGGACCATGCATGTGTTGTTCAAGATTCATGATCTCTACGTTGGGAGAATTACTAAAGAAATTCTAAACTTATTGTATTTATGCAAATTCAATTCTAAATATTTCAATTTTATCAATTTTAATATTAAACCTTTTGGTAAATTGCCAATTGAGTTATTCCATCTAATTTTGACCAGAAACGCCATCTTACGTGGCACTATCATTGTACATTTTTCTTATTTGAATTTTTTTCTTTTTCTTTTCTTTTCTCAAATTATTTTTCTGACAAGGGCCATTGGCGACTCTTGCCAGCACAACGAAAAAAAAGCAAACAAAATCGAAAAAGAAAAAAATTTTAAAAAATTTTAGAAAAATTTATAATAATTGTCCAGATTAGTGTTGACCATCTTAAGTAGCATGGCCAGTATCTAGGTTTTAGCTAAAATTGATTAAAAGGACTCAATTGACAAGTTGTAAAAATTTTACGATCAAATCAGCATAATTGAAATGTTTGGGACTGAGTTTACATAAATACAATTGATTTAGAAAATTTTTGGTAATTTTCCTTATCCGGGTTAAAGAAAGAGTTCCAACATCAAAATTGATCTAAGAGCCAAAGTAGAAGGAAAAAGTCAAAAATAGAAAGATGTAGCGACAAACAATATCTCTAACGGAGTTCTTTTTCTGTTCTAACACCACGTGAAATTTTTACGGGATGTTTACGGATCATGTGAAAAACTTCTCACTGAAGCCTTGTAACAATGCAATTGTTTTTTTTTTTTTTTTTTTTTTTGGGTCTCAATGTAAATTGAATATGTGACATTATAGAGAAAGATGTAACTGAAATAAAATTTCCTTTCTCCGAACGAATGCACAAAACCGAAGGCCACTTACTCCAACAACGAATACACAATCAAGTAATGGATACACCGGGATTATGTGAGCCCATCTCATATTCACCGTCAGATCATGCGGAGGCCACTTCATCCGAGCATGCCATTAAGATTTTTTTTGCCCTCATCACTCTTATGTCCATTTAATCACCGTTTGGCTGCTAGGGATGAGCATATTGGATTAGGGGTGAGCATGGTCCGGGTTGGGCCGGTCCACCTCCTAACCCTAGGACCAACCCGCACAGTGTTGATCATCAATTTTTGGGACCAAGGACTGACCCCATTGAGCTTGGGACCGAGGACCGAACCGACCCAATGGGTTCGGTCCGGTTTTAGGGCAACCTCGGACCAACCGATAATTTTTTATTTCATTTTTTGTACTCCTTAAAAAAGCGATTAGGATCGGATTGACCTAATGGGTTCGGTTCGATTTCAAGGTCAATCCAAGACCAACCAATAATTTTTTATTTCATTTTTTGTACTCCTTGAAAGGGCAACTGGGGATTGTACCGATCTAATGGGTTCAATGATGAGCGAGGTCAGCTAAAAAAGGCAAGCGATGAGGGTCAAATAGGGTGAGTGTCGAATAGAGTGAACATTGAATGTCGAGCATGGAGCAACAAGCCAAGCGAGCATCGAGCGGTGACCGGCACGAGTGACCCAGAGCGAGCAAGGCAAGTGTCGGGTGGCGAGCGGAGAAATTATTTCTTTCAATTTTGGAAAATTGTAGACTAAGAGGATAAATAAGATATAAGAGAACGAATATTAGAGGATGATACCATAAGGTGCCTTTTGGACACCATAAAGACTCTTCACAAAAAAATTTTCCTCATTCATAAATTATGATTATTAATGCTGTAAAAGACATTAAAAATATAAGTTATTAAAGAATAATGTAAAATTACTTGAACTCCTCACTAAAG
The DNA here is from genome assembly GCA_014182575.1 of Eucalyptus decipiens. Lineage (NCBI taxonomy): Eukaryota > Viridiplantae > Streptophyta > Magnoliopsida > Myrtales > Myrtaceae > Eucalyptus > Eucalyptus decipiens. Next base: position 59,961,734 of record CM024613.1, on the reverse strand, counting down.
AGCTGTTTAATATTGTTGACGCTATTTATTTTAAGGTTTTATATATATAAAAAGATTATATCTATAAATGCATAATTATGATTGGTCCGGGTTAATCGACCCTAACTCCCGACCGGCGACCGACTCCACACAAATCTTGGTCCAAGAATTCCAGGACCAACGATTGACCCAATCTCCCTGGGAACCAGACCAGCAGGGTTGGGCCAGTCCAAGGTCGGTCCAGGATCAACCCTGGACGATGCTCACCCCTATATAGGATCGGATAAGCTAGTTTGGTCTAGCTCCAGAGATTGTCGGTCCAATTCTTAGGTCCATAAATCTAGTTCCCAATTCCTAGAGGAGGGGGGCCGGACTGGATCGGACTGACTTTTTTTTTTAATTATTATTATTAACGTATTTTTTAATTTCTTAAAAATAGTAATAAACCCTATCGTTGTAATAACGTAAGTATTTTTTTAATTTTTTGTTGCTAAGTGGCCGGTCCATTAGACTAGACCGGTTAGTCCGGACTGGTTCCCAGTCCTTGAACCATCTCATCCGATTCCCAATCCCAAAAAATAAGAATCAGTTCTCCCGGTCCGATTCTTGATTCCACTTAGGAACTAGATTGGACCAAGAGCCGATTATCCTACTAGCTACATATGTTATTCCAGAAAAATCTATCATTTAATTAAGTTAAAAACTATCATCATATACACGGTGTTTATTTATTAATTTTTTAACACGGCAGAAGTCTAAGGGAACTTTTGTCGCGTGGTCCAAAAGTCGTCGTGAAAGTAATTTATATCCGTTTGTCAAATAATCTATTTAGCTCGTGTAATAATTTATTTTGTAAATATCCTGACTCTTGAACATATCATATAATTTTCTCTTTTTAGGGCTACGTGCCCTTAATTAACTTTAGGATTAATTAAAAAATCTCAAATTATCACACTTGTACCATATTTACCAAAAAATAATTTTTGTATTAGAAAAAATGCAAACTTGTACACCTGTTTTTGAAAATCTGTTACAATTCTTAATTTTGCCCCAATTTTAACTTAAGATTTAGTTAGATTTGTCACTAGTATGTCAATTTAGATTTTTTTCTGACACAAATTAATTTTGTGTAAATATAACACGGGTATATAATTTGAGATTTTTTATTATATTAACCTTTTAACTTCCCAAGAAACAGGAGACTCCAATGTAGCTGGGAGATAGACCCTTGCATCTTCTTTTCAACTCTGGCGCATCCGTAGTGTTTCCAATTTGGAGTTGTGGTGTAGGAGGGTCCACTGCTGTGCTTCACGTTCTTGATGTTTTGGTGCTAGTCTTGATTCCTGTCGGTTGTCTCGTCCTTTTCGGTTGGGCGATGATGTTTTGTTTGGTTTTGGCTTGGGTTGTCATTATTTGGCTGGCTGGATGCCCTCTTTTGTTTGGTCCGTCTTTTGGATGTGGCCATAGTTGTGCGGCTTAACCACATTTTCTGCCTTGTCGACTTCCCTTTTTCTTCTTTCGGCACCTTTTTACTCATTTTGCGTTTGTTTCATCATGAGTGTATGTTTTGGTGCCATTTTTGTTGTAATTATTGGTTTTAGCCTAATATGATTATCTTCACCAAAAAAAAAAATACCTTTTAACTTTACTAGGGGATATATCTAGGACGCCGACATGCCCGTCTCTTTCAAGTTCCAAAAATCTTTTATCCAATTATAATAATTTGAATTTCTTATTCGTTAAACCGTTTTGGATCTCCAGTCATCCAAAATCTTTACGTAGTCCAAGGGCATGTGACACGGATCATTATTCTTTTCGCTATGTCCCAATGGGAACTTTGAAAAACTCCAAACTCCAACTTTCGAGTCGTTTGATGGACTCATGCAGGAGAAGGATTCTCCTATAATTACCATGCAACTTATTACTGAAAGGGGGAAAAAATGAAAGAAGGGTCCACACTAGTGCAAAATTTGATGTACTTGAAAGTTGTGAAAAATTACCGAACCGGTCTTAGATTTACTGTGCATATGCAAATTCAATTTTAAATTTTTAAATTTTGCCAATTTAGTTGTAAGCCTTTGTGCGAATTTTCAATATATTCTTTCTAGTCAATTTTCGTAAGAAAAAAAAATAACATGGTTGTCCATTCATCACCAGCCTTCCTATGTAGTATGCCTCCATATCAATGACTTGTAGAGAAAATTGGCAGGAAAAACTACTGGCAAAATTAGAAAGTTTAAGATTGAATTGGTATACATACATTAGGGTTAAGACTAGTCGAACAATTTTCCTTATAAAATTGATTTTAGTAATAAAGAAATGAAATTGTTATTTATTTCTCCCTGGACCTTATGGTGAAGAGTCCCTCTTTGCTGTTATATCCAAATCCAAGTGAATAAGAATTTAAGCACACTTGAATATATTTCAAATTTCTCATGATCTATCACCAGATCAGAAAGGAAGGACCACTCCTTGACGCAGCTCATATTTTTTCCGTGAAAAATCGTGGAGATGCATGTGGAGCTCGCAACTCTATGCATGGAGTTATTATATATATACGTTATTATATATTTATTTGTATATTATTTTTGAAAAAAGAAAAATGAGAATGATAATTTCGTTCACTGTGCACATCATTGGTTTCTAAATTGACTTCGAAACTAGAGAAAAAGGAAAGGAGTGCATGTGGAAGTATGCTCGAAAGCTTGCCTTCTCATTGGTTCGTCCGTAATACACGCCACGCAAGAATTCATAAAGCCTGCGAGAGGAAGACATAATTAATGTCCACGTAATCCCTCTTAAATCATGGTTTATCAAGAGGGTTTTGCTTGTTTTTTAGTGCGGAAGTGGGTGGATCTAGGGTTACCCAGCATCGGTTGTCGGACCATTCCCTTATTGCCGGCCTTGATTTCCGACCGCCACAGCCTTTGAAGTTGAGTGAGCAATGGTCGGTCCTAAATAAGATCTTCTATTGGATATTTCCTCGTTAAGCACATATTCGACGAAATTCGTTCGCATTATTCACTTCACTATGGCAATAAAATATAAGGTTAGTATCACAAAAATCAAAATTTAATATATTTATAACAAATTTACCAAAACTAATTTTTCTAATCACCAAAAACCCAAAACTGATATATATGACAAATATATCATAAAATAATATTTTGACCACTAAAAATTTCAAACGATACATTTATGATAAAATTATTATTTGTTAGTTTTCATTAAACGGGATTAATATTGCGAAAAATCACAAACTAATGCGCATTCGATGAATAGAGGATAAAACTTCAAATTAATACATTTGTCATCGGCACGTTTCATTCAACTTAGTATTTTTGACAGAAAAATTTAACGGAAATTAATGAAGGATAAATTTATTATAAATATATTAATTCGTGATAAATTTACGACTGATGTATCAATTTATGGTTTTTCAACGATACTCGCCCCAAAATATAAAATTTGACTCGGTGAGAGTTGAAACTCATGTGGACGCGAGTGGACCATGGCATGTCATGAAACCCTAAGCACGAACCCTTGACCCGCTGAACCTTGTACCCCACGTTGGATGTGGGTGGGCGATGTCGATCGTGTCCTAAGCCCAGAAAAAGCAATCTGATATGCAGGAGAGCTTTATAAAAGATGGTGTATAGACTAATCCGTGTCGATATGCTTTTCTATCTAGACAACTATAAAGAAAGCAAACGCAGCAGTGGCGAAAGAGAGCTGCCAAAGGCGATTTCGTCATCGTCGTCGTTCCTGGCCATGTTGGTCGCTCGTGTGGACGACGGTGTGCACGTTGAATGCTGCGAGTTGGCATTGTCGTAACCGGAATGAACGAAAGCTAGTGAACAAAAGGAGGATGGCCAAGTGAACCCCATGAAAAGAGAGTGGCATCTCCACTAATATAAAGGGTGATTTTTCCTAATCATCCACACAATTTTCTTTTCTTTCTCTTTCCAATTTTCGGTAAAGGGAAAAGACCACAGTTCGCGTGAATAAGTCACTTTACCACCGTGTAGTTAAGTAAAGAAAAGAGCTAATGGGGGGCCGGTTGCGCTTCGTGCGAAATTGGCCTAGACAACACCCGATTCTCTATAAAGAAGAAATGACATGAACGGTGCAATATTAGATGTCGTTTGCTTTTTCATTCTGAGGCTAATACGAGTACAATGCGACCATCGCACATTGTGTGGCACATTGTGTGCTTTGTAGGCTCTACCTTATCCCGAATCCGATGGAAGAAAACATAGATCCATAAAGTTCTAAAGCCTAAAACAAAGGATGTGTTTAGAAGTACATGTGCACATCTCTCTCTCTCTCTAAAAAGAAGATAGAAGCATGTTGGGTGATGCAAGTGAGATGCCTTGTCCTGTCAGAACGGTGTCCAGCGTTTAAGCTTGGGCCCTGTCTTGCAGCTTCACGTTCATGTCGTGAAACTAAGATTGGCTTTCGCTAGGGGCAAAAAGGAACCGTGTTAAATATATTCCTTAAATGCACCAATGCCCCCCACCTCTCAATTAAAACATTGAATGCCAATTTGGTTTGTGAAATGGACCACCCACCTTCTTCGATTGGGATGTATTACTCCTCACAAAGCAACGTCGCACTTAATTGAGTTCGTACTGGCATTTTGAATTCTCGCCTCCGAAAGAAAATGACACATCCGCCCGAAGATCATGCAGTCTTCTTTTTCGTTTTGTTTGAATTCCAATTCGCGCATGGTCTGCATCAGCGTTTGCTTAGAAACCAATTACTAGAATCACGGTATGTGACACTTGCAATTAGGATAAGCGATAAATGGTGGGGCATTTTTACAATCACATCCACGAAAATGAAGCATGACCACTATACTACTAAGTATGAGAGAGAGAGAGAGAGAGAGAGAGAGAGAGAGAGAGAGAGAGAGAGAGAGAGAGAGAGAGAGAGAGAGAGACCTCAACATCTCTCATAATAGATGATAATGACAAGGTATGAAAGAGTTGAACAGGTTCATGTTGGGGTGGGTTAACTTTGACAATGTGGTTCATTTCTTTTCAGCAATTAGATCTAATTGCGATGATGTGGTATTTCTATCCTTTTGACAAACGATACAAGTGAAAATATTCAAATCAAGTCTCTTCGCTGTATCATTGACAAGTATCGAATTATGATAATGACAAGATGTGAAAGGGTTGGATAGGTTCATATTGGGTGGGTTAACTTTGACAATGTGATTCATTTCTTTTCAGCAATTAGCTCTAATTTTGATGATGTGGTATTTCTATCCTTTTGACAAATGATACAAGTGAAAACATTCAAATCAAATCTCTTCACTGTATCATCGACAAGTATCGAAATATGATAATGACAAGGTATGAAAGAGTTGAATAGGTTCATGTTGGGATGGGTTAACTTTGACAATGTGGTTTGTTGAAATCTAATTTCGATGATGTGGTATTTCTATCCCTTTGACAAACGATATGAGTGAAAATATTCAAATCAAGTCTCTTTGCTGTATCATCAGCAAGTATCGAAAGATGATAATGACGAGATATGAAAGAGTTGGATAGGTTCATATTGGGTGGGTTAACTTGACAACGTGGTTTATTTCTTTTCAGCAATTAGATCTAATTTCGATGATGTGATATTTCTATCCCTTTAACAAACAATACAAGTGAAAATATTCAAATCAAGTCTCTTCACCATATTATTAGCAATTATCGAAATGAAAATGGAGATTAGTGCTGTAATTCTATTTCAACCTTTCTTCTTTCCAACCAAGACTTAGGAGTTGATAATGTCGGGCACCACCGACGAGACGACACCAGTGCAAAACAAAGGCAAAAGCCAAATATAGGCAACGAGAGAAAACCCGAATACGACATGATATGATTGCTGGTGAGGTACGAAGATGTAATGATACTTTTTACACTTTGGACAATGAATGAAGGTGGTGGAAGGGGGAACAGGCAAAAGCAGGAGAAGGAGGAGGAAGGATGGGAGGAGGGAATACAACACAAGGGGCGTTCTTGATAATTTGATGGAAGGAGAAGGGGCCCTCCTCGTCAAAAGGGGGGGCCAGCATGCATGACGGACAGGGGAGACATCGCCAGCCCCTGTTTGGGTCGATTTGGACCCCTTCAGTTTCGGGGCACGACCCACCAATCCTGAATTATTGATCTTCCCGCAAGGACATGGAAAAAGAAAACGAAGAAATGCAGTAGAGAGAAAAAAACATGGGAAAAGCTTCTCGCTTTGCGCTTCTTTCTTGGCTTTGACCCCTCTCTCGCTCTCTCTCTCTCTCTCTCTCTCTCTCTTACTGTGCTTGATAGTCCACCAGAAGCGGAGGCCACCTCTCTACTTTTAATTCAGTGTCGAGCTTTATCTCTCTCTCTCTCTCTCTCTCTCTCTCTCCTGTCTGAAAGCAAGTTGTTTAGCAGCATCTGCTGGCTTCTTCTCTTCCTTTTCGCACCCAAAGCAAAGCATAAGCCCCCTGAAGTTTCTCCTGATCCTCGAAAGGATTTGGTATTTTTCTTTTTTCTCTTTTTCCCATTGCTTATCCGTGCTTACCCTTTTGTTCTCTTGGTCGTGGCTTTATTGGGTTGGCTTCTCTTTGATGCCAAGTCCAGCTTTTGGCATCTGGGTCTCTGTAAGGCCTTGGATCTGAGCTTGGGTTTCGGATAAAGCTTTATGCTTGTGATCGAGAGAGATCTGTGTCGTTGTAATCTTGCCATTCCTTTTTTTCAATTGTGTTGGGATTATTGATCTTTAATCATGTTTTCTGCTGGTAAACTTTTTAAATGGCTTCAATTCATTTGGGGTTTGATTTAATAGTATCTGAAGTGGAGCATCTTCAGGAAGCAGCTGACTGTTTGCTGATTCTTTACTTTGTTGTGGCCCTTGAAGCCTTTCATACGTTTTCTGGTCCTTGGATCCTCCCCGGCCTCCCCTTTTGTGCCTGGAAGCATACCAAATAACTGCAAGTTAGTCTTAAAACTCTCTCTAATTTCTAGTCCGACTCTGCATGTAACTCTGTGAATGACTCCCTTTCTTACGAGGTATATGATTTTGGCCTGTAAATTGATCTTAGTTGTAAGAATAACTTTTCATTTTGGCTTATGTTAGCCGAAGTAGTTTGTCAGTGCTCAAGAAGTGTCTTTCCTCGTTCTTCTGAGTTATATTCTGCAACTAGATTGCTTGCTGCTATCTATTGGTAGAGGCATGGTATATAGTACTCATCATATTAAGGGGGGCTAGTCGTAGAACAAAGGAATGTTTGCTGCTTTGATATATTGATTGTTTGCTGTTTGAGTTAAAACGTTTGATTGTCATTGAGAATCATGTATTCTCCGTACATTTGTGAGGTGGTATTGTTTGATGGTGAGTCTTTGAAATCTGAATGCACCAAAACTGATTGGTATGTAGGTTACCCAAGACTATATTGTGGATGGCATAGTCATTGGGATTGCCAGAGTTGGATGATAATTACTCTGGGTCTGCTTATGAAAGATATACTGATTTTGATGATGGGTTCTGAACTGTGGAAAGCTTCTTGCTGATCTTTTGAGAACTTTTTTTGTTAGTATCATGGCCTCAAAAGCTGCCTCTAGAGCATCCTCTGAACCGCAACAGAAAACAGCTGGTGCTCTCAAAGGAGAGAAAAGTGATCAGAGTCCTTTGTCTTTGCAAATTTCTAAGGAAAGGAAAACCCAGATTGCTAAGCCTGAACAGCATTCGAAATTTCCCAGAAAAAACTCAAGCAAGTTTCAGTTGAATCAACTGATAATAGAAAATCAGCCAATGTTGCTCATGGGGGCTCTCTTGATTCTCTAGTCAACAAGACCTATCCAGTTTCTTCTTCTTCTTCACCCATTTCAGGAAAATCATCAGAGCTTGATTCTTCTGTCGTCGAAAGTAGAAGCTCCATTGAAGGTTCTGTTGATCAGGAAAAGAAGACATCAGCATATGAAAGCGTTAAAAGCAGTTCAGTGTCTGGAAAGGTTAGTGACGGTACTGGAAGTATTGCCAAAACCAGTGAAAGTGCCAAAATTAGTGATCGCATTGATTTTGTTGAAAGTGGAAGAGTAGTATGTGTAGAGGGAGCACGAGTAGTGATGTGAGTGATGAGAGCAGTTGCAGTAGTTTTAGTAGCAGTATTAGCAAGCCACATCAGGCAAATGACTTGAGATGGGAAGCCATCCAAGCGGTCAGGACAAGAGATGGCGTCTTGGGCTTAAACCATTTCAGGCTACTGAAACGCTTGGGTTGTGGGGATATTGGAAGTGTATACTTATCAGAGCTTAGTGGAACAAAATGTTACTTTGCAATGAAGGTTATGGACAAGGCTTCTTTAGCCAGTCGAAAGAAGCTGCTCCGGGCTCAGACAGAGAGATTCTGCAATCTCTGGACCATCCCTTCCTTCCAACACTTTACACGCACTTTGAGACTGATAAATTCTCTTGTTTGGTGATGGAGTTCTGCCCTGGAGGAGACTTGCATTCTCTAGACAGAGACAACCAGGAAAACATTTCCTGAGCAGGCTGTAAGGTACGATCACTGAACTGGTGTCATATGTGTGGTTTTCATTTATGCATGTTCTTACCTATAGATTCTCATATCCCCTCATTGATCATATTTTAGTCACATATCTAGCCTTTCGAACTTATGCTTTTCTTATGCTGCGGGAGTTTGTCAAAATTTATGTGAGCATAGTGTACTTATCAAATGGACACACAAAACATGCAGAATTGCTGAACTAGAAAGATCGCTTTTTTACATCATTGGCACATGCTTAATATTCAACGTATGGCATCATTTAAGCACATGTTGCACACTTTTTACTTTATTTGACAAGAGAAAGTTGGTATGTTGTGCTAGATTAAACATCAAGGTTCTAATATTTCTTTTTGTTCTGGAAAAATTCTGCTACGACTGCAAAGAAATCTGCTGGTTCCGGCTACAGTGTTTGATGCTTTACTTATTTTGAGGGATTAGGAAAGTAGAGTTACTAGACCATGGAGTCGTGTCATTGGATTTTAGTTATCATCTGTGCACCTCCTTGGATCATATATGTTCAAAAAGCGTCAATAAAAGTTACCTAGTGTGATGTATGCATATTGTCCTCAATTTGTATATGTATATAGGGATGAGAACTCTTCTATCATTCTATTGGTGCCTTCACTATCATTTGAGCTAATTATGCATGCATTCTGTCATGCCTACCTGTCTATCAGTTGTTTGAAATGAGAAATTGTCCTGGGAATATTCACATGGACAAATAGGACTATGAAAGCTATTGTAATTTGCATGCCACTAAACATATCTTTTAGGCTTGATGCATATTGCTTAAACTACAATGTGCTTTTCTTTTCCTGTTCAAAGTTAAGGTATTAAGCTATTGAGATAGGCTTTTATATTTAATTGAGGTTGGAACAAGATCTATTCTTATCATGCACTCTTTTTGCGAACTTTTAATTTGTATAAGATAGAAAAATAACGTTTTTTTAACCTGTAGTCTCATTATTCAGTACTTATGGGTGGAGCAATTAGTAACAATTATCTTTTTATTTTTTATTTTTAAATTCACGTGCTTTTTATTGCTATGGGGGATTGCTCCTTTATTTTTTACCCGAGTAGGTTTTTGTTTCATCCAATCCATAAAATTGGCATGCACGCTTAAATCCTTTTCTTTCTTTTGTCCTTTTTAAATGCTGAAATCTTTTCATGACCCCATCAAGAGTCGAACAACCATTAGAAAGGAACTGTATTGAGCACCCGCAATAATAGTCCACACTCTGAAATGAGTTGGTTTCACTTTCAGAACATTGGGGCTACTAGTAACTATAGTCAGCCCAATCTTTGCAAAGGAACATAATCTCCTGATTTATAACTATCCACATTAGACAGCACATTGGAATAGAGACATGAATACTTGCTATTCGTGCGTATCTGCTATTATGTCTTACCTTCATCTTTTCTGCTTAGGCTGAAAGCTTATGATTACAGGGGACTTACAAACTCAATGCTTTCTTGAATTGACCTTAGAATTGTAACATGCAGATTTTATGTGGCGGAGGTCCTGTTAGCTCTGGAGTACCTGCACATGCTCGGGATCATTTACCGCGATCTCAAACCTGAAAATGTCCTAGTAAGGGATGATGGACATATAATGCTCTCTGATTTTGACCTCTCCCTCCGGTGTGCCGTTAGTCCGACACTCGTGAGAAGCTCATTTATGGTTGCCGAATCCCTCAAGAAGAACTCTGTTTACTGTGCACAGCCAACTTGCATCGAACCTTCATGCATCCAGCCTTCCTGTACTCCCGACAACATGCTTTTCACCCCGCCTCTTTTCTAGCAAGTCCAAGAAGGAAAGGAAATCTAAGAACAATGAAATGGGAAACCAAGTGAGACCCTTGCCTGAGCTCATGGCGGAGCCTACAGAAGCTCGGTCTATGTCGTTTGTGGGTACCCACGAATATCTTGCACCCGAGATTATCAAGGGAGAAGGTCATGGAAGCGCTGTTGATTGGTGGACTTTTGGAATCTTCTTGTACGAATTGTTGTTTGGGAGGACACCTTTCAAGGGATCTGGAAACCGAGCTACGCTGTTCAATGTCGTGGGCCAGCCTCTACGGTTCCCGAATCACCCATCGTCAGCTTTGCTGCTAGAGATTTAATACGAGGGCTACTTGTGAAAGAACCACAGAACAGATTGGCATACAAACGAGGGGCGACGGAGATCAAGCAACACCCCTTCTTCGATGGGTTGAACTGGGCATTGATCCGGTGTGCCACTCCTCCAGAGATCCCTAAACTGGTTGAGCTCGAGCGCATATCTGCATCTGCAACCATTGAAAAGGCCGCTGCTGTAACAGCCGCTCCCAACCAGATAGGGTCTGAGAATTATCTAGAGTTTGATTTCTTTTAGTGACTGTGGATATCGGTTTCAAGTTTTTCAGTGAGTAGGGAAATCTGTTTTTGTGCCCCTGGGATGCTCAGCGATGAGTGTGATTAATTCCCTTGGTCGATATATTGACGAGGGAAATGTATGTGCATGTTAACAATCTCTACTCATCTGTATTTGTTATTGCATGGATTTCTGCTCCCAAATTAAGGTTCAGAAGACACACTGGTGTCAATCAATTCCGCTTAAGGTAATAAGTACAAAAGATCTGGTGCATGTGCGGTAAGTTTTGAAGATGAACCGTGCTATACAGTTTTCTCGCAGCATCATATGGCTGCGGACATAGGGAGAAAATGGTTTAGATAAGCATGAGTGCCGTTTTACAATTAGGGGGGGCTTCGTGTCATGTGTGTATTATAGGTGAGTACAATGCGAGATTCATTGATCGGCACAGGTGGGCTTTTGCTAAATCACATAGCCGGACGGGAAATCAATATACATGCTGATTGTGCCTCATTCACAGACCCTTTTGCAGCCGAAGTCGATTTCCAGGGACAGAAGAAAGAAAGAAGTACATGGAAAGTATGGACAACGCCCGGTATGTCACCAAGCGGCCTTCGGTTTGAAACAAATGCACGAAAAATAGTCCACTCGCTGAGATCCTTCCTCAATAGGCTTGAGCTTGTTGGGACTCCCTTGCGGAGGCGTGGTTCGCTTGCTGTGCGAAGGGGTGGACGGCGAGTCCATTGCCGTCTGCTCGAGTATCACTTTTTTTTCCTTCGCATATGATCATGATCTCACACGATACTGGTGCTTTCTGAACTAACTGATCAGCAATCCCATTTCCCTTCTTAGATTTCGACCTCCTAACACCCCAAAAGAAAAGAGTCATTTCCAAATCCAGGACCTTGCAACTGAGGCTGTAAACAGATTAAACAAAAAGAAAGAGGATGTAAATGTTAACCTCAAATTGGATTTGGCAATGCCGACTACTAACTTGGTTATGTTGAGGACAGGAACGAGCTCAAGGATGGCCTGGGCAACCATGTCACTCTCGATGAGTATAGTGTCCACCTTAACCTGTTTCATTAGCTTTTCCTTATTGTAATCACAACAATAGCCCCGTTTGGTTCAGCATTATAAATGGGTTGTGGGACTCTAAGATATACAACATTTGTTTTGTTTTTTACTCTAACTTTGGGAAAATGCAATTGCATTTTTAAACGCCTCTAAAAGTAGCATTCTCGGAATGCACATAGACTTTTTTTCTTTCAACTTTGCCCTCACTTAACTTTTAGAATTACAAAAATATTTTCAAAAACCCTAACTTTGCTAGCAAAGGCCTCAGCTACTGTTGAGCCATCAACAAGCCACTACCACCCTCGCCTAACGCCTGACCTTAGGTGAGATGGCCTAAGGTTGTTAGATCCCAAGCAACGTTTAGGTCTCGCGACCTAAATGACCTCGGGTGAGGTTCGCCGATGGTGGTTGAATTTCAACGGCAAATAGTTTGAAACTTTTTTTTTTTTTTATTTGAAAAAATATCAAAAGTTCTTTAAAAAGTACAATCTTTACCAAATGGTATTTAGGTCAAAATTATTTTCCAATGGAGGCATTTGCATTTCCCTAAAGACATTTTGCCAAAGTCGAACCAAATAGGGCGATGTTGTGAACTGTACCTTTGAGGAAATGCATGTGTTCAGATACTTCTGAAGTTCTTGGTTCCTTTTACCTCTTTCTTGTGCCTTGAACGTCTCTACTTGCTGTTCACTCGCCCCAGATACGGGTAGATTTCCTACTGATCACAATATTAGCTCATTAATCATAAAGAAATCATGGTTGACAATGGAAATTTGCTACATGATTTGATCTATGAGAAGTATAAAGAAGCAGTCGATCGTCTATCAATCTTTCAACAATTTAAGCTTTTAGCACGTCATGAATTCTTCAATTTATAATCTCGGTCACCGTGAAATGTTTTCCGTATATATTCTGCATTATCCTAATGCTATACTTTTCTTCTAACCATTGTATGGATTTACTAGAAACAAAATAGTAAGTGTAGACTCAAGAGACTATATCCTACCAATAGTTTTGTGCTCATAGTAATGTTCTAATTACATATTCAAAGCAGCACAAAGAATCAAGATGGCTAGACAGCCCCTTAACCACAATGCAATTATTACCAATGAATGATGGATTTATAAATTTTGTCTAGGATCCCTTATAGACAATGCGCGAGGAAATCAAATTTCCGACTCGTTCTATCTACATCATTTTAATGATAAATTAAAGATGTAATTTATTCTCTGGAGTAACGTATTGCCTAGACATATATTTTACTAAATCGATCCGGCTAATCATATGTCAAGGACCGTAGATCCTACTAATTTATATTAGGACCGCGTGATATTGTATATTTCTTATTTATTACTTTGAAAAACGAAGTCGCCAATACAGATGCAGCCAAAGAAGAAAAAAACAGGAATGTGAAAGGAAAAGAGCTAAAGTGGTTCTCCTCTCTTTGTCTCCGCCGCACATAACGACATTAATGGCGGTCGGGACCAGATTCTTTACGTTCTCTGTCCACCGTTTTGACCGCAACCCCACCCACCATCGCAACCACCGCCGCGTGCGGGAGAGAGAGAGAGAGAGAGAGAGAGAGAGAGAGAGAGAGATATTCTTACATGCGCTCGGAATGAAGCGGGTCTCAGGGAAGACATGCACCAGGAAGACGGTGGTGTTCGACCGGTCGGCGACGGCGTTCTTGAGCGTCCATGTCAGTGCGTCCATGCTCGTCTCGCCCTTCGCTCCCACCGCCACGTACACGCAGTCACCGCCTCCCCACGCGCTGCCGTTGTGCATGTCGAACGAGAACAAGCTCATCCCTTCCGATTGGCCCTCCTTGATCCCCACCATCGGGCTGCTGCTGATCCTGCTGCCGATCTCGGAGTATACGCTCGAGCGCTCCTCCTCGATCTCGCATATCCGCCGGCGCTTCCGTAATAGTTCGGCACGTGGTTGTATTGATCATACTGATGATGAAGATGGCCTTGATCAGTTTCTGCAGTAATTCCTATCGTTTCAATTGCTTCTTGACTGTTGGCCGGCAAATGCGCCGCTTCCCCCACCTGCGCCGACATCTTTCTTACGCTAGCGTCTACGGAGAGAGGATTGGAGAGACACCGCAGATGGCCACCCGATTCTCTTCTGCTTCGCGGGTTCTGTCTGTTTCTTCTTTGGCCGTCAAGAAATGGTGGATGATAGAGAAGCAAGTGAGTAGACCTTGTTGCAGAATTTTGACAACCTTCTTGAATTGTGTTTGATTTTGGGATGATTTGTTTATCCAGAACTATCCACGGTTTGGCAAGACCAAGTACTAGAGATCGAGAGACATATACTTCTTTTTTTTTTTTATGGGTCGGCGAGAGAGAGATATTTTTAAGATGTATAATTTGCAGAGAGAGAGAGAGAGAGAGAGAGTGAGAGAGACGTGATGTGAAGGGCGGAAAAGGGGAGGTTGTTGTCTTGTACTTTGACTTTTCCGAGGGCGGGGGAAATTTAGGTCGATGGTTGCTTCTTGTGTCTTTTACTAAGGATGCCAAATCGCTCCAAAGATATTTGTAAGTAGTTACCATCAAGACTATAACTCTCCCGGATCTGCAGAATTATTGATGCTTTGGAGTGAGTTATCTAAGCCAGGGTTTGGTAACTTTGTCAAAAGAAAGAGCTCGGTACTCGTGACTACCACAGCATCTCAATCTCAATTTCTACTCGGCGTAGCTTTTCGAGACTAGTCTGTTGTTGAACAAGAGATGTGGATCTAATTTGGTCGTGAAACTAATCTTAGGATCCTGATTGCGACACGTGCAAGACGAACTTCTGAAAACTCAAATCGTCGTAACGGTAACAACACGTGCAAGACGAACTTCTGAAAACTTAAATCGTCATACGGTAACCTTAGGACAATTTTATAGGTTAGCTGTGGCTTTTTGTGTTGATTAAGCGCCTGATTTGAGTAAGCTGGTCTTACCAACCCTAGCTAGCGTTGCTTTTTGGGAATCATAGAAAGAGACCTTGGGTTAAACGTTGACGAAAGTAGATCATTGACATTAAATCTCGCCCGCTTATAGCGACCAAATTTTCTAGGTTCGGCCGGTTTCTCTAAGTCAAATCATGCTGAGCTTCGTAGCAACGCAATGAATGTTTTCAATTATTGGAGTTTAGAGCTGTCATGATTCGACATGATGAAATACCATGTCACGTACGCGTGTTATTCGTGTTTATTAAACACGCATGGAATATCCGAATACATAGAGGGAATCCCGGCCGTCTTCAAAGCCCAACGTACATAAGATAATGTCGTGCAGGCCTTGACAGGTCGCACCTCCAGTTCACGCCGCTTGTCTGTCGTTTTTCAATGAGGTCCCTGCGCTTCACTTCGCGCATGTAAATATCATACATATGCTTCAACGGATTGCCTCTGAAGGAGGAATGCCTTTTCTTTCTTCTTCTTCTTCTTCTTCTTCTTCTTCTTCTTCTTCTTGTATCTTGTGCTTCTGTATAATTCCATCGTATGCGTGCAAGCTGCCACGCATTGGCTTATTTAAACGTTACTGGTCTTTGATAGTTGAACTTGGGATCCTGCTAAAGATCTCTCATAATCTAGGAGCAAATAGATTCAGAAGAAACAAATTTAGGGTTAAATTTGCATGAGCTCATGCAAAGTAGAAGATTGGACCTTTTTGTAGAAAGAGGAAGGAAGAATGTATGCATTCGCGTTGGCGCAGTTGGTTAGGGTATTGGGGGATATCTAGTTCAGAAGCTAGAGGCCGCTCGTATGAATCCACATCAAGTATATGCAAACTGCTTGGGTTCAAAAATCAAGACTTAATCGGTTTATGAGACTTGTAGAGTGTTTTATGTGTCTCAAGGTAGCTAGATCTTCACGATTGTGCTCTTAAATTATTCGAGAAACAAGGGAAGTAATGTACTGAGCTTTGGTTGAAGGCAATGGTTGATTGATGGTAAGTTATAAATGGCCTAGTAATGGCCAAGACAAGAAGCATTTGAACAGTTGCAGCATGATAAGTTTTGCATTTAAAAAGATTAGAAGCTCATGGAATTGTCAAACGGTCATAAGCTTGTTTGTTCTTTCAAGTGCACCTGCATCCATCACATGCTTTACGATACATCTTACTTTGGTACCAGGCATGGGTTGTACATGGTGTTCGACCGTCAAGATTTTAAGGTTGAAAATTGCCTGTCGAAACATATAAGCTGAAATCTGGCAGGAGATGCTTTATGGGTAGCATCTCATAAGACCAGTAATTTTACAGAACATCAATGGCAAAAGCTGTTGCAGAAGTCAATGTGCAAACCTTTCACAAATTCATATGACTTTATTCTGCAGAGTATCCATTGTCTGATTTCACTTTTATTCAGGCTATTGGTCATCGTCTCCATGTCATTGAGTCCTGAAAGAGTCAGATATTCACTATATAACCCCAAACTTAGACTTTCAATTTGTAGAGGCTATTGCACGAACAGATGGCAACTCACTAAAACTAACTTCAGTCGAGTTGCTAGACGTGTATGTTGGGGAACACGTGTGGTTCATCCTTTTCCTCTCTGCGCTGGTTCACCATTTTTGGAGCATCTCGTGGATAGCTCGAGCCTATCTTAGTACTTCACTTGTGTTTTTGACTTGTTATAGCAGAAACTGATGAGAGCTGAATCTTGTTCACGTCCATCTCTGCTTGCCTCTCTGCGCTCAGTTGTGAAACAAAAGATTGGCTTTTAACTGCCAGACGTCGTGGCAAAACAAATTCAATCAAGTTCGAGACCTGCTGTATTGCATCCTAAGATCATGTCATGAGTACAAACTTCAGAGGATAATTCAGATGCATAATAAGGTCGGTCTTCGTTGTTTTAAGTTGTTTCTTTTCTATATCTAATCCATGTGAAGAATTATCAATCATATTAGCACAAAATGAGTTTTCTCAAGACATATGTTCATAGCTTCCTCCACACGACAGCTTAATGATCATTTGAACTCAAACTCAACCGTGGAATGCATGCGGGAACTTTTCGGCCTCTAAACAGAAAATTCATCAGTTGTCTTGTTCTCGTTGACGCCGTTTTATAAGTTCACCCTCTATGGCCTTCTTGGCCGCCTTGGCCATTTCCACTTGCTTTAGGGTGAACTCCATGGCCTCCTTAATCTCCTCGATCTCCTTCAGGATCACCTCCCTTTCGCTTCTCCGCCTCGCTTTTCTTGGTGTTCCTGCTTCCATCTGAAATGCTGCCGCCGCCAACTTCATCTCCGCCAAATTTTCTGACTCCTCGACCTTCCTGCTCAAGGACTCAAACTCCTGTACCGACATTCTGATCCAGCCGCTGGAATCAGGGTCTGATTCACTCACCATGTCTGTCTTGGCGCTCAGGTTCTTGATCTATTTGGGCACCCTCTTCTCTGCTGTTTTTGCCACCTCTGCCTCTTTCAATGCTGCCTCTAGCATCCTCTCTGCCTCTCTTCATCAGAACAGTTCGCTTTGGCTTTACGCTCTCCTCATGTCCTCTGCTTCCTGCATAGTCTTTTGAATTGCCAATGATATTGTCTGTTCGTCAGTAGCATCAATTTCCATCTCTTCCTGAAGGACCGCTTCAAGTTCCTGCTTTTGTTGGACCAATTCAGCTTGAAGGATCTTCATGCTGCTATCCAATATCGCTTCCCATGCATCCAAACTGATGAGCTCCGTCTTCATGTCCTCCAGTTCCTGCCTCAGAGAATTCACCAGCTCTCTACAAGAGCCCTCTTCTTCTGCAACATTTTGTAACGCCTTTGCACCGAAGTCGATTTTCAGGGACAGAAGAAAAGAAAGAAGGAAATGGAAAGTATGGACAAGTCCCCATATCTTGTCAATCGGCCTTCGGTTTGAAACAAGAGCACGAGAAATAATCCACCCATTGTTTCCTTTTCTTCTTCGGCTTGGGCTTGTCGGGATTCACTTGCCATGGCCGGAGCAGCAAGCTCCGCAAAGAGGAGGACCGCGACTCCATCTCCATCGAGCCGGGCTTGTCGGGATTCGCTTGCAATGGCGGGACCAGCATGTTCCGCAAAGAGGAGGACCGCGACTCCATCTCGATCTGCTCGAGTATCACCTCCTTTCCTTCACATATGATTTTGACCTCACATGTCTCTGGTGCTTTCTGAAGTAACTGATCAGCTATCCCATTTCCCTTTTCAGATTTCAACCTCCTAACACCCCAAAAGAAAGAGCCATGTCCAAATTCACAACTTTGTAACTGAAGCTGCAAACAGATTAAACAAAAAGAGAAGGATGTACACCCTAACCTCAAATTGGATTTGGCAGTGCCGACCACTAACTTGGTTATGTTGAGGTCAGGGATGAGCTCTAGGATGGTCTCCGCAACCAAGTCATTCTCAATGAGGATGGTGTCCACCCTAACCTGTTTCATTAGCTTTTCCTTAATATAATCACAATAGGCATAAGGAAAAAACATATAACCAAGTATTTTTAGATATGATAGCCCCATTTAGTTTGACATTGCAAATGGGTTTTGTGACTCTAAAGTTCCTTGTGCAAATGCAAATGGCATTTTGGTTCATTTTTCGCTTAACTTTGGAATATGCAATTGTATTTCTAAAGGCCTTTCGTCCAAGGTAAGTCTGAAGGTACTTTGGAAAGTAACATTCTCCATATGTAAATAGATTTTTTTTCTTCCAACTTTGCTCTTGCTCAACTTTCATAATTTCAGAAATGTTCATGAGAACCCTAACTTGCCGGTGGAGGTCTTAGCTACCGTCGAGCTGCTGACAAGCCAGTACCACTCTTGCTTGAGGACACCAACCTCAAGCGAACTGGCCTGAGGTTACCACATGCGATGCTTGGGTCACGCTTGAGGTTGCACTACCTCAGAAGAGGATGGCCAATGGCGGTTAGTTTCATTGGTAAATAGTTTGAGACTTCAAAAAAAAAAAGAAAAAAATAGTAAAAGTCCTTTTGCAAATTGTATTTTTACCGAATGATATTTAGGTTGAAGTTGCTTCCAAATGTATTTTAAAATAGAATTTACCAAATACTATTTGTGTTTCAAAATTCCATTTAGCCCAAATGTATTTGCATGTTTCCCCAAAAATATTTTCCCTAGAGTCAAACCAAATGGGGAGGATGTTGTGAATTGTACCTTAAAGGAAATGCATATGTTCCGATACTTCTGAAGTCGTCGGCTCCTTTTGCCTCTTTCTTGTGCTCTGGCCGTCTGTGCTAGCTGTTCGTTTGCCCCAGATATGGGTAGATTTCCTACTGATGACAATATTTTGGCTTATTAATCATCGCCAAATTGTCGATGACGGTAGAAATTTGCTACATGATTTGATTTATAAGAAGCATAAAGAAGCATTCAATCGTCTACCAATCTTTAAATGGTTCAAGCTTTTAGCACATCGTAAATTCTTCGATTTTCTAGTCTTGGTCAACGTGAACTGTTTTCAGCGAATATCCTGCATTTTCCTAATATTGTACTTTTCTTTAAACCATCGTATGATTTACTAGAAACAAAAAGTAAGTGTAGAGTCAAGTGACTATATCCTACTATTAATTTTGGTGCTCCTAGTAATTTCTGATTAAATATTCAAAGCAGCAGAAAGAATCAAGACGGCTAGACAGCCCCTTAACCACAATGCAATAAACACCAACGAATGATTGGATTTATAAATTCTATCCAGAACCCCTCATAGACAAAGCGCAAGTAAATCCAAATTACGATTCATTTGGTTTATATCATGTCATCGATAAATCAAAGATGCAATTCATTTTTCGGAGTAACATATTGCCTAAACTTATTTTACTAAATCGATCGAGCTAATCATATGTAAAGAATTATACTATGATTGGTTTTAGTTATCACATGGAGATGAAACCGTGTGATATTGTATATTTCTTATTTACTACTTTGATACATATAGTTACCAAGTCAGATGCAGCCAAAGATTAAAAACAAAGAACAAGAAAGGAAAAGAGAGTTAAAAATGGTTCTCCTCCCTTTGTCTCGGCTGCACATGACGACATTAACGGCGGTCGCGACCAGATTCTTTTCCACGCTACCGAGGTTCTCTATCCACCGTTTTGACCACGAACCACCCACCATCACATCCACCGCCGTCGTGGGTGAGAGAGAGAGAGAGAGAGAGAGAGAGAGAGAGAGAGAGAGAGGAGAGGGATTCTTACACGCGCTAGGAACGAAGCGGATCTCAGGGAAGACATGCACCAGGAAGACGATCGTGTTCGACCGGTCGGCGACGGCCTTCTTCAGCGTCCATGTCAGCGCGTCCATGCTCGTCTGACCCTTCGCTCCCACCGCCACGTACACGCACTCAACGCCCCCCAGTGGACTATTCTTGTGTATGTCGAATGAGAACAAGCTCATCGCTTCCGGGTCCATCCCGTTTTCCCCCATCGGGCTGCTGCCGATTTCGAAGAATTCGCTCGAGTAGTCCTCCTCCTCGATGTCGCTCATCCCGTCCGCGTTTCCGTGGTAGTTCAGCATCTGGTTGTGTTGATCATACTCATGATGAAGATGGCCTTGATCTGTTTCAGTTGCTCCTTGATTGTTATCCTGCAAATTCGCGGCTTCCCCCGGCTGTGCCGTCATCTTTATTACGCCGACGCCTGTGGAGAGAGGATTGAAGAGACACCGCCAATGTCCCGATTCTCTTCCACTCTTTGCGAGTTCTTTCTATTTCTTTTTCGACCGTCAAGAAATGGTGGATGATAGAGGAGCCAGGGAATAGATCTTGATGGACAATTTTGACAAACTTCTTGAATTGTGTTTTCTTCTGGGTTGATTTGTTAATCAAGGACTTACACAGTTTGGCAAGACCAAGTTCTATATATATATATAGCGAGAGAGAGAGAGAGAGAGAGAGAGAGAGAGAGAGAGAGAGAGAGATCTTGTTCGTTGACTTTTCCAAGGGCGGGCAGCCCCACGAACAACGAAAGGATTTGACTCTGTAACATTCTCGACTCTTTTTTTCGGTCAAAAGGATTCTCGACTTCGATGGGCACTTCTTGTGTCTTTTACTGAGGATGTAATGATGTTGCCATCAAGTCCTTCCCAGGAAAATTAAGTAGTTACCATTAAGCCTTGAAGTCTCCCATATTTGCACATTTAGTGATACTTTGGAGTGAGTTGAGCTAGGGTTTGGGAACTTTGTGAAAAGAAAGAGCGGATACTCATGGCAATCGAAGCATCTTACACTTCGCCGGACTCTTTAAGGTTCTCGACTTTTTTTTTTGGTCGGTTTTACTTTATTCTTATTCTAACTTTCATTCTCTGGTTTTTACCCTCCTCCTTGCAGAGCATGGGAGTCGAAACCCACTCATGAAACTAAATCGTCCATACCCCAACCCCCTAAGAAAATGGAGATTTGAACCCCTACCTCCCCATTCCATGATGGAAAGGTGGCTACTAGGACAAACCTAGTAATTTTTAAGGTTCTCGACTTCAATGGGCCCTCTTTGTGTCTTTTACAAAGGATGAAATGATGTTGCCATCAAGTCCTTCCCAAGAAAATTAGTAGTTACCATCAAACCTTCAAGTTTCCCATATTTGCATTTTTATTGATACTTTGGAGTGAGTTAAGCTAGGGTTCGGGAAATTTCTAATAAGAAGGAGCCAAGACTCACGGCAATCGGAGCATCTTATGCTTCGCCTATCACGTTTTTGAAAAATATTTTTTCAAAAGCCATTTTGAAGGAAAATGACAATATTTTCCGATGTTTAATTGAAATTTGAAATTAAACTAGAGATATTTTCCACCATTTAGTATTTGATTTGATTTTTTGGGAAAAATTATCATAAAAATTGATTTTTTATGATTTTAATTTTTTTTCCTTTTCTTTTCTTTTCCCGTTGCTTCCTCTTCCTCAATCTTCTTTTGCCGGCCGAGTGCGGATTTCCTCCGATAAAAAGAAAGAAAAAGAATAAACTAATTAAAAATTTGATTTAAAAAAAGAGAAAACATCAAAATAAGAGGAAAATACGCTTGGTGAAAGAAAATGACGTGCAAGAAGATATGAAAAATGTTTTTTGCTTTCTAATAAGTGAAAAACATTTTCTTCAACCACCGGCCGTGGTAGCTCCCATTTGGATAAGAGCTTCATTAATCCTTTCCAAAAGGTGAGGGGTTCGAAACCTTGTGGAGGCATTTGATGTCTTAAGTGGATGTTGGGGTGGTGGGTCATCTGCTAGCGTCCCCCTGGGTTTACCTTGCCGGCTACCGACTATACGGGGGTTCTCAGGTCATAAAAAAAAAAAAAAAAAACATTTTCTTCATTTTAGAAGTGTTTTTTCATTAGGGAAAAATATTTCCTTTGACTAATTTTTTTTTTTTTTTTTTTCCACGACCGAAATGATGAAGTACCATGTCACGTACGTGTATTATTCTTGTTTATGCAATACGTAAGGAATATCCGAATACGGGGAGAGAATCCCGGCCATTATTATAAGTCAAACGTACATGAGATGACGTCGTGCAGGCCTTGACAGTCGCATCTCCAGTATTCTCCTCTTTTCTGTCATTTTCCGACAAGCTCAATACACTCCGTGCAAGTAAATATCATAGATCTGCTTCAACGGATTGCATCTGGAAGAGGATTGACTTTTTTTTTTTTTTTTAATATCTTTTCGTCTTCTTGTTTTTGTATCTTGTGCTTCTTATTTAAACGCTATTGGTCTTTGATTCTTGAACTTGGGATCCTGCTAAAGATCTCCCATAGCCTAGGATCAAATAGATCCAAAAGAAACAAATTTAGGGTTAAATTTGCATGAAATCATGCAAAGTAGAAGATTGGGCCTTTCTGTAGAAAGAGGAAGGAAGAATGTGCATATGCGCATTGGTGCAGTTGGAAAGGGTATTGGGGTTATATCTAGTTCAGAAATTGGAGGCCGCTCATATGAATCCACATCTAGTATATGCAAACTACTCAGGTAATTAAGACTTAATTGATTTATAAGACTTGCAGAGTGTTTTAACTTTTAATTTTTAATTTTTGATGCTGAGGATCCAGGCCTAGCTCACCTTACGGGAGCACAGCACCTGTCAGTACCTTGAGGAGGCTTAAAGTTGCAGAGTGTTTTATGTATCTCAAGATAGCAAGATCTTCACATTTGTGGCCTTAAACTATTAGAGAAAAAAAGGGAAGAATGTATGAAGCTTCGGCTGAAGGCACTGGTTGATTGATGGTAAGTTATAAATGGTCTGGTAATGGCCAAGACAAGAAGCATGAAATAACCAAGGCAATAAATTTATTAATTGTGTATATTTATAGTTTAGGAATTGATATAAAAGGGAATATGCAGTTATTAATATCTATGAAGCTTCCTATATAGGAAAAGCTTCAAAAGTAGCTGTAAAATTTTAAATAGCTGCGATTGAGGGAAAAGAAAATCTTCCAATATCTATATTGTTCGAGACTGGGAATTTTTTTTTTTAAATATACGAAACTGGGAATTTGAACAATTGCAGTATGATAAGTTTTGCATTTAAAAAGCTCGAAAGATCATGGCATTGTCAAACGGTCATTAGCTTGTTTGTTCTTTACAGTGCACTTGCATCCATCACATGTTTTGCGATACATCTTATTTTGGCACCAGGCATGTGTTGTCCATGGTATTTGACCGCCCAGACTTTAAGGTGGAAAATTGCCCATCGAAACATATAAGCTGAAATCTGGCTAGAGATGCTTTATGGGTAGAATCTCGTAAGATCAGTAATTTTACAGAACATCAATGGCAAAGCTGTTGCAGAAGTCATGATGTACAGAACTTTCACAAATTCATGTAACTTGATTCCGCAGAGAATCCATTATCTAATTTCACTTTTATTCAGGCTATTGGTCATCGACTCTGTTGGTGTTTTGCGGAAGCGTGTGTGTGTGTGTGTGCAAGTGTTATGTGAGTAAAAAAGGACTACAATGGCAAAGGAAAAATGAAAGTTTTTATTATGAAAGGTTTTGTTACAAAGGAAGGAGTGTGTGTGTAATTTTTCTACCACACAAAATGTAACACCCCGAACCCTTCGCAGGTCGTTAACAGTGCCGATGTTACATCTTTTACCATCTCTAACTCTTGGCTAAATTAAGCCTTGCCCGATTACAGGCATTTTTTTTTTTTTTAAGGGGTCCCATGCGCGACTCATAGCGGAAGCAAAATTCACATCGTCATCTATCTCCCTTCTAACCCATGATACAAATACACACCAACTAACAAAGACGATTTTATAAATGTGTTGACGCTTTGCTTACATACATACATATAGCGAGATGGGGTTTTTCCTCGGGTCGGTACAAAAGAAATAGAAAAGGTAAGGACTCTGCCATGTCCTTCCTAAAATCTCAAAACGGAACTCCGACCTCTAACATCACATAAGCACAAAAACCCTCCCATCACAAGCGTCAACTATCTATACCAAAAAGCGGTCTAGCTCCTACTCCTCGCGCGCGATCTCACACCCATCCCGGTGCGTCAGGTGGTGGCGGCGGCAGCATCCCCCGCATCACTCCATCCCGTCGTATGTGCACGGACAAAAACTCTTGTATGACAGGGCCCCCAGCCAGGCCGATATCATACATAACTAGGCATCGTACTCGGATAAACGTCAACCCGGGTACCGAGGGACAATCTATCTCGCCATCTCCACCTCGCGTCGACGGAATACCGTAAAACATGCCACGCGATACAGCGGTAGCGGCATAGTGCTAATCTGAAATGTCATCCCCAAAAGGGGTGAGTACAACCACTTAGCAGATAGGGAAATCCAATAACAACTCAAAGGTACCACTATATCATCATACAATGCAGGCATTTCTTACCTTTTTGATGCCAAGCGTATTCATGCATCATCATAGCATATATATCATCATTAACCATGCATCACCATGCATGTCACATCATATCATCATTAGCCATGCATCACTATGCATATCACATCATCATTAGCCATGCATCACCATGCATATCACATCATGTTATCATTGGCCATGCATCACTATGCATATCACATCATCATTACCCATGCATCACCATGCATATCACATCATATTATCATTGGCCATGCATCACTATGCATATCACATCATCATTACCCATGCATCACCATGCACATCACATCATATTATCATTGGCCATGCATCACTATGCATATCACATCATATTATCATTGGCCATGCATCACTATGCATATCACATCATCATTAGCCATGCATCAGCATGCATATCACATCATCATTAGCCATGCATCAGCATGCATATCATATCATATTATCATTTTCACTTTTATTTATCAATTGATCCCACATTATCTTTCCTCAATTCATCAATTCCACCATCATCATCCTCCTTCGGGCGAAACCTCCGACAGGGATCCCAAAGATCCCAGCCATCTCATGGCCACCGGGCTTCCGGCCCCCACATTCCGGGCATCTCGCACCTCAACTAGCATCACGAGGAACCTCCCTTCGGGTAGAAACCTCCGACAGGGACTTCCGGTCTTTACCCTTCTAATCGGGGATCTCGCACCCTAATCCTGGCATCGCGAGTCACTCCCTTCGGGCGAAAACCTCCGACAGGGACTTCCGGCCCCCCACATTCCGGGCATCCCGAAACTCCCGGGGAATCTCCGGAATTATGCCACTCGGCCACCGACATCAACCTCCGCCACATCCTCTTACTCACATACCACTTCCACATTTTATCATTCTTTTCATCTCATTATTTCGTGGCATATGATTCACACACATGCATCACAATTCATGATCATTCATGCATCAATGCCATATAGCAATGCATCATAGTTCACGATCATGCATGCATCAATGTCATATAACAATGCATCATAATTCACGATCATACATGCATCAATGTCATATAACAATGCATCATAATTCACGATCATACATGCATCAATGTCATATAACAATGCATCATAATTCAATAGAACTCATGGCCGATAAAATAATCCACTTTTATTTTATTATTATTTTATTATATTATTATTTTAATATTATATTTATTTATTTCCATCAATAAATATTATCTTTAATATTTATGATTTTCCAAAAATCATGAAAATCAAACAATCATTAAACAACTAATTAGAATCACAATTTCACACAATTTCATGGCCAAATTTGCATTTCACATAGTTTCCCAAATTTCCACCAAATACACTCAATATTCGGATAATGGCCAGATTGCACAGTTTTCGGATTTATTCAATTAAAATACTCATATGACCTCCGAAAATTCCCAAATTTTACAGGGTGATAGACAACACATTTTCGTGCACTTTGCATGAAGAACACTAAGCCAAATTATTTATGGATTAATTTATACAACTCCATGAAGCTTCTGGAACCTCTACCGTTTCGTCCAGAACACACATCACCGAAAACCTTAGATTTGACCCATTAAATCTCTTTCTTTTATTCTGAAATTCGAGTATGTTATGCACCAATGTGTCCTTTACAAGTTTCATGAAGAGATCTAGGTTAAATAACCAAATTATGATCCTCTTTTAAGTCCTTGAAGTCTCGGGTGTCTCGGTATACTTCAACAGAACCAAACGTCTCAAAGATCTAGCCGATTAAATAGGCTATACTCATTTTTTTCTCCTCAAATTTGAGTATGTTGTAGTTTAGAATGTTACCTACAACTTCCATGAAGACAACAAAGTGAGATTTCCAACATAAATCAACATGCAACCAAGAAATCATCAAGAGGTCAGTGAAGATTTCGCAGATCTAGAACCTCCGTATCACAAGGCATTTGACCCCTCATATCACCTTCGTTTCCCATGAAATTTGAGTATGTCATACCTCAATATGTTAGATTCAACTTTCATGAAGACACCGAAGCCAAAATCACACTCCAAATACACATGCAAGCTCGAATAAGAAACTGTCTACCACAAACCGAACGGAAACAGTTACATGGCATGCAAACAAACCCTCCTTGGCTCGGTTTTTCTCACACATAACACTCAAAACCGGACATGCAACTACCACAACCGACATGCAAGAGAAGTTACGGACTCCACTTGCCTCTAAGATGGACGAACAACAAGCACACGGCGGCGTACGGCAGTCGGACTAGGCGGCGACGGCGAACGGGCGGCTCCTCCCTCCGGCTCCGCCTCCTTCCCTCTCGGTTTCTCCTCTCTCCCTCTCGAATTCTCTCTCTCCCTCTCACTCTCTCTCCTTTGGTCGAAAATGGAGCAAAGGGGTCCGGCCACTCTCTCTCCTAACCCCTTTTATACCCCCCTTAGGCCATCATTTGCAATGATGAACTCACCTATCCAATGGCCAATGCATGCTCTTCCTTTGGCCACTTGTCTTTTTGTTTTTGAATTGGTTGGGCTTGGGCTTGGGCTTAGGCCCAACCGGCCATTCCCCTTGGGCTGGTCGACAGCCACCTCTTGGGCCCAATGGGCCGACTAGCTTGATCCATTTTTGTGATACTCCAAGCATGCTTCTTAATGTTTCGAATTTTGCTGTAGATAGTGCTTTAGTGAATATGTCCGCAATTTGATCTTCAGTCTTACAATACTTTAGCTCAATCTCTCCTTTGCTTTGTACTTCATGAATGAAGTGATATTTTATATCAATATGCTTCGTTCTTCCATGAAAGACTGGATTTTTTGATATTGCAATTGCAGACTTGTTATCACAAAATATTGGCGTTGATTCCATTTGTGGTTCTCCAATGTCTTCTAAAATTCTTCGAAGCCATATTGCATGATTAGTAGTTGTAGCAGCCGCAACATATTCTGCTTCTGCAGTGGATTGTGCCACTGAGTTTTGTTTTTTAGATATCCATGAAAATATTCCAGAACCTAATGTGAATGCATAACCAGTTGTACTTTTCCTATCATCAGCTGAACCAGCCCAGTCGCTATCAGTGTAGCCAATGAGCTTGGCGTTAGCACTTGGGCGATACCAAATACCATAATCAGTGGTTCCGCGTAAGTATCTTAGAATTCTCTTGGCTGCTCCAAAATGAATTTGGCTTGGACTTTGCATGAATCGAGATAGTAAACTTGTTGCGTACATAATATCCGGTCGTGTAGCAGTAAGATATAGTAGACTTCCAATTAAACTTCTAAAAAGGGAGGCCTCGGCTTTTTCTGCTCCATCTTCCTTCAATAGTTTTTCATTTGTCATGAGCGGGGTTGAAACTACTTTGCAATAGTTCATCTTGAATTTCTTTAGGAGGTTTTCGGTATATTTCTTTTGCGAGATGAAAATTCCTTCATCTTGATTAACTTCAATACCGAGGAAATAGTTCATCAAGCCCAAGTCCGTCATTTCAAATGTCTTCATCATTTCTTCTTTAAATTCTCGGATCATTGTCTCATTGTTTCCTATATATATGAGATCATCTACATATAGAGAGACAATGAGAGTGTCGGACTTACCTTGGGTCTTGATGTAGAGTGTCGGCTCACTCATACTCCTCCTGAATCCTTGCTTGATAAAGTACTCATCGATTCTACTATACCACGCACGTGGTGCTTGCTTTAATCCATATAGGGCCTTTTTAAGCTTTAAGACTTTTTCTTCTTGGCCTTTGAGAATAAAGCCTTGTGGTTGTTCTATGTATATTTCTTCTTGAAGATATCCATTTAGGAACGCTGATTTTACATCTAGTTGATAAATCTTCCATTCTTTTTGTGCCGCTAAGGCTATAAGTGCTCGAATAGTATCAAGGCGAGCGACGGGAGCAAAAGTTTCAGTATAGTCGATACCTGGTTGTTGCAAGTATCCTTTCGCCACAAGCCTTGCTTTATGCTTCGGATTGATCCATTCGCGTTGAGCTTCGTCTTGTAGACCCACTTGACTCCAATGATCTCTTTGTCTTCGGGTCGATCGACAAGCTCCCAAGTTTCATTTTTCTCGATCATCTTGATCTCTTCCTCCATGGCTTTTATCCAAACTTCTTCTTTGGATGCTTGTTCGTAGTTTTCTGGTTCCAAAATAGCAAAGTTGCATGTGTCGTACATTCTTCTAAGGGCTTTTACCCTTAGTATTGGTGACTCTGGAGTAGATTCTTCTTGTGCTGTTCTTGGAGAGCTTGGTGGAGTTACGTCGTGAGTGGTAGAATCCGGTACTTCTCCTTCTTCTTGTGACGTTGACTCCTCTTGAGTAGGTATGTCTGGCAAGGTTATGTACTTCTTCTCGATCTTTTCGTCCTCCCAATTCCAGGCAGCATTCTCGTCGAACTCGACGTCTCGACTAATCATTAGCTTTTTAGTTCTTAGGTTGTAAATCCGATAGCCTTTTGATTGGTCACTGTAGCCAAGGAATATTCCTTTTTCTGTTTTTTCGTCTAGCTTACTCCTTTTTTGAGTAGGGATGTGGACGTAGCAAATGCATCCAAACACTTTGAGATGCTTTGCTGAAGGCTTCCGTCCACTCCATGCTTCGACTGGTGTTTTATTTTGAACAGCTTTAGTTGGACACCTGTTTAGTAGGTATATAGCAGTATAAACTGCGCTTCGCCCCGAAAGTGTTGGGAAGGCCTTTCTTTAGCATGGACGTTGCCATCTCCATGACGGTTCTATTTTTTCTTTCAGCTACTCCATTTTGCTCAGGGCGTAGCCAACAGCTAGTTGATGATGGACTCCTTCATCTTCACAAAATTTATTAAACTCTTTTGAATTGTATTCTCAGTGCCTGTCACTTCTTAGGACTTTGATTCTTTGGCCACTTTGATTCTCGACGTGGTTCTTGAATTTTTTAAAGATAGAGAAAACCTCGATCTTTCTCGAAGAAAGTATACCCACGTCATTCTTGTATAATCGTCAATGAATAGGATGAAATATTTATTTTGACTAGGTGTAGGTGTCCTCATCGGACCGCACACATCCGTGTGGACAAGTTCCAAAGGCTTCTTAGCTTTCCATGAAACTCCAGATGGGAAGGACTGTCTCTGTTGTTTTCCAAGAAGACAGCCTTCACAAACATCTGAAATTTCTGTGATGGCTGGAAAATCTCTCATCATATTTTTCTGATGGAGAATTTTCAGCCCAGCAAAATTGAAGTGGCCAAATCTTCGATGCCATAGCCATGAATCATCAAGTTGAGCTTTCATGGCTATATCTTTGACATATTTCCATTGAATAGGAAAATTGTTATTTTTCATCTTAATAGAGGCAATGATATTTTTATATTTATCATAGATAATGCAGGCATCTCTATTAAAATATAGAGAATACCCACTTTGTATCATTTGGCCCACACTTAAAAGATTTTGTGCAAGACGAGGGACTAGATATACGTTATGTATATATTTTGGGCCTTTATTTGTTTCCACGGCGATGGTGCCTTTTCCTTTGACATCTACTAATGCACCATTGCCCAACTTTACTTGAGATTTCACCGACTTATCAATATCGGTGAATATAGATTCGTCCCCTGTCATGTGATTGCTACACCCACTATCGATGTACCATGTTTCACTTTTATTGTCATTTGCCGCTTGGCCTGCGTAGAATGTATTCTCTTCACTTTCTTTTTTTTCTACATAGTTTGCTCGATTATTTGTTTTCGAGCGACAATCTTTTCTACGTGGCCATATCTTTTACAAAAGCGGCATTGTTTTTTATTTTTAAACCAACAATCCTTCTCCAAATGATTTGTTTTCTTGCAAATACCACAAGGTGGATAATTTTCCTTTTTTATAATTTCTCCTCCTCTTTTGTTTTTCCATGAGCTCCTTCCATCATTTTTAGTTTGATGAGACCGTATATTTACTTTAGACTGAAATGCACTTTCAACTGAATCTTCATCTTGTGCCATTAGTCTTTTCTCATATGCTTCTAGAGAGCCAATTAATTCACTTATTGATAGGGTCGTCAAGTCTTTAGTTCCTTCTATAGTTGTAACTATAGAGTTGTATTTTTTGGTAAGTGACACCAATATTTTCTCAACAACCCTTTGATCAGTTATCCCATCTCCATAGGCTCTCATTTGATTAACGAGTTCTTTTATTTTTCCACAATATTCTTGTACGGTCTCATAATTTTTCATTTTAGAATTTTCAAAATCTCTTCTTAGTGTTTGAAGGCGAATAGTGCGTACCTTTTCCGATCCTTGAAATTCTTCTCGTAGTATATCCCAAGCCTCTTTTGCAGTCCTCGCTCCAATAATTCTTGGAAATACGGTTTCCGAGAGCGCTTGCTGGATAAAACATAGCGCCCTTGCATCCTTTTGTAGTTGATCTTTCGAAACACTTGCACCTTCTGGCGGAGCCTCGTAACCTTTTTCCACGATGTCCCATAAGTCTTGGGCCATCAAGAATGTAGTCATTTTTATGCTCCAAAATCATAGTTGTTCCCATCAAAAATGGAAATGGGAAATGATGATGAAGTAGGGTTGGCCATGGTTTAGTTAGTGGGTATTTGGAAAGGGTAATTTTAGGAATGGGTAGGTAGGACAAACGCCCGACACCAACCAAAAGCGTGGCTCTGATACCACTGTTGGTGTTTTGCGGAAGCGTGTGTGTGTGTGTGTGTGTGTGTGCAAGTGTTATGTGAGTAAAAAAGGACTACAATGGCAAAGGAAAAATGAAAGTTTTTATTATGAAAGGTTTTGTTACAAAGGAAGGAGTGTGTGTGTAATTTTTCTACCACACAAAACACACACCCCCAGCCCCTATTTATAGGCGTGTCACCGCCATTCTCCACCGACATTAGTACAAAATAATATAAAAGTACAGCTTTCTTCTTTGTCTCTCGGCTTCTCCCGAATCTTCTGGTTTGTTCTCCATTTTTCTGCATTTTTCTATTCTTTGCAACTCATAGCCACTTTTGTTGACTTTTCAACCAATTTTCAGCTGGCTTTCTTCCTTCATACGTAGAGTAGTCTAGGGAGTTCTAGATTTTTCACAAAATGGATTATATTTTAACAGTCTCCAAGTCAATGAGTCCCGAAAGAGTCAGATATTCACTATATAACTCCAAAATTAGATTTCCATTTTATAGAGGCCATTGCACGAACAGAATGTGGTTCGTCCTTTTCCTAAAACTAATTTCAGTTGAGCTGCTAGACGTGGATGCTGGGGAACGCATGTGGTTCTTCCTTATCCTCTCTGCGCTGGTTCGCCATTTTTGGGGCACCTCATGGATAGCTCGAGCCTATCTTAAGTAGTTCACTTGTGGTTTTGACTTGTTATGGCAGAAACAGATGAGAGCTGAATCTCGTTCATGTCCATCTCTCTTTGCTTCTCTGCACTCAGTTGTGAAACAAAAGATTGACTTTTAACTGCAGTACGTCATGGCAAAACAAATTCGATCAAGTTGAGACCTGCTGTATAGCACCCAAAGATCATGTCATGGGTACGAACTTCATAGGATAATTCGGATGCATAATAAAATCGGTCTTCATGGTTTTAAGTAGTTTTTTTTTTTTTTTTTTCTGCATCTAATCGATGTGAAGAATTATCAATTGTATTTGCACAAAAAATGAGTTTTCTCTTTGTACTCAAACTCAACCAGGGAATGCGTGCGGGAACTTTTTCGGCCTGTAAACAGGAAACTCATCGGTTGTCTTGTTCTTGTTGATGCCGTTTTATAAACTCACCCTTTACAGCCTTCTTCGCCACCTTGGCCATCTCCGCTTGCTTTAGGGCGAACTCTGTGGCCTCCTTAATCTCCTCGATTTCCTTCAGGACCACCTCCTTCTGCTTCTCTGCCTCGCTTTTCTTGGTGTTCCCTGCTTTCATCGGAAACGCCGTCGCCGCCAACTTCATCTGCGCCAAATTTTCTGACTCCACATCCTTCCTGTTCAAGGACTCAAACTACTGTATTGACATTCTGATCCAGCCGCTGGAATGAGGGTCTGGTGTGCTCACCATGTCTGTCTTAGCGCTCAGGTTCTTAATCTGATCAAGCTTCCTCTTCTATGTTGTTTTTGCCACCTCTGCCTCTTTTAATGCTGCCTCTAGCATACTCTTGGCCTCCTCTTCCCTGACACTATTCACTTTGGCTTCACACGTGAGTTCTTCGGCCGCTCTCCTCATCTCTTCTGCTTCCTGCATAGTCTTTTGTATTGCCAATGATATTGTCTGTTCATCAGCAGCATCAATTTCCATCTCTTCCTGAGGGGCCGCTTTGAGTTCCTGCTTTTGTTGGACCAATTCAGCTTGAAGGTTCTTCATGGTGCTCTCCAAGTCCGCTTCCCGTGCTTCCAAACTGATGCGCTCCATCTTCATGTCCTCCAATTCCCGCCTCAGAGAAATCACCAGCTCTCTACAAGAGCTCTCTTCTTCTGCGACATTTTATAGCGCCTTTGTGGCATCTTTAAGCTCCGTAGAGAGGCCCTTGACTGAATCCATGTTGGAAGCATGGATCTTCTGAAAGAAGACAAAGGGAAATGAGGAAGGCAAAAGAGATCGTGACTGAAGATGATAGAATTTGGGAAGATTTTTATGTATTCTCTCTTCAATGACTTCTAATGTGCAGTGTTATGTAGATATAGTACAAGATGTACATAATAAATGGAAATAAAGTATTCTATGAATCAATCTAAATCTCAATCTAATCCTTAATTGATTTTGTGCACAATTGTAATCCGATCGAATCTCATGTAAAATATCACGAGCATATCTTCTAATACTCCCGCTCAAGCTGGTGGCTTGTAGATGTCCAAGACGCCTAGCTTGCTCAATAGATATGCGTGCTGTCTTTGGCACAAAGGTTTGGTGAAGATGTTCGCAAGCTGTTCTGTTGTTCCAATTCCTCGTCTTAATTACTCCTTCTTGAATTTTTTCTCATGCAAAATGACAATCCACTTCTATATGTTTGGTTCTTTTGTGCACTATAGGATTTGCTACAAGTTTGAGAGCTGCGTCATTGTCACAAAATAGTTTTGTTGGCCCCTACACTTGTACTTCGAGCTCTTTAAGCAAGCCTCGTATCCATACTATTTGACAGGTGGTTTTTGCCATAGCTTGATACTCTGTTTCAGCTGAAGATAATGATATAGTTGGTTGTTTCTTGGTCTTCCATGAAAGTAGCAATTCTCCCAATTTAATGCAATATCCAATGATGGATCTTCAGCTCATGGGGCAAGTCGCATAATCTGCATTAGAATATGCTGTCATCTCCATGTTACATTTCCTAGACAGGGTTATCCCTAGGGCACTTCTTTAAATATTTGACGACCTTCAAGGCAGCATTCAAATGAGATTACTTTGTACTATGATGAACTAACCGAGTGTTTGTACTGCATAAGAAATATCAGGATTGGTCATAGTTAGATATATAAGCTTTCTAACGAGCTTCTGATAGCTTGATGGATCTCTAAGCATCGGATCATTATTTTGAGATATCCCTGCATCATAATTTGTTGTTGTTAACTTGGTGTTTTGCTCGATTGGAATAACGGCTGGTTTGCACCTTGATAGACCCGTTTCTGATATAATTTCCAATATAAACTTCCACTGACTGAGAGAAATCTCTTGGTTGGATCGGACAATTTCAATTCCAAGGAAATATTTAGATGCTCCTAGCTCCTGGTCAAACAACAGAGAGGGCAACACATTAGTAAAAAAGAGGTTAGACATGGTACTTTGCAACATGGAATGGAGAGTACTATACCCAAATGTGATGGCCTTCGCCCTACTAGCGATTAGTTTGGATCACAGCCCTATTATTTTATCCCTACACCAAAGGGATAAGAAAAGTAAGAAAATTTTCATATTTGAACCTATCTGGTTAGAAGATCCTGAGTGTAAGGAGGTGATTCAACGAGTTTGGAGAGCAAATAGAACAACATAAAGCAGCCTTACATTTAAATTAAGGCCGGTTGTTGCTGAATTACTCAAGTAGAGTAAGAAGAAGTTTCAAAACGCCAGAAAACAGATTACCCCCCTTAAATTCCGACTGTTGGAGTTAACAAATACAATGAATGGGGGCAAAACAGAGAGGAAATCAGCAACATTGTAGGGAAAATCGAAGAGCTGTGGAGGCAAGAAGAGATGTATTGGTGTATGAAGTCTAGAATTGATTGGTTGAAATGGGGGGGATCAAAACACCGAGTACTTTTATGCAACTATAGTTCAAAGAAGACAACGAAATAAAATTTATATGCTGAGAATTGATGATCAAACCTAGTGTAGAGATCCTCAGACTCTTAGCCATCACATATGCAGCTTTTATCAATCTCTATTCACCTCAGTGGGAGCCTAGAACTATCAACCTATATTAAAGCAATGTGCAGTGATGATTAATGAGGAGATGAATGTAGAACTGATCAAACCAGTAACAAAAGAAGAAGTCACAGTTGCTGTATTTCAACTAGGGCCAACAAAGGCACCAGGACCGGATGGTTTAAATGGTTTATTTTATCAAAACCATTGGCCTATCATCAGTGATGACATATTCAGCATGGTGCAATCCTTTTTCAGCTTAGGTAAGTTTGATTTGGAGCTTAATAGAACCCATATAACTCTCATCCCTAAAGTAAGAAACCTAGAGAACATCACCCAATTCAGACCTATAAGCCTTTGTAATTTCAATTATAAGATTATTGCAAAGGTGATGGCTAATAGGCTGAAACCTTGGCTGCCAAATATAGTATTTGAGGAGCAAACAACTTTTGTAAGTAACCGACAGATCCAAGATAATATCTACATTGTGCAAGAGGTGATCCATCAACTAAGGGTGAGAAGAAGGAAGTGCAAATTCCAAGGCATTCTAAAATTAGATATGCAAAAAGCATATGATAAAGTTGAATGGGATTTTCTATGTGATTATATGCTTTGAGGTTGGGCTTCCATGAGAAATGGGTTAAATGGATTAAACATTGTATTTCATCGGTGTCTTTTAGCATACTAATTAATGATGAACCTTCAGCTGAATTTAGACCCACTAGAGGTATCCAGCAAAGGGATCCCCTTTCCCCCTATCTATTCATAATTATGGCTAACTCCTTATCGACTCTTATGAGAAAAGCTGTACAAGATGGAAGCATCAAGGGTATTCGCCTAAATCCTACATGCCCAACCCTCTCACATCTCCTCTTTGCTGATGATGTAATATTTTTTATAGATGGAACGATACTAGACACTCAGAAAGTTGCAAATATCCTCAACCAATACTGTTTTGTGTCAAGACAAGCCATAAACCATAATAAATCAGCACTTTTCTTTGGGAGAGATTGCCCTAAGAACCTTAAAAGGAATATAGCTACTGAATTGAGAGTCCCTATTTCTGAAAATCTAGGGAAATATCTGGGAATTCCATCAAATTGAGGCCAAACTAAAAAAACAAGTGTTTTCTTGGATACTTGCTAGAGTTGAAAGGAAACTTGAAAAGGCTGGAAAGAGAGATTGATATTGAAGGCAAGCAAAGAGGTTCTCATTAAAACAGTTATTCAAGATTTACCCCAATATGCCATGTCTATTTTCAAAATTCCAACTTCTATTTGTTGTACTATTGAGAAGTGAATAGCTTCCTTTTGGTGGAAACAAAATGTTGCTAGAAAATGAGTCCATTGGAAGAAATGGGAAGACCTGAAAATGAGGAAGGACTATGGTGGCCTAGGCTTTAAAGATTTGGTGGATTTCAACAAAGTTATGTTGGGGAAACAAGCTTGGAGAACTGTCCAACAATCGAACGCCTTATGGTGTCAAGTTCTTAAAAGCATATATTACCCTAAAGGTGATTTTTGGACAGCAAAGAAAGGTATCCGGCCTTCGTGGGGATGGCAAAGCTTATTGGTGGGGAGAGACACAATCGAACCAGCTACTAAATGGGAGGTTGGTGATGGAAAGTCAATAAGACTAAGAGAAGATGTCTGGCTCCCCTCTAGAAAACTTATAGGCCCAGCCAATAGGGATGATCCTAGAATGGTGGCTGAATTAATCGATCATGAAGTAAAGGCTTTGGATATAAATAGAATAAATGAATTGTTCGATGAAAATGTGGTGAAAGAAATTCTTGCTCAGCCTCTTAGCCTGTATCCCTGTTTAGATAAGCTTGTATGGACAGCTAACAACTCGGGTTCCTATACTGTGAAGAGCCGCTACAACCGACTACAAAGCAGAGTTGATCTATCCACCAAACACAACCCATCTTCCTCCTACCGGGCTCCAAAAGCGCTCTGAAATGAGATATGGAAACTCCCAATTACACCAAAAATTCGATTCCTTCTATGGCAGATATGCAGCAACTCTCTCACAACAAAAGAAAACTTGCACAAAAGGCAAATGATACATGATCCAATTTGTCAGATATGTGGCGAAGCACCTGAGACAACCGAGCACCTATTCCTCCTATGCGGTTGGACAAAACCGTTATGGTCAGGCCCGGGTTTCCAAGCTAGTACATCTCCAGCAAAAAATCACTCGCATAGACAAATGGGTATTTGAGAATCTAACCTCAAGAATTGATGTATACGAGAAGACCCTCT
Organism: Eucalyptus decipiens; assembly: GCA_014182575.1. Taxonomy (NCBI): domain Eukaryota; kingdom Viridiplantae; phylum Streptophyta; class Magnoliopsida; order Myrtales; family Myrtaceae; genus Eucalyptus; species Eucalyptus decipiens. The sequence goes on along the minus strand of CM024613.1, from coordinate 59,924,363 downwards.
TTGCCAGTCTATTATGGCAAATTTGGAAGGCCCGCAACTCAGCGGTCTTCCAAGGAAGGACGCTCGATTAGCTCAACACCCAAGATGAAGCCCGGACAATCGCCGAGCTATACACGAAATGGGAAGCTAAGGGGCAAAGTCGAAGAGGTAGACAACAAGTAGATCCAGAAATACCAAAGAAATGGACCTCACCCGGTCCGCAGGAGCTGAAGATGAATATCGACGCATCCTGGTGTAGATCATTGATGGTGGGAGCAGTAGCGAGAGTATGCAGAAACATTGTTGGCCTTCTCGTCCCTGGATTCACCAAAACATTCATGCTTCGACGGCTTCGGTGGCTGAAACCCTAGCTATGCGTGAGGCGTTTTTGTAGGTAAAGGAAAGTAAAGCTACTGCACCAACAGAACTCCAACTCCAAGTCTTCAATAGAAGTGATCTGCACGTGCACATTTCAGCTGATAACTTGTCTTTGGTGGAGTGTTTAACGGGCCGGGCTGAACCACCTTGGCCGGCCCAAGCTATAGTAGTGGATTGCAAAAGAATGTTAGCCCAGCTCAGTGGATTCTCGGTCCTTTACGAACCGAGGGAAACCAACAAAGCCATGGATTGGGTCGCAAAAGCCCATCGAGCTAACTCTCTCCCTACTAATTGGGTCTCATGTCCACCTCAGCCTCTAATTTCTAATTTATGTTGAGACTTTTCATCTAATGGTGCCCCTTTTATGGGCTAGTAATGAAATCATTTTCCTTCGGCAAAAATAAAATAAAATCCTAGGCTCCGAATTTCATCCATTTGAGCTTCAATTTCTCCAACAAATTCCCAATTCGACGTCCAATTTGATCAAGAAGAAAACCCATAAAATTTCTACGAGTCCCCATCGCCAAATAGCTCAGCTTGAAAGTCAAAACTCCCCTCAATTCGGCCAATCCAAATTTTCGTTCGTTTCCGAATCGTCCGAATTGATTTTTTATAAAAATCCCGAACTCGATGGAATTTTTATCTGAAAGACAAGACAACGTCCTATAAATGAACCATAACATGCTTGAACGTCCGATTTCCGAAACCAAATTCAAATTTGTGGTTAAAATCAACCGAACACGATTTTAGTCCAATTGACCTATTGAGTAGCTTTTAGGGATTTTACCGTGGTTATATCTCTTAACGGCTTTACCCAATAGATTGGTTAACTTGTGAGTGATCAGTTTAGAGAAAAAGGACCATGGACGCGCCGGCGAAATGCCCATTTCATATATTCAGGACGGGGTCAAAATTCAGGATGTCACAACCGAGAATCACCCACTAAGGACCGGTTCCAAATAATTGGAACCGAGAACAACCAGTTGTTGCATGGATTCACCCGAGAACCGGACCGCCGGTCCGGTCCGGTTCTTGGGTGGATCCATGGAACCGGTCTCAACAATAATAATATCGTTTTTCAAATCCCGCCGAGAGTACTTTTCATATTGAGTAATATTTTCTTTAAACCGAACCAGCTTAATTAAAGGTACCATTTTTCTTTATTTTATTGGAAAACACTACCAAAGAAGAGAAATAGGTTTTTTTTCTTCTTATTTTTGAATCATTTTAGTTGAAATCTAAAATATTCTTTAAGTTCAAGATTTTGGATGATTGTCATATGCAGATCATCTTTTCTTTTATCCTCTAACAATGCTCAATCTCTTACAACATTTGCTTTACTGAATTTTTTTTTTTTGTAGAAATAATTCTACCGATACTTTATATATTCTTGAATATAGTGTCATATGTGAGTCCCGAAAGTATTCTTTGAAGGAGCCATTTGTTGAGTTGTTGAAAGGCAGCTTAGACACTTTACTAAATTCTTATTAAAACATGGAAACCATGATAGGAGATGGAGCCTTAAAATTTAGATTTGCTAATTAGTAATTTTGAAATTTATTTTAATATTAAAAATCAATATATTATTATAATATAATCGATCCAGTCCGAGTGGGTGGATCTGCCCATGGAATCGGGAACTGGACCGGTACTTATCGGTTCCCATAAATTGGAATCGGGAACCGGACCGGTCCCTCAAGAACCACCGATTCCGGGCGGTTCCGATCCGGTCCCGGGCGGTTTTGGTCTGGTTCCGGTGGTCCGAGTGGGTCGCGATTCTTTTGCACATCCCTAGTGGTACTGGGTCCTGGGCTAGAATTTGTGAACGAAAAAGTAAGGTAAGATTCGTTCAAAATCAAAAGGAAATGTGTGGCTTTCTCTCTTTCTTTGATAGATCTGTATTGCTTAAGCGTTGATTATAGTTTGTCGAGTCTTTCTTCGGCTGCTTCAATGTTGTTCCACAGTGACGATAACTTGTTGAAGTAAGCTGTGACTGTCATATTCCCTTGCTTGAGCTCGCTAAGTTCCTGCATGAGGGAAAAAATCTTTGCTTGGTCCAGTTTACTGTACATTTCTTTGATATTTTCCCACATGTTTTGGGCATCATCTATCGGTGGAAGTCCGGCTGCAACTTCTGGAGATATGTAATTCCCGATCCAGTGCGGACAAGTTGATTGCACTTTCTCCGGTGTCGGGCTAGGCGTTCGTCGAGGGGGATTGGGATGGTTCTCATCAAGGAACCCGTCTTTATCCTTTGTCACAAGGGCTCACCGGAATTCTTGCGACCACCTAGAGTAGTTCTCTGGCTTGGACATTTGTTGGCTGATTAGTCACAATTCTGGTCCTTTTGCGGTAGACATGAACGGTTGCTGGGTTCTAGACGGCCGGTGATGGCCACGACTAGATATGGTAAAAACTCGGGTGAAAATCCAAGGTAGGAATTTGTTCCCATGCCCGGATTGTTCGACCCGGTTCATGAACCCGCATTGAGCAAAGCCAGGTATGGATTTGTTCCAATACCCACCCGTCCGATCTAGTTGCTTGCCTTGCATTTACCGGATCCGATCCGATGGTTATGCTTGCCCGTTTATGGTTGGTGGGCTACCATTGGGTTGGACAAAAACTTGTTGGCCCCGAATCCCTTGCGATGATGCATTTGGGCTTAGCCCAAAGAACCATGGATTGGGCTCATTTGAAATGGCAGCCACTGGTAAGGATGGCCTACCATGGGCTAGCTCGCAATGGGTTGGCCTTGGATGGGTTGTCCCAAATTTGTTTGAGCCATAAGGGTTTGCACATCTTGGGCTCGAGTAATTTGTTCTTGGGTCCTGGTGACATCAACAACAAAAAGCAAGTCCTAGTTTTCCGAGGTTTGCGACGTGTTTTCTTCTTGGGGAAGCTTGCTAGAAACTGAAGGTAAATTCTGGGTCATGGTGGTGATGAAAAATACTTCGAAGTTTTGATTCCTTTACCAAAGAGTTGACTCTATTTTGCAAGATTGGAGTTCCTCAGTAGGTATCAAAAGGTAGGAATGGAAGCGAAATCAGGAGCTTCAATGCTCGATACCATGAAAGAAGACAAAGGGAAACGAGGAAGGCAAAAGAGATCGTGATTGAAGATGATAGAAATTTGGGAAGAATTTTTTTATTCTCTCTTCAATGACTTCTAATGTACAGTGTTCTGTAGATATAGTACAAGATGTACATAATAAATGGAAATAAAGTATTCTATGAATCAATCTAAATCTCAATCTAATCCTTGATTGATTTTGTGCACAATTGTAATATGATCAAATCCCATGTCAAATATCATGAGCATATCTTCCAACACCTTCTTTATCCCGTTCTGTAGAACCTCGATCTCTTCAATGTTTCCACGAGCTTTGGCTCAAGACTCCTCATCTGCTTGGGATCGATTTCTTTCTTCAAAGAAAAAGGAGCTTCTCTTCCATTTCTTCTTTGGCAATCTTGCAAGCTTTTAGGCGAGCATTTTTCTCTTCCAGGAACTCGGCCTGCTTCTTTCGGCTTGAAAAGATGTGGCCTTTAGGTGATCGAGGGATTGGCGCATCGCCTGCACTTCCTTACATAATTCACAAGCTTTCTCTGAGTTAACTTTGGCCGAGCATTGAGCTTCGGCTGCTTGTGCTCTTTTACAGACCTTTTGCAACCGAAGTCGATTTTCAGGGGCAGAAGAAAAGAAAGAAGAAAATGGAAAGTATGTACAAATCCCCATATCTTGTCAAGCGGCCTTTGTTTTGCAACAAAAGCATGAGAAATAACCCTCGTGCAGTTTCCCTTTCTTCATCGGCTTGGGCCAGTCGGGACTCCATTGCAGAGGCGTGATCGGCTTGCTGCGCTGACTCCCTTCCTTCATCAGCTTGGGCCTGTCGGGACTTCCTTGCAAAGGCGTGATCGGCCCATTAGGACTCCCTTGCAAAAGCGTAGGCGTGATCGGCCCGTCGGGACTCCCTTGCAAAGGCGTGATTGACTTGCTGTGCTGACTCCCTCCCTTCATCGACTTGGGCCAGTCCGGACTCCCTGGCAAAAACGTAATCGACTTGCTGTGCCAAGAAGTGGACGGCGACCCCGACCCCATCGCCATCTGCTCGAGTATCACCTCCTTTCCTTCACATATGATTTTGACCTCACATGTCTCTGGGGCTTTCTGAAGTATCTGATTAATAGTCCCACTTCCCTTCTTAGATTTCAACCTCCTAACACCCCAAAAGAAAGAGCCATTTCCAAATTCAAAACTTTGTAAATGAAGCTGTAAACAGATCAAACAAAAAGAGAAGGATGTGAACCTTAACCTCAAATTGGCTTTGGTAGTGCCGACCACTAACATGGTTATGTTGAGGTCAGGGATGAGCCCCAGGATGGTCTCCGCAACCTTGTCACTCTCAATGAGTATAGTGTCCACCCTAACCTGTTTCATTAGCTTTTCAATAATGTAATCACAACAGGCTTAAGGGAAAAAAAAACACATATTTAGATATTTTAACATACGATGGCCTTGTTTCGTTCAACATTGTAAATGGGTTTTTGTGACTAAAGTTTCTTGCACAAATACAAATGTCATTTGATTCATTTTTTGCTAAACTTTGGGAAAATGCAATTGCATTTCTAAAGGCTTTTGAAGGCCTTTAGTTCAAGGTAGGTGTGGAGATACCTTGAAAGGTAGCATTCTTCGTATGCAAATAGAATTTTTTTTTCCAACTTTGCCTCCCTCAACTTTTATAATTCAGGAAATGTTCTTGAAAATCCTAACTTGTCAGTGGAGGTCTCAGCTACTAACGAGCCACTGACTAGCCACTGCCACCCTTGCCCGAGGTCACCAACCTCAAAATGAAACGGCCTAAGGTTGCTAGACCCCAGGTGACGCTTGGGACATGCAACCCAAACCTCACTTGAGGTAGTGCGACCTTGGGCTGTTTTGCTTGGGTCGCATGATCTCGGGCGAGGTTGGCGAAAGCGGCTAAATTCCGCTATCAAATAATTTGAGACTTACAAAAAAATTTAGCAAAAGTCCTTTTGCAAAGTATATTTTTACCAAACAACATTTAGGTCAAAGATGTTTCTCAATGTGTTTTTAAAATACAGTTTACCAAATACTATTTACATTTTGAAAAACTCATTTAGCCCAAAGGCATTTGCATTTCTCCAAAAATATTTTCCCTAAGTTAAACCAAACAGGATGGATGTTGTGAACTGTACCTTTAAGGAAATGCAAGCGTTCAGATACTTCTGAAGTTGGCGGTACCTTTTGGTTCTTTCTTGTGCCCTGGCCATTTGTGCTTGTTGTTCGTTCGCCCTAGATATGGGTAGATTTCCTACTATGACAATATTAGCTCGTTAATCATCACCAAATCGTCGATGACAGCAGAACTTTGCTACACGATTTGATTTACGAGAAGCATAAAGAAGCATTTGATCGTCTATCAACCTTTCAACAGTTTAGCATGTTTTGAATTCTCCGTTTTTCTAATCTTGGTCAATGTGAACTGTTTTCTGTGCATATCCTGCATTTTCCTAATATTAAACTTTTCTTTTAACCATTGTGTGGATATACTAGAAACAAAATAGTAAGTGTAGAGTCGAGGGACAATATCCTACTAATAATTTTGGTGCTCATAGTGATATTCAGATTACATATTCAAAGTAGGAGAAAAAATCAAGATGGCTGGACAGCCCCTTAACCACAATGCAATAATTACCAATGAATGATGGATTTATAAATTTTGTTTAGGACCCCTTATAGACAATGTGCGAGTAAATCCAAATTATGATTTATTTGGTATATATCATGTCAATGATAAATCAAAGACGCAATTCATTCTAAGGAGTGACATATTGCCTAAACTTATTTACTAAATCGATCCAACTAATCATATGTCAAGAATTATATCATGATTGTTTTTAATTATCATAGGGAGATACGACTATTAGATATTGTATATTTCTTATTTACTGCTTTGACAAATGGAGTCACCAATTTAGATGCAACCAAAGAAAAAATTATTGCGGAAAACAAGTAATCGAATAATAAAATAGACAGAATAAATAAAATAAATTGGATACTAAATCTATGTGATTCTGTCATAGTGACGTACGCCCACAGAGATACCAATAATGAATTACATTATAAATCAAGCAATATAATGAAAATTATAACTACGGTTGAGTCACTCAAACAGTCTTAGTATTTCTCAAGCTCTAATTATACTAAATATCTCGCGCAGTGTTTAACTCTACAATTCCTCAATAAATAATCTCTCAACAAAGGAATTATACACGAAATCTTAGCACGAGAATTTAATTTGGCTTCAAACACTTGAATTCTTGAATGTTACTCACGAGTGAAAACCTTTACCAAGCACTGGTCAATGGTGCTTCCTTTTGAGCACTTTTGAGCACTCACAGCACATTCAGAGAACGGCCTTTTAACTTGAAAAAAACCTATATGAAATCCTGGGAGATACTTAAACCCACTGTCAAGTTCGAAAAAAAAGAAAAAGAAACCAATTGAAGATAGCCTCATCATCCAAGTGGGAAACGTTCAACTATAATCCAACTTGGACTTTTCCTTTGTCAACCCAAACTTTCCCTTATCTTTTATTCTTGGTCGACTCCTCTACGGAATTGCTTACCATATATTACCAACAAAGTCCAAGGTGGACTTTTCATCCTTCGCCACTCTAATATAGAAACATATCTGCAGTCTTTATTATTTGTTTTAGAGTTTTCACGTACCGGGTAATTCAATTCAGGTTGGTTCAACGATCAAGTTTAAATTTGAGACATATTTTAACCAAAAGAGAAAAAGAAGAAAGGAATGAGAAAGGAGAAAAAGTTAAAATGGTTCTCCTCTCTGTCTCGGCTGCACATAAAGACATTAATGGTGGTCGGGACCAGATTCTTTTCCATGCTACCGAGGTTCTCTATCCACCATTTTGACCACAACCCACCAACCGTCACAACCACCACCGTGTGCGTGCGTGCGTGCGTGCGTGCGTGCGTGAGAGAGAGAGAGAGAGAGAGAGAGAGAGAGAGAGAGAGAGAGAGATTGTTTTTCTTACATAGGCTCGGAACGAAGCGGATCTCAGGAAGACATGCACCAGGAAGACGGTCGTGTTTGACTGGTTGGCGACGGCGTTCTTCAGCGTCCATGCCAGTGCGTCCATGCTCGTCTCGCTCTTCTCTCTCACCGCAACGTACACGCACTTACCGCCTTCCCATGCACTGTTGTTGTGGATGTCCAACGAGAACAAGCTCATTCCTTCCCACATCGGGCTGCTCATGCTCATTCCTTCCATCTCGTCCTCCACGATGGCCCACATCGGGCTGCCCATCTCCAAGAGTTCGGTCGAGTGCTCCTCCTCGATCTCGCTCGTCCCGTTGGCGCTTCTGTAGTAGTTCAGCGTCTGGTTGTGTTGATAATGCTCATGATGAAGATGGCCTTGATCAGCTTCAGCAGTAATTTCCGTTGTTTCCATTGCTTCTTGACTGTTATGCTGCAAATATGCGGCTTCCCCACCTGTGCCAACGTCTATGGAGGGAGGATTGAAGAGACACCACCGATGTCCCGATTCTCTTCTGCTCTTCGCGGATTCTTTCTTTTTCTTTTCGGCTGTCAAGAAATGGTGGATGATAGAGTAGCCAGTGAATAGATATTGATGGACAATTTTGACAACCTTCTTGAATTGTGTTTGCTTCTGGGATGATTTGTTAATCAAGGACTTTCACAGTTTGGCAACACCAAGTACTCTAGAGAGAGAGAGAGAGAGAGAGATTTTGAAGATGTACAATCTGGAGGGAGGGGTGATGTGAGGGGAGGAAAAGGGTATGCTGTTCTCTTGTACGTTGACATTTTCAAGTGCGGGCAGACCCACGAACAGCAAAAGGATTTGCCTCTGAGGTTCTCGACTCTGATGGCCCCCCTTGTGTCTTTTAATAAGTATGTAATGACGTTGCCATCAAGTCCTTCGAAAGAAAATTAAGTAGTTACCATCAAGCCTGCCAAGTCTTCCAGATTTGCACATTTATTGATGCTTTGGAGTGAGTCAAGCTAGGTTTGGGAACTTTGTGAGAAGAAAGAGCATATGCTCGCGGCAATACGCTTCGCCAATAATGTCTCAATCTCGATTCTCACTCAGTGTAATTTCTCGAGACTATATGATGAGTGAGTACATGACTAATGTTGAGAAAATTCCTAATATATTTTGAAGATTGACAAAACTTTTTGTAAGTGTTCAATGAATTTAAACAAAGTATTTTCAAATGATATTAACGAGGAAACGATGTTCAAACTCCATTTATTATCATCTGGGTATTTACCTCAATGATTATATCAACAAAGCTTACAAATGACTATTTTTATAATGCCTAGCATCTTCAGACTTTTATGAGAAGTCTATCTAAGCTCAAGGAGTATTGAGACTCTGAGTACCATTTGATTAAAAAGTCTAATCGGACTCAGAAAATAACAAGTATATATTACAATGGCTAGTGATCTAGCTCATTTCTTTTCTACAAAGTGTTGATTAGGATTCATTGATTGATTGACAATCATCCGAAGACAAGATATTGTTTCCAAACGCAGAACTCTACATATGGGAATCCATGCATGATTTTTGTGTTGATTTCAACTTACATGTTAACTGTCTTTTTGTGTTGATTAAGCACTTGATTTTGAGTAAGCTGGTCTTATAGAAAGAGAACTTAGGTTAAACATTGAAAAAAAATAATATTATTGACATTAAGGCTCCATTTGTTTTGCGAAAAAATGTTACATTTCTCGAAAATGTTTTTTTAAGGAAGCCATTTTTCAAGAAAATGATAGTATTTTTCAGTATTCAATTGAAACCTGAAAATAAGCTAGAAAATATTTTGCATCGTTCCATATATGATTTGATTTCTCGGAAAAATTACCCAAAAAAAAAAAAACGATTTTTTTTTAATTTTTTAATTTTAAGAAATCGAATTTTTAGTATTTGTTATTTTTATTTTCCTTCCTCCTTCCTCTGCTGGCCACGTGTGGATTTCCTGCAATTATAAAAAAAAATTAAAAATAATTTGAAACTTGATTTAAAAAAATAAAAAAGAAAATAAAAAGAAAACCTGAAAATAAGAGAAAATGTGGTGAAAGCAGATGGAAAACGTTTTCTGCTTTTTGAAAAGTGAAAAATATTTTCCTTACTTTTGAAGGTGTTTTTTCATCAGTGGAAGAAGTTTTCTTTGACTAGTTTATTTTCCACGAACCAAATATCAGAAAATTCGAAATAAAATTTCCTGAAAATTAATTTTCGTAAAATGGACAAAGTCATAATCTCGCCTGCTTTTAGCGACCAAACCTTCTAGGCGTGGCCGATTTCTCTAAGTCATATCATGCGGAGCTTCCTAGCCACGCGATAAATGTTTTAATAATCGGTGTTCGGAGCTGTCATGACCCGAAATATTGAATTACGATGTCACGTTCGCGTGCTGCACGCATGGAATATCCGAATACGCAGAGGGAATCCCGGCCACCTTCAAAGTCAAACGTACATAACATGATGCGGTGCAGGCCAGGACAAGTCGTGCATGTAAATATAGATATCATATATAGGTTTCAACGGATTGCATCAGAAAGAGGAGTAACTGTTCTTTCTCTTTTCTTGTTGTTCTACTTCTTCTTTTTGTATCTTGTGCTTCTGTATGATTCCATCGGATGCACGCAAGCCGCCATGCGTTGGCTCATTTAAACGTTACTGGTCTTTGATTGTTGAACTTGGGATCCTGCTAGAGATTTCTTATAATTTGGGAGCAAATAGGTTCAAAAGAAACAAATTCAGGGTTATATTTACAAGAATTTATGTAGAGTTGAAGATTAGGCCCTTCAGTAGAAAGAGGAAGGAAGAATGTAAACCTTTTTGTTGGCGTAGTTGATGAGATGCCAAAACTTGACAAAAATTTGGAAATATATACTTAAGTGTCAAAAATTTGGAAATATATACTTAAGTGCCAAATTCATAGTAAATTGGATTAGTTAAGTGATAATGGTGAGAGATTCCGACCAAAATACCGACGTAGAAGTGCAAAATAACATCATTTTGCACGCTGACTGGCTAGTAAGCCAAAGATGACGTTGTTTTCCCTTAGATTTGAATTTTAATATAAATATTAATTAAATTAAATTAAAAGTAAATTTAAAAAAATGCCCGCGATGATAGGGAGGCGGCGACAAGGGTTTCCACGTGCCTCGCCGTTCTGCAATCTCCTCATTTAAAAAAATAAAATTTAGTTTTATATTTAATTTAATTAATATTAATATTAATATTTAAATAAGAGGCAAAACAACATCATTTTGTCTTTTCTTTGCTGACTCATCTTTCCGATGAGTCATATAATTGAACAAGCCATGTCGGATTTTCGGCACCTTTCACCGGATTTAGCACTTAAGTGTCCCATTTTTTTTTTAAAAAAGAAAATGACATTTAAGTATGCATTTTGGAACTTTTGGCATTTAAGCGTCCCCTCATGCCAAATTTTAACACTTAGACTATACTTCTATCCACAGTTGATTAAGGACTTAAGGTATAGGGCATATCTAGTTTAGGAGCTGGAGGCCACTCAGATGAATTCACACTAAGTGCATGCAAACTGCTTGGGTTCAAAAGTTTAGACTTAATTGGTTCATGAGACTTCTGGAGTGTTGTCTGTGTCTCACGAATTATTGGAAAAAGAGAGAAGAAAGCAAGAATATATTAAGCTTTGGTTGAAGGCAATTGTTGATTGATGGTAAGTAATAAATGGCCCAAGAATGGCCAAGATAAGAAGTATGAAATAACCAAGGCAATTAATTTATTAATTGTGTATAGTATAGTTTAGGAAATGATATAAAAGGGAATTTGCAATTATTAATATCAATGAAGCTTCATATATAGGAAAGCTTCAAATGGCAAGTGAAATGAAGGGGAACATATGGGAGAGCTTGGCAATTCCTAAAGAGGAAGAGCTTCAAAAGTAGCTGTAAAATTTTAAATAGCTACGATTGATTGAAGGGAAAAAGAAAATCTTCCAAGGTCTGTGTTGTTTTTTCTTTTATTTCTTGGCTAGAAAGATCCGTGTTGTTTTATACTGTAATTTGGAACAATTGCAACGTAATAAGTTTTGCATTTAAAAGCTTAAAAGCTTATGGCACTGTCAAACAATTATAAGCTTGTTTGTTCTTTCAAGTACACCTCCATACATGGATAAAGTATACCCCAAATGCCTAAAGTTAGGAAAGTGACACTTGCCAAAATCGGAGTAAAATTGATCACTTAAAATGTCGACATGGCAATTTTCCGGCGAAGCAAGTGCAAAACGGCGTCATTTTGCACACTAAGGTGGCTAAACAATACAAAAACGACGTCGTTTTGGTGCGATGTGGTAAAAAAATTAATATTAAATTAATTAAATTAAAATTAAAAAACTAAATTTATTTAAAACATTTAAAAATTAAAAAAAGAGAGGTAGGTGGCCGAGGGTTGAGCCCTTCTTTGCCGCCACCGGCCCTTCCTGGCGGTGGCAAGGAGGCGGCGGCGGAAGGGCTCGGCTCTCGCCGCGCCGCTCTCTCTCTCTCTCTCTTTTAATTTTTTTTTAAAAATTTTTATTTTATTTTCAAATGTTTTAAATAAATTTAGTTTTAAATTTAATTTGATTAATTTTATACTAATTTTTTTACCACATCAAAGCATCAAAATGACTTTGTTTTTGTATTGTCTAGCCATGTCATGGTGTAAAACGGCATTGTTTTGCACTTATTTCGCTGAAAAATCACGACATCGACATTTTGATCGGATTTTGGCTGGAGTGACACTTAAGTGATCTATTTTACTCCGATTTTGGTATTTAAGTGTCACTTTTCTAACTTTTGGTACTTAAGTGTCCATCCGTGCCAAGTTTTGGCACTTGGGGTGTACTCTATCCTCCACACATCATATGTTTTGTGATACCTCTTATTTTGGTCCCTGGCATGGGTTGTACATGTTATTCGACCACCGAGATTTTAAGGTCGAAAATTGCCCGTCGAAACATATGTTGAATTCTGGCTTGAGATGCTTTAAGGGTAGCATCTCAAAAGATCAATAATTTTACTTGAACATCAATGGCAACAGCTATGTCGAAGTCACAATGTGCAAACTTCTCACAAATTCATTTGACTTGATTCTCGTAGGGAATCCACCATAAGAGTTTTCTTAATATGGGTTATATTAATTGATATTGTAATTTACTGTTTTATGGGATTGGTCTAATAAGGTAAGATATAAATTTTTCCTTAAATATGGACTTGCATTGTGTGATCCGAGTTAGACCTAGCTCGTGATGAGAGGGTTCGGTCGAAAACTCTCATTCTTCTACAGACATTCTCTCACCTCACATAAGGAAACTATGAGGGGCGGTCTCATCAAGCCAGGATCCGAGGGCCATAGAGGAGAAGAACTTGAGTGTCGAATCGTCACTATTCCGCATAAAGAACAATGGATTCTAAACTAGGTACGCAAATCTTTGTCTTCTCCTCCAATATATTCGAGTTTCTAACTATGTTGATCTTGGGATGCCACTTTGATGGCCAACATTTGGTATTAGAACCTTATAGCCTAGAACTAGAACTGTTGAATTTAGTTTGTTTTTAGAAATTTTGTCCGTAGAAATTTGATTTTGAGCATATATTCGGACTCGTTTTGTTGAACCGAGTGTTTGGATGGGTGGCATGCCTCCGGCGGAGGCCAAACGCCCCGCCCATGAACATTTCAGATTTGAGCAAGCTTTGGACCATTTTGCCCGTTTTCGTGATTTTTGGTCTAGTGAAATGAACTTTGACCACATATTTGGATTCTACTCATTGAGACGAACGTTTTGGTGGGTCGCACGCCTTTGGAGGAGGCTAGACGTGCCGGCATGCATGTACGCATGCCACATGTCACTGAGCGCGTGATCGCCTAAGGTGATGGGTGACGTCACTGATGACGTCATTCTACTGACTTGGAGTATCACCTTGCTGGTGCTCCGTGACATCAATCTGATATAGCTAGTGCTAGTACCTAGAGGGGGGGTGAATAGGTATATAAACGATTTTTCGCACAATACTTAGACAATTAAGGAATTGCAACAAATAACATTCAATCGTAAGACTCAGTGAATGAAAGAGAGAATTAAACACGCGGTTTATAGTGGTTCGGCTTGATTCAAGCCTACGTCCACTCTTCCGCACCGACAGCCAATCGGTTGGATTCCACTATGAACAAAGAGATGTTACGGCGTTGATCTTCCTTGATTTCGGGTGTAGATGAACTACCACACTCACTCAAGGTATCACCAAGTATAGACACTCTCGTATACAATTTCGCTCGACGTATCGACTAATAATCAAGGTGCTTCGACTTTGGAATTTCTCTATCTATCACACTCATTGAACAACCGGAACGTCTTCCTTTTATACTCCTTTATGCCATCATAACCGTTGGCACTTACCAAAGGAATTCCTCTAATCTACCCGTTGGACGGAATCAATCAAGAAGATCATCCGAGCTATTAAAGGAATTTGACGATAGCCCATCAATCCTGTTCGCCCATACAATCGGGATCTTGGTTTCCATGAATAGAACCTTCCAAGAATACTTCGTCGATAATCGGATCTTCAATTGATCTAGATACGAATCAAAGAATCCGTTGTATTTGTCCAGCCAAAAGATCTTCTCCAGAGATCAAGATGAAATCCTTAATCATAATCCTCAGATTTGGATTTCCTTCGACACTGGATCAGATAGACTGTTAATGAGAATAATTTTGAGTCTTAAGTCTTGAGTCTTGAATCTTGAGTCTTGAGTTCTGAGTCTGGAGTTCTGAGTCTGGTGGTCAGAAAATCTTCAGACGCAAATAACCAGACTAGACTGATGGAAACGTTTTGTCAGCTTCAAAATCTTCTAGAGCGATTTCTCCAACAATCTCCCCCTTTTTGATGATGACAAAACTTTCCTGTAGATTTGAACAACCTTGACCTGCAAAAAACACTTCTCAAGAATATGGCTATCTCGCTTATAAAGATTTAATAAAACAACCGAGACTCTGCATCCACAGAAAATTGGTTAGACTTTCATGAGTAATACCATATAACAACACTCGATATAAATTGCCAACAGTCAAGCATCACAATCCACAGCCAAATTCAGTCCATACTCAAGTTCACACAAGTCATACTCAAAAAACTTAAATAAAAAAAAAAAACTCACAACCACAAAAACAAATTTAAAATCAATGTTTGGAAAAGATGGTTGGTTCAAATTTCTTCTCCCCCTTTTTGTCATCGGTAAAAGGTGAGAAAAGAGTCATGTCTCGCTTGGGAATGCGCACGATCCGGAATTCTCCCATGGACTGTACTATGCCTTCGAGCCTCTTCAAGTCTTCCCTTAATTTTGCTACCTCTTCTCCTTTGGCATTGGCTTGAATCTGCGAGCGAGGTCTTTCATTCCGTCTTCCAGGGTAAATCAAGATGCTTGGCCAGCATTCTTGATGGCTTGAATTTCATAGTCCGAGCATAGATTTGGCCTCGCATTTCCATAAGAATATCAAGAATACGATGAAAATCCGCTGAATTGTCTGTTCGCATACTAGCATTTACTTTCTCGAGATGGAGTAAATGCGGACGATGGCGCTTCGTATGACCTTGCGAGATTTGATGATGTATCATGATGTTCTTCAATCAATGGAGACTCTTCTCGGAGCAAAGATGAGGTGAGGATTTTCTTGCTCCCCAACTCCCCTGTCTCTAAGACATCAAAATCTTGCTCGCCAACTCCCCGTCTCTAAGACATCAAGATGGGTGGAGTGATTATCATGCTCTTCGATTCTTTTTCTCGATTCATCGCAGACTTTTCTTTCTCTTCTTCTCCTTCTTCTTCTTTTTCTTTCTCTCTCTCGCTCTTCTTCTTCTTAAGCTTCTATCTCTTTCTCTCTCTCTCTTCTTCTTCTTCATCTTCTTTTTCCTTTTCTTGCTGCTCTTCTTCTTCTCTTTGCTTCGACCGAAGTTCTCGTTGATCGAGATACGAACGTCTAGTTCTTACCGGTGCGGAATAGAAAGATCTTCATCGTCTTCTTCATCCTCCAAGATGAGAGTTCTTCTCTTTTTGGATGGAATACCAATGGGCTCCTTCCCTTTTCTCTTTGATGCGAAGAGAGCAGAGTTTTCACCTTGAACTTTGCCATTTCCTTGCTAAGTTCTTTCGGACGCATCTTCGTCAACATATTCAAACCTACCACCATTTTATCGCACGGTCTAACACGAGAGTGTGTGGCAGTTCGATATTCATGTGTCTGAAGATTTTTGTCACAAGATTTGGGTAAGGCAATTGTCCCTTGTTCTTCGACATTGCTCTGTACATATGGAAGAGAATAGTATGAGGCAAAGAGAACTTCTTCCCAGAGTTGATTGCATACATCAATTTGGCTTCCGAATTGGATACATCGATCTTTGATGTAGACTTTGGCCTGATACAATTGATCACAATTTTGTGCAGCACAATATTGATGGCATTCATCTTCGAGTAGGTAATCTTCGCCTCGTATCTCTGTTTTTGACAAGATCCGAGTAGCACGAGCAATCGAGACTTTGATTGGTTGATAACGTCCTCGTTCAACACCAATTATGTCCGCCATGTCCACATCTATCACATAATCCTCGATCTCGAACACTTTGAATGATATTCTATTCGCATCAAGAAAACTTA
Source organism: Eucalyptus decipiens (assembly GCA_014182575.1). Lineage (NCBI taxonomy): Eukaryota > Viridiplantae > Streptophyta > Magnoliopsida > Myrtales > Myrtaceae > Eucalyptus > Eucalyptus decipiens. The sequence continues at coordinate 59,908,261 of CM024613.1, read as the reverse complement.
GATTCGAATAGAAATATGCATCAAGTGTGCATAACCATCAGTGGTATCGGTGCAAACCTTGCTCAAGTTGAAGCAGTTCGAACTTTTCCCTTAAGTTCACATTAATTGCATCCAGAAATCAAAATCAACACTCCCGGGGTTTATCACTCCTCGTTTCAACGGATCGAAGAACAGCTTCTCCTGTTCATTCGATCTAAACAACTCCATCTTCTTTCCCTTCACCTTTGCAAAGAATGCCCATTCTCGGTTGAAAATCACTAAACATTTTATCATCTTCGATCCCCTCATTAGGAATCGGTCCCGAAACACGAGGGTCACTTGGAATGTTCGCAAGTGACTCTTCACCTTACCTTTGGGAGCAATTCCCAATTCCTCCATTCGCTTCAAAAATCTGTACTCATTCCCATAATTCTTATCTTTAAGGAAGGCATCTATATAATTCGGAGGAGAACCGAAACTTTCAACGCACGATAGAGCATGTAAATAAATGAGGGTTTTTGTGCTCTCACAGGTTCAACGTCCTCTAGAATGACTTCCTCCTGATGATGACCCGCACCTTGTGGGGTAGATGGTGAGTGATGAGGTGGAGAAGGAACAGGGACTCATTCTTCTCGACAAATCATCTTCCTCGATGAGATCGAAGTGCGTCGGTCCCTCCTTCATTCTTTGTGGACCCCCGCTTGCGATCCTTGACGACTTTCTCGAAGAAGACATCTTTTCTTGTCAATGGAAGATTCCTTCACTTGCTTTCCCAAGGAAAAACGACAACTTTCTCGAGTATGAATACGAAGTAGAAAACGGGTTGAGAGAAGAAGGCCTTTTAGGGTTTTGAGAATCGAGTAAAAAGAGAAAACGTGTATATATAACTCGGTTTTGAAAAGGAAAGAGCAATCGTTACGAAGAGAAGTGAACAGTCGTCTTTCTTTAAAAAAAAAAAATAACTGCCATTTTAAAAGAGATTATCCCTTTTTGAAAAAGGCATGTTTTCGAAATTAAAGATTATATCAATCAAATATAACGAAAGATCGTACCTTTTCGAGATTAAAAGAATAACTTACAGTCTATACAATGAAGATCTGAGTATGAGAATTCAGAGTCTGAAAGATAGAGTCTGATTGATGGAAATTCATCAGACTTTAACTTCTTCAAGCTTCAAAATGTTGAGTCTGGTACGGATGAAATCGAATTGATTTTTCTCCAATGGCTTTGTGAATATATCCGCTAGTTGACTTTTTGAATCAACAAATTGAATTGAGATTTCTCCATTTTGAATATGATCTCTAATAAAATGATGTCGAATCTCTATATGCTTTGCTCTTGAATGAAGGATTGGATTTTTGGTGAGATTGATTGCGCTGGTGTTGTCACATCGATCTCGGTGCATGAGTCTTCAATCCCAAAGTCTTGTAGCTGTTGTTTTATCCATAGAATTTGCGAACAGCAGCTTCCAAGTGCTACATACTCGCTTCGTTGTAGAGAGAGCTACGTGCTCGTTTCCTTGAAAACCAAGACACTCCCCGCTTCCAAGCAACGGCGGGTTCCCGAAGTACTCTTTCTATCGACTCGCAGAATCCGGCCGATCGGCATCCGAATATCCCGGAAGATTAAAGTCTCCCTCCTTAGGATACCATAGACCGATGCTTGAAGACGAGGCGACGTATTTAATAACACGTTTTGCAGCCTTGAGATGAGATTCTCTAGGATCTGATTGAAACCTAGCACAGATGCAAACACTCAACAAAATATCAGGTCTAGAGACAGTAAGATAAAGAAGTGAACCGATGATGCTTCTGTACGGCTTTTGATCAACTTTCTTCCCTTCTTCATCTTTGTCTATTTTCAACGAACTTGACATTGGTATATCAGTCTTTTTGCAATTTTCCAATCCAAACCTTTTGACAAGATCATTAGCATATTTTTCTTGACAAATGAAAGTTCCTTCCTTCAATTGCTTTACTTGAAGACCAAGAAAGAATGTTAATTCTCCCATCATACTCATTTCAAATTCATCCCGCATAGACTTTGAAAATTTCTTGCACTGAGACTTTCATTTGGGGATCCAAATATGATATCATCAACATATATTTGAACAAGTATAAAACTTTTGTTTTCCTTTTTAATAAATAAAGTAGTATCAACTTTACCTTTGGCAAAACCATTCTTTAATAGGAACTTACTTAGTCCGTCGTACCAAGCTCGAGGTGCCTCGCTTTAAACCATACAGCCTTTTCGGTCCAAGACGAGTCCGGCTTCTTTGGGTCTTCAAACCCTGGAGGTTGTTCCACGTAAACTTCCTCATGGATAAATCCATTTAGGAAAGCGCTTTTGACGTCCATTTGGAATAACCTGAAATTTTTATAGCAAGCAAACGCAAGTAATAGACGAATAGCTTCTAACCTTGCCACAGGAGCGTAAGTCTCATCATAGTCTATTCCTTCTTCTTGCGTATATCCTTTTGCCACGAGTCTTGCTTTATTTCGTACGACTTTTCCTTTTTCATTCATCTTGTTTCGAACACCCATTTGGTTCCGATAACGCTTTTACCTTTTGGTTTAGATGTCGATCCCAGGACGTCATTAATGTTGAACCTGCCCGAGTTCTTCTTGCATGGCTTCAATCCAGCTTTCATCGATAGAGCTTCTTCTATGCTTTTTGGTTCAATTTTAGAAATAAGAGCTATAGCACTAGACTCTTCACGCCTTTTGGATCTCAGTGCGGATTCCTTCATTAATTTCTCCAATAATGAGATCTTTAGGATGACTGGATTTATGCTTCCGATTCTTGGTTGATTTGACTTTGAAGATCTCTTTCTTTATCGAGTCTTCTCGAGTAGCTTGATGCTTTGATCTTCCAGTCCGAGAAGCTTCTTGAGTTGTAATCTTTGAGGTTACGGAGCGAGTTCGACTCTTCATGCCGAGTCCGGACTGGATTCATTTTGCGTAGAGTCTTGGAATTTGACATTCATTGACTCCTCCACAGACTGCTCTTCTTATTATAGACTATGTAGGCTTTGCTTGATGTAGAATATCCAAGGAAGATGCCTTCATCCGATCTTTTTCGAACTTACCAACTTGATCTTTTGCATTTTTCAATATAAAACATTTGCATCCGAATACATGAAAGTATGAAACAATAGGCTTCTTTCCTTTGAATAACTCATAGGGGGTTTTCTTTAAAATAGGTCTTAAAAAGACTATTAATTATATAGCATGCTGTTGAAACAGCTTCAGCCCAAAATCGAGAAGGAATTTTGCTTTCGATTAAAAGAGTTCTAGCCATTTCTTGAAGAGATCAATTCTTCCTTTCCACCACTCCATTCTCATTGAGGAGTATATGGAGAGGAGAATACATGTTTAAATCCGAGTCATCATAAAACTTTGTAAAATTTTGATTTTCAAATTCATTTCCATGATCGTTCTTATACTTGATATAACACATCCAATTTCATTTTGAATCTTTTTAGCAAATTTTTCAAAATACGAGAATGTTTCAGACTTATTTGCAAGAAAATATACCCAAGTAAAACGGGAGTAATCATCTACAATAACTAGGCAATATTTCTTTCCTCCAATACTGGGGTTCTCGGTTGGTCCGAAGAGATCCATATGCAGCAGCTACGCAGTACATGATTAGTAGAGACATGATTTATAGATTTGTATGAATTTTTACCCGCTTTCCCGAATGCAAGGAGTACACAGTTCAGTCTTTTGATAAGGCAATGGGTAGACCACGAACAAGCTGCTTTGACGAGATTTTGGCTAATTGCTTCATATTAATATGCCCAAGCTTTACGTGCCCACGACTTGCTTCGTCTTGAATTGAAATTAAGCATTGCGAATCTTCTCGGTTTCACATCTAGGAGATAGATATTTCCATGCCTTCGACCTTTGAAAGACGAGTAGAGTCTTTACCGATTCCGAACATGTTCCTTCTTGGAAGAAAATCTTGAATCCAAGATCACATAGTTGACTCGATCTTTGAGAAGATTGTAATTGAGTCATTCTACTAGAGAAACATTGTTTATTGTGAGATTTCCAATTTTGACAGTTCCAAATCCCACAATATTTCCTTTGCTTTGTTTCCTCCAAATGAAACTTTTCCTCCGTTCACTTGAATAAGCTTTATGAAGCTATTTGAGTCTCTTGTCATGTGTCTTGAACATCCGCTGTCAAGATGCCATTTTACCTTTTTCTTGACGGAGACCTGCATTCAAATGAAAATCTCAAACTTTCTTTGGTACCCAAATTTTCTTGGGTCCTTTGGTGTTAGCGAGAATAATCATTATAAGGCCATGCTTTCTTAACAGGGCTTCCAAATCATAGGACACTCTTTTCAAAGTGATCCTTACCGTTACACTTTGAACATCTTAGAGCATTTCGACCTACCGATTTTACAAAAACTTTCTTGAAATGATTTTTGTAAGCCTCTTTCGATGGTCTCTTTTTAATTCTTTCTTTTACTTTAGGAAAATCAATCAAGAGAATTGTTTCTCGCTGTCATACCTAGACCAGATTTATTGAAGTAAGGTCTTTGAACTGAAAGAACTTTTTCAAGTTTTTCAGATCCTATAGAAAATTTCCTTGAAATATTTGATAAGTCAGTTTTTAGAAAAGTATTTTCTTTTAAAAGATTATCTTCTTTCTCTTTAAGAGTCGAAACATTCAAATCTAAACTTTTGATTCTTTCTTCTAAAATGTTTTCTTTTTTTTTTAAATCTAAGTTTTCCCTTTTAGTTCGGAAACTCTTTTGAGAGAAGTCTTAAGACTAAAACACGGTTCATCAATATATTTAGAGACTTTGACAGAATTTTAAAATCACTTACCTCAAATTCACTTTCCGAGTCCGATCCAATCCGAGTGCGAGTCTAATTGTGCCATCGACACGATTGGCATATTCATCCTCACTTTCTTCACACTCGCATCACTCCAAGTTTCGGCTTTGAGTGCTTTTCGAAACTTTTCAGCTTTTCCTTTCTTCTTCTTCGAAGAGGATAGTTGGGTCTTATGTGTCCCTTTTTCTTACATTCGAAACAAACTACATCCTTGTTTGGTTCCTCATCATCAACGACTTGGATTGCTGTCTTTGAAAATTTTGTTTCTTGGAGTTGAACCTTCTTCCTTTTCTATTCAGTTTTCTGAACCTTCTTATCATAAGAGCAAGCTCCTCATCGTCCGGATCATCTTCGAATCTGCATCATCGAATCATCATTTGATTTCAATGCAATAGGTTTCTTACCTCTTGGATCTTCGTCTTCATTGATTCGTTCCACTTCATAAGACTCAAGAGTTCCAATCAGCTCATCAACAGATAGTGGCATAATTCTTTGCGTCTCTCTTATTGAAGTCTTTATATGATTCCAATCCTTAGAAAGTCCACGCAAAGTAGCTTGTTCACTTTCATGGGATCGAGATCTTTTGTCCTTGGTTCTCAAGACCATTGACAATATCTCGTAAAAGCGACTAAACATGTCGGTTATAGGTTCTCCGGTTTCATTTTGAAGGATTCATATTGACCAAGAAGAATGTTGATTCTGGTCTCCTTCACTCGATCTGTTCCTTCATAGGTGATGTGTAATCTGTCCCATACTTCTTTTCTTTGTAACACAAGAAGATATTCATTATATTCAGTTGGTGACAAAGCACAATATAAAGAGTAAATTGCTTTTGCATCGAGTGCTTGTCTCTTATTGATTTCTTCCCGAGTCATTCCACCGGTCTCAATTGTTTCTTTTCCTCTTTCGAAACCGATGCAGCGGTAGGAGTGATCCCTTTTTCCACAACGTCCCATTCCGAGAGGATCCTTTGATCGCAGAAAGGCTTTCATCTTGTTCTTCCGGATGTTGTAATCCTTTCCATCAAAGTAGGGAGGTCTGGTATTGCTTTGCCCTTCCATCGCCCCAGGTGCCGACATACTAGCCATGGATCTTTTCTTTGTGAAGTAAAACACTTCAAATAAAGTAAGAACACGAGCTCGATACCAATTGATATAGCTAGTGCTAGTACCTAGAGGGGGTGAATAGGTATATAAACGATTTTTCGCACAATACTTAGACAATTAAGGAATTGCAACAAATAACATTCAATCGTAAGACTCGGTGAATGAAAGAGAGAATTAAACACGCGGTTTATAGTGGTTCGGCTTGATTCAAGCCTACGTCCACTCTTCTGCACCGACAGCCAATCGGCTGGATTCCACTATGAACAAAGAGATGTTACAGCGTTGATCTTCCTTGATTTCTGGGTGTAGATGAACTACCACACTCACTCAAGGTATCACCAAGTATAGACACTCTCTCGTATACAATTTCGCTCGATCGTATTGACTAATAATCAAGGTGCTTCGAGACTGGAATTTCTCTATCTATCACACTCATTGAACAACTGGAACGTCTTCCTTTTATACTCCTTTATGCCATCATAACCGTTGGCACTTACCAAAGGAATTCCTCCAATCTACCCGTTGGACGGAATCAATCAAGAAGATCATCCGAGCTATTAAAGGAATCGACGATAGCCCATCAATCCCGTTCGCCCATACAATCGGGATCTTGGTTTCCATGAATAGAACCTTCCAAGAATACTTCGTCGATAATCGGATCTTCAATTGATCTAGATACGAATCAAAGAATCCGTTGTATTTGTCCAGCCAAAAGATCTTCTCCAGAGATCAAGATGAAATCCTTAATCATAATCCTTAGATTTGGATTTCCTTCGACACTTTGGATCGATAGATCAATGAGAATAATTTTGAGTCTTAAGTCTTGAGTCTTGAATCTTGAGTCTTGAGTTATGAGTGCGGAGTTATGAGTCCGGTGGTCGAAAGTCTTCGACGCAAATAACCAGACTAGACCGATGGAAACGTTTTGTCAGCTTCAAAATCTTCTAGAGCGATTTCTCCAACACAATCAGCGATTAGTGACATCATGGACAACGTCACTACTTGGTGGTTGACCTGACCCAGTTTGATCAGGTTGACTCGACTCATGTTGGCATTGACCAGTCGGACCATAGGCCAGTCGAACCGTTAACCGATTGGACTGATCAAATTTGGTTGAACCGGTTTAAGACTGGCTCAAATAGACGAGCATGTGCAGTTCATGCGCCACGCATTCCTACGGCTAGTGAGGGCGCATGCGACGATGGATTGGTGCGTGATTTGCACCAATGTGCTCGTATGGAGATTCTCTATACTATGGTGTGTTTATTTTACATGTTTGATGCTTTTAAATATATGAAAATGCATGTGAAACCCAAAATACATGGATTTTGGGGATAACTTTTTGCGTATTTTTCGTGTGTTTCTCTATATTTTTGGAAATACATTATGAGCTCACATGTATATCATCGCATAAAGAGTGTGTAGAACATTGATTCATTAATAACATATATAAGGTTCAGCATATATTAAATGAATGAAGCAATGTGATTGGCGTGACATGTGATTTTAGTGACAAATTGCCCATGTCATCAAGTCTAAAATCACATGTATAATGTGAATGTGAGTTACAAAGTTTAATAATATAAGAGAGTTTTAATAATTCAATTGTGTTTGATTGAATTTGAGAAATATCGGTCTCATGTTAAGATGGATGTCTCCCGTTCTAATGAGTGGTCATACTCCCAAAAGAGATAATTGTGTGTTAGTTCGTAAAGGAATGCATGTATAGCATATGTTTGAGGAGTGACTAACCCTAATGGTTCATACACCCAAAGTTGGTGAATTTGGAAAAAAGTAGAATATATTCTCATGACCGCTATAATGTGGAGAGTGTGTAATATGTATTTTGTCCAAAGTTATTTATATGATGATGCCTGTAGCTCTCTAGGTGTATATTTATAAAATTCTCAAGTTACACAGTACTCAAATGATGCCAATTGCATACATTGCTTATTATTAAGTCACATTCTCTATAATGATAATTCTATTGTGATTGAGGTTCTTACTGGATCAAATTTTGAGTAATGAAAAGGGGATTTTCTATTTGAAATGAGACTGGTAGATGTTCATATTACTCTTACTAAGAATAAGCTAGCAATCTCACTATTAGTGATATGAAACTAGAAAACATTTTTGGCTGCTTAGGAAAAGAGTGTCCATGAAGCGTTCCATTCAGAAACATTTGAAAATAGTTTACCAGCTCACTACACTACTAAAAGGATGATGAAAGCCTTGGTGGCTTGAACTTGTGTTTTGGCGAAATTAGGATGAATGCAAGGATTCTCCAACATAAGATGTGATAATTCTGATAAGGTTAAGGATTATGTCCTAAGGATGGTAGACATGAAGTCCAAAATCATACTCATAAAGGAACTCATGAAACCACCGCTTATTCGACAATTTGGTCCCAAGATAACACCATTTAAGAGAAATGGTGTCATTTGCTATTTTTGTGGAAAAAAATGACACATAAGGAACACTATAATGAATATAAATTTTGGTTGTTCAAGCGTGAGTCAAGAGTTAATAATCCATTGGCATTCGTTTTTAATCCAATTCGATTGAAAGTCTCATCCGGTTCTTGGTGGTTAAATAGCGGTGTAACAAATTATGCTATTTACCATAAGAGGATTCATAAATCTAAGAAAATCAAATAAGAATGAATCATAATTCATCATAGAAAACAATAACGATGAGTTAGTGGGAGATGTTATTTTGATTCTGGATTCTAGTTTGCATTTAATGTTAAAAAACACTTTTATGTACCTTCTTTTAGACGGAACTTAGTTCTCTTATCATATTTGAAAGTGTGTGGCCACTCTTTTAAAGTAAAAACAATGTTATTTTATGTTTTCCAAGTCAAATAAAGTTGGGTGCTACAACAATTATGCTAATCTCCCAATGATATGTACGTCACTTTTTACAATTGAAAAGATTATTTCCAATAAATATTTACCTAAGGAACAGTCTTATACTTTGTAACGTAAACGTCTTAATCATATGTCTAGAGAAAGAATAGAAAAACTGATTATATTGACATTTTGTTTGCTATTAAAGATTACCTAAAGGCTTATGTAGACTATTGTAAAAGTAAGATGATTAAGATAAAGAAGAAAATTACAATCTGAAGTCCTAACTTGTTGGAAGTTATTCACACTAATATTAGTGGACCATATGTGGTAATGTTATAAAGAAATTTTCATTTCAACACAATTATTGACAACTTTTTCTTTTATATTTGATTAAAAAAAAGTTTGATTCTTTAGATAGATTCAAGTTTTTCGAACTAAAGTCAAGAAACCGTTAGGATAAGTCTTAAAGATTGTCGGATATGATTACAGTGGTGAGTATTTTGATAAGTATGATAATAATAGATAGCTTATAGGGCAATTTATCAAATATTTGAAATATTTTGAGATGGTAACTTAGTTTACTATGCTTGAAAATTTTTAATAAATTGGTGTGGTCAAAAGGTGTAATTGCACTATAATGGACATGATAGTGAGTATGATTATTATAACCAACTTCTTAGGTTTTCTATAGGGCAAAACAATCAAATATGCATTAAACCATATTTCTATCAAATATGTTACATTAACTCATTTTGAGTTGTGGAATAGACGTAAACCTAACTTGAACTATCTTAAGGTTTGGAGTGTCCTGTAAAAATAAGATTATATAATCCAACATTAAGAAGTTGGACTACAAAACCACTGGTTATTATTTCGTATCTTACCCAGGTCATTTGAAGGGATGCCGGTTTTATGATCTCAATGGAGGTACAAGAATTGTGAAATCACAGATGACAAAATTTCTGGAATTCGATATAGCTGTAGAGGATAGTTAGTCTTAGACTATTAAAGATAATAGTATAGTGAGGATCACTATGTCTTTATCTTTGCCTATACAGATAATTGTGGAGTCTTCTACATCACAAACTAAGCTTGTTGAAGTTTAGGATATTGTTATTGATACAATTCCTGATCAGGTGGAGGATGAAGTGGTTGTAGTAGGTGCCACGACCAAATTTTCGGGTGTGAACCACCTATGGTTTGGCTAATGGATTGTTAAGCCTAGACTTAACTCGGGCTCTTCCAAGCCCATACCAATTCGCAACTTAGTTAAAATTTCTTAACATGCAAATGGATTTTATTTAGGAGTCGTCACTAATCAGTTTACGGTAGGTCGATTAGACACCTAAGTAAGGTAATGAGAGAATTATTTTACTCCTACGAACCAGAGACTTTGGATACAGAAACTTGGTTAAATTAGACTTCTCTAATGCCCTTTCAGTACCATTTCTTTTTATTTTCAAAAATATTTTTGCAGGTAGTTTGGATTGATTTTAAATCTATTTCCCTAACATGTGAGGTGATCATACAAGTGCGCATACCACCAATTTAACACCCAAGAAAGCAATAAATAAAAAAAATTGCAAGGACTTACCTCGTAGTAACGAAAGCATCTGCATTGTTAGTTCATAATTCACATCATCAACCATAGATATGATTTTTAATTAACACGCAATTCATTTTTTGTTTTCACTTACTTAACGAAAATCATGCAATATGCAATGCAATGTAACTAAATGACCTAATTCTAATGATGCAATTTCTAATTGAATAGACCTAGCAACAACCACTAAATGGCATGCATTTTATGAATCTAATGTGCACATGACATTTTTCTTTTTCCTTTCTTTTCCTTAAAAGAATGCAATTTATCCTAGAAAATAAAACTAATTTATTCTAAGACATTTTGTATTTTTTTCATGAAATTCGGAATCAAGTAAAATGTGAAAATTATCTAGCTAGATTAAGATCCTATTCAATTTGTATTAGGAATTAAGTTGAGCCAAATCCTAATTTAAACTAAAATATTATCTTAACCCAAATAATCCTAAAATGCAATCTATTTAAGAAAATACCTAAACTTTTAATAAATTAAGAAAAATATTATCTAAAATTAAACTAAATGCAATTTTATCCTAATATGCAATGACGCACAAGATATGCCCTAATTCTACATGACATATGCATGATGATTTTTTTGTTGTTTTTCCTTTTTATTTTATGAAATTGGAAATTAAAATTGCCAAATAATTAAACATGCAATTTAGATTAAAAAAAAACTAACATCCTAACCGAACGCACTTTTTTGGATTTTTATTTAAGGAATTCGAAATAAATAAATTTCCTATTCTAAACATGCAAAATGACCCTAAAACAAGTAATATTCTAACATGAACCTAATCTAACTCAAATATATATTTTGGGGCTTTTCTTTTACGGGAGCAATCAAATAGAGGCATCAAGAAAGTACGGCACCAAATCAAGCAAGATATCATCCATGTCCATTTAATTTTGGAAAATAAATTGACAAATCGTATCTCGCGCATGAAATCGGATTGGCCAATTTTAAAATAAAATCATGAATCATATCTCAAGCGTGAGATCAGATTGGTGATTTTTCCATATGATTGCGGGTCGTATTTCGAGCGTGAAATCGGACTGTCAATCATATGTACGTTGCGAAATTAGGAAGATTTCCCAATTTAAAAGGCTAATCGATATTTTGTGGATATGATGGTATCATTTAAATATATATATATATATATATATATTTTTTTTTTTGATACCCAGGGAACCCCGTACAGCCGGCAGCCGGCGGGTAAACCCTGGAGCGACGCTAGCGGAGGACCCACCACCCCGACGTCGCGCTTAAGATCCCGTGCGTCCTGCGGGATTTGAACCCCTCCATCCTGGGTAGATGTCATGGGGGCTCTTATCCAACTAGGCCATCGCAGGCGGTGGTTGTATCATTTAAATATTCATACGAGATAATCCCATAAATTAGGCAATAAAGATATATGAAAATCGAATTAAAAGAGATTCTTACCTAATATTTGGTGTCACGTGGACCAGTTGTTGAGTTCGGATGAACGACGGATGGCGGTAGCCTGCGTATGCTCAGCTCGATGGCTGCTACCATATTGATCAGCATGATGAGGCTCGCGATTGCAACTCAAATCACGCGCAACAAAGGTTCTAGCTCCGCGAGTAGTCACAAATTGTGGTTGGTTCAACAATCTACACGTAAACTTCGAGAGGCGATCTGCAAAACAATAACTTTCGTCGTGGTGGTGGCCTACGGGAATACAGGGATCGTCGGATCAGCAAACGTGCTGGTGAAGTTTGCCTGGGCTATTCAATGATGCACTTGGATTGTTACAAGGACATGGTGCTGATGTGGGAGGAACGTCCAGGGGCTGCCACTTGCTCCGATTCACCAAAATCCTGCTAAAAAACTCTACACGTGATAGAATGGCCAAGTGGCTCCAAATTTATATAAAAATAAGTGTGTGAAATCCTCCCCCTTTCAATGTTTACGTCCTCCTTTACTCAAAGAACATGTGCCCTTCTCTTGCGCATATTTTAGTGACTTGGATGTTTGCTGAATTTTGACCAAGCTCAACGAGACGGCAGCTTGTCTTGGCATTGGGCTGAAGGATGGCATCAGAGCAGCTCACATCGGATTTTCACGGCTCAGCATGGCAGGGCAACGGTGAACAACGGCAGCGAGTGGTGACAACGGTTCGTGCCAATGGACCTACAAAACAGAAACTTCGCAAGGAATAGGACCAGCTTGACAACAGCTCAGGCTCAGCATCAAGTCAACGGGCGGCTCTCGTTGGGACAACAGCTTGTCGAGGCGGTGCAGCAGGGCTCAGAGGAACTCGCTTGGCGCGGCAATATTGTGAAAGACCAGCACGGCAACTGATGAAGGTGTCACTGGAAACTTGGCAATAAACTTGAATCACTCTAAATAGTGAGATTTGCTATTTGTTCCCTGATCACTCGCCGTAAAGCCTCTTAGGATTGTCAATAATCAGAATGTGAGGGTCTCTCCTTAGCGTTTTCTATGATGTGGAAGATGTAGGCATAACCCTTAAAAAAATAGGAAAAGAACGATAGTGGGATGCAAATATACAATACTGATGATGGATCGGTCTCCCCTTTCGTCTTCTACGAAGGCTTCCTATGTCTCTCTCTTCCTCTCGGCTTCTTTGCTCTCAGTGTATGTTGCCGACCTCCCTCTTTCCACGTGGCCGTGTATTCTTAATTGTGTGGCATCCTTTAAAACCCTAGGCATTTTAATCTATTTATAGGTCACGGATTAGGGTTTTTAATTTTCCAAATCTATATCTACGAAGAATTATTTTCCAAACGCAATATTTGCTTTTAAATTGAAATCTCACGAAGATAAATCCGTAAAACCTTCCTAAGGATATGGGTTTGGGCCGATTTGTTCTCTTCGTGGGCTTGGCCCGACTCATCAAATTAATGTTTTTGAACCATCAATTCGAACCCATCCATCATCGGCCCAATGTAAATGCAAATTAAAAATAAATGCACCTAAGACTATATGCTATGCAATTAATTATTTTTTCAGGGATAAAATTAACCCCCGATTTTTTAATGTGATAAATGACTAAACGGGTTGCCAAAATTTAGGTGTCAACAGTAGGTCCACTTAGAGATCTACTAGAGAAAGACGTTTAGTTATACCACTAAACTATATAGTATATTTGTGAGAACATGATTACGATATATGATACGTGGTCGATTTAGTGACTTATACATAAGTGTCGTTTCTTATTCTCAATCATAACTATGGTGTGGCATCCTAGAATTTCATGACAACCTCTAGATGTGCTATGAACCATGGATAGGTGATGGAAGTGCCATAGGATTATGTATAGCCTTTAGACCAATGGATCACAATAAATTAAGGCAAAGCATTCTATTGGACAATTATTTGATGGGGAAAATTCTATTCTTGGCCATGTGTTTTATAAGTTGGAATTTATTAATTCATGTTGCCAGTTTTATGGTTATATAAATTTCAATTAGGTATTTTGATGAGTGGGGGTTTAGGTTAGATTTTTAAAGGAGAGTGGGCTGAAATTCTTAGGCCAAGCCGGCCCAAAAACCCAGCCCACAACCCCACCATTCGACCGGCCCATGAAGCCCAAAGGAAAGGAGTTGCCGTCGACCAAGGGGGAAGGGGGAAACTGGTTTGCATGTCTCTCCATTTGACCCATGAAGAAAGCCAAGTGTCAATGCATGCAAGGTTAATGATTGCTAAACATTGAAAGGAAGAAATTAGAGAGGAGAGAAGGGGGCGGATTACTCAAGGGATTGAACCGAGAGAGAGAGAGGAGTGTCGTGCAGAAGAGAGGAAGAGGGAAAGCGGGCGTGCGAGAGAGAAAGAGGGAAAGGAAGAAGGAGGAGTTTTGTCGCCGCCGTCGAGCCACCGTGTCCCGCTGTTGAGCCCGCCGTGTGCTTGCTGTGTTTTTGCTTGGATTAGAGGCAAGTAGAGTCCATTGATCTATCCCTTGCTTGCTGTGTTTTGTGTGTGATGAATGGTGAATTTCGGATGTGGATGAAGTGTGAAATTTCGAAGTTATAGGAGTTGATGATTTCGTGAGTTGCATGTGATGTTCTAGTTGAAATCTGACTTCGACTTCTTGATGAAAGTTGTAAAGGACTTCTTGGAGAATAACATATCAAAATTTGAAGGGAAACGGACAAGTATAGGTTGATGAAACCATTTTTCTTTGATAAAGCTAGATCTGGAAACTGTTATGATGATCTATTGTGATTATGTGAATTTTGTGCAATTATCTAGTCCGAATTTGATTTGTGTTCTTGATGAGAGTTGTAGACGACATCTTGAGGAGCAACATGATAAAATTTGAGGATAAACGGACAAGTAATGATTGGGGAAAACAATTTTCTTTGAAAATGATAAATCTGGACAGTGAACCGAGAGATAGGAAGAGTTATAAAAATGATAACTTTTAATCCATAAGGAATTAAATTTCGATTTCTTCATGATACTTTTACCACTATGTCTCAATTATAACATATTAAAATATTAGAATTTTTGGAGTTCATTTAAGGGTTTAATCAAAATTATTTCCGAAACTGTGCGAAAGTGGTACTGGAATTTCTTTTGCTGTGATGTATGGATTTATGTGATTGATGTGGAACTTTCTTAACATAGTGTTCTGCATAAAATATCTTCCTCTGGATCTTTTTTACATCTTTTTAAATTTTCAGAATTTATTGAGATCGTTTACTAATTTTTCCAGAATTTTTATTAAAGAAGTGCATTCTGCTTTATCCGAAATTTGCTGTATTTTCAAGAATAAATGGACTGCCCTACGAAATATGATGTCTTGAGTGGTTGTATATGCTGCATATATGGTGATATTTGGCATATCATGTGACATCGAAAGATGGTTTAGATATTTGATATTGTTGCATCAAATGCCATGATGAAAGTGAGACATATATGAGATTATATATTGTGATAATAACAAGACCGTCGGAGGTGTGAGCCAACGATGCCCCGGGAGTGTTGGGATGCCGGAGTGTGGGTGCCGGATGTCCTCGGGAGTTCAGGATGCCCGGAGTGTGTGTGCCGAAAGCCCTGGAGGTGTGTGCTAGGGGGATTCCTCGTGATGCTAGTTGGGATACGAGATGCTCGAAGTGTGTGTGCCGGATGCCCGGAGGTGTGTGCCGGAGGCTCCTCACGACGCCAGGTTGGGTGCGAGCGATAAATTGTGGGATGCAAACATTAGTCCCTGGATGAAAAATGATGAGATCTTTGTGAAAGATAAGAATTGAAATTGAATCATGTGCATGGATGTATGCATATGGCATGATGCATGATCTACTTATGAAAGTAAGTTGATGCTACTTGATATTGAAAATGCGATCATGAATGCGTGAATGGATCTCATGGTGATATATGCTTGATAGTATGGATGATATGAATCATGATGATATATGCACGATGACATGGCAAGATATGCATGACTACATGGTAATATATGCACGACTGCATGGTGATGTATGCTTGGTAGCATGAATGATATGTGCTTTACTCGTGATATCTTAATTGTCTTGCTTGTTGCATTGTGTAGTTTGGTGGTTCTTTACTGCTGAGTGGTTGTACTTATCCCTTTGGGGACTAACATTTCAAATTGAAAGATGCCTTTGCTACCAGTTGCACGTGGTACTTATTATGGATTGCCATCTGATGTTGAGGTGGAGTGCATGGAACTTTCCTGTGTCAGTGTACCTGGTCTGGTGTTTGTCCGAGTTTGTGTCTTAGTGATGTACGATGTAGGTTTTGCTGATGGCCCGATTATCCAGGAGTTTTTGTCTGTTCATGTCTGGCGTGATGGAGTGATGCTAGGGATGATGCCGCCGCCTCCGACTGGCGCACCAGGTTGGGTGTGATCGAGCGTACGGCTGGTGGAGGACGATACTTTTTTGTAAACCGGCACTAGATGATGGATGGGTGTATATGTCAAACGTAGGGTCGTGTTCTTTTGAGTTAGCCAAGCATAGTTAAAAGCTTTGGCCTTTTTGCTGTACCGACCTGAGATGTCCATCACATTTATGTAAATAAAAGTGACTCGGCTTTATCGTTTAAATGGTGAATAGTTGGTGTGCATTGTATTATTGTCGTTGGAGATGGATTAGGGAATTTTGATTATGCTTCTGTTACATGAACTGCACTGGGACCGATAAAAAAAAAAATGTGTAGACCCCCAGGTTTTATGGACCTGCTGCAATTGAAATGGTATCAGAGTGGATTATTAGGACAAGTGATAAGTGAGTAGGTTGTGGTGACCCTAGCGGATCGGGGGCCGTGTCGAGGGGTGCCACATCATCCTTTTTGGTATCAGAGCAAATGGTTATAGGTGGAGTGATAAGGAGCCTCATTTGGAAATCGAGGAATATGATGACAATGTACACCATAGGATATTAACTGGAATGGTTGGTTAACTTTGAATAACGGGTGATGGGTATTCACTCGTAGATCCCTAGTAGTTTATTATGAGTTGTCTTTAGGTGCCAGTAACATGTATATGTTACTTATATAGTTATAGTTGCTTGTAAATGGAGACGTTGAGTTACAGATTATTCCTGAGGCAAATGCTTGGAAACTGCGGGAAAGTCATAGTGCGAACTGGAAGTGCTCATCCATCGAGGGCTGAAGTCTCTGTTGCAAGGGTTGAACCTGGAATGGAAGATATCCTGCAGGCATTGGCCAATATTGGAAATTTGATGGATAGACAAGCGCAGCAACAACCCGGAGTGGAACGTCGCCCTCAAGGATTGGTGGAACAATTTCTGAAGTTGAAGCCACTTAAGTTTAGTGGAATGGGAAGTCTTGAGGAGGCGGAACATTGGATTGATGGAATGGAGCGAATTTTCCGGTTGTTGGACTGTAGTGATGCTGAGAAGATAGTTTTGGCAGAGTACCAGATGGAGGGAAATGCAAAGTTTTGGTGGAGAGCTTCAAGAGATACGATCTTTCCACCAGGTACTGATATTAATTGGGATGAGTTTGTTAGAGCTTTTAATAAGAAGCACTTCTCTGATTGTGCTAAGGATAAGAAGATCACTGAGTTTGTTCAGTTGGAACAAAGGGAGCTGATAATGGATTATTATGAGGCGAAATTTTCTAAATTGTCTAGGTATGCTCCTAAATTGATTGAGAATCGTCAGGAAAAAGCTAAGAGATTTCTGAAATGGTTGAGGAATGATATTCCGAAACAACTGGTGCCTTTGAATATGAGAGATTATAATGAGATTTATGAAATGGCATAGTTAGTGGAGCAAGAGCTGGTAAGAGAGCGATTAGAGTCTAAGAGGCAGTTGACCTTTAATGATATTCGAATGGGTAAGAGACCTTATCTCGGTCAAGGTCAGACCTGGGATGCTAAGAAAAAGAGTAATTTTGGAAATTTTGGAAAAGCTAGAGATGGTCTGAATATAGGGAAAGCACCCTATCAGCCTAATGCTTGTCGAAGGTGTGATGGACGACATGGCCTAGGACCTTGCAATGGACGGTTGAGATGCTATGGTTGTGGACGAGTAGTTCACCTTAAGAGAGACTGTCCACAAGAGAGGTCACAGCTGAGTGTTGGCTCGGTGCGACAGGCACATCAAAGTGTTGTTAGACTAAACCTACCAATGAATCCTCAGAGGCCACCAGCATAAGGAAGGGTGTATGCAGTCACCCAAGAGGAAGCGGAAGCTTCCAAAAATGTCATAATTTTCATAAATGGCAAGAAGGTATATGCACTGTTTGACCTAGGTGCTACGCATTCATTTATATCTGAAAGATATAGGCAATTGAGTGAAATAGAAACTACGCCTCTTGAGACGCCTCTTTGTGTTTCTACGCCTTTAAAGAATATTGTGTTAACTACATTGATGTGTGCAAAATGTAAGATAACTATAGAAGGACGAGATATGGAAATAGATCTAGTTGTGATGACTATGTATGATTTTGATGTTATCATAGGAATAGACTGGCTCCATAAGCATAGGGCTAAGGTGGATTGCTATAGGAAAGTGATCTAGTTCATGTTGCCTGATCAGTTTAGTTTTGAATCTTTTGGAGGTCAGACAAACCCCTCTGTAGCCATTATCTCAATGGTAGAGGCTTGTGAACTACTTGACGAAGGATGTCAAGGATACCTAGCAGTGGTAAGAGATCTTACTCAGAAAGAAGTTGAAATCGGTGAGATCCAAATAGCTAGGGAATTTTAGGATGTGTTTCTTGAGGAGTTGCCTGAATTAACACCAAAGCGAGAGATTGAGTTTGAAATTGAACTAATGCCTGGAACAGGACCGATATCGAAAGCCCCGTATAGGATGGCCTTAGTCGAGTTGAAGGAATTGAAGGTGCAACTACAAGAGTTGCTTGATAAGAGATTTATTAGGCCAAGTGCTTCACCTTGGGGTGCACCAGTTCTATTTGTGAAAAAGAAGGACGGGTTGATGCATCTATGTATTGACTATAGACAACTGAACCAAGTGACTATATAGAATAAGTATAATTTGCCTAGAATTGATGATTTATTTGATCAGTTGCAAGGAAGTTCAGTCTTTTCTAAAATTGACACCATCAGTTAAGGATAAAGAAAGAAGACATTCCTAAGACTGCATTTAGGACTCGTTATGGACATTATGAGTTCTTAGTTATGCCTTTTGGATTAACGAATGCACCAGCCGCATTCATGGATTTAATGAATAGGATACTTAAGCCTTATCTTGACCAGTTTGTAATTGTTTTCATTGATAATATCCTGATATATTCTAAAGGACCTGAAGAGCATGAACGACACCTAAGGATAGCGTTGCAAACGCTAAGAGATCATGAGTTATTCGCCAAATTCAGTAAGTGTGAATTCTGGCTGGATCAGATAATATTATTAGGGCATGTGGTGTCGGGAAATGGAATTGCAATGGACCCTACAAAGGTTGAGATGGTAGTGAATTGGCCGAGACCGACAACGCCGACTGAGATACGAAGTTTCTTAGGATTTGTTGGCTATTATAGGAGGTTTATCGAAGGATTTTCACATCTAGTAGGCCCTTTAACGAAATTGACCCGAAAGAATGGAAGATTTGAATGGAGTGAAAGATGTGAAAGAGGTTTTCAAGAACTTAAAAGGAAGTTAACTACAGCTCCAATCCTAACTATACCATCTGGATCTGAAGGATTCACAATGTATAGTGATGCATCTCATAAAAGACTATGATGTGTTTTGATGCAGCATGGCAAGGTCATAGTCTATGCATCGAGGCAGTTGAAACCTCATGAGCTAAATTACCAAACCCATGATTTGGAATTGGCAGCTATAGTGTTTGCCTTGAAAATATGGAGACATTATCTGTATGGAGAGAAGTTTGAAATCTATACAGATCATAAGAGCTTGAAGTATTTGTTTTCGCAAAAAGAGTTGAACATGAGACAGAGAAGGTGGATGGAGTTATGGAAAGATTATGACTGTGAGATACGATACCATCCAGGAAAGGCAAATAAGGTGGCAGATGCCTTTAGTCGAAAGTCGACCATGGACATGACTAGTCTAAGAATAACATAGTGGAATCTGTTAAAGTCTATTGTGGATTTAGATTTCAAGTTGGAAATGGACCACCTTACTGGTATGCTCACTGCATTAAGGATTGTGCCTGAAATCATTCAGAAAGTTAAGATTCTACAAAAATCTGACCCGAAGATTGTGAAGGTATGAGACGCAGTGTCTTTAGGGAAAATACCAGAGTTTCAAGTTTCTGAAGATGGAGTAGTAAGATGTCAGGGATGACTCTGTGTTCTTGATAGTAAAGAAGTGAGAAGGGAAATTTTATCAGAAGCACATAAGAGTAATTATAGTATTCATCCGGGGAGTGCAAAAATGTATAGAAATTTGCGCCAACAATTTTGGTGGAATGGCATGAAGAAGGATATAGCTAATCATGTTTCTCAATGTCTAACATGCCAGCAAGTGAAAGCGAACACCGCAAACCCGTAGGACTGTTGAGACCTTTGAACGTACCAAAGTGGAAATGGGAGCATGTGATGATGGATTTTGTGCAAGGACTGCCAAGGACATCAAGTGGTCACGACTCTATTTGGGTAATAGCAGATCGTTTGACTAAGTCTGCTCATTTCCTAGCTGTCCGCGTAGACTACTCGATGATTAGACTTGCTGAGATATATGTAAGCCAAGTGATACGCTTGCATGGTATTCCTGTAACGATCACATCAGATCGAGACTCTAGGTTAACTTCAAATTTTTGGAGAAGTCTCCGGAATGCTTTAGGGACAAAGCTTCAGTTTAGTACTGTTTTTCATCCTCAAACAGATGGACAAACGGAAAGAGTGATCCAAACTTTGGAAGATATGCTGAGAGCGTGTATTATTGATTTTAAGGGAAGTTGGGATGAAAAATTGCACTTGATAGAGTTTGCCTATAACAATAGTTTTCAGAAAAGTATAGGCATGGCTCCGTTTGAGGCATTATATGGAAGAAGGTGCAAGACTCCTTTTTGTTGGAATGAAATAGGTGAAAGGTGTTTGAAGCACCTAAATTAGTACAAGTTACTATTGAGGCTGTGGAGATAATAAGGAAAAGACTTAGAACAACCCAGAGTAGGTAGAAGGACTACTCAGATAAGCGTAAGAGACCTTTAGAGTTTAATGTGGGAGATCATGTGTTCCTTAAAGTATCCCCTATGAAAGGAATATCTCGATTTGGAATGAAGGGTAAGTTAAGCCCTAGATTTGTTGGACCTTTTGAAATACTTGAAAGGATAGGAGATGTAGCTTATCGTTTGCGCTGCCTCCTAAATTGGGAAACTTGCATGATGTGTTCCATGTATCAATGCTGAGAAAGTATCAGCCGGATCTTGATCACATACTCGATCATGAAGCCATCAAAGTGGATGAGAAAGTGAGGTACATTGAAGAGCCTATGCAAGTATTGGATCGAAAGGAGCAAATTCTCAGGACCAAGAAGATACCATTGGTTAAGATATTATGGCGACCCCTTCACATTTGCAGCAATGCCCATTCTCGGTTGAAAATCACTAAACATTTTATCATCTTCGTTCCCCTCATTAGGAATCGGTCCTGAAACACGAGGGTCACTTGGAATGTTCGCAAGTGATTCTTCAGCCTTACCTTTGGGAGCAATTCCCAATTCCTCCATTCGTTTCAAAAATCTGTACTCATTCCCATAATTCTTTTCTCTAAGAAAAGCATCTATATAATTCAGAGGAGAACCGAAACCTTCAATGCACTATAGAGCATGTAAATAAATGAGGGTTTTTGTGCTCTCACTGGTTCGACGTCCTCTAGAATGACTTCCTCCTGATGATGACCCGCACCTTGTGGGGTAGATGGGAAAACAGGGTTGAGAGAAGAATGCCTTTTAGGGTTTTGAGAATCGAGTAAAAAGTGAAAACTGTGTATATATAACTCGCCTTGAAAAGGCAAGAGCAATCGTTACAAAGAAAGGTGAACAAATCGTCTTTCTTAAAAAATAATAACTGCCATTTTAAAAGAGATTATCCCTTTTTGAAAAGGCATGTTTACAAAAATTAAAGATTGTATCAATCAAATATAACCGAACGAAAGATCGTACCTTTTCGAGATTAAAAGAATAACTTACTATATACAATGAAGGTCTCGAGTCCGAGAATTCGTAGTCTCGAAGTATAGCGTCAAGGATAGAGTCTCGATTGATGTAGATTCTTCGACTTTAACTTCTTCAAGCTTCAAAATGTTGAGTCTGGTACGGATAAAATCGAATTGATTTTTCTCCAATGGCTTTGTGAATATATCCGCTAGTTGACTATTTGAATCAACAAATTGAATTGAGATTTCTCCATTTTGAATATGATCTCTAATAAAATGATGTCGAATCTCTATATGCTTTGCTCTTGAATGAAGGATTGGATTTTTGGTGAGATTGATTGCGCCGGTGTTGTCACATCTCGATTTCGTGCATGAGTCTTCAATCCCAAAGTCTTGTAGCCGTTGTTTTATCCATAGAATTTGCGAACAGCAGCCTTCCAAGAGCTACATACTCGCTCGTTGTAGAGAGAGCTACAAAGTGCTCGTTTCCTTGAAAACCAAGACACTCGTTCGCTTCCAAGCAACCGGCAAAAGTTCCCCAAGTGCTCTTTCTATCGACTCGCAACCGGCTAGATCAGCGTCTCGAATATCCTTAAGATTGAAGTCTCCCTCTTTAGGATACCATAGACCGATGCTTGAAGACGAGGCAACGTATTTAATAACACGTTTTGCAGCCTTGAGATGAGATTCTCTAGGATCCGATTGAAACCTAGCACAGATGCAAACACTCAACAAAATGTCGGTCTAGAGGCGGTAAGATAAAGAAGTGAACCGATGATACTTCGTACAGCTTTTGATCAACTTTCTTCCCTTCTTCATCTTTGTCTATTTTCAACGAACTTGACATTGGTATATCAGTCTTCTTGCAATTTTCTAATCCAAACCTTTTGACAAGATCATTAGCATATTTTTCTTGACAAATGAAAGTACCTTCCTTCAATTGCTTTACTTGAAGACCAAGAAAGAATGTTAATTCTCCCATCATACTCATTTCAAATTCATCCCGCATAGACTTTGAAAATTTCTTGCACGAGACTTTCATTAGGGGATCCAAATATGATATCATCCACATATATTTGAACAAGTATAAAACTTTTGTTTTCCTTTTTAATAAATAAAGTAGTATCAACTTTACCTTTAACAAAACCACTCTTTAATAAGAACTTACTTAGTCCGTCGTACCAAGCTCGAGGTGCTCGCTTTAAACCATACAGCCTTTTTCGGCCCAAGACTCGAGTCCGGCTTTTTGGGTCTTCAAACCCCGGAGGTTGTTCCACGTAAACTTCCTCATGGATAAATCCATTTAGGAAAGCGCTTTTGACGTCCATTTGGAATAACCTGAAATTTTTATAGCAAGCAAATGCAAGTAATAGACGAATAGCTTCTAACCTTGCCACGGGAGCGTAGGTCTCATCATAGTCTATTCCTTCTTCTTGCGTATATCCTTTTGCCACGAGTCTTGCTTTGTTTCGTACGACTTTTCCTTTTTCATTCATCTTGTTTCGAACACCCATTTGGTTCCGATAACAGCTTTTACCTTTTGGTTTAGATGACAGATCCTGGCGTCGTTTATGTTGAACTGTTTGAGCTCTTCTTGCATAGCTTCAATCCAGCTTTCATCGATAGAGCTTCTTCTATGCTTTTTGGTTCAATTTCAGAAATAAGAGCTACGGCACTAGACTCTTCACGCCTTTTGGATCTCGTGCGGATTCCTTCATTAATTTCTCCGATAATGAGATCTTTAGGATGACCGGATTTATGCTTCCAGCTTGCTGGTTGATTTAACTGGTTGAAGACCTTTTTCTTTATCTCGAGTCTTCATGAGTAGCTTGATGCTGATCTTCCAGAATTTGAGAAGCTTCTTGAGTTGTAATCTTTTGAGGGTCCGGAATGTGTTCGACTCTTCATGCCGAGTCCGACCGGATTCACCTTGCATAGAGTCTTGGAATTTGACATTCATTGACTCCTCCACAGACCGGCTCTTCTTATTATAGACTCGTAGGCTTTGCTTGATGTAGAATATCCAAGGAAGATGCCTTCATCTGATCTTTCTTCGAACTTACCAACTTGATCTTTTGCATTTTTCAATATAAAACATTTGCATCCGAAAACATGAAAGTATGAAACAATAGGCTTCTTTCCTTTGAGTAATTCATAAGGAGTTTTCTCCGTAATAGGTCTTAGAAAGACTCTATTGATAATATAGCATGCTTTGTTGAAACAGATTCAGCCCAAAATCGTGAAGAAATTTTACTTTCAATTAACGAGTTCTAGCCATTTCTTGAAGAGATCGATTCTTCCTTTCCACCACTCCATTCCGCCGAGGAGTATATGGAGAAGAGAATATATGTTTAAATCCAGAGTCATCACAAAATTTTGTAAAATTTTGATTTTCAAATTCGCCTCCATGATCTGTTCTTATACTTGATATAACACATCCAATTTCATTTTGAATCTTTTAGCAAATTTTTCAAAATACGAGAATGTTTCAGACTTATTTGCAAGAAAATATACCCAAGTAAAACGGGAGTAATCATCTACAATTACTAGGCAATATTTCTTACCTCCAATACTCTGAGTTCTGGTTGGTCCGAATAGATCCATATGCAACAGCTGCAATACATGATTAGTAGAGACATGATTTATAGACTTGTATGAATTTTTTACCCGCTTTCCTGCACGCAAGGAGTACATAGATTGGTCTTTTGATATGACAATTTTGGTAGACCTCGAACAAGCTGTTTTGATGAGATTTTGGCCAATTGCTTCATATTGACATGGCCGAGCTTTCTATGCCATAGATTTGCTTCGTCTTGTATTGAGATTAAGCAATGCGAATCATTTGGTTTTACGTCTAGGAGGTAGATATTTCCATGTCTTCGACCTTTGAAAGATCGAGTAGAGTCTTTACCGATTCCGTAACATGTTCCTTCTTGGAAGAAAATCTTGAATCCAAGATCACATAATTGACTCGATGCTTTGAGAAGATTGTAATTGAGTCCTTCTACTAGCGAAACATTGTTTATTGTGAGATTTCCAATTTTGACAGTTCCAAATCCCACAATATTTCCTTTGCTGTTTCCTCCAAATGAAACTTTTCCTCCGTTCACTTGAATAAGCTTTATGAAGCTATTTGAGTCTCCCGTCATGTGTCTTGAGCATCCGCTGTCAAGATACCATTTTATCTTTTCTTGACGGAGACCTCGCATTCAAATGAAAATCTCAAGCTTTCTTTGGTACCCAAATTTTCTTGGGTCCTTTGGTGTTAGCAGAATAATCATTATAAGGCCATGCTTTCTTAACAGGCTTCCAAATCATAGGACACTCTTTTTCAAAATGATCCTTACTGTTACACTTTGAACATCTTAGAGCATTTCGACCTACAGATTTTACAAAAACTTTCTTGAAATGATTTTTGTAAGCCTCTTTCGATGGTCTCTTCTTAATTCTTTCTTTTACTTTAGGAAAATCAATCAATGGAATTGTTTCTCTGTCATTCCTAGTCCAGGACTTATTGAAGTAAGGTCTTTGAACCGAAAGAACTTTTTCAAGTTTTTCAGATCCTATTGAAAATTTCCTTGAAATATTTGATAAGTCAGTTTTTAGAAAAGTATTTTCTTTTAAAAGATTATCTTCTTTTTCTTTAAGAGTAAAAACGTTCAAATCTAAACTTTTGATTCTTTCTTCTAAAATGTTTTCTTTTTGTTTTAAAGCTAAGTTTTCCCTTTTTAGTTCGGAAACTCTTTTAAGAGAAGTCTTAAGATTAAAACACAGTTCATCAATATATTTAGAGATTTTGACAGAATTTTAAAATCACTTACCTCAAATTCACTTTCGAGTCCGATCCAGACCGAGTCCGAGTCCGATTGTGCCATCGCACACGATTGGCATATTCATCCTCACTTTCTTCACACTCGCATCACTCCAAGTTTCAGCTTTGAGTGCTTTTCGAAACTTTTCAGCTTTTCCTTTCTTCTTCTTCGTAAGAGGACAAATGTTGGGTCTTATGTGTCCCTTTTTCTTACATTCGAAACAAACTACATCTTTGTTTGGTTCCTCATCATCAACAGACTTGGATTGCTGTCTTTGAAAATTTTGTTTCTTGGAGTTGAACCTTCTTCCTTTTCTATTCAGTTTTCGAACCTTCTTATCATAAGAGCAAGCTCCTCATCGTCCGTATCATCTTCGAATCTGCATTATCGAATCATCATTTGATTTCAATGCAATAGATTTCTTACCTCTTGGATCTTCGTCTTCATTGATTCGTTCCACTTCATAAGACTGAAGAGTTCCAATCAGCTCATCAACAGATAGTGGCATAATTCTTTGCGTCTCTCTTATCGAAGTCTTTATATGATTCCAATCCTTAGAAAGTCCACGCAAAGTAGCTTGTTCACTTTCATGGGATCGTAGATCTTTTGTCCTTGGTTTTCAAGACCATTGACAATATCTAAAACGACTAAACATGTCGCTTATAGGTTCTCCTGGTTTCATTTTGAAGGATTCATATTGACCAAGGAGAATGTTGATTCTAGTCTCCTTCACTCGATCTGTTCCTTCATAGGTGATATGTAATCTGTCCCACACTTCTTTTGCTGTAACACAAGAAGATATTCTGTTATATTCAGTTGGTGACAAAGCACAATATAAAGAGTAAATTGCTTTTGCATCGAGTGCTTGTCTCTTATTGATTTCTTCCCGAGTCATTCCACCAGCCTCAATTGTTTCTTTTCCTCTTTCGAAACCGATGCAGCAGGTAGGAGTGATCCCTTTTTCCACAACGTCCCATTCCGAGGATCATTTGATCGCGAAAGGCTTTCATCTTGTTCTTCCGGATGTTGTAATCCTTTCCATCAAAGTAGGGAGGTCTGGTATTGCTTTGCCCTTCCATCAGCCCCGTGCCAAAGATACTAGCCATGGATCTTTTACCGTGAAGTTAAAACACTTCAAATAAAGTAAGAACACGAGCTCGATACCAATTGATATAGCTAGTGCTAGAACCTAGAGGGGGTGAATAGGTATATAAACGATTTTTCGCACAATACTTAGACAATTGAGTAATTGCAGCAAATAACATTCAATCGTAAGACTCAAAGAATGAAAGAGAGAATTAAACACGAGGTTTATAGTGGTTCGGCTTGATTCAAGCCTACGTCCACTCTTTTCGCACCGACAGCCAATCGGCTGGATTCCACTATGAACAAAGAGATGTTACAGCGTTGATCTTCCTTGACTTCGGGTGTAGATGAACTACCACACTCACTCAAGGTATCACAAAGTATAGACACTCTCTCGTATACAATTTCGCTCGATCGTATCGACTAATAATCAAGGTGTTTCGACTGAATTTCTCTATCGATCACACACTTGAACAACGAGACGTCTTCCTTTATACTCCTTTATGCCATCATAACCGTTGGCACTTACCAAAGGAATTCCTCCAATTTACCCGTTGGACGGAATCAATCAAGAAGATCATCCGAGCTATTAAAGGAATCTCGACGATAGCCCATCAATCTGTTCGCCCATACAATCGGGATCTTGGTTTCCATGAATAGAACCTTCCAAGAATACTTCGTCGATTATCGGATCTTCAATTGATCTAGATACGAATCAAAGAATCCGTTGTATATGTCCAGCCAAAAGATCTTCTCCGAGATCAAGATGAAATCCTTAACCATAATCCTCGATTTGGATTTCCTTCGACACCGGATTAGATAGACTGTCAATGAGAATAATTTTGAGTCTTAAGTCTTGAGTCTTGAATCTTGAGTCTTGAAATATGAGTCTTGAGTTCTCGAGTCTAGTGGTCAGAAATTCTTCGGACACAAATAACCGGACTAGACCGATGAAAACGTTTTGTCGCTTCAAAATCTTCTAGAGCGATTTCTCCAACAGAAAGCCCGCGAAATCCTCTCCTCTTTCGGCGTTCAATAGGAGGGACTTACCTGTCCTGTTCCTCTGGTTTCTCTCCCACGAAAACCAAGGCTTCCAAGAGAAACACCCGGAAAGAAGAAGAGAAAACCAGTTCTTTCAAAGAATCTGCAACCGCACCCTCCCTCCCTCCCTCTCTCTCTCTCTCTCGACCCTTTCGTGAATTTTCTTTTCTTGTGGAAGATACTGTCAAGATCATCACGCCGATTTCCTTTCCAGGAGTCAGCCGATGAATGTTGTGTGGATGCCGTTGTTGCCGCCATTGTCCGGGCATTCTTGGTCGAACTTTGTCTCAGATAACCCGGGATTTGAGGTGCATTTTTCTTCAAATGGTTCATCTTTTTCATGCACCTGATTCGAATGGAAATAGAAGTTTTTGGAGGGGGATTAGCTCTTTCGCCACTGCTTGATTTGCCCGGCTTTGCCATCCTGAAGCCGATTCTCGTGTAAGTAGTTTTATTTTTTCACATTGTAAAGATTTCCTTTTCTTGGCAATTCAAGCTTAGAAAATCGCCCTGCACCATCGCTTATGTTGGACTAGGGACTGCAACAACGCCGTGGGAGCGGCTCCCATGAAGCCATTCCTTTCCGGTTTGAAATAGACCGATCTCCAACCTCGGCATTGCATTGATAAACCGAAGCACGTCTTCCACCGTGCACCCATAGTTTAAGCCCATCTGCAATTTGACAATATAGTTAAAATTTTCCTCGATGTCTATACTGGCAAACCAAGTAACCATTTTGATGGAATTATATATGAATGAGAGACCTCCTTTCCTAATTAGTGTTCTCTTCATATGCACAATCAGCCGGTGTTTTTGCATGTTTCCTCTAAAACACATGTGCTGTCTCGTTTCTGGTCGTGGTGCTCCCTCTTCAAGGAATCTGTCTTACCTTCTGGCGTATACTTTCTCCCCGGACAAGGCATCTCAAGGTGAAAGCACCCGGTGCCAATGTACATAGGGCCTCCATTGCCGTCAAGTCCATGAAACTCCACCTAACAGTCACAAAAATGTACCAAAAACTCGGTCAATTTGCACTTCAATCTTTAGAGTCTAAGTTCAATGTTCTTGAGTGGCTCACGTGATTGATTAGCCCCAAGGAACTGCTGTAAATGTCGTTCTTGTTAGGGAAATCCCTTATAATGTTTTAAAGATGACAAAATAAATCAAATGTTACTAACGTGTTTAATGGTTAAGTAATAGACTATGCAGATGATAGAACATGTAAATGATATTATCAAAGTCTCAAGACTCGCTAAAAACTGAACGTAACACATGTCCAAAGTCTATTCTCAAGATTTTTAGACTTTTGTGTTAAAGTCTCGAAGACTGCAAACTTTAGTGTCAAATTCTGCCAACTCGACAAATTTCAAATTGAACATGAATGAAAAATCAGAAGACAGACTTTGCTGAAGCTGAACTTATTCAGACTGTGTCCAGACTTTAAAACTAAATCTGTTCAAAAGTAGATTATATTTAGACTTACGTCCATATTGTAAAGTTTATTGCACTTAGACTCTACTTCAGACTGAAGACACTTAGACTTTACTTCAGTCTGACACTCTCAGACTTTATATCCAGAACCAGATACAAGTCCAGAACGTAACAAGGTCCAGAACGAGACACCAGTTCAGAACGTAGCAGATTCAGAATGAAACATGTTCAGAACTAAACATAAGCCCCGCACATATAACGGCTAGTAATCTAGTTTGGATTCTACATCAATATAGATTTGATTGACTCAGTCTAATTGATTGACGATTGAATATTGAAGACGAACTTTTTATACGAAGAAACTCTACTTATGAAAACCAAGATTTTGTTTGTATGGGCAATCGGAATCAATTTGGGATTCTACTTTTATCATTCAACGGCTATTAAATCTTCTAGCTACAGATCTGCCCAATGGGTAGATTGGAAGACAATCCTCTAGATACTGTCCGACGGCTAGTTTGGAAGTGGAGGAGTATTTAAGGAGAACACTGATTGATGAGCAAGTAAGAGACGGAGCATAGAATTTATAATTCCAAATTTGAACGGCCTTCGATCATACACTTATCTTTTGTGAGTTTAAACGTTTGTGATCGTGAGAGAAATACCAAAAGAGTGACTTAGTGAGATAGTGTGATCTACTACTAAGTGTTTACACTCAAAGTTATAATCTCTTGTTGATTGCATAGTGGAATCGAACATAAGATTGTTAGCGTGGGAGAGTGGACGTAGGCTTCATCTAAGCCAAACCACTATAAGTTCTGTGTTCTTATTTTCTACCCTGAACTCATTTATTTTGTTCATAATTTTATTTAACTACTAAAGTCTAAACTCGGTTAAAGTCTGTTATTCTTCAGACTCAGTTTCAAAAGTAAAATATTTTCACTGTTATTTGCAAAAATTGTTTTCACACATATTACCCTCCTCTAAGTGTTCATACTAGCACTTTTAGTTCTCTGTGAGGTTATCGAAGTTCTGTGGATACTGTATATAAGCAATGTCATGACCATTCTCTTCGTCCAGTAAGAAGCAAAGTGCGTCCTTCACTGAGTCCGAGTTGTTCGAGGACATGTCACAGTCCACATTAAGGATGATGGGCGCGTTGCTGATCTTCAATGAGACCCTTATCTATTAATCCGGAAGAATAGGAGGGAAAAAACAGATACGATCTTGAACATTAGTAAATCTCATTCCATGTATTTCATTTTTCTTTATGATCGAACTTGTTGATTTTAAGTCAAACAAAGTATGAATCGACAAAAATGGTAGGTACAAAATTATTATTGTTTGATGATACCAATTTATTTGCCAATTCGAGCAAATATTGCAATGAATTTGGACCTCTCAAATGTTGATTTCCTAGAGCATTTGAATTTTTGTAAAATGTCAAAATTAATCCTATTGGATGATGAAATTACCTAATTCCTACCCTCCCTTCATAAAAATGCAAATAGCCTATCTTTGAGACATATTGGTGGAAAAGTTGCAAATTTTCAAAATGGTAGTCAGTCAAAACGCAATTAGGGCTAATGCATATAATCTTATACGTGTTGATGGTAATACTGCCAATGCATTCATCTCTCCTGCTTTGAAATTATGATGGTATTGGGGTCTCTTTTCTCTTGCTAGGTACGCGAGAGTTGGAAGAGGTTGTCCTTCATCATCCACTACCGTAGGGTCTGTCCTTGTCAATTAGAATCTCGCAACATCGTGCGAAAATATTTCGGATAAATGGGAAAGGTTGAGAATCATAACTTTGGTAGAAATTATTGAGAGCACTGCAGCTATATATGTATATAGTACTTGAAGAATCGTTTGATGATCTCTTTGGCTGGAGATGGAGTCCCATTCGAGAAATCATTTGTGTTGCTCCTGCATGTCGTCTGTAACACGTCCTAGCTCGGCCATTGCTTCGATCCGTTGCTTCATGTCTTCATATAAGTTCTACCACGAATCAAAGAGCACAAAGCCTTTTGAGATATGCAATTTCTTCAGACTGAAGAGCCACTGAACTGGTTAAATGCCTGATCTTTCATGCAAGTGTCACGAGCCGATCGATTCACTCTCGATCACTCCTCGTTCACTCGAATGCTACTTGTGCGGCCTTAAGGTTTTACCCCTAAGCAGCCTTTCAACACTCGACTCACAAGGGACTTTGTAGAGAGAGAAACTTCTTAGAAAGAGAAGCTCTGCTTTTCATATAACTTGTGAATGAGAATACAATGAGGGAGGACACCCCTTTATATAACAAGTATAAGGCAAACCCTATCCGTAGATCTCCCTTCGATTTGATGGTGGAGATTGCACGTCCCCATCTACCAATTACTGGTATTTATTGCCAACTACCAGCTACTCGCATTTATATCGTATGCGTACAAATACAGTATCACCCGTCCCTAGGAGAATACTCTACATCTCGGGAACATAGGCCGAGGGTCATCAATGTGTCACGCCCGTGCCATGGAAACCTCTTGGACATGCTAACTTTCGAGCCGTGACATTCTCCCCCACCTAATTAGGCGATGCCCTTGTCGTGTTTTCGGCATGGAAATCTTCTATCTCTTTCTTGAACTGCCAAAGACTCTCCTCGGGTTCCCAACTGGCTTTGCTCTCCAGAAGACCTTTCCATCGGATCAGATACTCGCACTTGGCCGCACAATACCTCTTCCGTATGACTCGATCTACCAAGATGCTTTCAACTTCTTGATCATACGAGGTCTTTGCCCCGAGCGACGCTCGTTGTGACTCCCCTCGATCCAGGTCTTCCTCATCAATTTGGAAAGGTTTGAGCATACTTACGTGGAACACTGGATGTACCTTGAGCTTTGGTGGTAGCTCCAGCTTGTATGCGACCTTTCCAACCCGTTGAAGCACTCGAAATGGGCCC
Source organism: Eucalyptus decipiens (assembly GCA_014182575.1). Lineage (NCBI taxonomy): Eukaryota > Viridiplantae > Streptophyta > Magnoliopsida > Myrtales > Myrtaceae > Eucalyptus > Eucalyptus decipiens. The sequence continues at coordinate 59,875,993 of CM024613.1, read as the reverse complement.
TCGTAGCAACGGATTAACCCCTTGTGCACGTCATTGTATCGAAGAACCACGTGTAACTTGGCCAACACTTGGTCTCCAACTTGGAACTCCATGTGCCGTCGCTTCTTGTCCGCCCATTTCTTCATGCGCTTAGAGGCTTTGTGTTAGGGAAATCCCTTATGATGTTTTGAAGATGACAAAATAAATCAAAGGCTACTAACATGTTTGATGGTTGAGTAATAGACCATGCAGATGATAGAACATGTAGAGGATATTATCAAAGTCAGAAGACGGCCAGAAGACTGAACGTAACATATGTCCAAAGTATATTATGAAGATTTCCAGACTTCGTGTCAAAGTCTCGAAGACCGCGACTCAAGACTCAAAGTCTCAAGACCGCGACTTTAGTGTCAAAGTCTGTTCTAATCGGAGTCTGCTCATTCGACAAATTCCCGATCGAACGTGAATGCTGAACCGTAAGATGACTCTATGCTGAAGCTGAACTGGGTACAGACCTTAAAGCTAAATCTGTTCAGAAGCAGAATATGTTCAGACTCAGATTGTAAAGTTTATGACTCTCAGACTTTACATCCAGAATTCGACAGAACGTAATACAAGCCCAATCATATAACGGCTAGTGATCTGGTTTGGATTCCACATCAATATTGATTTGATTGATTCAATTTAATTGATTGACGATTGGATCTTGAAGAAAAAACTTTCTATACGAAGAAGCTTTACTTATGGAAACCAAGATTCCGTTTGTATGGGCGATCGAAATCAATTTGGGATTCTACCTTTGTCACTCAACGGCTACCAAATCTTCTAGATACAGAGCTGTCCAAAGGGTATATTGGAAGAAGATTCTTCGGGATACTGTCCAACGGCTAGTTTGGAAGTGGAGGAGTATTTAAGGAGATGAAGGACCGATGAGCAAGTAAGAGACGGAGCGTAGAATTTATAATTCAAAAGTCTGAGCAACCTTCGATCATACACTTGTCTTTGGAGAGCTTAAATGTTTGTGATCGTGAGAGAAATACCAAAAGAGTGACTTAGTGAGATAGTGTGATCTACTAAGTGTTTGCACTCAAAGTTGTAATCTCTTGTTGATTGCATAGTGGAATCCAGCCAAGAAGGCATTAGCGTGGGAGAGTGGACGTAGGCTTGGATTAAGCCGAACCACTATAAATCTTGTGTTCTTATTCTCTTCCTTAACTCATTTGTTTTGTTCGAAGTTTATTTTATTCCGCATATATTTGCCAAGGTTTAGTTTAAATACCTATTCACCCCCCTCTAGGTGTTCTTACTAGCACTCACACTTTGTGTAGACACGCCTGGGCCAAGTCCGCCTCTTCTTGCATGTTCTTGGCGAACTTGTACGCAGGTGGACTATTCCCCCGATAACCCGAAGCAATTGTGCTCGGGGTGTTCGGTTGCTGCCTAGTTGCAACCTCGAATGGACTCTGACCGGTCGACTCGCTCTGCTGCAAGTTGTAGGAGAACTGGGCTACGTCAATCAGTTTTGCCCAATTCACTTGCGTCGTGCTCACGTAGTGTCGGAGGTAGATCTCCAAGAGAGCATTGACCCGCTCCATTTGATCGTTGGTTTGGGGATGTAAACTCGTTGACATGTTCAACTCTGACCCCAGTAGTTTGAACAACTCCGACCAGAAACGTCCCATGAAGCGGGGATCCCGATCGCTCACAATCGTTCGTGGCACCCCCCAGTACTTCACCACATGCTTCATGAACAGCTTGGCCGCCTCTTCGGCCGGGCAATCCTTTAACGCAGGCACAAAGGTTGCATACTTTGAGAACCGATCAACCACCACCATTAGAGTCCGGCACCCTTCGGACTTCGGTAGGTTGACGATGAAGTCCATGGAAATGCTTTCCCATGGACGAGTTGGGACGGGAAGTGGCTCTAGCAAACCTGATGACGACCGTTGCTCCAGCTTGTCTTGTTGGCATACGAGATAAGTCTTCACATACGCCTCCACGTCATCCCGCATTTGAGGCCAGTAGTAACGATCTTCGACGAGGGCCAACATGCGGTGGATCCCTGGATGACCTGCCCACTTCGAGTCGTGGCACTCGCGCAAGATGTCCTTTCTCAGCTTCCCATAGAAGGGCACATATAAGTGCCTTCCCTTGGTGTTAAGGAGTTTGTCCTCATACCAGAACTGTCGAGTCTTACCTTCCTTGGCATACCCGATGAGAGCTTGGGCTCTTAGATCATGCTCTAGCCCTTCTTTGATGCGGTCGACCCAAGGACAGCTCGGTCGACTCACCGTGTGGCTCATCAGCTCCATCTTTCGACTCAACGCGTTTGCCACGGAGTTGGCCTTCCTGGCTTGTACTCCAGCGCGTAGTTGAACTCCGCTAGAAAATCCTGCCATCGAGCTTGCTTCGGACTCAACTTCTTTTGGATCTGGAAGTAACTCGTGGCCACATTGTCCGTCTTCACGATGGACTTTGATCCCAGGAGATAGTGTCTCCACGTCTGGAGGCAATGGACCACCGCGGTCATCTCCTTTTCTTGAACGGTATACCGTCGCTCGGTATCATTAAGCTTTCGAGACTTGAACGCCACCGGATGGCCATCTTGCATAAGAACACCTCCTATGGCGTAATCCGGTGCGTCAGTCTCCACCTCATATGGCTTGGTGTGGTTGGGCAACGCCAACACTGGCTCCTCGGTCATGGCAGTCTTCAATAGGTCGAAGGCTCTTTGGCATCGATCCGTCCACTCCCACGCTTTCTCCTTCTTTAGTAGGTCCATGAGTGGCACGCTGATGCTCGAGTAACTCTGCACGAACCGTCGGTAGTAGTTGGTGAGGCCCAAGAACGACCTCAACGCAGGTACCTTCGTCGGCGGCTCCCATTCGACGATCGATTGAATCTTTGCATCGTCCATCTGCACACGTCTACCCCCGACAATGTGCCCCAAGAACGGAACTTCTTCTTGGGCGAAGGCACACTTCTCGCGCTTGACGTACAGCTCGTTCTCGCGCAAGACTTGGAAGACTTGCCTTAGATGTTCGACATGCTCTCCCAACGTTCGGCTATAAATCACAATATCGTCTAGGTAAACCACTACAAACCTATCTAGGAAATGGTGGAGTACCTTGTTCATCATTGTGCAGAAAGTGGCCGGAGCGTTGGTCAAGTTGAACGGCATCACCAGGAACTCATAGGATCCATACCGCGTCACACAGGCTGTCTTCGACTCGTCCCCTTCAGCGATCCGAACTTGGTAGTATCCCGATCGAAGATCCAGCTTGGTGAACCACTGAGCTCCCCCAAGTTGATCAAAGAGATCCGCAATGAGCGGGATCGGGTACTTGTTCTTCACAGTCAGCTTGTTCAGTGCCCAGTAGTCGATGCACATTCGGAGTGACCCATCGTGCTTCTTTTGGAACAGGATTGGCGCACCGAACGAGGCTTTTGACGGCCGTATGTAGCCTGCATCGAGCAGCTCCTTGAGTTGCCTCCTCAACTCTTCCAACTCGGGTGGCGCCATACGGTAAGGCGCCAAGGTAGGCAGTCAAGCATCAGGCACTAGCTCGATCTGGTAATCCACCTCTCTCTTGGGTGGCAACTTCTTCGGCAGCTCCGAAGGCATGACATCCTTGAACGAGTCGAGGACTTGGGTTGCTTCCGTCGGGACTTCCTTCCCTTCACCCTTGTCGTCTTCGATCTTCAAGGCCGCTAAGAAGGTCACCTCACACTTCCTTGCTCCTTTAGTGAGTCGTATGGCTGAGATCATCTTTCGATCACGATCCGACTCACGATGAATCGGAATCACGCATTGACTATTCTTGTCCAATACACATATACATTCCGCAAAGGGAACTACAACAGCATGGATTCTATCTAGGAATTTAATTCCAATGACAATATCGTAGTCGTCAAGTGGAATTACCTCTAGAGTTTCCTTGCCTTTTCATGACCCAAGTTGTAGCTCCACGTCCCTTGCAACCCCGATCGTAGGGACTTCCTTTGAATTCACGGTCTTGAGCCAACCAGCTCCCTTCTCAACCCGTAGGTTAAGTTTCTTCACGGCTTCCTCCGAGATGAAGATGTCGGATGCTCCCGTGTCCATGAGCGCACTCATCGTGTTCACTCTGATCTTCACGTTCGCGAACATCAAGTCCTTAGGTTCCTTTGACTTCTTGGCCTTGATCATGCTAAGGAGTTGTAGCGATCCCACCCGCGCTTCCTCCCTAGGCTCGTCTTCTTTGCAAAGAGTAGCCAGCTTGGCCTTGTTCGGGCAATCCCGCGCCATGTGCGGACCATCGCAAAAGAAACATCTAGTACCTTCCTTTGCCCACCTCCATTTTGTCCCGCATTAGCCCGGTGAGGGTGAGGACCATTCGGCGGTCTCGCTCCAGTCGGGCGATTGTTGAATTTACCTCGATCTCCCCCACCAGCGCCTTTGTCCCTTGGACAGTTGTCCGGTCAGGATGTGGAAGGCGACGCCTTGTACTCCACGAGCGACTCGGCTACGGTCTAAGATCTCCCACGTTGTATTGCTTTAACTCTTGCTTTGTCCATGGCTTGAGACCGCCCATAAACTGGTGAAACACTTCGACTTCATTGATTGAGGGGATTTGGAGTAGCGACTCCGAGAACCGCTTGATGTAGTAGCACACACCGCCCTTCTGCTCGAGACACTTTAGCTCGTCACGAGCTTCCTCCTCCGCATAAGCGGGAAAGTAGTTCCGTTGGAATTCTTCGACGAAACCAACCCAGGTCCCGATAGGATTCCCGCACCTATCATCCGACTGACGACGCCACCACAACAAAGCACTATCCGCTAAGTACATAGATGCAGTGTTTACCCGTGTTTGGTCGTCATTGATTCCCATGGCCTGGAAGTACCGCTCAATGTACCACAGAAAGTTGTCCACATCATTGGCCACCCGCAAGCCCCGGAATTCCTTTGGCTTCGGCGTGTCCACTCGTGGACCTTGCACCGTGATCACACCGTTCACGCGTGCAGTGTAACGAGCTGTGACGTCCCAGAGCGTCACGTACTAAGCGCAAGCGGAATTATAATTATTATTATCTTCTTGTCTAGCTTGTAATCTCCTTTAGATAACCCATAGCGTTTACCATTAAAGGTTAGCATGTATAACATGGATTATTTAAAATCTCAAGTTTATATTATGAGGTTATCCTGCAGTCACTCTATCTTCAATTCAAGTATTGGCCAAACATTCATGCACATAGACAAGGACACGAGAAGCTGCATTTCTACTTATCATCATCAGGGCTTACAAAATTTATCAACCTGGACTATTTCCATGTTCATCGCCTATATATATACAACATATACATAACAAAAGTAAGGCGTAACACAAGCCAGGGATAAGGGTGAGGGTATCTACTCCACGAGTTCCCACACAAGCCCATGTCTAACAAAAAACAAAAGTCAACAGCTTCTACAAGATCAAAGGCGTCTAGGCGCCGTCCATCCCCGCTCCAGGTCCTCCTGCTCCAAAGGGTAAAGGTCCGAACATCTCTCCTTCATGGTTGACAAACCATGCAACGAATGTCATCGATAATAACTCAGCTCTACCGTCATCCAGCCATAAAGTCGCCTCGTACTTGGAGAAAACCATGTCAATGTCGGGATCATACTCGTCATGAAAAGAAACATCAAGACTCACTACCGCCCCGTATCGAGCTACCGGCGGTACATCCATGCTATCAATCTGAAAATGTAAGGTATGAGCAAACAACCTTGCCCAGAAAGAATGATAAAACTCTAACTTAAACAATCCATAGCCATCAAAGTTACAAGTGAACCATCAAACAATTTAGGATGCTAAAGGATATATCACAAGCATAAACAATACTAGTACTTCATGTAAGAAATCACCTTATATGCATCCACTTCTATGCTTACCCTTCACAAACTCAATCTCACATCACAATAGATGAACTCACTCGCCAAATAATTATATTTAGTGTGCATAAAATCCACCCTCGATCAATCATTAACCGGAATTCAACCGGCCGATCGAGTCACTTCCAGAAAGTACGTTATCCGGACTTCCACAATACCTCTAATTGTGGGCATCTCACTCCGAGGCATCCCGGTATCACACAACCGAGGTCCTCCCAAGACCACACAGCAAGGGGCATCTCACTCCGAGGCATCTCAAGATCACACAACCGAGGCATCCTTGATCACACACAAGGGCATCTCACTCCGAGGCATCTCAGTATCTCTCTACCGAGGCATCCAAGACCACGCAGCAAGGGCATCCCAAACTTCTGGGGGCATCACTAGTATCTCGGTACCGATGGGTTCATTCATCTTAAGCACACGTTCACACCACCACACCTTTGATTAATGCATTTATCGTATGCAAAAGAAAAGACTCTAAAGTATCTATCTAACTCTCATGAACCTAGCACACGTGCGTGTCCAAAAAATAAGATAAAACCCATTACGTCATGTCCCATTCCATGGCAAACAGATATTTATCCCATAATCAAGCACTATGTACCGCACTCATTGCACACACATGATACCATATGCACTTATATCTCAAATGATATATGAGACTTACTCCTATATGACTAACATCTATTATGAGGTTTATTAGACTCTATGTGCATCACAAAAGCCTAATATAAAAGACACAACCTCTAATATATGTTCTCGGGTCCAGACAATTTACTAGCTAAATGTACAATTTCGGTTTCGGATACAAAAGGTATATCAAATCTTGTTGAAATATTACCAAATATTAGTATGTTATATGTAAGACATAGAATAACAATTCCCGTGAAGAAACTTAAGTCTGATTCTCACTGTATTAAGAGTAACAATTGCCATAATCTTTACTAGTACCCTGTACCGACGTCCAGATTCTTTATGTACAAAGAAAATTGTTTCACTAGCAAAATCTTATCGATTTAATCTCAAATTTTGACACGTCATTCCTTAAGATGTTTTCTACAATTTTCATTAAGGATTCGAAGTCCAAATCTAACTAAGTAAATACAGAAAATTCGCATAATCAGTAAAGGTCAAACTGTTTCTCACAAGAACAGTTTACTGGTTTTACTAAGTACACTTCTGTCTCTATGTTTTTATAGTCATATGGTTATAGCTAGGTGTATAACTTGATCTTATAGATGTTCTATCATGTAGAATGGTTTCTTTCTTATTTCTATTAACATACATAAAGAAAATTAAACACAAACAGAAGACTCCATAACTGTTTTCACTTAGAACAGGATAGATACACAAATTTTCTCACTTCTAACTCAATGAAACAAATTATCTATCCACAAATCTCTTCTAAAATACTCCAATGCTTACTCACAGCAACTCAAAGCAACTTCAGCATATCTTTCTCTAACAAATGATCAATTCCACAGCTCGGCTCGAAGTATAAACGCATCCGTGAGTTCACTCAGCACAGCATACACCATATCCATCCACTCGACATCCATTTCACCACTTCGCTCAACAAAAACAGCATACTCACACAAGGATTTCGAAACATGCAGTCCTCAAAAACAACATGCAATGGCTTCTAACTCTAATCTAACACTTACTCAGCTTAGATCAATCACAAAACAACAACTACAGACTATATCCATCACTGTTTGGTTAGATCCTCAAGCTCCCTTGATGAAACAATGGATAACTTTCAATTTAGAGTTAGATCTTTCCTTACCTTGCTTCAGCTACAACACAACTCTAAGATGCTTCAAGATCAACACTCAAAATCAGCATGCAAGAAGAAGAAAGTTGCTGGTTTGCTTCTGGTTTTTCGCTGCTCAGCCGAGAGAAAAGATGAAGAAGAGGATGGGTTGCTGGGTTTTATATGGAGAGAGAGAGAGAGAGAGGGTACGAAGCTTAAGGGGAAATAGGTCTACAAACTAATCCCTAGGCTAGTGTAATGATGAGATCTTGTAATGATTATTTTCCTTGAAGCTTGCATGTCTCGGTTCATGGGAATCAAAACCATGGGTGAAGAAAAACCAAGAGAGAAGAGAGGTGTCGTGGCCTCCAAGCTTATTCTCTCAAGTTTAATTTGTCACTCAAAATTAATTAGTCTTTAATCCAAGTCATTAGTCAGTTCATTGATTTGTAATATTTTTCCATTTATTCCCTTTTGTTTCAACTTGATTTCAATCCTTTTGTGATTATACAAAGTCATGGCATAACATATCGAATGACATAACATATCGAATGGTCAATGTTAGTCTATAAAGAATTCATCACAAAAGAATGCTAAAGTTATAAGTAATTTACTAATCAAATCACCTTAACTATAATTTATTAATCTTAACTGAAAATAAAATCACTCGGGCCTAATTATCCATCCCTGGCCCAACAAGCTCAATCTACAACGATCCGGCCCACTAAACTTATAAATCTAATAATTTTGAACCTTGGCCCGCTTCAAGCCAAGTCCAAGCCCATAATCACTCATTAGGTTTCTCAAGTCCAATTCGTGTGGCCCACTCACTTCTCAAGCCCACACGTTCCTCACGATCCATCGGGTTCACTTTCCGGCCCGTTCTACATAAATCTAAGTTTCTAATGATCTAATTATACTAATGAAGGTCGATGAAATTTGGGATGTCACATGCAGCTTGTGCTTCAGCGAGCTTACCTGTAAGCTCCGCTATCTCCGCGCGCATGGCCGCCATTGTGGCCTCCAAGGGTTCATACCGTTGTGCGAGTTCCTCCTGTAAGGTCCCCAGCAACTCGTGGCGGAGTTCTCCCATGCCGGTCTTGAGCTCTTGCACTTTCGCAACCAGCTCCTCCCTTCCGGCGTTAACTCCATCCACGGTCTGGGTCAAGTCATCGACTGATCCTTGGACATCGGAGATGAACAACTCTAGCTTCGCCATCCGTTGTGTAAGATCCCCCGAATCCTTCGAACCACCACGGGTCTTCTTCCCCTTGGCACCGCCTTTCTCGGCGTTCTGCCCACGATCAGTGCAGTCACCACCCAGGACCAACGCCTCATCAGATCGTGGATCAGCCATTGCACTTGTGTTTGGATCGCAAATCAGCTCTGATACCACTTGTCACGAGCCGATTGATTCACTCTCGATCACTCCTCGTTCACTCGAAGTCTACCCGTGTGGCTTACCCTTAAGCAGCCTTTCAACACTCGACTCACAAGGGACTTTGTAGAGAGAGAAACTTCTTAGAGAGAGAATCTCTGCTTTTCATATAACTTGTGAATGAGAATACAATGAGGGAGGACACCCCTTTATATACAAGTATAAGGCAAATCCTATCCGTAGATCTCCCTTCAATCTGACGGTGGAGATTGCACCTCCCCATCTACCAACTACCGGCATTTATTGCCAACTACTAGCTACTCGCATTTATATCGTATGCGTACAAATACAGTATCACCCGCCTCTAGGAGAATACTCTACATCTCGGGAACATAGGCTGAGGGTCATCAACGTGTCACGCCCGTGCCATGGAAACCTCTTGGACATGCTAACTTTCGGGCCGTGACACAAGTCTAGAAGTTGAATGCATCACAGGGTGTCTAAATTGGCAGACGGTAAATAAAACATTATTGACTTGCATCGAATCTATGTATTTCTGCATGCAACTCATGTGGTTACTTCTTCCTCTAGTTCTTAATCTAATTCCTGCCAAGGTCTTATAATGTCAGAATTCAATAACTATTCGTAGCAGCTAACAACCATCCGGAGCTGATGTTTGGTAGAATCATATGTACATCACATATGTTACATATTGTGCTTAGGATTCATGGTCTGACTTTCGAAAGGAATGTCTGCTAGCTCTAGGCAAAGCGAGTCTCGGACTTATTCAATGGCTATTTTCGTTCTTACTGAGAAATCGAAACGTGTTTTACTGGTTCACCCTAGTCGATTCCATGCACGTCAGTTTCTCGTACAGTCATTGTTTGCAGTCAATGCATCCACTCATTTGTTCTTGGAGTTCCAAATTTTTAGGGAAGATGGGCAATCCGTCAAAGGAATAAAGACACTCATTTGGCGGGGAAGACTAGGTCACAAAACATTGTTTTCTCAATCTAAACTCCGACGGCGGGAGAATTACCAAAAAAGTCCTAAACCTATTGCAATTGTGCCAATTCAGTCCTAAACTTTTTTTTTTTTTGGCCAATTTAGTCCTAAACCTTTTTTTTGTTCCAGTTCAGTCCTTCCAGCCAAAATTAGCCGGGCCGACGTGGCAGCTTGTCGGCTGGTGCGTAGCTTTTTAATAATATTTGATTTTTTTAAAATTTTTAAAATTTTTTATTAATTTTTTTTTTCCTTGTTTTTTTTTTCCTCCTCCTCCTCTTTCCTTGGGCTCCGCGACGGCCAGCCGGCTGGCCGCCGGACCGAGGGATCCGGCGGGCCCCCGCCGGATCCGGCGAGGGCTCGCCGCCCGCGACCGCGAGTCGAGCCCTCGCCGATCCGGCGAGGGGGCTCGCCGTCGCGCTCCGGCGAGGGCTCGCCGCGGTCGCCGGGGCGAGGAGAGCCCTCGCCGGATCCGGCGAGGGGGCTCGCCGTCGCGTCGGCGAGGGCTCGCCACGCCAGATCCGGCGATCGCGAGGCGGGCTCGCGCCCGCCGACGGCGAGGCGAGCTCGCGCCCGGCCGACGGCGAGGACTCGACTCGTGGTCGCCGGGTGAGGCGAGCCCTCGCCGATCCGGCGAGGGGGCTCGCCGTCGCGTCCGGCGAGGCCTCCTCGCCGGATCCGGCGGGCCTCGCCCCCGGATTCCCGCCGGATCGCCTCGGTCCGCAACCGGCCAGGGCTGGCCGCCGGAGCCCAAGGAGGGAGGAGGGAGGAGGAAAAAAAAAGAAAAAAAGAAAATTAATTAAAAAATTTTAAAAATTTTAAAAATCAAATATTATTAAAAAGCTCGCACCGACCGGCCGCCACTGCCACGCGCCGGCCGGCTAATTTTGGCCGGAAGGACTGAATCGGAATAAAAGTAAAAGGTTTAGGACTAAATTGGCCAGAAAAAAAAAAGTTTAGGACCGAATTGGCACAATTGCAATAGGTTTAGGATTTTTTTGGTAATTCTCCCCTCCGACGGCTATTGTTATCGATTTCTTTCATTTAACTTTTGTTGCAGCTCAATTGGACGGTCATCATCCTTATATCATGCTATGTGGAGCAGATAGTTAAATTCAGGAGGCGAGATAAATAAATACTCCAATTTGAGAATGAGAGATATGGAGCCTTAGTATTTGAATTTCATGCTATGATGATTATAACTTGCATTATAAACCAAATAAATATGCGGGCAGCGGCAGCCACCCGCCTCCCTTGGTTCCTTAATTGGCTATAAGTCAATAACAAATGCCAAAACCATCAAATTACTCTATCATACATTAAATTTTTGAGGTTCAGTGAGGACATCCTCTTATAAGATTATCAAATTCAAGTAAGACATAAAACTTAGAATAAAGTGATTGACATGAGTAGACAAGTATGTCGAAACTAATCCATTTCTATTCATCACACTAACAAAATGTTTCGTGTAACCAAATTGCATGGCCAAAATTTCTATAGTTGTTAAAAGATACAAGAGAAAACAAAATTTCTTATAATAAAAATAAAACCTTTAATAGAATTTTAGACTCTTTTTATACTTTGATGTCATGTTTCCATCTGACTTGGTATCTGATAAATGCGTAGCACTCTCTCTCATTGACCTTTCGGTCTGTGATATTTACCTGCAAGTCTCTCTCTCTCTCTCTCTCTTTGTGGATGAGTTACTTGACAAGGGATTGTGGTGGTCGGCTTTGGGCTGGAGGTTGACGATTTTGCTGAGCTTGCTTTGGCAGCAAGTGGTGGGAGTGCTTTCTGATGGATTCGCTCCATTATTGCTTCCTATACCTGACGGCATGATCACCGATCGGAATTCGATGCCCTCCAGAAAGAAAGGACTACTATATCTGTTTTTGGATGGGCCGTTCGCCTTAGAGCCGGGGCATTCGGCATTCAGAGTTCTCTGGTCATGTAGCGATGATGCGGAGCAGAAGGTTAATCTTCTTTTTGTGGTGTATGTTTTCAAGCTTAAGGGTTATATGCAGATGATGGAGAGGTCAGATTTTTCTTTGTTGCGTTGTTATCTACAGTGCCAACTAGAGATTGCATCCAACCCCATTTGGAGGCGAGAAATTGACCGTAATCTTTGCATGATGCGAAGGATTTTCAGATCAGCTTACAAAGTGAACTTATAGACTGATGCAGATAAGCTTATTGTTGTGCGTAAGAGATGATTCTCTTCACTTGAGAGAGAGAGAGAGAGAGGCTTACTTTCATCGGCAGCCACTCCTGGCGCTTGAGAGAATCATCTAGAGGTTCGGCAGTGCTTTTGAAATAGGCCTCCGGTGACCTCGGTTCGACATTAAACTTCCTAAAGAAGGGGAGCCATTTCTTGGAGAACCGAGAAGCTTCAAGCATTGCATAGAAGGTGAGGTCAGAACAGCCGTTGTCGGAGAGATAGACTCTCATCTTGTCCGGCAGATAATTGTACGCCATGACTGATAAGATGGTGTTGATCACCATGGTCGGTGGCTCGATCACAAGATCCGCCGTGCAGACAAATATGTCTATCCCCGGCAAAACCTCCTCGTATCTGAAAATTCAAGAAAACAACATCACAAGTGTCGAGCAAAACATCAGAGAAAAGACCAGGAAAACATACCTCTGAGAAAGCCTGTCCTTGAAGGTACGGCGATGCACGGGGTTCCATCTGACGACGACTGTGACGAACCAGCAAATAGCGAACCAGAGCTCGGAGAAGAAAGCTCCGAGCCAAGCCCACCTCGCGGCCTCGGCTCCGGCAAGTGATGAACTCGGTAGCAGAAGATGAAGATGATGCCGGCGAAGACGGACACTGCGTACGTTCTGAAGATGAAGAGGTTCTTGGCTGGCTTCGTTTCAAACAAAGGAGCATGATTCTTCTCCACCATCTTTTTAGTCTTCTATTTTCTCTCTTCAAATTTTCTTGCTGTAGTATCACAGGCAAATTTGTGGTAAGGAACTAGGCATGTATATATATCCATGCGCGCGTTCAATTCCCAAGCGACCTTTCCAGAAATTTGTTTATAAATTCTGCAATTCTTGACTAGTTAAATAATGCACAATTAACACCTAATATCTAGACGATGACATTTAGAATCATATATAATTTTAGGGACAAATGTATTGGAAGTCGTAAAACTTATCAGAAAAGTGTAATTAAGTCATAAAACTTATAACGGAAGTGTAATCAAGTTCTAAAACTTTCAAAAGGTATAATCAAGTCTAAAAATTTGTCAGTAAAGTGCAATTTAATTCTTAAACTTTCAAAAAATGCAATTAAGTCCGAAAACTTATCACAAAAATGTAATCAAGTTTTAAAATTCTCAAAAAGTGCAATTAAGTCTTAAAATTTATCAAACTGATCAAATTAAGACCTTCCGTTGATGACAATTTTTAAAAGTTTTAAAACTCGATTACACTTTCGTGACAAATTTTAAGACTTAATTATACTTTTTCAAAGTTTTAAGACTTGATTGTACTTTGATAATAAGTTTTAGGATGCACTTTTTGAAAATTTTAGAGTTTAACTACATTATCATGATAAGTTTTAAGATTTTTAATGCACTTATCCCATTTAATATTTCAAGACTTTATTGCATTTTTAGAAAGTTTTATAATTCGATTGCACTTTCGTGATAAGATTTAAGACTTAATTGTGTTTTTTGAAAGTCTTAGGAGTCAATTGCACTTTTTAAATAAGTTTTAAGATTTGTAGTACACTTATATCTAATTTTTATATTTTCAAATTCTTGAGTAAAAGCAATAAGTAATTTCCTCATGTCCTTACGTTCAAAAAAACAAAAAATCCTCATGTCCTAAGCACGAAAATGAAAATCACTACAAACATATTTCATGCCCTCAAAACAAAATTTCTCAAAATTATTTCCAACCATAGTACAGAAAATAAAGACTTGGGAATAGGAAGGCAAGAAAAATAAATAAGAGATGGCAATGGCAAGCGGCGGTGGAAGATTCACCGTTGATTCTCCCGGTCTAAAGAGCTCGACTTTCTCTGCGAGTCTCCGTGAACTTCGCCGGCGACGGAGAAGCTCCGCCGGCGGCGAGACATGAACAGCTTGATGCGCAAACTGACGGCGACCGCCGACCCGGCACCGTCGACGTCGAACCCTTCGGAATTCGACCCGAGGGACAGCGTGAGGAAGGGGAAAAGCTTCGATCTTGGGCACGGGAGCGAGGTCTTCCACGTGCCCCGCTTCTTCCCGGCGGAGCAGTCGTGGGCATGGTTCGATTACCTCAACAAGCACGTCCCTTGGTCCCGACCCACTCTCCGCATCTTCGGTCGCAATCTCGTCCAGGTCTTTCCTCTGTCACTGCGCGCGCGCGCGCGTTTCTGCGTGTGGTGGCGGTGGCGGCAGCTTCGATGGTGTGGTCGGAAAAGCATGAATGAGAGATCGTAATTATTGAATTTCACGTGTTCTTTGTCGCTACATCATAATTATTGAATTTCACGTGTTCTTTGTCGCTACAGTGATTGTCTTGACACTCTTATTCGACCATGGTTCCATGTTCATGGGTTCTTTTCGTTCTGAATGTAAATGGGTTGGTCTTTTTGCAGCCCAGAGATTCGTGTTATATAGCGGCGGAAGGATTGCCGGCGATTAGCTATAACGGGCACTCGCCTCGTGCTTATTCTTGGGACGATTTCCCTCCACTCAAGGACATCTTGGATGCAGTAAGGATGCCTTTGAGCTTGTAATGTTCCTTAGCCGAGTGATTCGGCTTTTAAGTCTATTTCAGTGTCTTCACATTTCTTGACGTGATTGATGTTATGACGGTTTATCGGTTTCTTTTGAAGGTCCATAAAGCTCTTCCTGGAAGTAGATTCAATAGCTTGGTCCTAAACCGATACGACGGTAACAATGATTATGTGTCTTGGCATTCCAATGACGAGGTGCTCTATGGACCGACCCCAGAGATCGCATCAGTTACCTTTGGATGCGAACGTGAATTTTTGCTAAAGAAAAAACCCAGTAAAATGTCTCCAGGTATAACTCAAGCACATCTTTGGTTTATGCAAGTAGTCACGCTCAAACTACACTGGCTTTTTCATTTTGTTGGAAATGCTAAATATTCATTTTCGATATTCATTTTAAAATTGTACTTTGGTATGTATTTTGATTTTGCTCTGTTCAATGGTTGTTGATTTTAAAGTTGACTGGCTTCCTTTTCTATCTTACTTCTGTTTTTGCTTACAAAAAAAAATAAAATATTCCATTTTGGGTTTAAGCATCTGGTGATGAGCCGAAGAGCAAGCGACTAAGGAAGAGCCATGACCCCGATCAGCACTCTTTCGTACTAAAACATGGATCGCTCCTCGTAATGAAAGGCTACACTCAGCGGGATTGGCTTCACTCGGTGCCAAAGCGAGCAAAACCGATGTCTATTCGAATCAATCTCACCTTCAGGTGTGTCCTACGATAGCCCTGCCATCAATCACATAATCATTTTTCTCTGCTCCCGTTAGATGTTGGCTTGGCTGTCAACAAGTTTTGAGAAAGCAACTGTCTATGGCGACTGCTTCTGTACGTGTCAAAGTGTGAAGGAAGTGGAACCAGAGCAGCATGTGTTTATAAGTTTCAACCTACAGGTGTTAAATTGACTTAGGTTGCTCTGTCTTCATTTTGGCTAATATCAAGAACTTGAAGTCGTGATTTTTGATTCCATAGCTATATTTAGTCTGTCAATACCTCTGTTAAACGATCGCCTTGTAGTATATGGCTTCTCGTACTTCCGCAATTGGTCTATATTCTTTTCTAGAAAATGTATCTGGCAAACTAAGAGATGTTTGGTGATTCTCTAGGTAAGAAGAATGAGGTCTCAACATTTTCGCTTTGATTGAATGATACAATAATAACATTGAGATGGCAATAATAGGAATGATAAAGACTACACAAAATAGGACAGAGCAATAGCAGCAGAAAGTTTTTCACATCAGGTCCTTCCTGATGGCATCCTACTTTGTATCATGTCTAGTGTGTGATATAAATATTCATAAAGTTTCGGCAACTTCTAGCCAATACAGTGCATGGTAGATTATACATAGGCTAAAGAACAGGCTACTAGAGCATAGACTGCAGATTTATATGCCACCGAAGTGGGCATTTTTGCCTCATCTTTTCGTAAGAAAATACCTTCATATAGAGGCTGGTTGACACAGACCAGTAAACCGCACAATATGATCTGCATAGCCAGCTGGTCTGGAGTCTGACCATGCACTGCTAACTTCAGTAAAACTCCAATAAAGCTTAACGCATTGAGCCAAGCAAGGGTTGTTAGGATTGTGAACATAGGAGAGGGTGCACCAAACTCCATAAGCTCTTGCTCGTACCTCTTTGATACATCATCGTCTGCCACTTTCGCAGTGATGATGAAGGCAGACTTGGAAATACCCAGCAGCCTCAGAATGTTGTCCAAGAAGGCAAAGAAATAGGAAGTTGTTCTCTTATAGAGCCACATCCTCTGGTCATTCCACCAACCGCGAAGAGTGCCTCCACACCATACGAATTCTCCAGCACTGTATGCATTAGTCGCCATAATGGTATAGATGAATGGGTAGCTCCACTGACTCGAAACCTGATGGTGCAAGAAGCTATTAGCTGTAGCAAAGGACATTTTAAAGCAAAGATTATGTGGATGCCCCTGCACTATGGTTATATCATAGCCAAGTGTTTTACACCATCAAGTGGCCAAATCAGGGTTGATTAAATGGCTAGCACAAGTTATAAGTGCTTGCTTTTGACACTTTTTGGGTGGTGTCATTGTAGTGCTACTATAATGGAGGGGGTATAGCTGGAATTTATCTAATGTTTAATGACTTGATTGTTTTGAGATTTTAGCACTGGGACCAATGTTACGTGTACATTTATTTATACCTGTGGAAGGTTGAGGCATCAGAATTAGTTTTCTCACAAAAGAAAGTCATCTAATTAATTACCTTGGGGAACAAGGAGATGCCTCTGAGTAGACAGAGAGATGGAATAGTTACATAGTACAGAGAAGCCAAGCAATTTGCCGCCCATAGCAAGTAGACACAATACGAGAGTTGCAGCTTCAGGGGGATTTTGCCACGTCCATACAACAGAGGACAGTACTGTGACAGGAAGATTTGGAGATCACCTTCAGTCCATCTTTTATGTTGAACTAGGGACTGCAACAATGTCGTGGGAGCAACTCCTAGAAAGCCTTTCCTTTCGGGGTTGAAATAGATCGATCTCCAACCTCTGCAGTGTATTACTAAACCGGTAAGGACATCTTCCACTGGGCATCCATACTTTAGACCCATCTGCAATTCAGACAAGATTTGTTTCATGGATGCTTTTGCATGAGTGTATTTGCATATTTATAGTGCTGGAAAGCATGCCTGTGTGGCATATTTCAGTTCCGATGGCTGAATTTCCAGTCCAGTCTTTGAATAATATAATATTAGCAGAGCTTTTGGTTGCGTCAAAATCTGGAATGATATAAGAGACTCATTTGCTTTTGTTTTTTGTTCTTTGCACTTAATCAAAATGACATAGTCTTACATGAGAGGTTTATCATCTAAGCTCAGTTTCCGTGAACTTATAAACTGCTTCGAGCTTGTTAGTTGTAGACTATAGAAAGCACTGCTCACTTGTTATATATAGAATATGGTGCTGAATGCTTAACCTTCTCTGCTTTCTTCCCCTATTTCCATTCTTTGACTAAGTTTCTCTACAGAAAATTTTGAAATATACTCAAAAGGGTCGAAAATTTAGGGGGGAGGGAGGGAGGGAGGGAGGGGGAGGGGGGGGGAGGGGCAGAGAGAGAGAGAGAGAGAGAGAGAGAGAGAGAGAGAGGGAGGGATAGAGAGAGACCTCCTTTCCCCACTCGGTGTTCTCTTCATAGCCACAGCTGGCTAGTGGTTTACATGTTTCTTCTAGGACACTTGCACTATCTTGTATCCTCTGGTGGTGATCCCACCTCAAGGACTCACTTTTACTTCCCCGTCTGTACTTTCTCCCACACAGTGTCTCTCTCCGATGAAAGCACCCAGTGCCGATGTATGGAGGTCCGCCATTATTGTCCATACCCTGGAGCTCCACCTGCAATCATTGTAGAATGTACCAAAAGTCATTATGGTATCTTCACGCACCCAATGTACTTGTCCTGTCCCTTCAATTTAGTATGTCCAATAGAGTCTATCGGCCTCCTTTTAATTAGCTTCATGTTAGTCCACGCATTGGAATTTGCTGAGCTGCCAATGGGTATGTGCTGACTTGGACTTGTGATTTCAGGTTCACTTCACGAGTTCAATTGAGTCATGGTTACCCATCTTAGTGCAGTTTATTAAATATGGTGTATCAGTCTGCATATTCTAATGGAACTGGTAGAATCAATAGAATTGAACGTAAAGCGAGCGCATTAAGCACATATGACATATAGCACGGTAAGGGACAGTGTTGTGTTGAAATCCTTTTGAAGTGGCTTACCTTGTTTACTACATGAAAGGAACTGCCGTATAGGTCATTGGTCGTGAGGTTATCGAAGGTCTGCGGGAACTGTATGAAACCAATCTCATCACCATTCTCTTCGTCCATGAAGAAGCACAGTACATCTCTCACCGAGTCCATGTTGTTCGAATACATGTCGCAGTCCACATTAAGGATGATGGGCGCGTTGCTGATCCTCGATGAGACCCTGATCTGTTTTTTTTTTTCAGAAAAATAACATAAAGATTGGCACCAATATCGTATTTTAAGCCCTCAAATGGATCCAAGGGCAAGATCCTCCCATAGATAAATAGAAAAATCTGTGTGGAAGTTGATGTTCTTCACTTTTCTTGGTGATGAAAAATGAGGGCTTTGAGTGAATCATGTGTATGAGTACAGTATGTTGAGAATTACCAGAGCATTCATAGCTCCTGCTTTGAAATGGTGGTTGTATTGTGGTCTCTTTTCTCTGGCCAAGTACACCAGAGTTGGTAGAGGCTGTTCTTCACTGTCCACTGCCATGGGATCCCTCCCATCGATCACTATCTGAAGAATCAGGAGAAGCATGTCATTGATGTTGCCGAAAGATTAGAACGTTAATCTTTTAAAGTAGATGCATGGTACTTGAAGAATTGTTTGATGATCTCTCCGGCTCAAGACAGTGTCCCATTCGAGAAATCCTTTGTGTTGCTTGCGAATGTCATCTGGAATCCGTCCCAACTCCGCTACTGTTTCGATTCGTTTCTTCATGTCCTCGTATAAATTCTGTCATAAGCATAACCCAAGGGCAAAGTTCTTTCAAGTTTTGCTATGTATCATTTATTTCATACAGTTATGTGGAAGGAGGAATGAGTCACCTTGGATTGAAATTGGGAATGGTATGTCATACATTAATTTGGAATTCCAGTCCCTAAAATTCAATCCTTCATTGTTTCCAATGATCTCTTTCCTGTATCCAATATTCGATCGCACTTTTAATTTATCTAATCAAGTTCCTTTACTTCCACAATTTTCTTAACCCAGTCTATTGGACACTATATCTTGCCAAATATCACTGTGACGCTGCCGTTGGACGATGTTATGCTTTGACAGAGACAAATTTTTCCAGGATAGGTATTGGCTAAATTCCATTCACATCATATTGTGACGTTGTCTAGGGCTACTTTTTTCAACATAGGTCCATAGTAGCATCTGTGTATTTTATCCATAGCATATTTTGGCATCATCCTCCATACATATAAGCCAGATTTAATGGGATTTAATATCCAATGTATTTTATGGAAAATTTATGAAAATAGAAGGATTTGATTAGGAAAAACATAAAAGTACCAAGACGAAACTCATACATTTTTTTTTTTTTGCTTGATTTAAGTAATCTTTTGATGGATTGAAGTCTTTTTTTTTTTTTCCTTTTTACTTCTTATAGGGAAAAAGACATTACAAATATCATAACTTTCGTACGATGTTCACTTTAATATTAATTTTTTTTTCACTTAGTGCCGCTTGTGAAAAAAAAAAATCACTTTAGTGTTAACTCCAATTTGGGGTGCCAAAAATTCAACATAGTAATATTTTATCAATTTCCCTAACTGGAGTGATTCATTGGCATGCTCAGTTAGCATTAATATCCCATACGACGTCTTTTGCATGTTTTACCCTGAATATAAACCCTAATTCAAACGATCAAACCTTTTCCTAAATTTTTCAGACCATAATTGGTTTCCCCCAAAATTAAGAGCTGATTATTGCAATAGAGAGCAGAAGCGGGATAAGAGGCTTAAATTCGTTCCAATAAAGTGAAGACAAATGTGATTATTACTATTATTGTGGGCATAGAAATCCAAGAACATCTTGAATTTGATCGAACCCTGGCAGAAGATTTCAATTTTTTCCCTCCGAGAACCGAGCCCCAAATTGTAATTTGAGCTAGCGAGTCACTTGTAAGAGATCTCAGTCTTTTGAGCAAAAGATTTGAAGCTGCGTTTTTTCCTTCAATTCAGCCACCTCATTGTCTATGTTGTACCGCCTTTTTTGATTAAAATGCCACGTAGGAATAAACATTTAATTAAAAAAGCACTTTTGACCAGAATTTATCATTGGACGTACTTAATATAATTGTTTCTCTAGATTGCCACTTAAGTTGTTAAGTGAGTGTCATACGAAAGTTATGACATTTTTAATATATTTTTCAAATGAATCCAAAATCATGGTTTACGAGGCCACAAAAGCAATGTTTTTTTTTTTTATAGGAAATCTTTGTAATTTGAGTCCACGACACTCGAATCCCGTCCAAGATGTACCTTTCAATGCTGACAAAAGAATTAATTGGATGTCAAGTAGATGGCATTAGTTTTTTGTCGATATCGTAAGGTTGAAAGCTTCTGTCCAGCCACTACTTTTTAGTGAAGTGTGGAATTTGTCAAAAGAAAACTCTCATGTCAAGTTGAATATAATGGGCCCTAAACATCGTTCTCAATGAGAACGACGATGAGAACAAATGATTCTCTCTCTGACAGATCTTGTGAGAATGGAATCGTCGCGAATAAAAAGTCTTTTCATATAACTACCATTCAACGTTTTAGATAACTGAGAAGGTGAGATCTCCAAAAAGAGAAGGTAAATTCCAAAAAAGAAGTCAAGATTCATGAATCACGTGAACCGATATCATTTGGACCATCAATCATGCGAGTCTCACCTTGACGCTCACATCATCAATTATGTAGATAGAGCTGGTCAACGTAAAGTTTACAGATCATCTAACATGTTTTCGAGAAGGTGGCCAGAGGAGACAAATGGCACTTGAAAGGCTATGAACAGAAGAAGAAGAGTGCAGGGCCATAGTCTTCAGTGTCTTATCAGGCGATCCTTTCAACCTCTTAGGGTTTTAAAAATGGGAGCTTTGCGTCCTAGCAGAGACTAAATTATTTGGCAAGTAGCAACGGGTTGCGTGTTTTTGATGCGCTAGCAATATATTAAATCGATGGTGGACTTGGTAAAACTAGTTTTAAATCGTTGATAAACTTGTTGTCTACCATGGACCATACCCTAAAGTCTCACAATCGTTTAGGTGGAGATGTGTTCAAATATTCTAATGCTGGGCTTTGAAACTGAGGCACGCATGCCTCAACATGCTTTGGAATAAATGGGCGAGAGAGAGAGAGGATAGGTTACAATACTGCCTTGTGTAGGTTAAGAGTACATGTTGATACGAGCAACGGGGCTGATTCCAATCTAGAACCGAACCGAATCAGTCTTATTCAACTGATTTTGGGCCGATGTACATGAGGATTAGTTTGGTCATGGGTGAAAAATTTGGGAACCAGCCTTCAATGGTTCAGTTCTTGATTCTATAAGGGGAACCTTCAGTTTACCAGAGAACTTCCCCTCAATCTCTTAAGAACTTTCTGCTTTCTTTTCTAGTTCTCGGTGTTATGTTAATTTTTGGGAAATTTTTACATTACAATTACAAAATATATATGATTGAGTTACTAAATAAATGAAAAAGAACAGGTCAGCTAGTTTGGTTTGAGATAAATTTCAGAGTCGACTTTTTCGGCTCTTGTTTTGAAAAAATAGGTACCGACTCTAACGATTCCAGGTATTTGGTGTGGAACTTATCTACCTTGAAACCAATCATGATGTGGTGTTTTGGGTGTTGCTAATTTATTTAATTAGAGAAGGCTTTTGTATAGTTGAAGTGTACATGTAGATATGGAGTTAATCGGCTTTTTAATTGCTAATTTAGCTAAAATCACATATAGATGATAGTCATAAATATTTAACTAAAAAAATGGCACAGTATCAGAGAGAGAGAGAGAGAGAGAGAGAGAGAGAGAGAGATGCTTACTTTAATGGAGGACAGCTCCGTGGACCAGAGACAATCATTTTGAGGCTCAACAGCACTTCTAAAATAGGCCTCCGGGGATCTTGGTTCAACATTAAACTTCCGGCAAAGGGAAGCCATTTCTTGGAGAATTGAGAAGACTCAAGTAACGCATAGAAAGTAAGGTCCGAACCGCCGTCGTCAGAGAGATAAATGCTCATCTTCTCCGGTGGATAATTATATGCCATGATTGACAAGACGGTATTGATCACCATGGTTGGTGGCTCTATTATAGGATCTGCTGTACACACAAATATGTCTATTCCAGGAAAAACCCCCTCGTACCTAAAAGAGTTCATGAATATATTGTTACTAGAAGATTAAATTCAAATCTCATACAACGATTACATCAGAAAGACTTGTTTTTCTTTCGTTCCTCTTAAAGGACAATTAATGCCTCGGTTCAGTTTTTGCACGCTAAGTTTCGTTCCTGTGATGGTTTTATGAGACTAAGGCCAATACATCATACCGAAAATTTCAACTATATTTTTGAAGAGCGTATCCTGAGAAAAAATTGTCGGGGTATTAATGCTTAGCACATTATTTTCTCACGACCGACAGGTCAAGGCTTTTAAGGTTGAAAAACATTAGCTTCTTCCGAGAGAGAGAGAGAGAGAGAGAGAGAGAGAGAGAGAGAGAGAGAGCACCTCTGAGAAAGCCTGTCCTTGAAGGTCTGGCGATGCGAAGGGTTCCATCTTACGATGATCGTGAGAAACCAGTAAAAAGCGAACCAGAGCTCAGAAAAGAAAGCTCCAAGCCAGGCCAACTTGGCAGCTGCTTTGGACTCTGGCAAGTGATGGATTCTAAAGTAGAAGATGAAGCAGATGCTGATGAAGATGGAAAATGTGTATAATCTGAAGATGAAGCGGTTGTCGGCTGACTTTGTTTCGAAGAGAGGAAGATTACTCTTCTCTCCCATTTTTTGTTTCTTTTCTTGTCCTTTCCGTATGGCAAGTGTGTAAAGCAATTAGGCATATTTATATAGAAGGCCGTGGCTAGTTTTTTTTTTTGTTTTTTTGATAGATGGTGATTCACCCAAATGGTAGTGAAGTCAAATTTTCTTGGAGTATCATATTAGTCGTCGTGGTTGAAGGAACAATGTTTATGTAACTAGCCATAACTGAAATTTGGACGAATTCTCTATCTCCTGATGATGAATAGCATTATTAAATTATCCAATACTTCGCAACTATGCTCAAATTAAGAGTAACAACCGCAACAAAATTCTATATATGTAACGATTGGAAGACATTAAAGCGATGGAAGATCTATGTATGTGATTTACATGTTTTCGAGATAGTTTATAACTAAACCTTTAATTTTGTCATGTATTGCATGGTACTAGCCTATTTGAGCTATGAATACTCAAGCTTGTGTGAATAACTCCTCCCACACTCTTAACCTCTAGGAGATTATACAATGTCGTTCACAAAAACAAATGTATTAGATCATAAAACACTTTTCAGATTTTGAGATTAAAAACTTCGATTCTCTTAGATGCAATAATTCTTTCAGCTTTGAGAACTCTTCTTATACTCCTCCTAGTCTAAGCTAACCGTTGGACATATCTGTAGGAGATGGCCTGGATCTTATTTAGAAGGTCTAATTATTTCAAGATCGTCGAGGATGATGCTTCCCATAGATTCTACCGCCCATCAACAGTCTAGGTAGCACCGACACGCGACACACATCGAAACGTCATTTCTTAAAAATTGAGAATTCCGACAAGTTGGGACACGTTATATATTAAATAAATATTTTTATTTTTAATTAAATTAATTCAAATTCAGTACTTTTATTTTTCAAAATTATTTTTTAATCTCATTTATTTATTTTTCTGATTAAAAAAAAAAAACCCCCCTCTAGGGTCCACTCCCACTCTCTTCTTTCCTTCGTCCAGTTCCCCCCACCCCCAAATTTATTTTTCTTTCCTCCCCACCATCGTTCATTTCCCCCATCCCCAAATTTATTTTTCTTTCTCTCCCCACCACCTAACAGACAAGCTGTTCGTGTCACTTCCCCTCCCCCAAAATTAAAAGTCACGCCCATCATCCCATCAAAGTCTCCCTTTTGTTTATTTATTTATTTATTTATTATTTTTGAGTTTCTTATCAAAAACCCTAGCTCCTTTACCTCCTCCTCCTTGCCGCTCTTTGCACGACCCCCTTCCTCTCCTCTTCCTCTTGATCCTTCTCCTCTCCTCCTTGCCGCACGATCGCCTTCCTCTCCTCTTCCTCGCAACTGCAGCTCGTCGTCGATCCATGGCAGCATCACAGTGGCGCCCTCACCTCAGTCTATACTCTTTCTTTGGCCGTCTCTCGCCGTCGCTTGTGGCCTTGTCTATGCTCCCTTGCCCTTGCCTCTACCCTCCATCGCCTTCCGACACTCGTGTCGAAACGTGTCAAGCAAAAGTTGACCATGTGTTGGAAAATCCGACATGCATTGACCGCGTGTTTGACCGTGTCCGAGCGTGTCCGACACGCTCCGGCACATGTCAAACACGACACGGAAGCATGGGCGACATGTCCGTGCTTCATAGACAGCAGTTTGGGTTTCCATAAGTTGAGTGCTTCAACTTGAAAAGAATATTTTCGTTTCAAGTATATTATTCTAGGAAAGTTGAATCTCTGAGAGATATTGGGAAGGCTTTCCTTTTGAAACCCCTTATATATAACTCGCAGGAAATCCAACCAATTGCTACTGGTCGTTGTACAAGCATATTACATTCATCCTAGCCATTTAACAGAACACATAAGGAATGAATTAATTATGCCACAACTTTGGTTTTGATTGAAAACATTTATTATTAGAATCAAGGTCTTTATTCAGGATAAATTTTTTCAATCTTCAAAATCGCTTACGGAATGTTTTCTTTAACACATCAATCAACAGGATCAATGAATGGCCTACCAAAGCTAAAGCAACAGCCAGCACGCACTTTCATCGTGCGTGTCTAGTCAGAACTAGGGCCATGACATAAAAGCATTCATCCTAAGTCAAAAGGTGTTTCCAATTTATATCAATATGATTAGAGAAAAAGGAGAGCAGTAGGGAGGGTCTCATGAGGCAAAAGTAGATGAAACAAATTTATTGAAATCGCCACGCGAACAAGTTTAGTGAAATCGCCGGGACTAGTAATTGCCAGGGCTTAGTTAATTGCAACCTCAGCATCAGGTGGGTCCTGCCATATTTCTGCTACCAAGCACATAATCATTTTTCTCTGCTCCTCTTAGTAATGTAGTTTGCTGTCAACATGTTTCGAGAAAGCAACTGCTTCTATAAGTGTATAGGTGTGAAGGAACTTATGTGCTCTGATTCCATTTTGGCTAATATCAAGAACTTGAAGTTTTGAATTTTGATTCCACAGCTACGTTGAATCTGCCGATAACCTCTGTTAAACCATCGCCTTGGAGTGTGTGGCTTCTAGCACTTCCGTAACTGGTCTATTTTTAACAAATATCTGGCGAACTAAGAGATGTTTGGTGATTTCTCTAGGTAAGAAGAATGAGGTCTCAACATGTAGTTTCGCTTTTATTGAACTGTACAATATTAACATCGAGATCAGCAGTAATGGAAATGACAAAGACCACACAAGCTAGGACATAGCAACAGCAGCAGTTTTTCTCTTACTGGTCCTGATGGCATCCTACTTTGTACCATGTCTGGTGGGTGATATAAATATTCATGAAGTTTCGGTGACTTCTAGCCAATACAATGCAATGGTAGATTAGACATAGGCTAAAGAACAGAGTACTAGAGCAAAGACTGCAGATTTATATGCCACTGAGGAGGGCATTTTTGCCTTGTCTTTTCGTATGAAAATCCCTTCATATAGAGGCTGGTTGAGACAGACTAGCAAACCGCACAATACGATCTGCATAGCCAACTGGTCTAGAGTCTGACCATGCGTTGCTAACTTCAGTAAAACTCCAATGAAGCTTAACGCATTGAGGAAAGCAAGGGTTGTTAGGATTGTGAACATAGGAGAGGGTGCACCAAACTCCATAAGCTCTTGTTCGTACCTCTTGGATACATCATCATCTGCCACTTTTGCAGTGACGACGAAGGCAGACTTGGAAATACCCAGCAGTCTCAAAATGTTGTCCAAGAAGCCAAAGAGGTAGGAAGTTGTTCTCTTATAGACCCACATTCTCTGGTCATTCCACCAGCCACGAAGAGTGCCTCCACACCATATGAATTCTCCGGCACTGTATGCACTAGTCGCCATAAGGGGGTAGATGAATGGGAAGCTCCACTGACTTAATATCTGATGTGCAGGAAACTGTTAGCTCTAGCAAATGACATTTTATATCAAAGATTATGCGGATGCCTTTGTACTTTGGTTTTATCACAACCAAGCGTTTTGCATTGTCAGGTAGCGAAATTAGGGTGATCAAATGGCTAGCACAAGTTATTAGTGCTTGATTTTGGCACTTTCTGAGTGGTGTCAGTGTAATACTACTAAAATAGAGGGGGTGTAGGTGTAGCTGAAATTTTTCTTATCTTTAATGACTTAATTGTTTTTTAGATTTTACCACCAGGACCAACCTTACGAGTATATTATACATATCAAAAATTAAATCAAGATTAGTCTTCCCAGAAAATTTTATCTAACTAATTACCTTGGGAACAAGGAGATGCCTCTGAGAAGACAGAGAGATGGAATAGTCACATAGTACAGAGAAGCCAGGCAACTTGGCGCCCATAGCAACCAGACACAATATGAAAGTTGGAGCTTCAGGGGATTTTTCCGTGTCCATACACCAGGGGACAGTACTGTGATAGGAAGATTTGAAATTCACCTTCAGACCATCTCTTATGTTGAACTAGAGACTGCAACAATGCTGTGGGCGCAACTCCTAGAAAGCCTTTCCTTTCGGGGTTAAAATAGATCGATCTCCAACCTCTGTAGTGTATTGCTAAACCGGTAAGGACATCTTCCACTGGGCAGCCATACTTTAGACCCATCTGCAATTCAGACAAGACTCTTTCATGGATGCTTTTGCATGTGTATGGTTGCATATATCTAGTGCTCGAAAGACTGCCTGTGTGGCCTAAATTCAGTTCAGATGGCTGCTTAGCCCAGTCCAGTCTTTGAATAATTATGATATAAGCAGAGCTTTTGGTTCCATCAAAATCCGGAATGATATAAGAGGCTCAATTGCTTTTGTTCCTTAATCTTTGAATTAATCAGAATGACAGAGAGCCCTACATGAGATGTTTATCATCTAAGCTCGGTTTCCAAGAACTTGTAAACTGCTTTTCTCTTGTTTGTAGCAGACGACAGAAAGCACTGCTCTCTTGTCATCTGTAGAATATGGTGCTGAATGCTTAACCTTCCCTGATTTCTTCACACATTTCCATTCTTTGACAAGGTTTCTTTCCAGAAATTTTGAAAAATACTCAAAAGGCTCGAAAATTTGGGCCAAACGTTGATTTGGTTAACATGTTTTGACTAGCTTTTGAGCAAGTCGAGGTCTTTAATTTCGTTAGTCATAAGGATGACTCAAGTGTATGCGTGTATTGGTAACTATTCGCTCTTATGATGTATATGTGCTAGTTAGGACATTCAAATGTAGAGAGAGAGAGAGAGAGAGAGAGAGAGAGAGAGAGAGAGAGAGAGAGAGACCTCCTTTCCCCACTCAGTGTTCTCTTCATAACCACAGCTGGCTAGTGGTTTGCATGTTTCTTCTAGGACACTTGCACTATCTTGTATCCTCAGGTGGTGATCCCACCTCAAGGACTCACTTTTACTTCCTCGTTTATACTTTCTCCCACACAGTGTCTCTCGCCGATGAAAGCACCCGGTGCCAATGTACCCAGGTCCACCATTATCGTCCATTCCATGGATCTCCACCTGCAATCATCGTAGAATGTATTAAAACTTATTATGATGTTTTCACTCATCCAAGGTAGGTGTCCTATCTTTTCAATTTGATATGTTCAATGTGTCTATTGGCGTCCTTTTAATTTGTTATAATTCAGTCCATGCATTAGAATTTGCTAAGTTGCCAATGGGAATGTGCTTACTTGGAGTCATGATTTCAAGTTCAATTCATGAGTTTAATTGAGTTGTGGTAACCCATTTTAGTCCAGTTTCACCAAATATGGATCATCAGTCGGCAAATTCTAATGGAAATGTGGAATTTATAGAATAAAATAGTTAAGCCAGTGCATTAATCTCATTTAACATGTAGGGACTGAATCAGATACGGCACTACGGTTCAGGGATGGCGCTGTGCCAACATCCTTTGGAAGTGGCTTACCTGCATTATTACGTTCAAGGAACTGCTGTACAGGTCATTCTTCGTAATGTTATCGAAGCACTGTGGGAACTGTACGAAACCGATCTCATCGCCATTCTCTTCATCCATCAAGAAGCACAGTGCGTCTCTCACTGAGTCTGAGTTGTTTGAGTACATGTCGCAGTCCACGTTAAGGATGACGGGCGAGTTGCTGATCCTTGAGGAGACTCTAATCTATTTGATCCAGGGATAAAAAAAAAAAAAAACAGAAATATTAGCACCATGATCTTGTTTTAAGCCATCGATCGATCCCAATGAAAGATCCTCACATACATAAATAAAGAAAGCTGCACAACTTGATGTTCTTTACTTTTTTTTTTTTTTTTTTTTTATGAAAATATGGGTTTTTAGTGAATCGTTGCATGCTGATATAATTACCATAGCATTCATAGCTCCTGCTTTAAAATGGTGGTGGAACTGTGGTCTCTTTTCTCTGGCCAAGTACACCAGAGTAGGGAGAGGCTGTCCTTCATTGTCGACGGCATTGGCGTCCCTCCCATCGATTAATATCTGAAAAAGAATCAGCAGAAACATGTCATTGATGTAGCAGAAAGATTAGAACACTAACTTTTTATTGTAGATATGCAGTACTTGAAGAATTGTTTGATGATCTCTCCGGCTCGAGGCAGTGTCCCACTCGAGAAATCCTTTGTGTTGCTCCCGAATGTCGTCTGGAATCCGTCCCAGCTCTGCTACCGATTCGATGCGTTTCTTCATGTCCTCGTATAAGTTCTACGATAAGCATAACCAAAGAGCACAATTTCTTTTTTAGGCGTATGTATTTCTTCATTAAAAGAAAGAAATAGATTTTGATTAATTATGTGTCATTTTGTTCATACAATTATGTGGAAGTTGGAATGGGTGACCTTGGGTTGAAATTGGCTATGGTAAATAACACATTACCGAGTCAATAGCATCACTCTAGATTCAAATGACATGGCAGTTGAATAACATTATTGTGTGATGTTGACAAAAAATTTGCAATTCGGGCATCCATACGTCTGAATTTTTATTTACACCATTCTCTCATGTTGTCTTTATTAGCTAAATTTTTTAATAAATTTTCATATGTGCATCCACATATCTTATTCTCATCATACTTTGACGTCGTTCTCCAACCATGTTAGCTGAATCTGATTGGATTTGGTATTTGAGAGATTTGATTATAAAATTTATGAAATTAGATGGATAGAAACGTACGGGACTTGAATAAAGGAAACGTAAAAGTATCGGAACAAAATTCATAATTTTTTCCTTATTTTAAGTGGTGATCTATAAAGACTAAAGTTTTCTTTCTTTCTTTCTTTCTTTCTTTCTTTCTTTCTTTCTTTCTTTCTTTCTTTTTTTTCTCATTGTCTTTTGAATCCAAAACCATGATCTATCACGCGACAAAGGAATTGTCCTTTTCATGGAATATTTATTTTTGAGTCTAGTACGCTACAAGCCCATCGAAGGCACATAGCCATCAATGCCGAAATAAGAAGGCGATTTGTCAATAAGTAGATGGCATCGATTTCTTGTCGATATATGAAGGTTGGGAAGTTTCTGTGCAATAATTATTTTTGACGAGCTTGACACTACAATTCGAAGATCACGGTCCTCCATTTTGGAGTGAAGTGTGGAAATTGTCGAAAGAACAAAATCTCTTTCAACGTAGAAGATCGTGGGCCAAAAACATTGCTCTCAACGAAAATTTTTCCAAGAGAAACTCCCCTCTCTCACTCTCTCTGCTTTTCCATACCTACCGTTCAATATTTTAGATAACTCAGAAGACATGATCTCACTTGAAAAAAAAAAAAAAAAAAGAAGAAGAAGACATGATCTCCAAAAAAGAGGAAAAATAATAATAACAATAACCAGTAAGTGATCGAAAACAGAATTTGTTGCAGGGATTTAGACCGCACATACCAATATCATCGGAACCATTAATTATGCAAGTCTTACTGAAAACCTACATGATTAACTATAAAAGGACTTGATCAACATAAGTCTGATCTTTTTAGGTGGAGATGTGTTCAAATATTTCATTACTAGTCTTTTGAAACTGAAGCATACGTGCCTCAACCTGGTTTGCAATGCATTGCCACCAAAAAGATCTCAAATCTCAATTATAAATATTATATGCGAGAGAGAGAAAGAGAGAGAAAGAGAGAGAGAGAGAGAGATGGGTTGCAATAAGGGATTTGTGTAAGTTAATAAGAGTACATGTTGATATGGATTCAGTGGGGTTTTCTTGGCTTTGCTATTAAGATTTTGTGAGGTTCAAGTGTGCATGTCGATATGCACTGAATCGGTTTTTCTTAATGATGTTGGAGAGAGAGAGAGAGAGAGAGAGAGAGAGAGAGATTACTTTCATGGAGGACCACTCGTTGGACCAGAGAGAATCGTTTAGAGGCTCAACGGCCTTTCTAAAATAGGCCTCCGGCGATCTTGGTTCAATATTAAAATTCCGGCAGAAGGGAAGCCATTCCTTGGAGAATCGAGAAGCCTCAAGTAACGCGTAGAAAGTTAGGTCTGAACCACCATCGTCGGAGAGATAAATGGTCATCTTCTCCGGTGGATAATTGTATGCCATAATTGATAAGACGGTGTTAATCACCATGGTCGGTGGCTCTATCACAGGATCTGCCGTACACACAAATATGTCTATTCCTGGCAAAACATTGCCGTACCTAAAAGATTTCATGAAAACATTGTTAAGAGCTTATCAAATTCAAATACGATGCAATGACTACAATAGAAATACTATTCGTTTCTTGTTCTTTTTAAGGACAAATGTTAGGTCATATCATCTTTCATACGCTAGTGATGGTATTATTAGATCGTAGCTAACAATCAACCACCAAATTTTTTTTTTCCAAGAGTGTATCCTAAGAGAAAATTATAAACATATTAATAGTGACTAGCACATAATTTGAATTGAAAAATACAAACTTCTTCCATCAAGTCAATAGACATATTAGTGATTTAGAGAGAGAGAGAGAAGACACCTCTGAGAAAGCCTGTCCTCGAAGGTACGGCGATACGAAGGGTTCCATCTTACGACGATGTTGAGGAACCAGTAAAAAGTGAACCAGAGCTCAGAGAAGAGGGCTCCAAGCCAGGCTAATTTCTCAGCTGTTTTGGAGTCCGGAAAGTGAAGGATTCTAAAGTAGAAGATGAAGCAGATGCTGATGACGATTGAGAGGGTGTATAACCTGAAGATTAAGCGGTTCTTGAAAACCTTTGTTTCAAAGAGAGGAAGATTACTCTTCTCCGCCATTCTCTTTCTTGTTTTGCCTCCTCTCTGTTATTGCAAGTGGGAAGCAAAGAGTCAATATTTATATAGATGGCTGTGTCTAGTCCTTTTTGGATTTTTCTACATGGAAAATGAGGCGTCCCAAGATTTTTTGAGCACCCCACTAATTAATCTCCAATAGAAATTGACACTTCAACCCTTCTATCTCACACTCGCACAAGGGGTAATTACCAAAGGTGTGAGGCTTGTGCTTCAAAAGGTTGCAATTTGAATCTAGGTTTTAAGAGAAAAATACGAATACGCTTACAACATTAGCAATCTTTCGGGATATTATAGACGGTGATTCAACCAAATTCTAGTGAAGTCAAATTTTCTTGGAATTCTGTGACAGTTGTTGTAGTTTAAAAAAAAATAAAAGTTCACATAACCAATGATAGCTGAAATCTGAATGAAAATCCTCTATCTCCAAATGATGCTTCAATTTATGTGCATGCATAGTACGATGAGTTGCATTATTAAAATATGCAATGCTTGCAACTATACTCAGATTAAGAGTAACAAACGCAATAAGATTTCAGATATGTAACCGTTGGAACACATTAAGGCAATAGAAGATCTATAATCCTTTCATTCTCTTGTCTTGTATTTCATGGTACTCGTATATAATGTGGGATCATCTCCATCGGTTGAACTTGATGAGAATTTACATTGCTTCTTGGTACCTTAGGAAATACAAGACACATACATTAACAGACGGACAATTTTTGCTAGTTCATATGAAGAAAGCACCATATGGCATGTCCAGCGAAGCGTCACCGTTCATCATAAGAGTGTGGCCCAACAATATTTACGATAAACGCGTTTTAGCCACCTTTTGTTAGGCTGCCCTCTTAAAAGGGTAATGATCATGGTACTATGTTTTTCAAGAGCACTAGATTAACATCACCTAATGACAACATCGGATACTGCCAATCTTGCTTTTAACTAATGTGTTGGCCTTTGTTAGACTTGTTGAAAATATGTTTCGAGTTTGAGCATCAACAAACTTTCTTGATTCGAATAGGTTTTCTAATTGAATAGTCACCTAGTCGGAGAAGGTTTCTTAATTTGAATCAAATTCTTACTTATGAATAAAAAGTGAATGTTCTTTATAAAGAGTAATAAAGAAGCGACTTTTTCGTGAATTACGCCTGAAAGCTTTTAGTATTGAAGCCAATAAATCTCGTGGTAAGATTTATGACTTCCTTTGTGAGAGTGAGAAATTAAGGGGCTAAAAATTGTGTGAGTTACTATGTGTATTTAGTGATTTGAGTGTGGTTGTAATTAATATCGTATCGCTTAATCTATAATGGAAAATTTGGCTGCTCTCTTTATAGACGTAATTTACATCGACCGAACCAAACAAATTTAGTGTTTGATTTATTTTTTCTATCTATTTTATTATTCGACCGCTTGTTTCCACAACAAAACTCATGAAATTTGTTGCGAAAATAAGCAATTGAATAATAAATTTAACATAATAGGAAAATAAATTGGCTATTAGACATACACAGTTCGCTTAGAGTGACCTACATCTATAGGGAGAGTAGGGCAGAATTTTGATATAGATCAAGTGACATAATAGAGATTATAACCACATTTGAGTCATTCAAACATTCTTAATGTTTCCCAATACTTAATCATAATGTCTAATCCCAAAATCTCTCAAGAAATAATCTCCCAACCTCATCAAGGAATTACACAATCTTTGTCCACGAGATTTAATTGGCTTCAATACCCTCAAATTACTCCAGTGCAATTCACGAAGAAGTTCCATCTTGGATACTCTTCACAACAAAAACAATTCTTATATATAGACAAGAATATGATCCAAAATAGAAATTTCATTTTCTGCAAACCTAATTTTCAACAAAATTGAGCGCAGAATTAGTTTAGGGACATTTACCCCTTAATTAAGCTAGGGTTTCATCAATCGATAGGGTTAATGAATGGCCTAACAAAACTAGAGCAACAGCCACCACATACTTTCATCGTGCATGTTTAGTCAGAATTAGGGTTATGACATAGAGGATGCGCCGCAAAACAAAAGTGTCTAAAGTCTATTTCTACACAACTAGATGGATAGAACTCTCGAGATTGTCTTAGGAGCCAAAAAATAGGTTGAGAGAAATTTATCGAAATCACAACATAAACAATTTCCGCCGCTAGTAAATTCGAGGGCTTAGTTGCTATGTCAGAATTTTTTTTTTTATTACTTATAATATAATGGGAAATTTTTAAAGATTATCAAATTTCATGGACAATGATCAGGAACTCTTCTATAATTTTTTTCTTTTTCCGAGAACTAATCGATCTACAGGTGGAGTTGGTGGGGACACTCAAATAAGAACTTTGGATTGGAAAATGTAACATCATATATTCGATCGAATGACTCTCGCTCTCTTAGTCCCTT
Source organism: Eucalyptus decipiens (assembly GCA_014182575.1). Lineage (NCBI taxonomy): Eukaryota > Viridiplantae > Streptophyta > Magnoliopsida > Myrtales > Myrtaceae > Eucalyptus > Eucalyptus decipiens. Next base: position 59,841,594 of record CM024613.1, on the reverse strand, counting down.
CAAATTAGGACCACTATAGAAAACACTAGTTGAACGTGACTTGACAAGAGTCCATAATTGATGATATTTTACTAATCCAACCAATCTAGCCATTAAAGAATGGACCTATGAGCTATGATTTAGATGCGGTCTCTCTCAAGCCCATATCTTACTCGACATTGATACTCAAAATGATGCTATAAGAATCTTCTAATGAGATGTTGCCACTAGCTTACTTGGGTCGGGTATAAATCCAGTAAGGTATGATAGTGTAATTCACTACCTACGCAACTAGAGATTAGAGACTTGATTACACTAGCTAATTAACTAGTATCCTTTCGGTACCTAATCTTGTTCATTTAAAAAAAAAAGGGTTTCTATCAAGTAGTATTGATTGATTTTATACCTATCCAATAATATGTGAGGTGATCATGCGGGTGCATAATCATTAATATAACAATCGGCAATTAAGGAAAACATTAAGTAATTTGCATGGTATAGCAAAGACCCAACTCTAAAGAAAAAGATAAATGTAAATCCTAACTAGACTATAAGAAAGCCAAAATCAATGTATCAGAAGTGCGTAAATAATGGCATTTGTCTATAAGGATAATCAAAACCATAAGGTAGAGCCCTAGAGGCTTGTTTAATTTTGAGCATGGTTCTAAATTGAAGTGCTTCCGCTTTTAGGAGAAAATTATCCAAAAGGGTATTTTAAAACTTTTTGAGGAATTCCAATTATTTTAAAGAATTTTTGGAATTTTTTGGATGTTTTAAATTTTTTAATTTTTAATTAATTTTTAAAAATTATACGGATATATTTTTCCTTACTTTTTAATTAAATTAAAAAGAACCCGGGCTGGGCCGGGCCGGGGACCCAGTCCACATATAAGGTCAGATGTGGGCTTATGGGTTTGGACTAGTGATATCAACTGGACAAATAAAAGAAGTGGGCTCAATGGTTCAAGCACAATCTGTCCATGACCTAAACCAAGTCCAAATTCAATCAAAATCATAAGCCCAACCCAGATTTACCAACACTAAGTTCAAGCCCACTTTCTATTTTTCTTTCTACGCGCCCCTTTCCAAAACGTGAAGGCCTCCCATCTTCCTCGATTCTCTTCATCCACCCCACAACGTGTGAGCTCATCCACCTTCAACATTAAGACTTAAAATCAACAAAAGAAGGCCTTATGGACCACCATCTCCAACATTGAATGCAATTTCACCGTCGTATACCACCCGCACTTCGCCGGACCACCCGGGCATCACCGACCATCATCTATTCGCCCCAATTCGCCAAGCAAACACCATAGAAGCACCGAACAAGAGTCGAAAAGAACAAAAAGCATATCGAACTATGGTGACAAGAACGTGATATTAACGAAATGTCACCATTAAGCGAGTCTTATTACTACACATTCGAAGCAACTAAAAATCGGACGAAAATGGGCCCAACTTGGTTTAGACATTTCACCGAAGAGATGCAAAAGGGTCGGTGTTCTTCAGCTAGGAGAAGGACTCGGGAATCTCTCCTGAGAACGTGTTGTCAGACAGATTCAGAGACTTGAGGCTCTTCAAGTACCCGAGATAAGAGTTCTCGCAGCTTCGTCGGGTTCCCGGCCTCCGGCGGGATGGCGCCCGTGAGCTTGTTGCCGGAGATGGCCAGGTTCTCGAGGAACACCCACCGGCCATCCTCGAGCAGGATCTTCCGAGCGAAGTAGTTGCCCCGGAGGTGCAAATGACACAGCTCAGGCATCTCGGGGACGGGGACGGCGACGGCGACGGTCACGTTGTCATTGTAGAGGCCGAGGACGCAGAGGTTCTTGAGGAGGCCGAGCTGGGCTGGGAATGAGTAAGATGAAGAAGACCATAGAGGCCCAAATAAGAAGAACTAGACCACTTTTTACCGAAATAGTCCTAAACTTTCGTTTGATCATTAAACTTTCAATTTATTTGATGTAATCCCTAAATTTTAACCGAATGTGTAATATGATATCAAACTTTTTGATACATGTTCAATTCAATCCATAAACTGTATAAAAATATTCAATATAATATCTAATTTTGAATAATTATAGATTATGGACTACATTGAATATTTTCATACAGTTCGGAGACTAAATTTAACATGTACTAAAAGTTCATGGATCATGTTAAATAAATTAAAAGTTTATAGATCAAATGGTATATTGGGTCAAACTTTAAGACTATTTATGTTACCATCCCTTCTTTTCACGCCAAATTTTGTTCTTTTTGTCTTTGCCTCTTCCGTCCTCTCTGTCTCCTCTTGCATGCATCGTCCTTCCTTCTCGGTACCGTCCACCTCTGCATTCCCTCGCTCTTCTTCCTCCTCTTTTTGTCCTTGAGCCATTGTCCCAAGGAAGGAGAATAGAAGGGATGAGCGGGCCGGGCCGAAAGAATAAGAGATGGGCCAGTCAGTGCGGGGAAAGGAAAAAAGAAGGAAGAGGAGAAGGGCCAGGCCCGACCCTACTTCGTTTCTCTTTTTCCTTTTTTTCAAACGATAATAATAATTTTTTTGATGATTTTTTTTGAAAATTTTAATAATTACTATTAGTAATGTAAATATTCTTAATCGCCCTATATGCGATGCAAACTAAGAAAATTATATTTTTGGTTGGGACTTAAAAATTAATTCATAATTTTATGTGCGATTAAATCATAAGTAAAAAGATAAAATTTAAGTGTCAACATCATTGAAGCATTTTAGTGGATTAGAGAGGAAGAGCTAGACAACACCTATGATGAGGTGGATGTCAGCCGTAGTACTATGTAAAACGATTGATGTTCACATCAACGATTATTTATTAAAATTGGCCAGAATGATTCAACTAGCAAATTATCAGAAGATTGTAGGTTAAATTAACTAAATTGAAAAGTTTAAAATTGGATTGGCGCAAGTGAAATAGGTTTAGGACTTTTAGTAATTTTCCCCTTAAATGTATGGCTACACAAGGTTCGGAGTAAATATTGGCCGCCATGAATTTTATTACGTAATCCTGAAATAGAGAAAGCTTTATTTGGCAAGTAAAGAAGTGAAAGACCTTATTCACGAATATAACGTGTTTAAATATCCATCTCGAATTTTACCAACTCTATTTGTAATAGGATTTTGGTGAAGAATTTTAACAATTGCAACTATAACATGTTTATTGTGAAAATCGAGCAGCTCCAAATGTCTTTGGTATCATATTTACCAAATCTTTTTATAGAGTGATTTTGGCAAAACGAAAAAAAAAAATTGAACCTTTGGAATAATCCTCAACATGTTTATTATGAAAAAGTCAGCAGTTCCAAATTCCTTAATATACATTTAATTTACAATTAATAGTGAGTTAATTCTAAAATTAAAAGATTTACGTCCTCATCTGAACTTCTTCAATTAGTGATCATCAATTAATGATTTTTAGCAAAGAGAGTAAGCGGTGAGTATGTTTGGTTTGATTAGTCAAATCGGAAGGGCAGATTAAGACCTCTTTCATTGACAAGTCCATAAGATCATTGTTGGCCCAAAGGGTCTCGATGTTTATCAACAAACAATATAATTGATTCATGAGAGATATGCAAGCATGATTTCATGTTTAATCAATTGTAATTGCGCGAAGACTAACGATGAACAATATTCTTCGTTCAAATGGGTATATGGACAATTTTTTTTCTAAAATTGCGTGCAATCCAAAGTTTTTGGTTTTTAGATAACTCGATGTCAATGTTCATAACCTCAATTGTTGGCCGAAAGGGTTTTGATGTTTATCGGTAAACAATATAATCGATTCACGGACACATGCAAGCATGATCTCATGTTTAATCAATTGTCCGCGATGACTAACGATAAACAATATTCTTCGTTTTGGGTATGTGAACAGTTCTTTTTTTTTTTTTTTTTTTTAAATGTGGGCGATCTAAAGTTTTTGGTTTTAAATAACCGAGACACATATAAGACATTTTCCTTGTATGTCAAATGAACCAATGAATTTAACTGGTCCTTTTATTGGAATTGATTCGCATGAAATGAACAATCAAGATGGACTGCTTTCGACCAACCTGGTGATTAGTCAAATGATCCATGACTTGGTTTGCAAATCGAAAGTCACATTTCCGGTTCCTTAGCCTATTCTGATCTCACGATACCTTAATTAATTTATGAAGGATGGCTTTAGATTTAGTTGTATTGCCGGGGCTTTCACTTGATAGGGTTGTGGTGATGTGCTTGTCCAGTGGATAGTTGATGCTTTGTTGAGAGGGTAGGTCTCCATTCCGTGCAAATTACTTTTTTCTTTTTTTTCTTTTTTTGTTCGCAAGATGATCACTTTCCATATAACGAGGTGGAGGTCACATAGTCCATGCCAATACTAAAGGAGAACAACAGATAATTATTACTTCCCTTCCAAGGAGCTTTACCGAGTTGAAATTAAACAGGAGATCTCGTACTTATCAAGATATAAAGTTTCGATAATCTTTACGGTCGCTTCAACTCGATTTAACAATCCAACCAAATTTCTCTAAAGATAATGCTAGAGATACAAAACCAATTGCACTAGTCCACATTTCGGCTCGGGTAAAAAATTTCTCAATTGGATCGCCGCTGAGATTTGTCAAATGGCCGTGCCGATGGGCGAAAGACGAAAAGCAAATCCGAGTGGTAATTATGATCAGCCCCTCTCTTCTGATGATCATCTGTGATCCTACGTTTGGGAACCACAAATGCACGAAGAGCAAAAGGGAACATGTTTCGGTTGGCGGTTGGCGCTGACCGTTGAAAGCCCGCGAAATCCTCTCCTCTTTCGGCGTTCAATAGGAGGGACTTACCTGTCCCGTTCCTCTGGTTTCTCTCCCACGAAAACCAAGGCTTCCAAGAGAAACACCCGAAAAGAAGAACAGAAAAACCAGTTCTTTCAAAGAATCTGGTAACCGCAATTCCCTATCCCTCTCTCTCTCTCTCTCTGACCCTTTCTTGTTTGTGAATTTTCTTTTCTTGTGGAAGATACTGTCAAGATCATCACGCCGATTTCCTTTCCGGGAGTCAGCTGACGAATGTTGTGTTGATGCCGTTGTTGCCGCCATTTTCCGGGCATTCTTGATCGAACTTTGTCTCAGATAACCCGGGATTCGAGGTACATTTTTCTTCAAACGGTTCGTCTTTTCATGTACTCGATTCGAATGGAAATAGAAGTTTTTGGAGGGGGATTGGCTCTTTCGCCGCTGCTTGATTTGCCCGGCTTTGCCATCCTGAAGCTGATTCTGTGTAGATAGTTTCGCACTCGTTTTCTTTTTTCACATTGTAAAGATATCCTTTTCTTGGCAATTCAAGCTTAGAAGATTCAATCTTGCGTATGCATGTGCTATTGGAAAATGGAACAAGATTTTTCGATCAACAAGTTTATCCATCCCTTGTTACCCGTAAAGTCCTCATCTGATGCGGAATTGGTTGAAATTGTCGAATTTTCGGATCAATTGTAGATGAGATGATGAGTCAATTGCCTCGACAATCGACATTATGAGTTTCTGGATTTATGCGGATTGGCTTTGGTGCATGACTTTTGTACCTTCATGAGTTTGTCCAGGTCACTTCGCAAGATAATCTAGATTCGCAGATTAAGGTGTCTTCTGATTAGTTTCGAGCACACAATCGCACGACATTTCTTTCTCGAGTACGGATTTGCTAAATTAGTAATCAGGGATTGGGAATTTGCGGTGTGACGATCATGTAGATTGTGCCACGCTGAGGATGCTGTGCAGAGCGCGTTCCTGTCTATCAGATGTTCTGGTCCTTCTTGTTGATTACGATGCGTGCTGGTAATGTTGCTTGATTTTGCAGGTCAGATTAGGATTTTAAAGGGAAAAAAAATGGTAAATATTCGCATCAAAGATGACCAAAACCCAGTGGAGTCCCCGAGAGGCGAGGTCGGCGAGATCGACACCCGGGCTCCATTTCAATCTGTTAAGGCTGCTGTGAGTCTATTTGGCGAGGTAGCGAGCAAGAAGAAGCCGGCCATCAGGAGGTCGAAAACTTCTTCAGAGGTAATTAAATAAAAATCCATCAACAAATGTACCATTTGAAGGCTTGAATTATAACCATACGCATGAAATCGAACTGTGCATCATACCCCGTTAACTATACTTTAGGTGAGTAATACTTGAACAATGTGCTGATGTTATGCATCCATTGAATTGTGTGTCCAGAATGTACTGGACAAGGAGACACAGCTTCTTCTGGCACAAAAAGAACTAAACCGGATCAAACAGAAGTTGGAAAACGCAGAAACCACAAAAACACGAGCGCTTTCCGATCTGGGGAAGGCAAACAGAACGGTTCGGGAATTGACCACCAAGCTCAACTCTGCAATTGAGTCCAAACAAGCAGCCATCGAAGCCACCGAGGCCGTGAAACACAAGGCTAAGCATCTTGAGCGAGTGAAATCCCAAAACCTCGAGCGGACCAGTTCATGGAAAAAGGAATTAGGCACTACGAGGGATGAGTACAGAAGAGCAGCCGCGGAGTTGAATACCGCTAAGCAAGAGCTCACCAAGATCAGGCAGGACTTTGATGCAACTCTAGAAGCCAAATTGGCCGCTTTCCAACAAGCAGCCGAAGCTCAACGCTCAGCCAAAGTTAACTCGGAGAAAGCTAGTGAATTGTCTAAGGAAATCCAGGCGATGCGCCAATCCCTCGATCACCTAAAGGCCACATCTTTTCAAGCCGAAAAGGAGCAGGCCAAGTTCGTGGAAGAGAAAGATGCTCGCCTAAAAGCTTGCAAGATTACCAAAGAAGAAGTGGAAGAGAAGCTCCTTTCTTTGAAGAAAGAATTCGATCCCGCGCAGACGAGGAATCTTGAGCTAAAGCTCGGGAAACAACTGAAGAGATTGAGGTTCTACAGAACGAGATGAAGAAGGTCCACGCTTCCGACATGGATTCAGTCAAGGTCATCACTACGGAGCTTAACGAGGCCACAAAGGCATTACAAAATGTTGCCGAAGAAGAGAGCTCCTGTAGAGAGCTGGTGAATTCTCTCAGGCAAGAACTGGAGGACATGAAGACAGAGCGTATCAGTTTGGAAGCACGGGAAGCGGAATTGCAGAGAACCATGAAGACCCTTCAAGCCGAATTGGTTGAACAAAAGCAGGAACTCAAAGCGGCCCCTCAAGAAGAGATGGAAAATGATGCTGCTGACGAACAGACAATATCGTTGGCAATTCAAAAGACTATGCAGGAAGCAGAAGAGATGAGGAGAGCGGCCGAAGAGCTCAAGCGTGAAGCCGCAGCAAGCCGTGCTGGGGAAGAGGAGGTGGAGAGGATGCTAGAGGCAACACTGAAAGAGGCAGAGGTGGCGAAAACAGCAGAGAAGAGGGCGCTCGATCAGATTAAGAACCTGAGCGCTAAGGCAGACATGGTGAGTGCGTCAGACCCTGATTCCAGCGGCTGGATCAGAATGTCGGTACAGGAGTTTGAGTCCTTGAGCAGGAAGGTTGAGGAGTCAGAAAATTTGGCGGAGATGAAGTTGGCAGCGGCAGCGTTTCAGATGGAAGCAGTGAACACCAAGAAAAGCGAGGCGGTGAAGCGGAAGGAGGTGATCCTGAAGGAGATTGAGGAGATTAAGGAGGCCACAGAGTTCGCCCTAAAGCAAGCGGAGATGGCCGAGGCGGCGAAGAAGGCCATAGAGGGTGAGCTTACGAAACGGCGTCAACAAGAGCAAGGCAACTAATGAATTTTCTGTTTCAGGCCGAAACAATTCCCACAACGGAGAAGGGAGAAAACAAATGTGCATTCCACGGTCGAGTTTGAGTTCAAATGATCATTAAGCTGTCATGTGAAGGAAGCTATGAATATGTCTCTCGAGAAAACTCATTTCGTGCAAATACGACTGATAATTCTTCACATTGATTAGATGCAGAAAAGAAACAACTTAAAACTATGAAGATCGACCTTATTGTACATCTGAATATCCTCCAAAGTTCGTACTCATGACGTGATCTGAGGGTGCAATACAGCTGGTCTCAAACTTGATCGAATTTGTTTTGCCACGACGTCCTGTAGTTAAAAGTTTATCTTTTGTTTCACAACTGAGTGCAGAGAAGGCAAGCAGAGATGGACAAGAACAAGATCCAGCTCTCACCAGTTTCTGTTTTATAACAAGTCAAAAACACAAGTGAATACTTAAGATAGGCTCGACCTATCTATGAAATGCTCCAAAAATGGCAAAACAGCGCCGAGAGAAAAAGCACGAACCCCTTGCGTTCCCTAAAATACACATCTAGCGCTCAACTAAAATAAGTTTTAGAGAATTGCCATCTGTTCGTGCAATAGCCTAATGAAATGATAGTCTAAGTTTGGAGTTAATCAGTGAATTGCTGACTCTTTCGGGACTCAATGACATGGAGACAGTGACCCACAGCCTTAATAAAAGTGAAATCAGCTAGTAGATGTTGGCCACTGAAGTGGCATCTCATGGAGAAGACAAAGATTTGCGTATCTAGTTTGGAATCCATCGTTCGACGCTCAGATTCTTCTTCCCTATGGCCCTCAGATCCTGGCGTGATGAGACCATCCCTTACGGCTTCCTTATGCGAGGTGAGAGAATGTTCGTAGAAGAATGAAGGTTAAAGGAAAGACTTTAGCACTATTTATAGAGTTTTCAGCTGAGCACTCTCATCACGGCCGGGTCCAACTCAGCCCACACAAGTCAGACCCATATTTAACTATTAATAAAACTTTATATCTTACCTTATTTGACAAACCCCGTAAAACAGTAAATTATAATTTCAATTAATGTAACTCACATTAGAAAAACTTTTACATTCTCCTACTTGGGTTATATTAATTGAGACTATATTGTATGTGCGCATCTTTATGTTGGTCCAATGACTATTCTTAATAGTCAATCTTATCCCATAAAGTTTCAACTACTGAATCATTGCGGTAACTACATGTATTGACATAAAGCCTTCCATGGTCACGAGTACTTTCAATTTTACTGATATGGATTTAATATGGTTATGTGGCAAATGGATAATACCTCATAAAGAGTAATATCTTATGTGATATCCCATTTGTCGGTCACTATTCTCTTATCTCAAGTGCCATAGAAAACCAGATGTGCCACTAGAGAATATTTTTATGGTTCTAATGAACCAACATATGTCTTATTTTTATGATTAATCTTGTTTTATGTGCAATCAAGACATATGCTCAAGGTTGATAACCAAATGCCCCCAACCTTCACTTTGGTTTACATGAAATCTTGAGATTTAAATTACATGTAATCAACTCAATATGGTGACCATACATTCATGAATACTTTATTAAATGTGTAATATATATATGGGATAAGTGCTGCGGAAATCCTAAAACTTATCATTGTCGCGACCTAAATTTCAGGGTGAACCACCTAAAATTTGGCTAATGGATTATTAAGCCTAGACTTAATTCGGGCTCTTCCAAGCCCATACCAATTCAAGACTTAAGTTCAAGTTTTTAACATGCAATTGATTTTTTAATCAAGAGTCGCCACTAATCTATTTTTTGGTGGGTCGATTAGAAACTCAAGTAAAGTAACGGAAGTTTCACTAAAGCATGCGATATCCTACGAACCAGAAACTATGGGTACGGGGACTTGGTTACACTAGATTTCTCTAATGCCCTTTCGGTACCATTATTTTATTTTCAAAAATATTTTTGCAGGCAACTTAAATTGATTTTAAATCTATTTTCCTAACATGTGAAGTGATCATGCGGGTGCGCAATCCACCAATTCAACACTTAGATAAACAATAAATAAATTGCAAAAACTTACCTTAAAAGCAACGAAAGCATCTGCGCAATGTGAACTTAAAAACCACATCAACAACCCTAGATATGGTTTCTAATTAACACGCAAATTTTTTTTTTTACTTAATTAATGAAAATCATGCAATATGCAATGCGCTAATTCTAACGACATGTGATTTCTAATTAAATGGGCCTAGCAAAAATACTAAATGACATGCATCTCAGTAAATCTAGCCCTAATGACGTGCATATGGCATTTTTTCTTTTCCTAAAAGAATGCATTTTATCCTAAATAATAAAACTAATTTAACCTATGACATTTTTTGTATTTTTCACGAAATTCGAAATTTGATGAAATGTGAAAATTACCTAATTAAATTAAGATCCTATTTAATTTATATTAGGAATTAGGTTGAGCCAAATCCTAATTTAAACTAAAACATTATGTTAACCTAAATAATCCTAAAATGCAATATATCTAAGAAAATACCTAAACTTATAATAAATTAAGAAAAATATTATCTAAAATTAAACTAAGTGCAATTTAACCATAATATGCAATGACGTACAAAATATGCACAAATTCTACATGACATATGCATGATGATTTTTTGTTTTTTATTTATTAGTTTTCGAAATTAATAATTGCCAAATAATTAAACATGCAATTCAAATTAATGAAATGAAAATCTAACATCCCAAATTCATGTTTTTGTTATATTTTTTATTTCGAAAATTCAGAATAAATAAAATGCTTAGTCTAAATATGTAAATTACCCTAAAGCATGCGATATTCTAATTCAAACACATTTCAAGATAAATAAAACAACTAGGACAAAACAAATCATTTAAAATCATCGAAAATATCACACATTATTCAAATCATAGGGTAATATTCCGCTAGTAAAATCGATAAATTCATCTTAAGCCTTAAAGATCAAAATATCAATTTTATTCCCGCTTGATTAATTACTTCATTTAAAGCCTTATAGATGAAATAAAAAATCTAGGTGCACGGTTGCGAATCGGGTGATATGTTGGAATTTCCAATAATATATTAAAGACTAATTATACTAAAAAAAAAAAAAGATAAAGTAAAATAAAATAAAATAAACTAAAAAGAAAAAACTACCTAATGTGCTTTCTTTTTCTTTTTTCTTTTTCTTTTTTTTTTCCAAGCAAAGATGATGGTTGCTCCGTGGGGATTCGCCAGCAACGGACTCCGGCAAGAGCAAAGCAAGGGTAGCTACGTAGCGACGGCTAAGCGTCGGGTGGAGACGAGTAGGGCGCCAAGACTCCCGTGCTGCCGCAGATTGGCGACGGCAGAGAAGAAGCAAAGGCGTTCGGGTCGCGGCTGCGCGTGCTCGGGCTGCAACGAGCGTCACTCAAGAAGGGAGCTGCGGGGTGTTGGATCTTGGCGACCGAGTCCCTAGGTTGCGGGCGAGGCGTTGCGAGGGGGCTTCGTCACGGCGTGCCTCGGGTTTCGGTGCGGATACGGATGAGGCGAGTAGTAGCAGCGTGGGCACGAGGCTAGCTGTCGGGCACCAAGCGGAGGTGAACGGCGGCGGTGCGGGCTCCGGTGGCGTTAGGTCGCGGGCAGCACAGCGAGATCGGCGGGCGGCGTCGCGGGCGGAACAGGGGGCGACCGCTCGGCATGGGCTCGTGGGTGGAGGCTCGGAGCGATAGTCTGGTGTCGAGCTTTCGGCATGAACTCAGATGCGACCGTGGAGGTGGGCTGAGGCACAAAGGCGCAGGGACCAGCAAAGGTGGTCTAGGCAGTGGCTGACGGAGAGGACAGTAGGCAGTTGCAGCGGTCATCGAGCGGTAGTGGACACCGGCTGAGGAGTCTTCACAAAGAAGATGAACAGTGCTTCATCTTTTTCCTTTTTCTTTTTCTTTCTTTCTTTCTTTTTTTCTTTTTACTGCTGTAGCACGTCCCCTCACACGAGCTCTCTCTGCTGCTATTCCCTTTTTGCAGATGTAGCTTTTCACCTAAAAAAGAAAAGAATTTTCCCTTCCTTTCTTTTGTATTTTTTAGAACTCTCTCACGCACGAATTTTTTTTGCTCAACGGATTCACTCTCCATTTTTTTCCAAAAAATCCCCCCTTAGTTACAAAAAATGAACCTCTTTTTATAGCGATTCTAAATAGTTGCTTTGTATGACATATTTCAAACTTCCATCTTCTGTTGCATTAAATCAATGATACAAATCGGAGCATGATTTTGCAATCAGCTCAATTTTGCACCGATCCCTTCCATTTTATCAAAATCCTTGCCCTTTGTTCACTTGATTTTTAATTGTTTTTGCATTTATCAAAATTTGAATATCCATCATAATTTCAAATTTTCATGCATAATCAATCAAATCAATTTCCTCCATTTTTTTTATCTTTTTTCCTTTTATTTGTTCCAATGCAATTTTTATTTTCTTTATTTTCCTAGACTTGCTAAAATTATGTGTCAACAGTTGCCCCTCTTTGAAAGTGAGCTCATAGAGGTTGCCTTCAAAGACAAGTTGAGACCTAAATTTTAATCATGCACGTGTACTGAGTGACTTTTTTTTTTTTTTGAAAAATGAATCCCATTTGGAAATGAAATTTATATGATGCATGGAAATGTTAATGCAAATGATAAAGGAACTTACCTGGAATTACTTACCTTCGGGGATGGCAAAGTAACTCAAGATAGATTTGTGTTACATGTCCAGGACTCGTACAATTCTACGGTCGCCTAGAAAAGTAACATGACTTCACAAAGTGACTGCTTTCCCAAGACCCATACCATTCTACGATTGCTTGAATGAAAAAAAGATTTTCCAGGATTCGTACCATTCTACGATCGCCTGAGTTGAGGTTGTCTAGGACTCGTACCATTCTATGATCGCCTAAATGGGAATCTGTTTTCCAAGGACCCGTACCATTCTACGGTCGCCTAAACCTAGGACTCGTAGGTTGCCTTGATGAAAAAATGATTTTTCAGGACTCGTACCATTCTACGGTCGCCTGAACTGAGGTTGTCTAGGACTCATATCATTTTACGGTCGCCTAAATTGAGATCTGTTTTCCAAGACCCGTACCGTTCTACCGTCGCCTGAACTGAGCTTGTCTAGGACCCGTACCATTCTACGGTCGCCTAAACTGAGATTCATTTTTAGGACCCGTACCATTCTACGATCGCCTGAATAGGTGTCGTCTAGGACCCGTACCATTCTACGGTCGCCTGATTAATCTGGAAAAAATCTTTGGGGGGCGACTCCATCGAGCACCAGTGCTTGGAAAGGAATACTTGTACAATGACAAGTATTTAAGGTATGGAGAGAGATAGACTTACCTGGTGACATCTCTATTCCTTGGGGATATGTTTCCTGCAAAACACAGTTGTAGCAAAAGCAATATGCATTCACAGACATGCATTAATTCAAATGAGGCTCATTCGTGATGATTTCTATCAATCTTGCATTGCCTAATTTACATTGGGAAATATCTCAAAAGAATATTCCAATCTGAACACATGAGTGTCATGGATGTGTCAAATAAGGGATCTTTTGGTCTGAAAAGACTTTTCTCTCATCCTTATCAAAAGGGTTGTTTCATCCTGACCTTTGACGCAGGATTTTAGCAATCACTCTATCTCACTGTCGTCATGTCAAACAAGGTTTTTGTGCAATCTCGCAAGTGATACAACCTTACCAATTTGAGAGGTCTTGAACAAGGACCGCAATGTGGGCCTGGTCAATGGCTTAACAAAAGGGACTCTTTGAGTCAAGGCTTTTGAAAGAAAGAGTGATATTCTATAATCATCTCTGAGTTTACAAGTCAAGAACCCTGCAAAATGAGAAAGAAATAATATTGCTTGCACTTCTTCGAGCGATGCTTAAAACACGTGAACCCCTAGGTTAATTCAAGTACCCTAATTTGAAGAGACTTTTGCAAGGGACGTAACGTAGGCTTGGCTCATGGGTTGAGAAATGAAATGATTATTAGGCTCAAAAAAGTGTTTAAGGGGGTTAAAGTTGGTAATCATCCTGACATTTCCACCACTTTCCTTCTCCACTGTTGAAGATTTTTTTTATCACAACTCCATTAATTGCAACAGCATTTGAGAGTTTTTTGGTATCACCTTGTTGGGGATACAACTTACTATATTAAGAGTTTGATTTTTTTTTTCTCTTTTCTTGGCATTGGCTTTGCTTTTACCAGGTACACTGCTTTTTCATGCCCCATTATTTTGCACCATCCTTTGTCAGCATTCTAAGCCATGTTACTTGAATGGTTCTTTTTGCCTTGCCCTAGTGTGGGGGATGATCACCAACTGAGTTTAATATGAAATAAATTCATAAGCTCAAGTGGGCTATGCAATGGATAAAAGTGTATAGGATAAAGAAAGAACTGCTCTTCGTCATCTTAAGGCACTTCAAATTACTGTACGAGTTACACTACAAAAGCAATATTCGAATATTGATGCAAGTGGGAGCAAGAAGATTCCTACCATTCATTTCAAATTTGTCCCAATGTGGGATGATTCTTGACAGCGATAATTTTAAAAAAAAATCTCCATAAGTGTATGGGGCTCAAAGGGGTTGAGCAATAGATCACCTATAGTGTTTGGGATAGAGAAACAATGCCTCTCATCACCTCGGTTGACGTACCCTTTGTGAGATCACCATTTTTCCTTGCAGGCATGGAATTTTTCCACACAACTCACCAGGGATTAGTGTATGAAACAGTGTATGGAATAAGGCTTGCCTTTCATCATTCCAAGGTATCCCATTTGACACATTTAATTTATTTCACATAATTCATCAAGGAAAAAAAATGTAAGATTTGCAACAAATTTGAACAATTCAATTCACTGAGGCAATTTACTCATCATAGAAATGCTTGCAGTTCAAATCATGACATGGCAAATTCTATCATGGATAATATTTCTTGAAAGCATTAGAATTCACTGGAGTTTGAAAACTTACGACCATCCATTTCTGTTAGGATGGTACCTCCTAGAAATACCTTCCTTACCACATATAGGCTGTAATTTGGGGCAAACTTGCCCCTAGGATCTTCCATCGGAGAATGATGGTTCTCTTTTACTTGCCCCGAATCTTTTTTCATTACAAGTGCGCTCTAAACTTGTTGATCACAAGTCAAGTTTATGATCATTGAAATTTGATACGCTATTCTCAAATGTCCCTTGTCATAACAAGTTATAGAACTATGCACTGAGACAAGAAGCAAATGAGTTAGACAAACAAACAGGTTTAATCTGCTACAAGCTTTGGGAAAATGTTTTTTTTTTAAATAATGAAATGCTTTTGTTTTCGAAAAAGTTTTTGGGAGAAAGCATGAAAAAGTCCAGCCCTCGGGATTCCTCGGTGGATGATAGTTTCTTTTATGGTTGGATATTGTCATTGGACTGGTTTGGAGTACCCCGTCATGTCCTCAAAATTTGAAATAAAACTGTAATTTCATTTAATAGAATCAAATGAATTACATTATTGGAATGGAAATTGTGATTCTTAACCCCTAAAAAGAGAAAACATCGAAAAGGATTCCTAAAAAGCGAAAACAATTCCGAAAAAGCAATAAGAATTCCCACGTAGGGGAAGGTGCAACCAAGCATGCCCCTAATTAAACAAGGAAAGTGAACTACTTAGGACCATGAATTATGTATGCTTGAGTTCTTCACCCTCCTTGATCGTGTGATGCAAACCCTTCAGGTCAGAGATTCTTCCTTCTAGATATGTCACTAGTCTCTTCATGGTGGCATCAAATTCAGCTACCTCGGGAAAATGAGATGATTCAAAAGTTCTCTTGGCTTTCTTCTTGGAGTCGCAGATTCTCACTGAAGATAGGATACCTATGTCATCACAGCCCTTTTGCTTAATGAGAAAAGCCACAGTAGCAGACAATTCATCAACTTGACTTTGGAGGTGTGCAATTCAGCCACAGTAGCAGACAATTCATCAACTTGACTTTGGAGGTGTGCAATTCGCTTATTTATATTGTCGATGATACGGTCCAGCACCTCGTTTCGATCCGCCATTTTAGCTCTCGACCATGTACGGATGGGTGAGCGAGATCGCTTCATAATCACCTAATGTGTAAAAGTAATGTAAGAACCAATGACGAGATATGAAAAATGGCCCATGACAATGGTCTAATTGCCTGATTTTATTTGAAATTTGAACCAAGTTTCCTAACAATGAACTGAAAACAAATTCTCCAAATTTTTTTTATTTTCCAAATGGTTCATTGCAAGGCAATTTCCTCATTTCATTTTTGATTAACAAAGGAATTAGATCAAATGATTATCCTAGATTGTCATGAACGGACCAAAAGCATGAAAAAATAAATTGCATGGTATAGGGATAGAAGACTTACTTCACCAAAAAAAATCAACATTAACCACATAGACAAGCACATGAAATGTGGGGTTCGATTTCTATTCTAGACAAGCTTAGCAAAGTGAAGTTAGCGAGGATGGGATGACTAGTTGCAGCCTCGCATACTAAGTCAAGTCCTCCTAACTCCGGCTTAGTCAAGAATGATACCCCAATACGACGCAGTCTCGCGGGCAGAGGTAAACATTCTTGACACCAAGAAAAAGCTTTCGGGATTGAGTTGGGTAACCTCTACTACGCTGTGGCACCCCCGAAACGACCCCCGATCCGTTAGGGTTGCCACAATTACGTTCTCTTGGAGCATACCTCTGAGACCAAAGAAATTTTAACATAACTTATAATACCTGGGGGTTTTCATTTATTTTCTTTACCGGTCCCTGCGCAAATAATATGGCGGAAGCATAATTCGACTACCCTTCAACAAAATATAAAGTGATACACACCATACTAAAACTTTGATAATTTAGGCCGAACACTTTTATTTATATAAGGGATGGACTATGATAGTTGGTACAACAAAACGCTAAGGTCTTTTCGTGCCTGGCGATTACCCAAAAGAAAACCAACTTCTATCCTTGGATATCATCTGCATCCGTCCATCACCCATGTGTCGGCGTCCAAAAATGCATCTCCTGCTACCCTCGACTCCCGGATCATATCCAGTCGGTCCGTTGGCCGCGATGGTGGTAGCACCCTCGGAAGGCGGCCATCCATACGGACAAGGACTGATGTGTACTCCTGTGGATAAGCCCGGCAGAGGCCTACCTCAAAAGTCGAAAGATCATCACGCGCTCGAATACTAGCCCGTGCACCCCGGGATGACGGTGCTCGGTCCACTCCCATTGTAAGTCAATCGGAGTCCGTAAAACATGCCGAGTCACGGGTAGCAACGGCATTTTCGTTTAGTCTGAAATGTTAGTCCCAAGAGGGGTGAGTACAACCACTCAGCAATAAAAGATCCATTACACTATATTATGTAGAAACTATAATCATCCGGATGCATGCAAAACACACTTATCATTTATATATATATGCATGCCATCAAGGGTCTATTTTACTTGCACCACATTCATAACAACAATTCAATGCCATAACAAACGCATTTTCAGTACCGGATGAAACCCACTCAATTTCATAAACAATTTCTCATATCATGCCACATGCACACACATGCACTCCTTTAATGCACCGGTTTTTAACATTCAAAGAAAAGTTTCATTCCCCGGGACCGTGTTTGCATCCCTCCGGCTTTCGCACCCAACCTCGGCATCGCGAGACCCTCCGACACAAACCTCCGGGCATCCGGGCGTGTTCCGTCACACCCCTGGGCATCTCGTACCCCACCTGGCATCATGAGGTATATCTAGGGCTCGCCATGAAAATGGTTGCCCCTTCCCTCCGAATTTACGTACAATCCCTACAACCGGGCATCCCGAAACTCCCGAGGACTCTCCGGCACAAACCTCCAGGCATCCAACGGTGTCAACTCACTCGACCCTTGGGCATCCCGACACTCCCGGGGTATCGTTAGCTCGCACCTCCAACAGTACATCCACATCATAATATATATTTCATCACAAAAATACATTTTGATGCAATGACGTCAAGTATTCCATGGATCTACAACACTTTATCAAATTTTCCAATGTCATGTGATATACTGAATGTCACTCATCTATCAAGTGTATAACAACTCAAGATACAATGACTCATAGAACAAAATGAACAGTTTTATTGCAAAACAGTGTAAAAACCAGAATGCACGCCTTCAGTAGAGACTTCGAAATAACCAGCAAATGACCATGAAAATTCTGAAATTTTAACACATTATAAATGAGATCTAGAGGAAAAATTTTCATTAAGGACACTAAGCCAGATTCGTTATGTATAATGAGTGGTAGTTCACACAACTCAGTTCAGCATTCTTTAATCACAGAATAAAATTCAACAGGAAGCACTGCATATTAACAAAGATTTAAGCCATTGTATTGATTCCGAGAAGTTCTAATAAAATTATATACTCTATTTCACGCAATTCCTCACAACTTCCGTGAAGAAATCGAGATCAAATTCATATTAGAACTCTTCATAAAATTTCACAAAATTACAAGATTACACATGAAACTGCACTGGATTAAGCGAATCCCATAAATTTCCATTTCCACCGTAACTATCTTGCTTCCACAAGTCTACTAAAAATCAATCTTTCATCAATAAATCAACAGGATCAAGATATACACAAAACCAACGTAATTCCTCAATCTCATGATCCCGCTCTACTTTGATTACTCACAATTTAACATTCTACTTTCAGAATTCAATTCTTTCCAAGTGTATTGCACCATACTAGACAATAATAGCACCACATTATATAGATTCATGGACTTTCATTCACTTGCCTCAAGTCCTAGGGTTCAACAGCTAGGAGTTCGGTTTGGCGATGCAGCCCGACGCCAGCCGAAGACAAGCGGCGTCGACGGCGGCAGCTCACACGCACGGCAGAGGGCGGTCTCCTCTTCCTCTCGCCGTTCACCCCTCTGCTGTTCACTCACAATTTCTCTCGCTTAACTCTCTCTTTCTCTCTCAAGTTTCGCTCGGTACCTCACTCTCTCACTCGCTGGTTTCGGTTCCTTCTCTCTCTTCCTCACCTGTATGAGCATTTTGTTTCTTCATTTGTTGACTTTAAGAGTCAATAAAAATGAGATTCGGTGGTAGCAGGAAATGGTGACACCTCACACGTCCATGCAAGTGATGTGTCCTCTCTTGCTCGATCCTTCCTCATGCGTTGTCCACCAATCGGTAAGTTCACGTGGCTGCTGAGTCAATGAATTTTCCTTTTGTTGACTCATTTGCCGACCGAATGAAAGGGGAAACTCGGTAGCTTGGGCCAACAATTCGTGGCCGCATGGTCTCCGTGCGTGGCCCAACTTCTCCCAAAAGCTTACCATAATTTCTACATGTATATGAATTGCATGGGCCATTCGTGTGGCCGTTGAAGGGGAGGGTGGTGGTGACGTCGCGTATAACATCGAGGTCTTCAACTTAGCTAATTGGCGAGAAGGCTCGAGTCCAATAGGTAAAAGAAAACATGGTCATTGGTGTGATTGTCCATATGGCCATTCAAAGACAAGTATCTTTTCCTCCAAAAGTAAATATTTCGGTACGTCGAGTGGCGATAAGACTAGGCCAAATGTGGTACTGACAATACTCCCGTCGATTACTCACGGCCATTGCATACTTGAGGGTCGTCGAAATTTCTGGATGCCACCTCTACTACGCGGCCTCGCGGTCGAAGTCATATCCAACTCAATACCATCCTATGTGTCCTAGTGCGGCCCAGGTCTGGCGGCAAGTTGTGTATGCAAAAGTGTAGTGCAAAATGCAAAGCATGCACAACAGTTTATATCAAACAACACTTCATATATGAAAGTAAACCATACATTCATACACCTCTCTATAAAACAAAGGTTAGCAAACACTTCCCCCTTATACCTCTCATCCTGCAAAAACATTTAACACCTTAAACGTTAGGGACATACGTGGGATCCTCGTTGCCAAACAAAAACATTTTTTCAAAAAAGAAAATTGGCCTAAGTCCACTAAAAGTTTAAACTCAAGTCCCCAGCGGAGTCGCCAAGCTGTCCCAGCAATTCTATACAGTTGCTTTGTATGGCATATTTCAAACTTCCATCTTATGTTGCATTAAATCAATGATACAAATCGGAGCATGATTTCGCAATCAGCTCGATTTTGCACCGATTCCTTCCATTTTATCAAAATCCTTGCCCTTTGTTCACCTGATTTTTAATTGTTTCTGCATTTATCAAAATCTGAATATCCATCATAAATTCAAATTTCCATGCATAATCAATCAAATCGGTTTTCTCCATTTTTTTTTTTATCTTTTTTTCCTTTTATTTGTTCCAATGCAATTTTTATTTTCTTTATTTTCCTAGACTTGCTAAAATTAGGTGTCAACAATCACGAAAATGCAATTGAGTCCTAAAACTTGCAAAAAGTGTAAACAAGTCCTAAAACTTGTTAAATTGTTTCAATCGAGTCCTAAAGTTAACACAGCTTAGCCTTTTTCTGTTAAAAATGATGACGTGGCATTTTAAATAATTTTTATTTTCCAAGTGGATTTTTAAATGATTTTTATTCATTTTAAAAAAATTAGATTTTTCATTTTATCTTATTTTCACCAAAAACTAAAAAGAAAAGTTAAAAATTCTATTTTTAAAAATTGTTCAAAAAAATCAGCGTCCCCTACCATTGCCGCCGCCCATTGCTAGAGGGCCGGCGACCGTCGCCGACCCTGGGGTGGCCGACCCTCGCCGGCCGTAGGCAATGGGTGGCGACAGTGGCGGGGGAGGAGCTGCTGATTTTTTTTAAAACAAATTTTAAAATTAATTTTTAGCTTTTCTTTTTAGTTTTTGGTGAAAATAAGATAAAATGAATAAATCTAATTTTTTTAAAATGAATAAAAATAATTTAAAAAAATCCACATGGAAAATAAAAATTATTTAAAATGCCACGTCGCATTTTTAACGGAAAATGCTAACGGTGTTAACTTTATAACTCGATTGAAATAATTTGACAAGTTTTAGAACTTGTTTGTACTTTTTGCAAGTTTTAGGACTCAATTATATTTTCGTGATAAGTTTTAAGACTTTTGTAGTACTTATCCCTATATATATAGGCTTTATTAGAGCAAAATCAAAATAACTTCCGCTAAACAATAGCATCCAATGATGCTTCTCAGCCCATGTACATTACATGTTATTCAAATACATGCTTTACTGTATTGTCACAATTCTGTATCGTTTCTTTATGGTCAAAAACTTGACCGCCTTATGTTCAGACCTCTCGAGAACAACAATAAAGATCAACAACAATAAAGAGTTATTGTCTCGATATAACCGTGTGGGTTTGTCCATAAAATAAAATATAGTTAACTCCTTAATGAAGTTTTGGAGCTAACTATCCCAAGTAATAACTAAAAAGAATGCTACATACTTTGTTTTACATGGTAGAGGGTGTAGATTTCTGTTTTTCACTTTGCCATAATATTGCACCTTCTGTTAATATGAAGATATATTTTGTTTTCGACTTCTTATCATCCTTACAGCTAGCAAAGTCTACATTCGAATACCCTACTAGCTCTAGATCCTTAACATATTTGTCAACATATAGTTTTCTTGTCCTTTTAAGTATCTCAAAGCTTTATTGGTAGCAATCCATTTATTATATCATAAACTTGACTGATATCTGTCTAGAATCTTGCTGCAAAAGCAATATCTAGCCTAGTGTAAACTTTAGTATACATGACACTTTTAAGTCACTAGCATAAAGTATATCCTTCATTTGGGTTTTTCCAAAATCTGAATGAGGATACTGCAATAAACTCACTTTATAACCCTTAATAATTAGGAGTAATTTTTGGTTTACAATTCTGCATATTGAGTATTTCTAAAATATGATTAACATATGCAATTTGAGATAAATCTAACATATGACAAGAAGGACTCCTATGAATCTCAATGCCAAGGATAAAAAATACCTAATCAAGATCTTTCAAGTTAAAATTCCTTGACAACATTCACTTTGTCTTATGCACTAATAAAATGTCATTACTTGCAAGTAATATATCATTTATATAGAATGTAAGAAAACTAATTTTTCACCACCACCTTGGTGGCCGCGATGGTTTGGGCTCTCTCCCCCTCACAAAGGGGAGGAGTTCGAATCTCCTCACGGTTGCTTGGGGTCTTAAGTGGGACGCCAGGGGTGGTGGGTCTTCCCGTTTACGTGTCCCCCCAGGTTTACACGCCGACTGCCGGCTGTACAGGGTTCCTGGGTCACAAAAAAAAATGAAAACTAATTTTTCTCCCACTGATCTTGTGGTATATACACCAATCTACTTTATTCTCAACAAAATTGAATGAAATGACGACACTATGAAATTTTAAGCATCATTGTCTACAAACTTGCTTAAGGACATAAATAAGGCTTTTCGTTTTACACATAAGCTTGCCTAAATCACCTGCTACAAAATCTTCGGGTTATGCCATATAGACCTATTTATCAAGATATGTCTGACAAAAAAAAAAGACTTATTTATCAAGATATCTATTGAGAAATGCGGTTTTAATAATCATCTAGCATAATTCTTTGTCAAAAATGAGCTATTGATATCATATTCACTCCGAAATAGTCTGTAAAAAAGATTGAGAAAAAGTCTGTTCATAGTCCGCTCATTCTCTCTAAGTGAAACATTTCTCAATAAGTCTGAGTTTAAATTTCTCAATATTTCCTTTGGAATTTCTATCAATCTTGTACATCCATTTGTAGCAAATGGGCTTGTGACTTTTAGCCAATTCAACAGGCTCCCAAATACTATAATGTTTCATAGATTGCATCTCATCTTCCACCGTGTCTAACCATATGTGGCACCCCTCCACACGGCCCCCGATCCGCTAGGGTCGCCATAGCCTACTCACCTATCACTTGTCCTAATAACATTCCACTCTGATACCATTTCAATTGCAACGGGTCCATAAAACCTGGGGGTCTACACATTTTTTTTTTATCAGTCCCAGCGCAGTTCATGTAACAGAAGCATAATCAAAATTCCCTAATCCATCTCCAACGACAATAATGCAATGCACACCAACTATTCACCATATAAAACGATAAACCCGAGTCACTTTTATTTACATAAACATGATGGGCATCTCCGGTCGGTACAGCAAAAAGGCCAAAGCTTTTAACTATGCTCGGCTAACTCAAAAGAACACGACCCTACGTTTGACATATACACCCATCCATCATCTAGTGCCAGCTAACCAAAAAGTATCGTCCTCCATCAGCCGTACGCTCGATCACACCCAACCCGGTGCGCCAGTTGGAGGTGGCGGCAGCATCCCTAGCATCACTCCATCACGTCGGACATGAACAGACAAAAACTCCTGGATAGTCGGGCCATCAGGCAAGACCCACATCGTAGATTACTAAGACACGGACTTGGACAAACACTAGACTAGGTACGCTAACACAGGAATGCTCCGTGCACTCTACCTCAACATCATATGGCAATCCATAATAAGTACCACACGCGACTGGTAGCAAAGCATATTTCAATCTGAAATGTTAGTCCCCAAAGGGGTAAGTACAACCATTCAATAGTAAAGATCCACCAAACTACACAATGCAACAAGCAAGACAATCAAGATATCACGAGTAAATCACATATCATGTGGCACCCCGAACCCTTCGTAGGTCGCTACAAGCACCAACATTACACCTTATTACCTTTGTTCTTAGAAGAGGCATCGTAATTAGTAGACACATTTTTTTTTAAAACGGTCCTAGCACGACTCTTTAGCGGAAGCAAAATAAAACATCACCATCTCTCCCTCCAACAACCATGATACAAATACACACCACTAATCATCATGATTAAAAGACGAGCCACGACACTTTATTTACATATATTTTCAAGATGGGATTTCTTTAGGTCAGTACATCAAAAGGAAAAGCCAGGACTCAACCACGTCCGGCCTAAAACCCCAAAAAGAACCCTCGACCCGCTACAACTCACGTGCACAATCCCCATCATCAGTGTCGGCTATCTATCCCAAAAAAAAATTCAGCTCCTACTCGTCACGCACGGGCCCTCACACCCAACCCGGTGCATCAGGCGGTGGCGGTGGCAACATCCCTCACATCACACCATCGCGACGAATGTGGACGGATATGAACTCCTGGACAACCGGGCCCCCAGCCAGGCCTACATCGTACATGACTAAATAGTGCACTCGAATATACGTCAATCCAGGCACAGAAGGACAGCCAAACTCCTCGCACTCGACCTCTACATCGGATGGTAGGCCGTAAAACACACCCCACGTGACAGCAGGGAGCGGCATGCTGCTAATCTGAAATGTTGGTCCCACTCAGAAGGTAAAGGAATTCAATAACCACTCAAAGCATCATACAATTCAATCACAACATCATACATGCTATTCATGCATCCATGCGTACTTACCTTGATGCCATGCATATACCATCATGCATCATCATCACAGTCATATCACATACATGTCATCATACCATAGGTGGTCATCATCATTATGTCCTAGACATAGCATCCTCATCATATTATACCATATATCATCATCATGACATCATCATATCATACACATGTCATCCTCATCATGACATCATCATATCATACACACGTCATCATCATCATGACATCATCATATCATACACACGTCATCATGCCATAAGTGATCATCATCATACCATATCATACATATCATCATCATACCATGGTGATCATCATCATATCATGTCACATATACATATCAATTTCCACTTTTAACTTTCAATTCGATCACCACATCACCCTTCCTCGGATCACCAATTTCATCTCATATTTTACACTCGCACCCCATCCTGGCATCGAGAGAAAAACCTCCGGCATTCAGCCATTCAAGGCCACCGGGCATACGGCACCCCCACATTCCAGGCATCTCGCATCCCAACCGGCATCACTAGGCATCCCCTCAAGCAAAGACCTCCGAGGCTTCCGGCACCCAACCATTACGGGCATCCTGATACTCCCAGGGCCATCCGGCAATGCATCTCTATACATTCCGGGCATCCGGCACCCCCCATCCCGGGCATCCTGATACTCCCAGGGCATTATCATTCGCCACAACAATCTCCTCATTTAACATTATTCATGTTCACCAATTTCGGTCTCAATGTAGCATGGCATATGATGTAATGGCAACCAAAAATCATATTCAGCATTGAATTCATACATGTATCTCAATTCATTGTCATGCATGCATCAAGATCTAATCATACATGCAACAAGGTAAAATTATTCATAAAATAAAATTTATGGAATTTATGCCAATTAAAATAATCCATTTATCATGCCATTTTTACATTTATTTAAATTCCAGCTTGTGCCACTTTCAAAAATATTTAATTTAAATATCTATATGATTCTCAATAATCATAAAATTTAGGCACGTGATAAACAAGACAATAGGATAATGATTTCATGCGAAATACATGGCCAAATAGAATTCCACACAAATCCATAATTCACACAAAACAGCATGTAATTTTCGGATGAAATCAGAATGCACAGTTTCCGAAATAATTTGATTAAAATATTCATACGACCTCCAAAAATTACGAAATTTTACCAAGTTATAGCCAAGACACTAAAGTACATTTTTCATGAAGACTTCCAAGCCAAGTTATTTTTAGATTATTATCTACAGTCACACGAAGCTTCTGGATCTAACACCGAAACATCCAGTGCATGCTTCTCCGAAATACTGAGTCTTTACCTACCTATTCTTCTTCGTTTCTTCTGAAATTTGGATATGTTTTACTTCAAGATATTCTATAATGAAGATATCTAAGTCAAATATCCAGAGTATAGTCGTCATTTAGGTCCATGAAGTCTCGGGTGTCCTGTACCACGTCTCCAGAATTACCGTCTCCAAGATTTAGTCGATTTACTAGGTTATACTTGTTCATTTTGCTTCAAATTTGAGTATGTTATAGCTTAATATGTTCCCTACAACTTTCATGAAGAAATCAAAGAGAGATTCTTAGTACAAATCAACATGCAACCACAAATCCATCAAAAGGTCAGTGAAGTCGTTCCAGATCTGAGGTCTCCGTAGGATGAGAGTTTGACCCCTCAAATCTTCATCATTTTACACCAAATTTTAGTATGTTGTAGTTTAAGATGTTAGCTACAACTTTAATGAAGATATCAAAGTCAAAATCGAACTCAAAACATGCATGCAAGCTCTCACAAAGTTCTGACTCAAACTGTTCATGCGAAAACAGCATGCATCTCAAGTACCAAACACATTTGCTTCACTCCCATACCTCCAAACATCCTAGATTTTGACCAAACATGCAAAACATTGGTGCAAGAGTAGAAAGTGGACTCCCAACTTGCCTCTAGACCGAATGAACGACGGCACACGGCGGTGAACGGCGACGACTCCTTCTTCTTCCTCTCGGCCGCACCCTCTCCCTCTCTCTTGCACGGTTCTCTCTCTCTCTCTCTCTCCCTTTGTCTCTTGGCCGAATCAACCGGCCACCTCTCTCTCTCTCTTTTTGTTTCCCCAGACCCCCATCATTTGCAATCATCACATGCCTCTCCAATGGCCAATGCATGGCATCTCCCCTTTGCCACTTGTCACAACACATGCATGGGCTTTGGGCTTGGGCTTGGGCCTCCCTTGTGGCCGACGGCCACACCTCCTTGGGCCTCAATGGGCCGGTCGACAGCCCCTCCATGGGCTCCTATTGGGCCGACTAGCTTGGCCCACTAAAGCTTAGGCCAATGGGCCTAAGGCCCAACCTAAATAAAAAATTAAATTTTCCCCTTTTATAATTTCTTCTACAAATTTTAAATTTTAAATTCCACATGGCCAAAGTCTTGTGACATTTTATTTATAGAAATTTAATTCATAAGATGCATGGCCAAGCATAGATTATTATTATTAATCTATCTGATTTAAAATCTCATAAACACAAGCACAAATCGCCTAATCTTAAAAGAGACTAATGGCTAAAGCATTAAACCGTAGGTAATTTCATTACCTAATTAGAGGTTTTAACACACCTTATAGCTTGACTTTGAATTTTGGGATGCCACATATCATTCATGCTACCAAGCATACATCACCATGCAATCGTGCATATATTACCATGCAATCATGCATATCTTGCCATGCCATCGTGCATATACCACCACGATTCATATCATCCATGCTATCAAGCATACATCACCATGAGATCCATTCACGCCTTCATGATCGCATTTTCAATATCAAATAGCATCAACTTACTTTCATAAGCAGATCATGCATCATGCCATATGCATACATCCATGCACATGATTCAATTTCAATTCTTATCTTTCATAAGGATCTCATCATTTTTCATCCAGGGACCAATGTTTGCATTCCACAATTTATTGCTTGCACCCAACCTAGCGTCGCGAGGAGCCTCTAGCACACACCTCCGAGCATCCAGCACACACTCCAGGCATCTCGTATCCCAACTAGCATCATGAGGAATCCCCCCAGCACACACCGCCAAGGCTTCCGGCACACACACTCCGGGCATCCCGAAACTCCCGAGGACATCCGGCACACACACTTCGGGCATCCGGCACCCACACTCTGGGCATCCCAACACTCCCGGGGCATCATCAGCTCACACCTCCGACGGTCTCGTTATTATCACAATATATAATTATATATGTCTCATTTTCATCATGGCATTTGATGCAATAATATAAAATATCTAAACCATCTTTTGATGTCACATGATATGCCAAACATCACCATATATGCAGCATATACAACCACTCAAGACATCATATTTCGTAGGGCAGTCCATTTATTCTTGAAAATACAGCAAATTTCGGATAAAGCAGAATGCACTTCTTTAATAAAAATTCTGGAAAAATTAGTAAACGATCTCAATAAATTCTGAAAATTTAACACAATGTAAAAAAGATCCAGAGGAAGATATTTTATGCGGAACACTATGTCAAGAAAGTTTCACATCAATCACATAAATTCATACATCACAGCAAAAGAAATTCCAGTACCACTTTCGCACAGTTTCGGAAATAATTTCGATTAAACTCTTAAATGACCTCCGAAATTTCTGATATTTTAATATGTTATAATTGAGACATAGAGGTAAAAGTCTCATGAAGAAATAGAAATTTAATTCCTTCTTTATTAAAAGCTATAATTTTTATAACTCTTCCTATCTCTCGGTTCACTGTCCAGATTTATCCTTTTCAAAGAAAATTGTTTTCCCGATCATTACTTGTCCATTTATCCTCAAATTTTAGTATTTTGCTCCTCAAGATTTCTTCTACAACTCTCATCAAGAACACAAGATCAAATTCGGACTAGATAATTGCACGAAATTCACAGAATCACAATAGATCATCATAACAGTTTCCAGATCTAGCTTCATCAAAGAAAAATGGTTTCATCAACCTATACTTGTTCGTTTCCTTTAAAATTTTGATATGTTATTCTTCAAGAAGTCCTTTACAAGTTTCATCAAGAAGTGGAAGTCACATTCTAAGTAGAACATCGCATACAACTCACGAAATCATCAAAGGTCGGACTGTTTTTTCCAGAAACAGAATACTAGGCTAGGACACAACTTCTATAACTTCGAAATTTCACACTTCATCCACATCCGAAATTCACCATTCATCACACACAAAACACAGCAAGCAAAGGGTAGATCAATGGACTCTACTTGCCTCTAATCCAAGCAACACAGCAAATACACGGCGGCGGCGGCGACGGCTCGACGGCGGCGACGAAACTCCTTCTTCCTTTCTCTCTTTCTCTCTTGCACGCCCGCTTTCTCTCTTCCTCTCTTTCGCATGACACTCCTCTCTCTCTCAGTTCAATCCCTTGAGTAATCCGCCCCATTCTCTCCTCTTTAATTTCTTCCTTTCAATGATTAGCAATCATTAGCCTTGCATGCATTGACACTTGGCTTTCTTCATGGGACAAATGGAGAGACATGCAAACCAGTTTCCCCCCTTCCCCCTTGGTCGACAGCATCCCTCTTTTGGGCTTCATGGGCCAGTCGAATGGTGGGGTTGTGGGCTGGGTTTTTGGGCCGGCTTGGCCTAAGAATTTCGGCCCACTTTCCTTTAAAAATCTAACCTAAACCCCCACTCATCAAAATACCTAATTGAAATTTATATAACCATAAAACTTGCAACATGAATTAATAAATTTCAACTTATAAAACACATGGCCAAGAACAGAATTTTCCCCATCAAATAATTGTCCAATAAAATGCTTGGGCTTAATTTATTGTGATCAAATAGTCTAAAGGCCATACATAATCCTATGGCACTTCCATCCCCTTTCCATAGGTCTTAATGTATTTGGTGGTCACCATGAAATTTTTAGGATGCCACAATTCTCCCCTTCTTAGAGAATTTCGTCCTCGAAATTAGACATTTCCTATGTCTCTTGAAACAAGTGAGGGTACCTTTCCCTCATCTCATTTTCACTCTCCCATGTGGCTTTCTCCACATCATGATGTCGCCATAATATCTTAACTAATGAAATTTTCTTGGTCTTAAGAATTTGCCCCTTTCGATCCAGTACTTGCACAAGCTCTTCAATGTACTTCACTTTCTCGTCCACTTTGATGGCTTCATGATCGAGTATGTGACTAGGATTCAGCTGATACTTCCTCAGCATCGATACATGGAACACATCATGCAAATTTCTCAATTTAGGAGGCAGCACCAAACGATAAGCTACATCTCCTATCCTTTCAAGTATTTCAAAAGGTCCAACAAATCTAGGGCTTAACTTACCCTTCATTCCAAATCGAGATATTCCTTTCATAGGGGATACTTTAAGGAATACATGATCTCCCACATTAAACTCTAGAGGTCTTCTGCGCTTATCTGCATAGTCTTTCTGCCTACTCTAGGCAGTCTTAAGTCTTTTTCTTATTATCTCTACAGCCTTAGTAGTAACTTGTACTAATTCAGGTCCTGTCAAACTCCTTTCACCTACCTCATTCCAACAAACAGGAGTCCTGCACCTTCTTCCATATAATGCTTCAAACGGAGCCATGCCTATACTTTTCTGAAAACTATTATTATAGGCAAACTCTATCAAGTGCAATTTTTCATCCTAACTTCCCTTAAAATCAATAATACACGCTCTTAGCATATCTTCCAAAGTTTGGATCACTCTTTCTGTTTGTCCATCTATTTGAGGATGAAAATCAGTACTAAACTGAAGCTTCGTCCCTAAAGCATTTTGGAGACTCCGCTAAAAATTCGAAGTAAACCTAGAGTCTCAATCCGATGTGATCGTTACAGGAATACCATGCAAGCGTATCACTTGGCTTACATATATCTCAGCAAGTCTATTCATCGAGTAGTCTACACGGATAGCTAGAAAATGAACAGACTTAGTCAAACGATCTACTATTACCCAAATAGAGTCGTGACCACTTGATGTCCTTGGCAGTCCTTGCACAAAATCCATTGTCACATGCTCCCATTTCCACTCTGGTACGTCCAATGGTCTCAACAATCCTGCGGGTTTACGGTGTTCCGCTTTCACTTGCTGGCATGTTAGACATTGAGAAACATGATTAGCTATATCCTTCTTCATGCCATTCCACCAAAATTGCTGGTGTAAATTCCTATGCATTTTTGTACTACCTGGATGGATACTATAATTACTCTTATGCGCTTCTGATAGGATTTCCCTTCTCACTTCTTCACTATTAGGAACATAGAGCCGTCCTTGGCATCTTACTACTCCATCTTCAGAAACTTGAAACTCTGGCCTTTTCCCTAAAGACACAGCGTATGGTACCTTCAAAATCTTAGGGTCAGATTTTTGTAGAATCTTAACTTTCTGAATAACTTCGGGCTCAATCCTTAATGCAGTGAGCATACCAGTAAGGTGGTCCATTTCCAACTTGAAGTCTGAATCCACAATAGACTTTAATAGATTCCACTATGTTATTCTTAGACTAGCCATGTCCATGGCCGACTTTCGGCTAAGGGCATCTGCCACCTTATTTGCCTTTCCTGGATGGTATCATATCTCACAGTCATAATCTTTCAAGAACTCCATCCACCTTCTCTGTCTCATGTTCAACTCTTTTTGCAAAAACAAATACTTCAAGCTCTTATGATCTATATAGATTTCAAACTTCTCTCCATACAGATAATGTCTCCATATTTTCAAGGCAAACACTATAGCTGCCAATTCCAAATCATGGGTTGGGTAATTTAACTCATGAGGTTTCAACTGCCTCGATGCATAGGCTATGACATTGCCATGCTGCATCAAAACACATCCTAGTGCTTTATGAGATGCATCACTATACACCGTGAATCCTTCAGATCCAAATGGTATAGTTAGGATTGGAGCTATAGTCAACTTCCTTTTAAGTTCTTGAAAACTTCTTTCACATCCTCCACTCCATTCAAATCTCACATTCTTTTGGGTCAATTTCGTTAAAGGGCCTGCTAGATGTGAAAATCCTTCGATAAACCTCCTATAATAGCTTTCCAATCTTAAGAAACTTCGTATCTCAGTCGGCGTTGTCGGTCTCGGCCAATTCACTACCATCTCAACCTTTGCAAGGTCCACTGCAATTCCATTTCCCGACACCATGTGCCCTAAAAATATTATCTGATCCAGCCAGAATTCACACTTACTGAATTTGGCAAATAACTTATGATCTCTTAGCGTTTGCAATGCTATCCTTAGGTATCATTCATGCTCTTCAGGTCCTTTAGAATATATTAGGATATCATCGATGAAAACAATCACAAATTGATCCAAATAAGGCTTAAATATCCTATTCATTAAATCCATGAATGCGGCTGGTGCATTCGTTAATCCAAAAGGCATAACTAAGAACTCATAATGTCCATAACGAGTCCTAAATGCAGTCTTAGGAATGTCTTCTTTCTTTATCCTTAACTGATGGTATCCTGACCTTAAGTCGATTTTAGAAAAGACTGAACTTCCTTGTAACTAATCAAATAAATCATCAATTCTAGGCAAATGATACTTATTATTTATAGTAACTTGGTTCAGCTGTTTATACTCAATACATAGACGCATCGACCCGTCCTTCTTTTTCACAAATAGAACTAGTGCTCCCTAAGGTGAAGCACTTGGCCTAATAAATCCCTTATCAAGCAACTCTTGTAGTTGCACTTTCAGTTCCTTCAACTCTATTAAGGCCATTCTATACGGGGCTTTTGATATCAGTCCTGTTCTAGGCATTAGTTCAATTTCAAACTCAATCTCTTGTTCTGGTGGTAATCCAAACAACTCCTCAGGAACACATCCTGAAATTCCCTGAGTATTCGAATCTCATCGATTTCAGCCTCTTTCTTAGTAAGATCTCTTACCACTGCTAGGTATCCTTGACATCCTTCTTCAAGTAGTTCACAAGCTTCTACCATTGAGATAATGGCTACAGAGGGGTTTATCTAACCTGCAAAAGATTCAAAACTAAATTGATCAGGTAACATGAACTGGATCACTTTCCTATAGCAATCCATCTTAGCCCTATACTTATGGAGTTAGTCCATTCCTATGATAACATCAAAATCATACATAGCCATCACAATTAGGTCTATTTCCATATCTCGTCCTTCTATAGTTATCTTACATTTTGCACACATCAATGTAGATAACACCATATTCTTTAAAGGCGTAGAAACACAAAGAGGCGTCTCAAGAGGCGAAGCTTCTATTTCACTCAATTGCCTATATCTTTCAGATATAAATGAATGCGTAGCACCTGTGTCAAACAATGCATATGCCTTCTTGCCATTTATGAAAATCGTACCTGATATGACATTTTTGGAAGCTTCCACTTCCTCTTGGGTGACCGCATACACCTTTCCTTATGCTAGTGGCCTCTAAGGATTCCTTGGTAAGTTTGGTCTAACAGCACTTTGCTGTGCCTGTCGCACCGAGCCGACACTCAGCTGCGACCTCTCTTGTGGACAGTCTTTCTTGAGGTGACCTACTCATCCACAACCATAGCATCTCAGCCGTCTATTGCAAGGTCCTAGGCCATGTCGTCCATCACACCTTCGACAAACATCAGGTTGATAGGGTGTTTTCCGTATATTCAGGCCATCTCTAGCTCTTCCAAAATTTCCAAAATTACTCTTTTTCTTAGCATCCCAGGTCTGACCTTGACCAGGATAGGGTCTCTTACCCCTTCGAATATCATTAAAGGTCAACTTCCCCTTAGACTCTGATCGCTCTCTTACCAACTCTTGCTCCACTAACTGTGCCATTTCATAAATCTCATTATAGTCTCTCGTATTCAAAGGCACCAGTTGTTTCCTAATATCAGTCCTCAATCCTTT
Organism: Eucalyptus decipiens; assembly: GCA_014182575.1. NCBI lineage: Eukaryota > Viridiplantae > Streptophyta > Magnoliopsida > Myrtales > Myrtaceae > Eucalyptus > Eucalyptus decipiens. The sequence goes on along the minus strand of CM024613.1, from coordinate 59,808,446 downwards.
CAGAAATCTCTTAGCTTTTTCCTCATGATCCTCAATCAATTTGGGAGCATACCTAGACAATTCAAAAAATTTCGCCTCATATTGATCTACCGTCAGCTCCCTTTGTTCCAACTGAACAAACTCAGTGATCTTCTTATTCTTAGCACAATCAGAGAAATGCTTCATATTAAAAGTTCTAACAAACTCATCCCATTTAATATCAGTATCTGGTGGAAAGATTGTATCTTTTGAAACTCTCCACCAAAACTTTGCATTTCCTTCCAGCTGGTACTTTGCCAAAACTATCTTTTCAACATTATAGTCCAACAACTGGAAAATTCGCTCCATTCCATCAATCCAATGTTCCGCCTCCTCAGGACTTCTTATTCCACTAAACTTAAGTGGCTTCAGCTTCAAAAATTGCTCCACCAATCCTTGAGGGCGACATTCCACTCTGGGTTGTTGCTGCGCTTGTCTATCCATCAGATTTCCAATATTGGCCAATGCCTGCAAGATATCATCCATTCGGGGTTCAGCCCTTGTAACAGAGGCTTCAGCCCTCGATGGATGAGCACTTCTAGCTCACACCATAACTTTCCTGCAGTTTCCAAGCATTTGCCTCAGGAATAATCAGTGACTCACTGTCTCCATTTAAAAGCAACTACTACTATATAAGTAACATATACATGTTACTGGCACCTAAAGACAACTTATAATAAACTACTAGGGATCTACGAGTGAATACCCATCACCCGTTATTCAAAGTTAACCAACTATTCCATTTAATATCCTATGATGTGCATTGTCATCATATTCCTCAATTTCCAAATGAGGCTCTTTATCACTTCACCTTTAACCATTTGCTCTGATATCAAAAAGGGGGATGTGGCACCCCTCGACACGGCCCCCGATCCACTAGGGTCGCCACAGCCTACTCACCTATCACTTGTCCTAATAACATTCCACTCTGATACCATTTTAATGGCAGCGGGTCCATAAAACCTGGGGGTCTACATATATATATTTTTTTTATCGGTCCCAGCGCAGTTCATATAACGGAAGCATAATCAAAATTCCCTAATCCATCTCCAATGACAATAATGCAATGCACACCAACTATTCACCATATAAAACAATAAAGCCGAGTCACTTTTATTTACATAAACGTGATGGACGTCTCGGGTTGGTAAAGCAAAAAGGCCAAGGCTTTTAACTATGCTCGGCCAACTCAAAAGAACACGACCCTACGTTTGACATATACACCCATCCATCATCTAGTGCCAGCTAACCAAAAAGTATCGTCCTCCACCAGTGCCGGCTAACCAAAAAGTATCGTCCTCCACCAGCCATACACTCGATCACACCCAACCTGGTGCATCAGTCGGAGGCGGCGGTAGCATCCCTAGCATCACTCCATCACGCCGGACATGAACTGACAAAAAATCATGGATAACAGGGCCATCAGCAAGACCTACATCGTACATTACTAAAACACGGACTCGAACAAACACCAAACCAGGTACACTAACACAGGAATGCTTCGTGCACTCCACCTCAACATCATATGGCAATTCATAATAAGTACCATGCGTGACTGGTGGCAAAGGCATTTTTCAATCTGAAATGTTAGTCCCCAAAGAGGTGAGTACAACCACTCAACAGTAAAGATCCATTAAACTACACAATGCAACAAGCAAAACAATCAAGATATCACGAGTAAAGCACATATCATTCATGCTATCAAGCATACATTACCATGCAGTCGTGCATATATTACCATGCAGTCATGCATATCTTGCCATGCCATCGTGCATATACCACCATGCAATCATATCATCCATGCTATCAAGCATACATCACCATGAGATCCATTCACGCCTTCATGATCGCATTTTCAATATCAAATAGCATCAATTTACTTTCATAAGCAGATCATGCATCATGCCATATGCATACACGCATGCACATGATTCAATTTCAATTCTTTTCTTTCATAAGAATCTCATCATTTTTCATTCAGGGACCAATGTTTGCATCCCACAATTTATTGCTCACACCCAACCTGGCGTCACAAGGAGCCTCCAGCACACACCTCCGGGCATCCCAACACTTCCGGGGCATCCGGCACACACACTCTGGGCATCCAGCACCCACACTCGGGGCATCCCAACACTCCCGGGGCATCGTTGGCTCACACCTTCGACGGTCTTCTTATTATTACGATATATAATCTCATATATGTCTCATTTTCATCATGACATTTAATGCAATAATATCAAAGATCTAAACCATCTTTTGATGTCACATGATATGCCAAACATCACCATATATGCAACATATATAACCACTCAAGACATCATATTTCATACGGCAGTCCATTTATTCTTGAAAATACAGCAAATTTCGGATAAAGCAGAATGCACTTCTTTTATAAATATTCTGGAAAAATTAGTAAATGATCTTAATAAATTCTGAACATTTAACATGATGTAAACAAGATCCAGAGGAAGATATTTCATGAAGAACACTATGTCAAGAAATTTTCACATCAATCACATAAATCCGTACATCACAGCAAAAGAAATTCCAGTACCACTTTTGCACAGTTTCGGAAATAATTTTGATTAAACCCTTAAATGAACTCCGAAAATTTTGAGATTTTAATATGTTATAATTGAGACATAGAGGTAAAAGTCTCATGAAGAAATCGAAATTTAATTCCTTCTGTATTAAAAGATATAACGTTTATAACTCTTCCTATCTCTTGGTTCACTGTCCAAATTTATCCTTTTCAAAGAAAATTATTTTCCCCGATCATTACTTGTTCATTTATCCTCAAATTTTAGTATGTTGCTCCTCAAGATGTCATCTACAACTCTTATCAAGAACACGAGATCGAATTCGGACTAGATAATTGCACGAAATTCACAGAATCACAATAGATCATAACAGTTTCCAGATCTAGCTTCATCAAAGAAAAATGGTTTCATCGACCTATACTTGTCCGTTTCCTTTCAAATTTTGATATGTTGTTATCCAAGAAGTCCTTTACAATTTTCATTAAGAAATTAAAGTCAGATTCCAACTAGAACATTGCATGCAACTCATGAATTCATCAAAGGTCGGACTGTTTTTTCTAGAAACAGAATACTAGGCTAGGACACAACTCCTATAACTTTGAAATTTCACACTTCATCTACATCCGAAATTCACCATTCATCACACACAAAGCACAGCAAGCAAGGGGTAGATCAATGGACTCTACTTGCCTCTAATCCAAGCAAAACACAGCAAATGCACGGCGGGCTCAACGGTGGGACACGGCGGCTCGACAGCGCGACAAACTCCTCCTTCTTCCTTTCTCTCTTTCTCTCTCGCACGCCTGCTTTCTCTCTTCCTCTCTTTCGTACGACACTCCTCTCTCTCTCGGTTCAATCCCTCGAGTAATCCGCCCCCTTCTCTCCTCTCTAATTTCTTCCTTTCAATGATTAGCAATCATTAGCCTTGCATGCATTGACACTTGGCTTTCATCATGGGACAAATGGAGAGACATGCAAACCGGTTTCCCCCCTTCCCCCTTGGTCAACGGCAGCCCCCTTTTGGGCTTCATGGGCCAGTCGAATGGTGGGGTTGTGGGCTGGGTTTTTGGGCCAGCTTGGCCTAAGAATTTCGGTCCACTCTCCTTTAAAAATCTAACCTAAACCCCCACTCATCAAAATACCTAATTGAAATTTATATAACCATAAAACTTGCAACATGAATTAATAAATTCCAACTTATAAAACACATGGACAAGAATAGAATTTTCCCCATCAAATAATTGTCCGATAGAATGCTTTGGCCTTAATTTATTGTGATCCATTGGTCTAAAGGCTATACATAATCCTATGGCACTTCCATCACCTATCCATGGTCCATAGCACATCTAGAGGTTGTCATGAAATTCTAGGTTGCCACACCATAGTTATGATTGAGAATAAGAAACGACACTTATGTATAAGTCACTAAATCGACCACGTATCATATATCGTAATCATGTTCTCACAAATATACTATATAGTTTAGTGGTATAACTAAACGTCTTTCTCTAGTAGATCTCTAAGTGAACCTACTGTTGACACCTAAATTTTGGCAACCCGTTTAGTCATTTATCACATTAAAAAATCGGGGGTTAATTTTATCCCTGAAAAAATAATTAATTGCATAGCATATAGTCTTAGGTGCATTTATTTTTAATTTGCATTTACATTGGGCCGATGATGGATGGGTTCGAATTGATGGTTCAAAAACATTAATTTGATGAGTCGGGCCAAGCCCACGAAGAGAACAAATCGGCCCAAACCCATATCCTTGGGAAGGTTTTACGGATTTATCTTCGTAAGATTTCAATTTAAAAGCAAATATTGCGTTTGGAAAATAAATCTTCGTAGATATAGATTTGGAAAATTAAAAACCCTAATCCGTGACCTATAAATAGATTAAAACGCCTAGGGTTTTAAAGGATGTCACACAATTAAGAATACACGGCCACGTGGAAAGAGGGAGGTCGGCAACATACACTGAGAGCAAAGAAGCCGAGAGGAAGAGAGAGACATAGGAAGCCTTCGTAGAAGACGAAAGGGGAGGCCGATCCATCATGTATTGTATATTTGCATCCCACTATCGTTCTTTTCCTATTTTTTTAAGGGTTATGCCTACATCTTCCACATCATAGAAAACGCTAAGGAGAGACCCTCACTATTTAGAGTGATTCAAGCTTATTGCCAAGTTTCCAGTGACACCTTCATCAGTTGCCGTGCTGGTCTTTCACAATATTGCTGCGCCAAGCGAGTTCCTCCGAGCCCTGCTGCAGCGCCTCGACAAGCTGCTGTCCCAACGAGAGCTGCCCGTTGACTTGATGCTGAGCCTGAGCTGTTGTCAAGCTGGTCCTATTCCTTGCGAAGTTTCTGTTTTGTAGGTCCAATGGCACGAACCATTGTCACCACTCGCTGCCGTTGTTCACCGTTGCCCTGCCATGCTGAGCCGTGAAAATCCGATGTGAGCTGCTCTAATGCCATCCTTCAGCCCAATGCCAAGACAAGCTGCCATCTCGTTGAGCTTGGTCAAAATTCAGCAAACATCCGAGTCACTAAAATATGCGCAAGAGAAGGGCACATGTTCTTTGAGTAAAGGAGGACGTAAACATTGAAAGGGGGAGGATTTCACACACTTATTTTTATATAAATTTGGAGCCACTTGGCCATTCTATCACGTGTAGAGTTTTTTAGCAGGATTTTTGGTGAATCCGGAGCAAGTGGCAGCCCTGGACGTTCCTCCCACATCAGCACCATGTCCTTGTAACAATCCAAGTGCATCATTGAATAGCCCAGGCAAACTTCACCAGCACGTTTGCTGATCCGACGATCCCTGTATTGCCGTAGGCCACCACCACGACGAAAGTTATTGTTTTGCAGATTGCCTCTCGAAGTTTACGTGTAGATTGTTGAACCAACCACAATTTGTGACTACTCGCAGAGCTAGAACCTTTGTTGCGCGTGATTTGAGTTGCAATCGCGAGCCTCATCATGCTGATCAATATGGTAGCAGCCATCGAGCTGAGCATACGTAGGCTACCGCCATCCGTCGTTCGTCTGAACTCAACAACTGGTCCATGTGACACCAAATATTAGGTAAGACTCTCTTTTAATTCGATTTTCATATATCTTTATTGCCTAATTTATGGGATTATCTCGTATGAATATTTAAATGATACAACCACCGCCTGCGGTGGCCTAGCTGGATAAGAGCCCCCATGACATCTACCCAGGATGGAGGGGTTCAAATCCCGCAGGACGCACGGGATCTTAAGCGCGACGTAGGGGTGGTGGGTCCTCTGCTAGCGTCGCTCCAGGGTTTACCCGCCAGCTGCCGGCTGTATGGGGTTCCCTGGGTATCAAAAAAATATATATAAATTTAAATGATACCATCATATCCACAAAATATCGATTAGCTTTTTAAATTGGGAAATCTTCCTAATTTCGCAACGTACATATGATTGACGGTCTGATTTCACGCTCGAAATACGACCCGCAATCATATGGAAAAATCACCAATCTGATCTCACACTTGAGATATGATTCATGATTTTATTTTAAAATTGGCCAATCCAATCTCATGCGCGAGATACGATTCGTCAATTTATTTTCCAAAATTAAATGGACATGGATGATATCTTGCTTGATTTGGTGCCGTGCTTTCTTGATGCCTCTATTTGATTGCTCCCGTAAAAGAAAAGCCCCAAAATATATATTTGAGTTAGATTAGGTTCATGTTAGAATATTACTTGTTTTAGGGTTATTTTGCATGTTTAGAATAGGAAATTTATTTATTTCGAATTCCTTAAATAAAAATCCAAAAAAAGTGTGTTCAGTTAGGATGTTAGTTTTTTTTTTAATCTAAATTGCATGTTTAATTATTTGGCAATTTTAATTTCCAATTTCATAAAATAAAAAGGAAAAACAACAAAAAAATCATCATGCATATGTCATGTAGAATTAGGGCATATCTTGTGCATCATTGCATATTAGGATAAAATTGCATTTAGTTTAATTTTAGATAATATTTTTCTTAATTTATTAAAATTTTAGGTATTTTCTTAAATAGATTGTATTTTAGGATTATTCGGGTTAAGATAATATTTTAGTTTAAATTAGGATTTGGCTCAACTTAATTCCTAATACAAATTGAATAGGATCTTAATCTAGCTAGATAATTTTCACATTTTACTTGATTCCGAATTTCATGAAAAAAATACAAAATGTCTTAGAATAAATTAGTTTTATTTTCTAGGATAAATTGCATTCTTTTAAAGAAAAGAAAGGAAAAAGAAAAATGTCATGTGCACATTAGATTCATAAAATGCATGCCGTTTAGTGGTTGTTGCTAGGTCTATTCAATTAGAAATTGCATTATTAGAATTAGGTCATTTAGTTATATTGCATTGCATATTGCATGATTTTCGTTAAGTAAGTGAAAACAAAAAAGGAATTGCGTGTTAATTAAAAATCATATCTAGGGTTGATGATGTGAATTATGAACTAACAATGCAGATGCTTTCGTTACTACGAGGTAAGTCCTTGCAATTTTTTTATTTATTGCTTTCTTGGGTGTTAAATTGGTGGTATGCGCACTTGTATGATCATCTCACATGTTAGGGAAATAGATTTAAAATCAATCCAAACTGCCTGTAAAAATATTTTTTAAAATAAAAAGAAATGGTACCGAAAGGGCATTAGAGAAGTCTAGTGTAATCAAGTTTCTGTATCCAAAGTCTCTGGTTCGTAGGAGTAAAATAATTCTCCCATTACTTTACTTAGGTGTCTAATCGACCTACCGTAAACTGATTAGTGGCGACTCCTAAATAAAATCCATTTGCATGTTAAGAAATTTTAACTAAGTTGCGAATTGGTATGGGCTTGGAAGAGCCCGAGTTAAGTCTAGGCTTAACAATCCATTAGCCAAACCATAGGTGGTTCACACCCGAAAATTTGGTCGTGGCACCTACTACAACCACTTCATCCTCCACCCGATCAGGAATTGTATCAATAACAATATCCTAAACTTCAACAAGCTTAGTTTGTGATGTAGAAGACTCCACAATTATCTGTATAGGCAAAGATAAAGACATAGTGATCCTCACTATACTATTATCTTTAATAGTCTAAGACTAACTATCCTCTACAGCTATATTGAATTCCAGAAATTTTGTCATCTGTGATTTCACAATTCTTGTACCTCCATTGAGATCATAAAACCGGTATCCCTTCAAATGACCTGGGTAAGATACGAAATAATACCCAGTGGTTTTGTAGTCCAACTTCTTAATGTTGGATTATATAATCTTATTTTTACAGGACACTCCAAACCTTAAGATAGTTCAAGTTAGGTTTACGTCTATTCCACAACTCAAAATGAGTTAATGTAACATATTTGATAGAAATATGGTTTAATGCATATTTGATTGTTTTGCCATATAGAAAACCTAAGAAGTTAGTTATAATAATCATACTCACTATCATGTCCATTATAGTGCAATTACACCTTTTGACCACACCAATTTATTAAAAATTTTCAAGCATAGTAAACTAAGTTACCATCTCAAAATATTTCAAATATTTGATAAATTGCCCTATAAGCTATCTATTATTATCATACTTATCAAAATACTCACCACTGTAATCATATCCGACAATCTTTAAGACTTATCCTAACGGTTTCTTGACTTTAGTTCGAAAACTTGAATCTATCTAAAGAATCAAACTTTTTTTAATCAAATATAAAAGAAAAGTTGTCAATAATTGTGTTGAAATGAAAATTTCTTTATAACATTACCACATATGGTCCACTAATATTAGTGTGAATAACTTCCAACAAGTTAGGACTTTAGATTGTAATTTTCTTCTTTATCTTAATCATCTTACTTTTACAATAGTCTACATAAGCCTTTAGGTAATCTTTAATAGCAAACAAAATGTCAATATAATCAATTTTTCTATTCTTTCTCTAGACATATGATTAAGACGTTTATGTTACAAAGTATAAGACTGTTCCTTAGGTAAATATTTATTTGAAATAATCTTGTCAATTGTAAAAAGTGACGTACATATCATTGGGAGATTAGCATAATTGTTGTAGCACCCAACTTTATTTGACTTGGAAAACATAAAATAACATTGTTTTTTTACTTTAAAAGAGTGGCCACACACTTTCAAATATGATAAGAGAACTAAGTTCCGTCTAAAAGAAGGTACATAAAAGTGTTTTTTAACATTAAATGCAAACTAGAATCCAGAATTAAAATAACATCTCCCACTAACTCATCGTTATTGTTTTCTATGATGAGTTATGATTCATTCTTATTTGATTTTCTTAGATTTATGAATCCTCTTATGGTAAATAGCATAATTTGTTACACCGCTATTTAACCACCAAGAACCGGATGAGACTTTCAATCGGAATTGGATTAAAAAACGAATGCCAATGGATTATTAACTCTTGACTCACGCTTGAACAACCAAAATTTATATTCATTATAGTGTTCCTTATGTGTCATTTTTTTCCACAAAAATAGCAAATGACACCATTTCTCTTAAATGGTGTTATCTTGGGACCAAATTGTCAGAATAAGCGGTGGTTTCATGAGTTCCTTTATGAGTATGATTTTGGACTTCATGTCTACCATCCTTAGGACATAATCCTTAACCTTATCAGAATTATCACATCTTATGTTGGAGAATCCTTGCATTCATCCTAATTTCGCCAAAACACAAGTTCAAGCCACAAGGCTTTCATCATCCTTTTAGCAGTGTAGTGAGCTGGTAAACTATTTTCAAATGTTTCTGAATGGAACGCTTCATGGACACTCTTTTCCTAAGCAGCCAAAAATGTTTTCTAGTTTCATATCACTAATAGTGAGATTGCTAGCTTATTCTTAGTAAGAGTAATATGAACATCTACCAGCCTCAAATCAAATAGAAAATCCCCTTTTCATTACTCAAAATTTGATCCAGTAAGAACCTCAATCACAATAGAATTATCATTATAGAGAATGTGACTTAATAATAAGCAATGTATGCAATTGGCATCATTTGAGTACTGTGTAACTTGAGAATTTTATAAATATACACCTAGAGAGCTACAGGCATCATCATATAAATAACTTTGGACAGAATACATATTACACACTCTCCACATTATAGCGGTCATGAGAATATATTCTAAATTTTTCCAAATTCACCAACTTTGGGTGTATGAACCACTAGGGTTAGTCACTCCTCAACCATATGCTATACATGCATCCCTTTACGAACTAACACACAATTATCTCTTTTGGGAGTATGACCACTCATTAGAACGGGAGACATCCCATCTTAACATGAGACCGATATTTCTCAAATTCAATCAAACACAATTGAATTATTAAAACTCTCTTATATTATTAAACTTTGTAACTCACATTCACATTATACATGTGATTTTAGACTTGATGACATGGGCAATTTGTCACTAAAATCACATGTCACGCCAATCACATTGCTTCATTCATTTAATATATGCTTAACCTTATATATGTTATTAATGAATCAATGTTCTACACACTCTTTATGCGATGATATACATGTGAGCTCATAACGTATTTCCAAAAATATAGAGAAACACACGAAAAATACGCAAAAAATTACCCCCAAAATCCATGTATTTTGGGTTTCACATGCATTTTCATATATTTAAAAGCATCAAACATGTAAAATAAACACACCATAGTATAGAGAATCTCCATACGAGCACATTGGTGCAAATCACGCACCAATCCATCGTTGCATGCGCCCTCACTGGCCGTAGGAATGCGTGGCGCAAAAACTGCACATGCTCGTCTATTTGAGCCAGTCTTAAACCGGTTCAACCAAATTTGATCAATCCAATCGGTTAACGGTGCGACTGGCCTATGGTCCAACTGGTCAATGCCAACATGAGTCGAGTCAACCTGATCAAACTAGGTCAGGTCAACCACCGAGTAGTGACGTCGTCCATGATGTCACTAATCGCCGATTAATGTCACGGAGCACCGGCAAGGTGATACTCCAAGTCAGTAGAATGACGTCATTAGTGACGTCACCCATCACCTTAGGCGGTCACGCGCTCAGTGACATGTGGCATGCGTACATGCATGCCGGCACGTCTAGCCTCCTCCAAAGGCGTGCGACCCACCAAAACGTTCGTCTCAATGAGTAGAATCCAAATATGTGGTCAAAGTTCATTTCACTAGACCAAAAATCACGAAAACGGGCAAAATGGTCCAAAGCTTGCTCAAATCTGAAATGTTCATGGGCGGGGCGTTTGGCCTCCGCCGGAGGCATGCCACCCATCCAAACACTCGGTTCAACAAAACGAGTCCGAATATATGCTCAAAATCAAATTTCTACGGACAAAATTTCTAAAAACAAACTAAATTCAACAGTTCTAGTTCTAGGCTATAAGGTTCTAATACCAAATGTTGGCCGTCGAAGTGGCATCCCAGGATTAACTTAGCTAAAAACTCAAATATATTGGAGAAGTAGACAAAGATTTGCGTACCTAGTTTAGAATCCATTGTTCTTTATGCGGAATAGTGACGATTCGACACTCAAGTTCTTCTCCTCTATGGCCCTCGGATCCTGGCTTGATGAGACCGCCCCTCACAATTTCCTTATGTGAGGTGAGAGAATGTCTGTAGAAGAATGAGAGTTTTCGACCGAACCCTCTCATCACGAGTTAGGTCTAACTCGGATCACACAATGCAAGTCCATATTTAACGAAAAATTTATATCTTACCTTATTAGACCAATCCCATAAAACAGTAAATTACAATCTCAATTAATATAACCCATATTAAGAAAACTCTTATGGTGGATTCCCTACAGAATCAAGTCAAATGAATTTGTGAGAAGTTTGCACATTGTGACTTCTGACATAGCTGTTGCCATTGATGTTCAGTAAAATTACTGATCTTTTGAGATGCTACCCTTAAAGCATCTCAAGCCAGAATTCAACATATGTTTCGACGGGCAATTTTCGACCTTAAAATCTCAGTGGTCGAATAACATGTACAACCCATGCCAGGGACCAAAATAAGAGGTATCACAAAACATATGATGTGTGGAGGATAAAGTACACCCCAAGTGCCAAAACTTGGCACGGAGGGACATTTAAGTGCCAAAAGTTAGAAAAGTGACACTTAAATACCAAAATCGGAGTAAAATAGATCACTTAAGTGTCACTCCAGCCAAAATCCGATCAAAATGTTGATGTCGTGATTTTCAGCGAAATAAGTGCAAAACAATGCCGTTTTACACCATGACATGGCTAGACAATACAAAAACAAAGTCATTTTGATGCTGATGTGGTAAAAAAATTAGTATAAAATTAATCAAATTAAATTTAAAACTAAATTTATTTAAAAAAATTAAAAATAAAATAAAAATTTTAAAAAAACTAAAAGAGAGAGAGAGAGAGAGAGGCGGGCCGAGAGCCGAGCCCTTGTCTGCTGCCGCCTCCTTGCCACCGTCGGAAGGGCGGCGGCGACGGCAAAGGGCTCGACCCTCACCACCTAACTCTCTTTTTTTAATTTTTAAATGTTTTAAATAAATTTAGTTTTTTAATTTTAATTTAATTAATTTTAATATTAATTTTTTTACCACGCGCACCAAAACGACGTCGTTTTTGTATTGTTTAGCCACCTTAGTGTGCAAAATGACGCCGTTTTGCACTTGCTTCGCCGGAAAATCGCCATGTCGGCATTTTAAGTGATCAATTTTGCTCCGATTTTGGCAAGTGTCACTTTCCTAACTTTAGGCATTTGGGGTATACTTTATCCATGTATGGAGGTGTACTTGAAATAACAAACAAGCTTATAATTGTTTGACAATGCCATAAGCTTTTAAGCTTTTAAATGCAAAACTTATTACGTTGCAATTGTTCCAAATTACAGTCTAAAACAACGCAGATCTTTCTAGCCAAGAAATAAAAGAAAAAACAACACAGACCTTGGAAGATTTTCTTTTTCCCTTCAATCAATCGTAGCTATTTAAAATTTTACAGCTACTTTTGAAGCTCTTCCTCTTTAGGAATTGCCAAGCTCTCCCATATGTTCCCCTTCATTTCACTTGCCATTTGAAGCTTTCCTATATATGAAGCTTCATTGATATTAATAATTGCAAATTCCCTTTTATATCATTTCCTAAACTATACTATACACAATTAATAAATTAATTACCTTGGTTATTTCATACTTCTTATCTTGGCCATTACTGGGCCATTTATTACTTACCATCAATCAACAATTGCCTTCAACCAAAGCTTAATATATTCTTGCTTTCTTCTCTCTTTTTCCAATAATTTGTGAGACACAGACAACACTCCAGAAGTCTCGTGAACCAATTAAGTCTAAACTTTTGAACCCAAGCAGTTTGCATGCACTTAGTGTGAATTCATCTGAGTGGCCTCTAGCTCCTAAACTAGATATGCCCTATACCTTAAGTCCTTAATCAACTGTGGATAGAAGTATAGTCTAAGTGTTAAAATTTGGCATGAGGGGACGCTTAAATGCCAAAAGTTCCAAAATGCATACTTAAATGTCATTTTCTTTTATAAAAAAAAAAAAAAAATGGGACACTTAAGTGCTAAATCCGGTGAAAGGTGCCGAAAATCCGACATGGCTTGTTCAATTATATGACTCATCGAAAGATGAGTCAGCAAAAAAAGACAAAATGATGTTGTTTTGCCTCTTATTTAAATATTAATATTAATATTAATTAAATTAAATATAAAACTAAATTTTATTTTTTTTAAATGAGGAGATTGCAGAACGGCGAGGCCTTTGGAAACCCTTGTCGTCGCCTCCCTACCATCGCGGGCATTTTTTAAATTTAGTTTTAATTTAATTTAATTAATATTTATATTAAAATTCAAATCTAAGGCAAAACAACGTCATCTTTGGCTTACTAGCCACGTCAGCGTGCAAAATGATGTTATTTTGCACTTCTACGTCGGTATTTTGGTCGGAATCTCTCACCATTATCACTTAACTAATCCAATTTACTATGATTTTGGCACTTAAGTATATATTTCCAAATTTTTGACACTTAAGTATATATTTCCAAATTTTTGTCAAGTTTTGGCATCTCATCAACTACGCCAACAAAAAGGTTTACATTCTTCCTTCCTCTTTCTACTGAAGGGCCTAATCTTCAACTCTACATAAATTCATGTAAATATAACCCTGAATATGTTTCTTTTGAACCTATTTGCTCCCAAATTATGAGAAATCTCTAGCAGGATCCCAAGTTCAACAATCAAAGACCAGTAACGTTTAAATGAGCCAACGCATGGCGGCTTGCGTGCATCCGATGGAATCATACAGAAGCACAAGATACAAAAAGAAGAAGTAGAACAACAAGAAAAGAGAAAGAACAGTTACTCCTCTTTCTGATGCAATCCGTTGAAACCTATATATGATATCTATATTTACATGCACGACTTGTCCAGGCCTGCACGGCATCAATCTTATGTACGTTTGACTTTGAAGGTGGCCGGGATTCCCTCTGCGTATTCGGATATTCCATGCGTGCAGCACGCGAACGTGACATCGTAATTCAATATTTCGGGTCATGACAGCTCCGAACACCGATTATTAAAACATTTATCGCGTGGCTAGGAAGCTCCGCATGATATGACTTAGAGAAATCGGCCACGCCTAGAAGGTTTGGTCGCTAAAAGCAGGCGAGATTATGACTTTGTCCATTTTACAAAAATTAATTTTCAGGAAATTTTATTTCGAATTTTCTGATATTTGGTTCGTGGAAAATAAACTAGTCAAAGAAAACTTCTTCCACTGATGAAAAAACACCTTCAAAAGTAAGGAAAATATTTTTCACTTTGTCAAAAAGCAGAAAACGTTTTCCATCTGCTTTCACCACATTTTTCTCTTATTTTCAGGTTTTCTTTTTATTTTCTTTTTATTTTTTAAATCAAGTTTCAAATTATTTTTATTTTTTTTATAATTGCAGGAAATCCACACGTGGCCAGCAGAGGAAGGAGGAAGGAAAATAAAAATAACAAATACTAAAAATTCGATTTCTTAAAATTAAAAAATTAAAAAAAAAAAATCGTTTTTTTTTTGGGTAATTTTTCCGAGAAATCAAATCATGTATGGAACGATGCAAAATATTTTCTAGCTTATTTTCAGGTTTCAATTGAATACTGAAAAATACTATCATTTTCTTGAAAAATGGCTTCCTTAAAAAACATTTTCGAGAAATGTAACATTTTTTTCGCAAAACAAATGGAGCCTTAATGTCAATAATATTATTTTTTTCAATGTTTAACCTAAGTTCTCTTTCTATAAGACCAGCTTACTCAAAATCAAGTGCTTAATCAACACAAAAGACAGTTAACATGTAAGTTGAAATCAACACAAAAATCATGCATGGATTCCCATATGTAGAGTTCTGCGTTTGGAAACAATATCTTGTCTTCGGATGATTGTCAATCAATCAATGAATCCTAATCAACACTTTGTAGAAAAGAAATGAGCTAGATCACTAGCCATTGTAATATATATTTGTTATTTTCTGAGTCCGATTAGACTTTTTAATCAAATGGTACTCAGAGTCTCAATACTCCTTGAGCTTAGATAGACTTCTCATAAAAGTCTGAAGATGCTAGGCATTATAAAAATAGTCATTTGTAAGCTTTGTTGATATAATCATTGAGGTAAATACCCAGATGATAATAAATGGAGTTTGAACATCGTTTCCTCGTTAATATCATTTGAAAATACTTTGTTTAAATTCATTGAACACTTACAAAAAGTTTTGTCAATCTTCAAAATATATTAGGAATTTTCTCAACATTAGTCATGTACTCACTCATCATATAGTCTCGAGAAATTACACTGAGTGAGAATCGAGATTGAGACATTATTGGCGAAGCGTATTGCCGCGAGCATATGCTCTTTCTTCTCACAAAGTTCCCAAACCTAGCTTGACTCACTCCAAAGCATCAATAAATGTGCAAATCTGGAAGACTTGGCAGGCTTGATGGTAACTACTTAATTTTCTTTGGAAGGACTTGATGGCAACGTCATTACATACTTATTAAAAGACACAAGGGGGGCCATCAGAGTCGAGAACCTCAGAGGCAAATCCTTTTGCTGTTCGTGGGTCTGCCCGCACTTGAAAATGTCAACGTACAAGAGAACAGCATACCCTTTTCCTCCCTTCACATCACCCCTCCCTCCAGATTGTACATCTTCAAAATCTCTCTCTCTCTCTCTCTCTCTAGAGTACTTGGTGTTGCCAAACTGTGAAAGTCCTTGATTAACAAATCATCCCAGAAGCAAACACAATTCAAGAAGGTTGTCAAAATTGTCCATCAATATCTATTCACTGGCTACTCTATCATCCACCATTTCTTGACGGCCGAAAAAGAAATAGAAAGAATCCGCGAAGAGCAGAAGAGAATCGGGACATCGGTGGTGTCTCTTCAATCCTCCCTCCATAGACGTTGGCACAGGTGGGGAAGCCGCATATTTGCAGCATAACAGTCAAGAAGCAATGGAAACAACGGAAATTACTGCTGAAGCTGATCAAGGCCATCTTCATCATGAGCATTATCAACACAACCAGACGCTGAACTACTACAGAAGCGCCAACGGGACGAGCGAGATCGAGGAGGAGCACTCGACCGAACTCTTGGAGATGGGCAGCCCGATGTGGGCCATCGTGGAGGACGAGATGGAAGGAATGAGCATGAGCAGCCCGATGTGGGAAGGAATGAGCTTGTTCTCGTTGGACATCCACAACAACAGTGCATGGGAAGGCGGTAAGTGCGTGTACGTTGCGGTGAGAGAGAAGAGCGAGACGAGCATGGACGCACTGGCATGGACGCTGAAGAACGCCGTCGCCAACCAGTCAAACACGACCGTCTTCCTGGTGCATGTCTTCCCTGAGATCCGCTTCGTTCCGAGCCTATGTAAGAAAAACAATCTCTCTCTCTCTCTCTCTCTCTCTCACACACACACACACACACACACACGCACGCACGCACGCACGCACACGGTGGTGGTTGTGACGGTTGGTGGGTTGTGGTCAAAATGGTGGATCGAGAACCTCGGTAGCATGGAAAAGAATCTGGTCCCGACCACCATTAATGTCTTTACGTGCAGCCGAGACAGAGAGGAGAACCATTTTAACTTTTTCTCCTTTCTCATTCCTTTCTTCTTTTTCTCTTTTGGTTAAAATATGTCTCAAATTTAAACTTGATCGTTGAACCAACCTGAATTGAATTACCCGGTACGTGAAAACTCTAAAACAAATAATAAAGACTGCAGATATGTTTCTATATTAGAGTGGCGAAGGATGAAAAGTCCACCTTGGACTTTGTTGGTAATATATGGTAAGCAATTCCGTAGAGGAGTCGACCAAGAATAAAAGATAAGGGAAAGTTTGGGTTGACAAAGGAAAAGTCCAAGTTGGATTATAGTTGAACGTTTCCCACTTGGATGATGAGGCTATCTTCAATTGGTTTTTTTTTTCTTTTTTTCGAACTTGACAGTGGGTTTAAGTATCTCGCCGGATTTCATATAGGTTTTTTTCAAGTTAAAAGGCCGTTCTCTGAATGTGCTGTAAGTGCTCAAAAGTGCTCAAAAGGAAGCACCATTGACCAGTGCTTGGTAAAGGTTTTCACTCGTGAGTAACATTCAAGAATTCAAGTGTTTAAAGCCAAATTAAATTCTTGTGCTAAGATTTTGTGTATAATTCCTTTGTTGAGAGATTATTTATCGAGGAATTGTAGAGTTAAACATTGTGCGAGATATTTAGTGTAATTAGAGCTTGAGAAATACTAAAACTGTTTGAGTGACTCAAGCGTAGTTATAATTTTCATTATATTGCTTGATTTATAATGCAATTCGTTATTGGTCTCTCCGTGGACGTACGTCACTATTACTGAATCATGTAGATTTAGTATCCAATTTATTTTATTTATTATGTCTATTTTGTTATTCGATGACTTGTTTTCCGCAATAATTTTTTCTTTGGTTGCATCTGAATTGGTGACTCCATTTGTCAAAGTAGTAAATAAGAAATATACAATATCGAATAGTCGTATCTCCTTGTGATAATTAAAACCAATCATAATATAATTCTTGACATATGATTAGTTGGATCGATTTAGTAAATAAGTTTAGGCAATATGTCACTCCTTAGAATGAATTGCGTCTTTGATTTATCATTGACATGATATATACCAAATAAATCATAATTTGGATTTACTCGCACATTGTCTATAAGGGGTCCTAAACAAAATTTATAAATCCATCATTCATTGGTAATTACTGCATTGTGGTTAAGGGGCTGTCCAGCCATCTTGATTTTTTCTGCTACTTTGAATATGTAATCTGAATATCACTATGAGCACCAAAATTATTAGTAGGATATTGTCTCTGGACTCTATACTTACTATTTTGTTTCTAGTATATCCACACGATGGTTAAAAGAAAAGTATAATATTAGGAAAATGCAGGATATGCACAGAAAACAGTTCACATTGACCAAGATTAGAAAAACGGAGAATTCAAAACATGCTAAACTGTTGAAAGGTTGATAGACGATCAAATGCTTCTTTATGCTTCTCGTAAATCAAATCGTGTAGCAAAGTTCTGCTGTCATCGACGATTTGGTGATGATTAATGAGCTAATATTGTCATAGTAGGAAATCTACCCATATCTAGGGCGAACGAACAGCAAGCACAAATGGCCAGGGCACAAGAAAGAACCAAAAGGTACCGCCAACTTCAGAAGTATCTGAACGCTTGCATTTCCTTAAAGGTACAGTTCACAACATCCATCCTGTTTGGTTTAACTTAGGGAAAATATTTTTGGAGAAATGCAAATGCCTTTGGGCTAAATGAGTTTTTCAAAATGTAAATAGTATTTGGTAAACTGTATTTTAAAAACACATTGAGAAACATCTTTGACCTAAATGTTGTTTGGTAAAAATATACTTTGCAAAAGGACTTTTGCTAAATTTTTTTTGTAAGTCTCAAATTATTTGATAGCGGAATTTAGCCGCTTTCGGCCAACCTCGCCTGAGATCATGCGACCCAAGCAAAACAGCCCAAGGTCGCACTACCTCAAGTGAGGTTTGGGTTGCATGTCCCAAGCGTCGCCTGGGGTCTAGCAACCTTAGGCCGTTTCATTTTGAGGTTGGTGACCTCGGGCAAGGGTGGCAGTGGCTAGTCAGTGGCTCGTTAGTAGCTGAGACCTCCACTGACAAGTTAGGATTTTCAGGAAATGTATTTTCAAGAACATTTCCTGAATTATAAAAGTTGAGGGAGGCAAAGTTGGAAAAAAAAAATTCTATTTGCATACGAAGAATGCTACCTTTCAAGGTATCTCCACACCTACCTTGAACTAAAGGCCTTCAAAAGCCTTTAGAAATGCAATTGCATTTTCCCAAAGTTTAGCAAAAAATGAATCAAATGACATTTGTATTTGTGCAAGAAACTTTAGTCACAAAAACCCATTTACAATGTTGAACGAAACAAGGCCATCGTATGTTAAAATATCTAAATATGTGTGTTTTTTTTTCCCTTAAGCCTGTTGTGATTACATTATTGAAAAGCTAATGAAACAGGTTAGGGTGGACACTATACTCATTGAGAGTGACAAGGTTGCGGAGACCATCCTGGGGCTCATCCCTGACCTCAACATAACCATGTTAGTGGTCGGCACTACCAAAGCCAATTTGAGGTTAAGGTTCACATCCTTCTCTTTTTGTTTGATCTGTTTACAGCTTCATTTACAAAGTTCTGAATTTGGAAATGGTTCTTTCTTTTGGGGTGTTAGGAGGTTGAAATCTAAGAAGGGAAGTGGGACTATTAATCAGATACTTCAGAAAGCCCCAGAGACATGTGAGGTCAAAATCATATGTGAAGGAAAGGAGGTGATACTCGAGCAGATGGCGATGGGGTCGAGGTCGCCGTCCACTTCTTGGCACAGCAAGTCGATTACGTTTTTGCCAGGGAGTCCGGACTGGCCCAAGTCGATGAAGGGAGGGAGTCAGCACAGCAAGTCAATCACGCCTTTGCAAGGAGTCCCGACGGGCCGATCACGCCTACGCTTTTGCAAGGGAGTCCTAATGGGCCGATCACGCCTTTGCAAGGAAGTCCCGACAGGCCCAAGCTGATGAAGGAAGGGAGTCAGCGCAGCAAGCCGATCACGCCTCTGCAAGGAGTCCCGACTGGCCCAAGCCGATGAAGAAAGGAAACTGCACGAGGGTTATTTCTCATGCTTTTGTTGCAAAACAAAGGCCGCTTGACAAGATATGGGGATTTGTACATACTTTCCATTTTCTTCTTTCTTTTCTTCTGCCCCTGAAAATAGACTTCGGTTGCAAAAGGTCTGTAAAAGAGCACAAGCAGCCGAAGCTCAATGCTCGGCCAAAGTTAACTCAGAGAAATATTGTGAATTATGTAAGGAAGTGCAGGCGATGCGCCAATCCCTCGATCACCTAAAGGCCACATCTTTTCAAGCCGAAAAGAAGCAGGCCGAGTTCCTGGAAGAGAAAAATGCTCGCCTAAAAGCTTGCAAGATTGCCAAAGAAGAAATGGAAGAGAAGCTCCTTTTTCTTTGAAGAAAGAAATCGATCCCAAGCAGATGAGGAGTCTTGAGCCAAAGCTCGTGGAAACATTGAAGAGATCGAGGTTCTACAGAACGGGATAAAGAAGGTGTTGGAAGATATGCTCATGATATTTGACATGGGATTTGATCAGATTACAATTGTGCACAAAATCAATCAAGGATTAGATTGAGATTTAGATTGATTCATAGAATACTTTATTTCCATTTATTATGTACATCTTGTACTATATCTACAGAACACTGTACATTAGAAGTCATTGAAGAGAGAATAAAAAAAATTCTTCCCAAATTCTATCATCTTCAATCACGATCTCTTTTGCCTTCCTCGTTTCCCTTTGTCTTCTTTCATGGTATCAGAGCATTGAAGCTCCTGATTTCGCTTCCATTCCTACCTTTTGATACCTACTAAGGAACTCCAATCTTGCAAAATAGAGTCAACTCTTTGGTAAAGGAATCAAAACTTCGAAGTATTTTTCATCACCACCATGACCCAGAATTTACCTTCAATTTCTAGCAAGCGTCCCCAAGAAGAAAACACGTCGCAAACCTCGGAAAACCAGGACTTGCTTTTTGTTGTTGACGTCACCAAGACCCAAGAACAAATTACTCGAGCCCAAGATGTGCAAACCCTTATGGCTCAAACAAATTTGGGGCAACCCATCCCGGGCCAACCCATTGCGAGCTAGCCCATGGTAGGCCATCCTTACCAGTGGCTGCCATTTCAAATGAGCCCAATCCATGGTTCTTTGGGCCAAGCCCAAATGCATCATCGCAAGGGATTCAGGGCCAACAAGTTTTTGTCCAACCCAATGGTAGCCCACCAACCATAAACGGGGCAAGCATAACAATCGGATCGGATCCAATAAATGCAAGGCAAGCAACTAGATCAGAAGAATCGGGTATTGGAACAAATCCATACCTGGCTTTGCTCAATGCGGGTTCATGAACCGGGTCGAACAATCCGGGCATGGGAACAAATTCCTACCCGGGATTTTCACCCGGGTTTTTACCGTATCTAGTCATGGCCGTCACCGGCCGTCCAAAACCTAGCAACCATTCATGTCTACCGCAGAAGGACCAGAATTGTGACTAATCAGCCAACAATTGTCCAAGCCAGAGAACTACTCTAGGTGGTCGCAAGAATTCCGGCGAGCCCTTGTGACAAAGGATAAAGACAGGTTCCTTGACAGAACCATCCCAATCCCCCTCGACGAACGCCTAGCCCGACACTGGAGAAAGTGCAATCAACTTGTCTGTACCTGGATCGGGAATTACATATCTCCAGAAGTTGCAGCCGGACTTCCACCGATAGATGATGCCCAAAACATGTGGGAAAATATCAAAGAAATGTACAGTAAACTGGACCAACCAAAGATTTTTTTCCTCATGCAGGAACTTAGCGAGCTCAAGCAAGGGAATATGACGGTCACAGCTTACTTCAACAAGTTATCGTCACTGTGGAACAACCTTGAAGCAGCCGAAGAAAAACTCGACAAACTATAATCAACGCTTAAGCAATACAGATCTATCAAAGAAAGAGAGAAAGCCACACATTTCCTTTTGATTTTGAACGAATCTTACCTTACTTTTTCGTTCACAAATTCTGGCCAAGGACCCAGTACCACTAGGGATGTGCAAAAGAATCGGGACCCACTCAGACCACCCGGAACCAGACCAAAACCGCCCGGGACCGGATCGGAACCGCCCGGAATCGATGGTTCTTGAGGGACCGGTCCGGTTCCCGATTCCAATTTATGGGAACCGATAGGTACCGGTCCAGTTCCCGATTCCATGGGCGGATCCACCCACTCGGACTGGATCGATTATATTATAATAATATATTGATTTTTAATATTAAAATAAATTTCAAAATTACTAATTAGCAAATCTAAATTTTAAGGCTCCATCTCCTATCATGGTTTCCATGTTTTAATAAGAATTTAGTAAAGTGTCTAAGCTTCCTTTCAACAACTCAACAAATGGCTCCTTCAAAGAATACTTTCGGGACTCACATATGACACTATGTTCAAGAATATATAAAGTATCGGTAGAATTATTTCTACAAAAAAAAAATCAGTAAAGCAAATGTTGTAAGAGATTGAGCATTATTAGAGGATAAAAGAAAAGATGATCTGCATATGACAATCATCCAAAATCTTGAACTTAAAGAATATTTTAGATTTCAAATAAAATGATTCAAAAATAAGAAGAAAAAAAACCTATTTCTCTTCTTTGGTAGTGTTTTCCAATAAAATAAAGAAAAATGGTACCTTTAATTAAGCTGGTTCGGTTTAAAGAAAATATTACTCGATATGAAAAGTACTCTCGGCGGGATTTGAAAAACGATATTATTATTGTTGAGACCAGTTCCATGGATCCACCCGGGAACCAGACCGGACCAACGGTCCAGTTCTCGGGTGAATCCATGCAACAACTGGTGGTTCTCGGTTCCAATTATTTGGAACCGGTCCTTAGTGGGCGATTCTCGGTTGTGACATCCTGAATTTCGACCCCGTCCCGAATATATGAAATGGGCATTTCGCCGGCGCGTCCATGGTCCTTTTTCTCTAAACTAATCACTCACAAGTTAACCAATCTATTGGGTAAAGCCGTTAAGGGATATAACCACGGTAAAATCCCTAAAAGCTACTCGATAGGTCAGATTGGACTAAAATTGTGTTCGGTTGATTTTAACCACAAAATTGAATTTGGTTTCGGAAATCGGACGTTCAAGCATGTTATGGTTCATTTATAGGACATTGTCTTGTCTTTCAGATAAAAATTCCATTGAGTTCGGGATTTTTATAAAAAATCAATTCGGACGATTCGAAAACGAACGAAAATTTGGATTGGCCGAATTGAGGGGAGTTTTGACTTTCAAGCTGAGCTATTTGGCGATGGGGACTCGTAGAAATTTTATGGGTTTTCTTCTTGATCAAATTGGACGTCGAATTGGGAATTTGTTGGAGAAATTGAAGCTCAAATGGATGAAATTTGGAGCCTAGGATTTTATTTTATTTTTGCCAAAGGAAAATGATTTCATTACTAGCCCATAAAAGGGGCACCATTAGATGAAAAGTCTAAACATAAATTAGAAATTAGAGGCTGAGGTGGACATGAGACCCAATTAGTAGGGAGAGAGTTAGCTCGATGGGCTTTTGCGACCCAATCCGTGGCTTTGTTGGTTTCCCTTGGTTCGTAAAGGACCGAGAATCCACTAAGCTGGGCTAACATTCTTTTGCAATCCACTACTATAGCTTGGGCCGGCCAAGGTGGTTCAGCCCGGCCCATTAAACACTCCACCAAAGACAAGTTATCAGCTAAATGTGCACGTGCAGATCACTTCTATTGAAGACTTGGAGTTGGAGTTCTGTTCGTGCAGTAGCTTTACTTTCCTTTACCTACAACAACGCCTCACGCATAGCTAGGGTTTCAGCCACCGAAGCCGTCGGAGCATGAATGTTTTGGTGAATCCAGGGACGAGAAGGCCAGCAACGTTTCTGCATACTCCCGCTACTGCTCCCGCCATCGATGATCTACACCAGGATGCGTCGATATTCATCTTTAGCTCCTGCGGACCGGGTGAGGTCCATTTCTTTGGTATTTCTGGATCTGCTTGATGTCTACCTCTTCGACTTTGCCCCTTAGCTTCCCATTTCGTGTATAGCTCGGCGATTGTTCGGGCTTCATCTTGGGTGTTGAGCTGATCAAGCGTCCTTCCTTGGAAGACCGCTGAGTTGCAAGCCTTCCAAATTTGCCATAATAGACTGGCAAAGAGGGTCTTCTCATATGCATCGATTCTTGAGGTAAGATTTTCGAATACCCATTTGTCAATGCGAGTAATTCTTGCTGGAGATTTATTCGCTTGGAAACTCGGGCCTGACCATAACATTTTTGTCCAGCCGCATAGGAGGAATAGGTGCTCAATTGTCTCAAGTGCTTCGCCACAAATCTGACAAGTTGGATCAGGTATCATTTGCCTTTTGTGCAAGTTTTCTTTTGTTGGGAGAGAGTTGCTGCATATCTGCCATAGAAGGAATCAAATTTTTGGTGTAATTGGGAGTTTCCATATCTCATTTCAGAGCGCTTTTGGAGCCTGGTAGGAGGAAGATGGGTTGTGTTTGGTGGATAGATCAACTCTGCTTTGTAGTCCGTTGTAGCGGCTCTTCACAGCATAGGAACCCCAGTTGTTAGCTGTCCATACAAGCTTATCTAAACAGGGATACAGGCTACGAGGCTGAGCAAGAATTTCTTTCACCACATTTTCATCGAACAATTCATTTATTCTATTTATATCCAAAGCCTTTGCTTCATGATCGATTAATTCAGCCACCATTCTAGGATCATCCCTATTGGCTGGGCCTATAAGTTTTCTAGAGGGGAGCCTGACATCTTCTCTTAGTCTTATTGACTTTCCATCACCAACCTCCCTTTAGTAGCTGGTTCGATTGTGTCTCTCCCCACCAATAAGCTTTGCCATCCCCACGAAGGCTGGATACCTTTCTTTGCGGTCCAAAAATCACCTTTAGGGTAATATATGCTTTTAAGAACTTGACACCATAAGGCGCTCGATTGTTGGACAGTTCTCCAAGCTTGCTTCCCCAACATAACTTTGTTGAAATCCACCAAATTTCTAAAGCCAAGGCCACCATAGTCCTTCCTCATTTTCAGGTCTTCCCATTTCTTCCAATGGACTCATTTTCTAGCAACATTTTGTTTCCACCAAAAGGAGGCTATTCGCTTCTCAATAGTACGACAAATAGAAGTTGGAATTTTGAAAATAGACATGGCATATTGGGGTAAATCTTGAATAACTGTTTTAATGAGAACCTCTTTGCTTGCCTTCGATATCAACCTCTCTTTCCAGCCTTTTCAAGTTTCCTTTCAACTCTAGCAAGTATCCAAGAAAACACTTGTTTTTTTAGTTTGGCCTCAATTTGATGGAATTCCCATATATTTCCCTAGATTTTCATAAATAGGGACTCTCAATTCAGTAGCTATATTCCTTGTAAGGTTCTTAGGGCAATCTCTCCCAAAGAAAAGTGCTGATTTATTAAGGTTTATGGCTTGTCCTGACACAAAACAGTATTGGTTGAGGATATTTGCAACATTCTGAGCTTCTAGTATCGTTCCATCTATAAAAAATATTACATCATCAGCAAAGAGGAGATGTGAAAGGGTTGGGCATGTAAGTTTTAGGCGAATACCGTTGATGCTTCCATCTTGTACAGCTTTTCTCATAAGAGTCGATAAGGAGTTAGCCATAATTATGAATAGATAGGGGGAAATGGGATCCCTTTGCTGGATACCTCTAGTGGGTCTAAATTCAGCTTAAGGTTCATCATTAATTAGTATGCTAAAAGACACCGATGAAATACAATGTTTAATCCATTTAACCCATTTCTCATGGAAGCCCAACCTCAGCATATAATCACATAGAAAATCCCATTCAACTTTATCATATGCTTTTTGCATATCTAATTTTAGAATGCCTTGGAATTTGCACTTCCTTCTTCTCACCCTTAGTTGATGGATCGCCTCTTGCACAATGTTGATATTATCTTGGATCTGTCAGTTACTCACAAAAGTTGTTTGCTCCTCAAATACTATATTTGGCAGCCAAGGTTTCAGCCTATTAGCCATCACCTTTGCAATAATCTTATAATTGAAATTACAAAGGCTTATAGGTCTGAATTGGGTGATGTCTCTAGGTTTGTTACTTTAGGGATGCGAGTTATATGGGTTCTATTAAGCTCCGAATCAAACGTACCTTAGCTGAAAAAGGATTGCACCATGCTGAATATGTCATCACTGATGATAGGCCAATGGTTTTGATAAAATAAACCATTTAAACCATCCGGTCCCGGTGCCTTTGTTGGCCCTAGTTGAAATACAGCAACTGTGACTTCTTCTTTTGTTACTGGTTTGATCAGTTCTACATTCATCTCCTCATTAATCATCACTGCACATTGCTCTAATATAGGTTGATAGTTCCGAGCTCCCAGCGAGGTGAATAGAGATTGATAAAAGCTGCATATGTGATGGCTAAGAGTCTGAGGATCTCTACACTAGGTTTGATCATCAATTCTCAGCATATAAATTTTATTTCGTTGTCTTCTTTGAACTGTAGTTGCATAAAAGTACTCAGTGTTTTGATCCCCCCATTTCAACCAATCAATTCTAGACTTCATACACCAATACATCTCTTCTTGCCTCCACAGTTCTTCGATTTTCCCTACAATGTTGCTGATTTCCTCTCTGTTTTGCCCCCATTCGTTGTATTTGTTAACTCCAACAGTCGAAATTTAAGGGGGGTAATCTGTTTTCTGGCGTTTTGAAACTTCTTCTTACTCTACTTGAGTAATTCAGCAGCAACCGGCCTTAATTTAAATGTAAGGCTGCTTTATGTTGTTCTATTTGCTCTCCAAACTCGCTGAATCACCTCCTTACACTCAGGATCTTCTAACCAGATAGGTTCAAATCTGAAAATTTTCTTACTTTTCTTATCCCTTTGCTGTAGGGATAAAATAATAGGGTCATGATCCAAACTAATCGCTAGTAGGGCGAAGGCCATCACATTTGGGTATAGTACTCTCCATTCCATGTTGCAAAGTACCCTGTCTAACCTCTTTTTTACTAATGTGTTGCCCTCTCTGTTGTTTGACTAGGAGCTAGGAGCATCTAAATATTTCCTTGGAATTGAAATTGTCCGATCCAACCAAGAGATTTCTCTCAGTCAGTGGAAGTTTATATTGGAAATTATATCATAAATGGGTCTATCAAGGTGCAAACCAGCCGTTATTCCAATCGAGCAAAACACCAAGTTAACAACAACTAATTATGATGCAGGGATATCTCAAAATAATGATCCTATGCTTAGAGATCCATCAAGCTATCAGAAGCTCGCTAGAAAGCTTATATATCTAACTATGACCAAGCCTGATATTTCTTATGCAGTACAAACACTCGGTTAGTTCATGCATAGTACAAAGTAATCTCATTTGAATGCTGCCTTGAAGGTCGTCAAATATTTAAAGAAGTGCCCAGGGGATAACCCTGTCTAGGAAATGTAACATGGAGATGACGGCGTATTCTGATGCAGATTATGCGACTTGCCCCATGAGCTGAAGATCCATCATTGGATATTGCATTAAATTGGGAGAATTGCTACTTTCATGGAAGACCAAGAAACAACCAACTATATCATTATCTTCAGCTGAAACAAAGTATCAAGCTATGGCAAAAACCACCTGTCAAATAGTATGGATACGAGGCTTGCTTAAAGACCTCGAAGTACAAGTGTAGGGGCCAACAAAACTATTTTGTGACAATGACGCAGCTCTCAAACTTGTAGCAAATCCTATAGTGCACAAAAGAACCAAACATATAGAAGTGGATTGTCATTTTGCATGAGAAAAAATTCAAGAAGGAGTAATTGAGACGAGGAATTGGAACAACAGAACAGCTTGCGAACATCTTCACCAAACCTTTGTACCAAAGACAGCACGCATATCTATTGAGCAAGCTAGGCGTCTTGGACATCTACAAGCCACCAGCTTGAGGGGGAGTATTAGAAGATCTGCTCGTGATATTTGACATGAGATTCGATCGGATTACAATTGTGCACAAAATCAATCAAGGATTAGATTGAGATTTAGATTGATTCATAGAATACTTTATTTCCATTTATTATGTACATCTTGTACTATATCTACATAACACGGCACATTAGAAGTCATTGAAGAGAGAATACATAAAAATCTTCCCAAATTCTATCATCTTCAGTCACGATCTCTTTTGCCTTCCTCATTTCCCTTTGTCTTCTTTCAGAAGGTCCATGCTTCCAACATGGATTCAGTCAAGGGCCTCTCTACGGAGCTTAAAGATGCCACAAAGGCGTTATAAAATATCGCAGAAGAAGAGAGCTCTTGTAGAGAGCTGGTGATTTCTCTGAGGCGGGAATTGGAGGACATGAAGATGGAGCGCATCAGTTTGGAAGCATGGGAAGCGGACTTGGAGAGCACCATGAAGAACCTTCAAGCTGAATTGGTCCAACAAAAGCAGGAACTCGAAGCGGCCCCTCAGGAAGAGATGGAAATTGATGCTGCTGATGAACAGACAATACCATTGGCAATACAAAAGACTATGCAGGAAGCAGAAGAGATGAGGAGAGCGGCCGAAGAACTCACGTGTGAAGCCAAAGCGAATAGTGTCAGGGAAGAGGAGGCCAAGAGTATGCTAGAGGCAGCATTAAAAGAGGCAGAGGTGGCAAAAACAACATAGAAGAGGAAGCTTGATCAGATTAAGAACCTGAGCGCTAAGACAGACATGGTGAGCACACGAGACCCTCATTCCAGCGGCTGGATCAGAATGTCAATACAGTAGTTTGAGTCCTTGAGCAGGAAGGATGTGGAGTCAGAAAATTTGGCGGAGATGAAGTTGGCGGTGACGGCGTTTCCGATGAAAGCAGGGAACACCAAGAAAAGCGAGGCAGAGAAGCAGAAGGAGGTGGTCCTGAAGGAAATCGAGGAGATTAAGGAGGCCACAGAGTTTGCCCTAAAGCAAGCGGAGATGGCCAAGGTGGCGAAGAAGGCTGTAGAGGGTGAGTTTACAAAACGGCATCAACAAGAACAAGACAACCGATGAGTTTCCTGTTTACAGGCTGAAAAAGTTCCCGCGTGCATTCCCCGGTTGAGTCTGAGTACAAAGAGAAAACTAATTTTGTGCAAATACAATTGATAATTCTTCACATCGATTAGATGCAGAAAAAAAAAAAAAAAAACTACTTAAAACCATGAAGACCGATTTTATTATGCATCTGAATTATCCTATGAAGTTCATACCCATGACATGATCTTTGGGTGCTATACAGCAGGTCTCAACTTGATAGAATTTGTTTTGCCATGACGTACTGCAGTTAAAAGTCAATCTTTTGTTTCACAACTGAGTGCAGAGAAGCAAAGAGAGATGGACATGAACAAGATTCAGCTCTCATCTGTTTCTGCCATAACAAGTCAAAACCACAAGTGAACTACTTAAGATAGGCTCGAGCTATCCATGAGATGCCCCAAAAATGGCGAACCAGCGCAGAGAGGATAAGGAAGAACCACATGCGTTCCCCAGCATCCACGTCTAGCAGCTCAACTAAAATTAGTTTTAGGAAAAGGACGAACCACATTCCGTTCGTGCAATGGCCTCTATAAAATGGAAATCTAATTTTGGAGTTATATAGTGAATATCTGACTCTTTCAGGACTCATTGACTTGGAGACGATGACCAATAGGCTGAATAAACGTGAAAGTAGATAATGGATTCTCTGCGGAATCAAGTTATATGAATTTGTGAAAAGTCTGTACATCATGACTTCTGCAACAGCTTTGCCATTGATGTTCTGTAAAATTACTGATCTTACGAGATGCTACCCATAAAGCATCTCTAGCCAGATTTCAGCTTATATGTTTCGATGGGCAATTTTCCACCTTAAAGTCTGGGCGGTCAAATACCATGGACAACACATGCCTGGTGCCAAAATAAGATGTATCGCAAAACATGTGATGGATGCAAGTGCACTATAAAGAACAAACAAGCTAATGACCGTTTGACAATGCCATGATCTTTCGAGCTTTTTAAATGCAAAACTTATCATACTGCAATTGTTCAAATTCCCAGTTTCGTATATTTAAAAAAAAAAAAAATTCCCAGTCTCGAACAATATAGATATTGGAAGATTTTCTTTTTCCCTCAATCGCAGCTATTTAAAATTTTACAGCTACTTTTGAAGCTTTTCCTATATAGGAAGCTTCATAGATACTAATAACTGCATATTCCCTTTTATATCAATTCCTAAACTATAAATATACACAATTAATAAATTTCTTGCCTTGGTTATTTCATGCTTCTTGTCTTGGCCATTACCAGACCATTTATAACTTACCATCAATCAACCAGTGCCTTCAGCCGAAGCTTAATACATTCTTCCCTTTTTTCTCTAATAGTTTAAGGCCACAAATGTGAAGATCTTGCTATCTTGAGATACATAAAACACTCTGCAAGTTTAAGCCTCCTCAAGGTATTGACAGGTGCTTGTGCTCCCATAAGATGAGCTAGGCCCTGGATCCTCAACGTCAAAAATTAAAATTTAAAAATTAAAACACTTTGCAATTCTTATAAATTAATTAAGTCTTAATTACTTGAGTAGTTTGCATATACTAGATGTGGATTCATATGAGTGGCCTCCAATTTCTGAACTAGATATAACCCCAATACCCTTTCCAACTGCACCAACGCGTATATGCACATTCTTCCTTCCTCTTTCTACAAAAAGGCCCAATCTTCTACTTTGCATGATTTCATGCAAATTTAACCCTAAATTTGTTTCTTTTGGATCTATTTGATCCTAGGCTATGGGAGATCTTTAGCAGGATCCCAAGTTCAAGAATCAAAGACCAATAGCGTTTAAATAAGAAGCACAAGATACAAAAACAAGAAGACGAAAAGATATTTAAAAAAACAAAAAAACAAAAAAGAGAGTCAATCCTCTTCCAGATGCAATCCGTTGAAGCAGATCTATGATATTTACTTGCACGGAATGTATTGAGCTTACCGGAAAAGGACAGAAAAGAGGAGAATACTGGAGATGCGACTGTCAAGGCCTGCACGACGTCATCTCATGTACGTTTGACTTTTAATAATGGCCGGGATTCTCTCCCCGTATTCGGATATTCCTTACGTATTGCATAAACAAGAATAATACACGTACGTGACATGGTACTTCATCATTTCGGGTCGTGGAAAAAAAAAATTAGTCAAAGGAAATATTTTTCCCTAATGAAAAAAACACTTCTGAAATGAAGAAAATGTTTTTTTTTTTTTTATGACCTGAGAACCCCCCTGTGCCCGTGAGCCGCGAGGTAAAACCCTGGGGGACGCTAGCAGAAGGACCCACCACCCCAACATTCACTTAAGACACCAAATGCCTCCATTGGGTTTCGAACCCCTCACCTTTTGGAAATGATTAATGAAGCTCTTATCCAGCAGAGCCACCACGGCCGGTGGTTGAAGAAAATGTTTTTCACTTATCAGAAAGCAAAAAAAACATTTTTCATATCTTCTTGCACGTCATTTTCTTTCACCAAGCGTATTTTCCTCTTATTTTGATGTTTTCTTTTTTTTTTTAATCAAATTTTTAATTAGTTTATTCTTTTTCTTTTTTTTTTTATTGGAGGAAATCCGCACTCGGCCGGCAAAAGAAGACGAGGAAGAGGAAGGAACGGGAAAAGAAGAAGAAAAGGAAAAAAATTAAAATCATAAAAATCAATTTTTATGATAATTTTTCCCAAAAAATCAAATCAAATACTAAATGGTGGAAAATATTTCTAGTTTAATTTCAATTTCAATTAAACATCAGAAAATATTGTCATTTTCCTTCAAAATGGCTTTCGAAAAAACATTTTTCAAAAACATGATAGGCGAAGCGTAAGATGCTCCGATTGCCGTGAGTCTTGGCTCTTTCTTATTAGAAATTTCCCGAACCCTAGCTTAACTCACTTCAGTAAAAATGCAAATATGGGAAACTTGAAGGTTTGATGGTAACTACTTAATTTTCTTGGGAAGGACTTGATGGCAACATCATTTCATCCTTTGTAAAAAACACAAAGAGGGCCCATTGAAGTCGAGAACCTTAAAAATTACTAAGTTTGTCCTAGTAGCCACCCTTCCATCATGGAATAGGGAGGTGGGGGGTTCAAATCCCCACTTTCTTAAGGGGTTGGGATAGGGACGATTTAGTTTCAGTGGGTTTCAACTCCCATGCCCTGCAAGGAGGAGGGTAAAAGCCAAAGAATGAGAGTTAGAATAAGAATAAAGTAAAACCGACCAAAAAAAAAAAAGTTGAGAACCTTAAAGAGCCGGGCGAAGTGTAAGATGCTTCGATTGCCATGAGTATCCGCCCTTTCTTTTCACAAAGTTCCCAAACCCTAGCTCAACTCACTCCAAAGTATCACTAAATGTGCAAATATGGGAGACTTCAAGGCTTAATGGTAACTACTTAATTTTCCTGGGAAGGACTTGATGGCAACATCATTACATCCTCAGTAAAAGACACAAGAAGTGCCCATCGAAGTCGAGAATCCTTTTGACCAAAAAAAGAGTCGAGAATGTTACAGAGTCAAATCCTTTCGTTGTTCGTGGGGCTGCCCGCCCTTGGAAAAGTCAACGAACAAGATCTCTCTCTCTCTCTCTCTCTCTCTCTCTATATATATATATATATATAGAACTTGGTCTTGCCAAACTGTGTAAGTCCTTGATTAACAAATCAACCCAGAAGCAAACACAATTCAAGAAGTTTGTCAAAATTGTCCATCAAGATCTATTCACTGGCTCCTCTATCATCCACCATTTCTTGACGGTCGAAAAAGAAATAGAAAGAACTCGCAAAGAGTGGAAGAGAATCGGGACATTGGCGGTGTCTCTTCAATCCTCTCTCCACAGGCGTCGGCGTAATAAAGATGACGGCACAGCCGGGGGAAGCCGCGCATTTGCAGGATAACAATCAAGGAGCAACTGAAACAGATCAAGGCCATCTTCATCATGAGTATGATCAACACAACCAGATGCTGAACTACCACGGAAACGCGGACGGGATGAGCGACATCGAGGAGGAGGACTACTCGAGCGAATTCTTCGAAATCGGCAGCAGCCCGATGGGGGAAAACGGGATGGACCCGGAAGCGATGAGCTTGTTCTCATTCGACATACACAAGAATAGTCCACTGGGAGGTGTTGAGTGCGTGTACGTGGCGGTGGGAGCGAAGGGTCAGACGAGCATGGACGCGCTGACATGGACGCTGAAGAAGGCCGTCGCCGACCGGTCGAACACGATCGTCTTCCTGGTGCATGTCTTCCCTGAGATCCGCTTCGTACCGAGCGCGTGTAAGAATCCCTCTCCCTCTCTCTCTCTCTCTCTCACCCACGACGGCGGTGGATGTGATGGTGGGTGGTTCGTGGTCAAAACGGTGGATAGAGAACCTCGGTAGCGTGGAAAAGAATCTCGCGACCGCCGTTAATGTCGTCATGTGCAGCCGAGACAAAGGGAGGAGAACCATTTTAACTTTTTTTCCTTTCTTGTTCTTTTTTTTTTTTTTATCTTTGGCTGCATCTGACTTGGTGACTATGTGTCAAAGTAGTAAATAAGAAATATACAATATCACACGGTTTCCTCTCCATGTGATAGCTAAAACCAATCATAGTATAATTCTTGACATATGGTTAGCTCGATCGATTTAGTAAAATAAGTTTAGGCAATATGTTACTCCGAAAAATGAATTGTATCTTTGATTTATCGTTGACATGATATAAACCAAATGAATCGTAATTTGGATTTACTTTGTCTATAAGGGGCTGTCTAGCCGTCTTGATTCTTTCTGCTGCTTTCAATATTTAATCAGAAAATACTAGGAGCACCAAAATTAATAGTAGGATATAGTCACTTGACTCTACACTTACTTTTTGTTTCTAGTAAATCCATACAATGGTTTAAAGAAAAGTACAATATTAGGATAATGCAGGATGTTCGCTGAAAACAGTTCACGTTGACCAAGATTAGAAAATCGAAGAATTTACGATGTGCTAAAAGCTTAAACCATTTAAAGATTGGTAGACGATTGAATGCTTCTTTATGCTTCTTATAAATCAAATCATGTAGCAAATTTCTACCGTCATCGACAATTTGGCGATGATTAATAAGCCAAAATATTGTCATCAGTAGGAAATCTACCCATATCTGGGGCAAACGAACAGCTAGCACAGACGGCCAGGGCACAAGAAAGAGGCAAAAGGAGCCGACGACTTCAGAAGTATCGGAACATATGCATTTCTTTTAAGGTACAATTCACAACATCCTCCCCATTTGGTTTGACTCTAGGGGAAATATTTTTGAGGAAAAATGCAAATACGTTTGGGCTAAATGGAATTTTGAAACACAAATAGTATTTGGTAAATTCTATTTTAAAGTACATTTGGAAGCAACTTTGACCTAAATATCGTTTGGTAAAAATACACTTTGCAAAAGGACTTTACTTTTTCTTTTCTTTTTTTGAAGTCTCAAACTATTTACCAATGAAACTAACCACCATTGGCCATCCTCACATGAGATAGTGCAACCTCAAGCGTGACCTGACCCAAGCATCGCATGTGGTCTAGCAACCTCAGGTCAGTTCGCTTGAGGTTGGTGACCTCAAGCAAGAGTGGTAGTGGCTTGTCAGCAGCTCACCCGTAGCTAAGACCTCCACCGGCAAGTTAGGGTTCTCATGAACATTTCCGAAATTATGAAAGTTGAGCAAAGACAAAGTTGGAAGAAAAAAAATCTATTTGCATACTGAGAATATTACTTTCCAAAGTACCTTCAGACCTACCTTGGACGAAAGGCCTTTAGAAATACAATTGCATATTCCAAAGTTAAGCGAAAAATGAACCAAAATGCCATTTACATTTGCACAAGGAACTTTAGAGTCACAAAACCCATTTGCAATGTCAAACTAAATGGGGCTATCATATCTAAAAATACTTGGTTATATGTTTTTCCTTATGCCTATTGTGATTATATTAAGGAAAAGCTAATGAAACAGGTTAGGTGGACACCATCCTCATTGAGAATGACATGGTTGCGGAGACCATCCTAGAGCTCATCCCTGACCTCAACATAACCAAGTTAGTGGTCGGCACTGCCAAATCCAATTTGAGGTTAGGGTCTACATCCTTCTCTTTTTGTTTAATCTGTTTACAGCTTCAGTTACAAAGTTGTGAATTTGGACATGGCTCTTTCTTTTGGGGTGTTAGGAGGTTGAAATCTGAAAAGGGAAATGGGATAGCTGATCAGTTACTTCAGAAAGCACCAGAGACATGTGAGGTCAAAATCATATGTGAAGGAAAGGAGGTGATACTCGAGCAGATCGAGATGGAATCGCGGTCCTCCTCTTTGCGGAACATGCTGGTCCCGCCATTGCAAGCGAATCCCGACAAGCCCGGCTCGATGGAGATGGAGTCGCGGTCCTCCTCTTTGCGGAGCTTGCTGCTCCGGCCATGGCAAGTGAATCCCGACAAGCCCAAGCCGAAGAAGAAAAAGGAAACAATGGGTGGATTATTTCTCGTGCTCTTGTTTCAAACCGAAGGCCGATTGACAAGATATGGGGACTTGTCCATACTTTCCATTTCCTTCTTTCTTTTCTTCTGTCCCTGAAAATCGACTTCGGTGCAAAGGCGTTACAAAATGTTGCAGAAGAAGAGGGCTCTTGTAGAGAGCTGGTGAATTCTCTGAGGCAGGAACTGGAGGACATGAAGACGGAGCTCATCAGTTTGGATGCATGGGAAGCGATATTGGATAGCAGCATGAAGATCCTTCAAGCTGAATTGGTCCAACAAAAGCAGGAACTTGAAGCGGTCCTTCAGGAAGAGATGGAAATTGATGCTACTGACGAACAGACAATATCATTGGCAATTCAAAAGACTATGCAGGAAGCAGAGGACATGAGGAGAGCGTAAAGCCGAAGCGAACTGTTCTGGGGAAGAGAGGCAGAGAGGATGCTAGAGGCAGCATTGAAAGAGGCAGAGGTGGCAAAAACAGCAGAGAAGAGGGTGCCCAAATAGATCAAGAACCTGAGCGCCAAGACAGACATGGTGAGTGAATCAGACCCTGATTCCAGCGGCTGGATCAGAATGTCGGTACAGGAGTTTGAGTCCTTGAGCAGGAAGGTCAAGGAGTCAGAAAATTTGGCGGAGATGAAGTTGGCGGCGGCAGCATTTCAGATGGAAGCAGGAACACCAAGAAAAGCGAGGCGGAGAAGCAGAAGGGAGGTGATCCTGAAGGAGATCGAGGAGATTAAGGAGGCCATGGAGTTCACCCTAAAGCAAGTGGAAATGGCCAAGGTGGCGAAGAAGGCCATAGAGGGTGAACTTATAAAACGGCGTCAACGAGAACAAGACAACTGATGAATTTCTGTTTAGAGGCCGAAAAGTTCCCGCATGCATTCCACGGTTGAGTTTGAGTTCAAATGATCATTAAGCTGTCGTGTGGAGGAAGCTATGAACATATGTCTTGAGAAAACTCATTTTGTGCTAATATGATTGATAATTCTTCACATGGATTAGATATAGAAAAGAAACAACTTAAAACAACGAAGACCGACCTTATTATGCATCTGAATTATCCTCTGAAGTTTGTACTCATGACATGATCTTAGGATGCAATACAGCAGGTCTCGAACTTGATTGAATTTGTTTTGCCACGGCGTCTGGCAGTTAAAAGCCAATCTTTTGTTTCACAACTGAGCGCAGAGAGGCAAGCAGAGATGGACGTGAACAAGATTCAGCTCTCATCAGTTTCTGCTATAACAAGTCAAAAACACAAGTGAAGTACTAAGATAGGCTCGAGCTATCCACGAGATGCTCAAAAATGGTGAACCAGCGCAGAGAGGAAAAGGATGAACCACACGTGTTCCCCAACATACACGTCTAGCAACTCGACTGAAGTTAGTTTTAGTGAGTTGCCATCTGTTCGTGCAATAGCCTCTACAAATTGAAAGTCTAAGTTTGGGGTTATATAGTGAATATCTGACTCTTTCAGGACTCAATGACATGGAGACGATGACCAATAGCCTGAATAAAAGTGAAATCAGACAATGGATACTCTGCAGAATAAAGTCATATGAATTTGTGAAAGGTTTGCACATTGTGACTTCTGCAACAGCTTTTGCCATTGATGTTCTGTAAAATTACTGGTCTTATGAGATGCTACCCATAAAGCATCTCCTGCCAGATTTCAGCTTATATGTTTCGACAGGCAATTTTCAACCTTAAAATCTTGACGGTCGAACACCATGTACAACCCATGCCTGGTACCAAAGTAAGATGTATCGTAAAGCATGTGATGGATGCAGGTGCACTTGAAAGAACAAACAAGCTTATGACCGTTTGACAATTCCATGAGCTTCTAATCTTTTTAAATGCAAAACTTATCATGCTGCAACTGTTCAAATGCTTCTTGTCTTGGCCATTACTAGGCCATTTATAACTTACCATCAATCAACCATTGCCTTCAACCAAAGCTCAGTACATTACTTCCCTTGTTTCTCGAATAATTTAAGAGCACAATCGTGAAGATCTAGCTACCTTGAGACACATAAAACACTCTACAAGTCTCATAAACCGATTAAGTCTTGATTTTTGAACCCAAGCAGTTTGCATATACTTGATGTGGATTCATACGAGCGGCCTCTAGCTTCTGAACTAGATATCCCCCAATACCCTAACCAACTGCGCCAACGCGAATGCATACATTCTTCCTTCCTCTTTCTACAAAAAGGTCCAATCTTCTACTTTGCATGAGCTCATGCAAATTTAACCCTAAATTTGTTTCTTCTGAATCTATTTGCTCCTAGATTATGAGAGATCTTTAGCAGGATCCCAAGTTCAACTATCAAAGACCAGTAACGTTTAAATAAGCCAATGCGTGGCAGCTTGCACGCATACGATGGAATTATACAGAAGCACAAGATACAAGAAGAAGAAGAAGAAGAAAGAAAAGGCATTCCTCCTTCAGAGGCAATCCGTTGAAGCATATGTATGATATTTACATGCGCGAAGTGAAGCGCAGGGACCTCATTGAAAAACGACAGACAAGCGGCGTGAACTGGAGGTGCGACCTGTCAAGGCCTGCACGACATTATCTTATGTACGTTGGGCTTTGAAGACGGCCGGGATTCCCTCTATGTATTCGGATATTCCATGCGTGTTTAATAAACACGAATAACACGCGTACGTGACATGGTATTTCATCATGTCGAATCATGACAGCTCCAAACTCCAATAATTGAAAACATTCATTGCGTTGCTACGAAGCTCAGCATGATTTGACTTAGAGAAACCGGCCGAACCTAGAAAATTTGGTCGCTATAAGCGGGCGAGATTTAATGTCAATGATCTACTTTCGTCAACGTTTAACCCAAGGTCTCTTTCTATGATTCCCAAAAAGCAACGCTAGCTAGGGTTGGTAAGACCAGCTTACTCAAATCAGGCGCTTAATCAACACAAAAAGCCACAGCTAACCTATAAAATTGTCCTAAGGTTACCGTATGACGATTTAAGTTTTCAGAAGTTCGTCTTGCACGTGTTGTTACCGTACGACGATTTGAGTTTTCAGAAGTTCGTCTTGCACGTGTCGCAATCAGGATCCTAAGATTAGTTTCACGACCAAATTAGATCCACATCTCTTGTTCAACAACAGACTAGTCTCGAAAAGCTACGCCGAGTAGAAATTGAGATTGAGATGCTGTGGTAGTCACGAGTACCGAGCTCTTTCTTTTGACAAAGTTACCAAACCCTGGCTTAGATAACTCACTCCAAAGCATCAATAATTCTGCAGATCCGGGAGAGTTATAGTCTTGATGGTAACTACTTACAAATATCTTTGGAGCGATTTGGCATCCTTAGTAAAAGACACAAGAAGCAACCATCGACCTAAATTTCCCCCGCCCTCGGAAAAGTCAAAGTACAAGACAACAACCTCCCCTTTTCCGCCCTTCACATCACGTCTCTCTCACTCTCTCTCTCTCTCTCTCTCTGCAAATTATACATCTT
This sequence comes from Eucalyptus decipiens, assembly GCA_014182575.1. Classification (NCBI taxonomy): domain Eukaryota; kingdom Viridiplantae; phylum Streptophyta; class Magnoliopsida; order Myrtales; family Myrtaceae; genus Eucalyptus; species Eucalyptus decipiens. The sequence continues at coordinate 59,769,618 of CM024613.1, read as the reverse complement.
AAAAATATCTCTCTCTCGCCGACCCATAAAAAAAAAAAAGAAGTATATGTCTCTCGATCTCTAGTACTTGGTCTTGCCAAACCGTGGATAGTTCTGGATAAACAAATCATCCCAAAATCAAACACAATTCAAGAAGGTTGTCAAAATTCTGCAACAAGGTCTACTCACTTGCTTCTCTATCATCCACCATTTCTTGACGGCCAAAGAAGAAACAGACAGAACCCGCGAAGCAGAAGAGAATCGGGTGGCCATCTGCGGTGTCTCTCCAATCCTCTCTCCGTAGACGCTAGCGTAAGAAAGATGTCGGCGCAGGTGGGGGAAGCGGCGCATTTGCCGGCCAACAGTCAAGAAGCAATTGAAACGATAGGAATTACTGCAGAAACTGATCAAGGCCATCTTCATCATCAGTATGATCAATACAACCACGTGCCGAACTATTACGGAAGCGCCGGCGGGATATGCGAGATCGAGGAGGAGCGCTCGAGCGTATACTCCGAGATCGGCAGCAGGATCAGCAGCAGCCCGATGGTGGGGATCAAGGAGGGCCAATCGGAAGGGATGAGCTTGTTCTCGTTCGACATGCACAACGGCAGCGCGTGGGAGGCGGTGACTGCGTGTACGTGGCGGTGGGAGCGAAGGGCGAGACGAGCATGGACGCACTGACATGGACGCTCAAGAACGCCGTCGCCGACCGGTCGAACACCACCGTCTTCCTGGTGCATGTCTTCCCTGAGACCCGCTTCATTCCGAGCGCATGTAAGAATATCTCTCTCTCTCTCTCTCTCTCTCTCTCTCTCTCTCTCTCTCTCTCTCTCTCTCTCCGCACGCGGCGGTGGTTGCGATGGTGGGTGGGGTTGCGGTCAAAACGGTGGACAGAGAACGTAAAGAATCTGGTCCCGACCGCCATTAATGTCGTTATGTGCGGCGGAGACAAAGAGAGGAGAACCACTTTAGCTCTTTTCCTTTCACATTCCTGTTTTTTTCTTCTTTGGCTGCATCTGTATTGGCGACTTCGTTTTCAAAGTAATAAATAAGAAATATACAATATCACGCGGTCCTAATATAAATTAGTAGGATCTACGGTCCTTGACATATGATTAGCCGGATCGATTTAGTAAAATATATGTCTAGGCAATACGTTACTCCAGAGAATAAATTACATCTTTAATTTATCATTAAAATGATGTAGACAGAACGAGTCGGAAATTTGATTTCCTCGCGCATTGTCTATAAGGGATCCTAGACAAAATTTATAAATCCATCATTCATTGGTAATAATTGCATTGTGGTTAAGGGGCTGTCTAGCCATCTTGATTCTTTGTGCTGCTTTGAATATGTAATTAGAACATTACTATGAGCACAAAACTATTGGTAGGATATAGTCTCTTGAGTCTACACTTACTATTTTGTTTCTAGTAAATCCATACAATGGTTAGAAGAAAAGTATAGCATTAGGATAATGCAGAATATATACGGAAAACATTTCACGGTGACCGAGATTATAAATTGAAGAATTCATGACGTGCTAAAAGCTTAAATTGTTGAAAGATTGATAGACGATCGACTGCTTCTTTATACTTCTCATAGATCAAATCATGTAGCAAATTTCCATTGTCAACCATGATTTCTTTATGATTAATGAGCTAATATTGTGATCAGTAGGAAATCTACCCGTATCTGGGGCGAGTGAACAGCAAGTAGAGACGTTCAAGGCACAAGAAAGAGGTAAAAGGAACCAAGAACTTCAGAAGTATCTGAACACATGCATTTCCTCAAAGGTACAGTTCACAACATCGCCCTATTTGGTTCGACTTTGGCAAAATGTCTTTAGGGAAATGCAAATGCCTCCATTGGAAAATAATTTTGACCTAAATACCATTTGGTAAAGATTGTACTTTTTAAAGAACTTTTGATATTTTTTTCAAATAAAAAAAAAAAAGTTTCAAACTATTTGCCGTTGAAATTCAACCACCATCGGCGAACCTCACCCGAGGTCATTTAGGTCGCGAGACCTAAACGTTGCTTGGGATCTAACAACCTTAGGCCATCTCACCTAAGGTCAGGCGTTAGGCGAGGGTGGTAGTGGCTTGTTGATGGCTCAACAGTAGCTGAGGCCTTTGCTAGCAAAGTTAGGGTTTTTGAAAATATTTTTGTAATTCTAAAAGTTAAGTGAGGGCAAAGTTGAAAGAAAAAAAGTCTATGTGCATTCCGAGAATGCTACTTTTAGAGGCGTTTAAAAATGCAATTGCATTTTCAAAGTTAGAGTAAAAAACAAAACAAATGTTGTATATCTTAGAGTCCCACAACCCATTTATAATGCTTTGAACCAAACGGGGCTATTGTTGTGATTACAATAAGGAAAAGCTAATGAAACAGGTTAAGGTGGACACTATACTCATCGAGAGTGACATGGTTGCCCAGGCCATCCTTGAGCTCGTTCCTGTCCTCAACATAACCAAGTTAGTAGTCGGCATTGCCAAATCCAATTTGAGGTTAACATTTACATCCTCTTTCTTTTTGTTTAATCTGTTTACAGCCTCAGTTGCAAGGTCCTGGATTTGGAAATGACTCTTTTCTTTTGGGGTGTTAGGAGGTCGAAATCTAAGAAGGGAAATGGGATTGCTGATCAGTTAGTTCAGAAAGCACCAGTATCGTGTGAGATCATGATCATATGCGAAGGAAAAAAAGTGATACTCGAGCAGACGGCAATGGACTCGCCGTCCACCCCTTCGCACAGCAAGCGAACCACGCCTCCGCAAGGGAGTCCCAACAAGCTCAAGCCTATTGAGGAAGGATCTCAGCGAGTGGACTATTTTTCGTGCATTTGTTTCAAACCGAAGGCCGCTTGGTGACATACCGGGCGTTGTCCATACTTTCCATGTACTTCTTTCTTTTCTTCTGTCCCTGGAAATCGACTTCGGCTGCAAAAGGGTCTGTGAATGAGGCACAATCAGCATGTATATTGATTTCCCGTCCGGCTATGTGATTTAGCAAAAGCCCACCTGTGCCGATCAATGAATCTCGCATTGTACTCACCTATAATACACACATGACACGAAGCCCCCCCTAATTGTAAAACGGCACTCATGCTTATCTAAACCATTTTCTCCCTATGTCCGCAGCCATATGATGCTGCGAGAAAACTGTATAGCACGGTTCATCTTCAAAACTTACCGCACATGCACCAGATCTTTTGTACTTATTACCTTAAGCGGAATTGATTGACACCAGTGTGTCTTCTGAACCTTAATTTGGGAGCAGAAATCCATGCAATAACAAATACAGATGAGTAGAGATTGTTAACATGCACATACATTTCCCTCGTCAATATATCGACCAAGGGAATTAATCACACTCATCGCTGAGCATCCCAGGGGCACAAAAAACAGATTTCCCTACTCACTGAAAAACTTGAAACCGATATCCACAGTCACTAAAAGAAATCAAACTCTAGATAATTCTCAGACCCTATCTGGTTGGGAGCGGCTGTTACAGCAGCGGCCTTTTCAATGGTTGCAGATGCAGATATGCGCTCGAGCTCAACCAGTTTAGGGATCTCTGGAGGAGTGGCACACCGGATCAATGCCCAGTTCAACCCATCGAAGAAGGGGTGTTGCTTGATCTCCGTCGCCCCTCGTTTGTATGCCAATCTGTTCTGTGGTTCTTTCACAAGTAGCCCTCGTATTAAATCTCTAGCAGCAAAGCTGACGATGGGTGATTCGGGGAACCGTAGAGGCTGGCCCACGACATTGAACAGCGTAGCTCGGTTTCCAGATCCCTTGAAAGGTGTCCTCCCAAACAACAATTCGTACAAGAAGATTCCAAAAGTCCACCAATCAACAGCGCTTCCATGACCTTCTCCCTTGATAATCTCGGGTGCAAGATATTCGTGGGTACCCACAAACGACATAGACCGAGCTTCTGTAGGCTCCGCCATGAGCTCAGGCAAGGGTCTCACTTGGTTTCCCATTTCATTGTTCTTAGATTTCCTTTCCTTCTTGGACTTGCTAGAAAAGAGGCGGGGTGAAAAGCATGTTGTCGGGAGTACACAGGAAGGCTGGATGCATGAAGGTTCGATGCAAGTTGGCTGTGCACAGTAAACAGAGTTCTTCTTGAGGGATTCGGCAACCATAAATGAGCTTCTCACGAGTGTCGGACTAACGGCACACCGGAGGGAGAGGTCAAAATCAGAGAGCATTATATGTCCATCATCCCTTACTAGGACATTTTCAGGTTTGAGATCGCGGTAAATGATCCCGAGCATGTGCAGGTACTCCAGAGCCAACAGGACCTCCGCCACATAAAATCTGCATGTTACAATTCTAAGGTCAATTCAAGAAAGCATTGAGTTTGTAAGTCCCCTGTAATCATAAGCTTTCAGCCTAAGCAGAAAAGATGAAGGTAAGACATAATAGCAGATACGCACGAATAGCAAGTATTCATGTCTCTATTCAATGTGCTGTCTAATGTGGATAGTTATAAATCAGGAGATTATGTTCCTTTGCAAAGATTGGGCTGACTATAGTTACTAGTAGCCCCAATGTTCTGGAAAGTGAAACCAACTCATTTCAGAGTGTGGACTATTATTAAGCGGGTGCTCAATACAGTTCCCTTTCTAATGGTTGTTCGACTCTTGATGGGGTCATGAAAAGATTTCAGCATTTAAAAAGGACAAAAGAAAGAAAAGGATTTAAGCGTGCATGCCAATTTTATGGATTGGATGAAACAAAAACCTACTCGGGTAAAAAATAAAGGAGCAATCCCCCATAGCAATAAAAAGCACGTGAATTTAAAAATAAAAAATAAAAAGATAATTGTTACTAATTGCTCCACCCATAAGTACTGAATAATGAGACTACAGGTTAAAAAAACGTTATTTTTCTATCTTATACAAATTAAAAGTTCGCAAAAAGAGTGCATGATAAGAATAGATCTTGTTCCAACCTCAATTAAATATAAAAGCCTATCTCAATAGCTTAATACCTTAACTTTGAACAGGAAAAGAAAAGCACATTGTAGTTTAAGCAATATGCATCAAGCCTAAAGATATGTTTAGTGGCATGCAAATTACAATAGCTTTCATAGTCCTATTTGTCCATGTGAATATTCCCAGGACAATTTCTCATTTCAAACAGCTGATAGACAGGTAGGCATGACAGAATGCATGCATAATTAGCTCAAATGATAGTGAAGGCACCAATAGAATGATAGAAGAGTTCTCATCCCTATATACATATACAAATTGAGGACAATATGCATACATCACACTAGGTAACTTTTTATTGACGCTTTTTGAACATATATGATCCAAGGAGGTGCACAGATGATAACTAAAATCCAATGACACGACTCCATGGTCTAGTAACTCTACTTTCCTAATCCCTCAAAATAAGTAAAGCATCAAACACTGTAGCCGCCGGAACCAGCAGATTTCTTTGCAGTCGTAGCAGAATTTTTCCAGAACAAAAAGAAATATTAGAACCTTGATGTTTAATCTAGCACAACATACCAACTTTCTCTTGTCAAATAAAGTAAAAAGTGTGCAACATGTGCTTAAATGATGCCATACGTTGAATATTAAGCATGTGCCAATGATGTAAAAAAGCGATCTTTCTAGTTCAGCAATTCTGCATGTTTTGTGTGTCCATTTGATAAGTACACTATGCTCACATAAATTTTGACAAACTCCCGCAGCATAAGAAAAGCATAAGTTCGAAAGGCTAGATATGTGACTAAAATATGATCAATGAGGGGATATGAGAATCTATAGGTAAGAACATGCATAAATGAAAACCACACATATGACACCGAAGTTCAGTGATCGTACCTTACAGCCTGCTCAGGGAAATGTTTTCCTGGTTGTCTCTGTCTAAGAGAATGCAAGTCTCCTCCAGGGCAGAACTCCATCACCAAACAAGAGAATTTATCAGTCTCAAAGTGCGTGTAAAGTGTTGGAAGGAAGGGATGGTCCAGAGATTGCAGAATCTCTCTCTCTCTGTCTGAGCCCGGAGCAGCTTCTTTCGACTGGCTAAAGAAGCCTTGTCCATAACCTTCATTGCAAAGTAACATTTTGTTCCACTAAGCTCTGATAAGTATACACTTCCAATATCCCCACAACCCAAGCGTTTCAGTAGCCTGAAATGGTTTAAGCCCAAACGCCATCTCTTGTCCTGACCGCTTGGATGGCTTCCCATCTCAAGTCATTTGCCTGATGTGGCTTGCTAATACTGCTACTAAAACTACTGCAACTGCTCTCATCACTCACATCACTACTCGTGCTCCCTCTACACATACTACTCTTCCCACTTTCAACAAAATCAATGCGATCACTAATTTTGGCACTTTCACTGGTTTTGGCAATACTTCCAGTACCGTCACTAACCTTTCCAGACACTGAACTGCTTTTAACGCTTTCATATGCTGATGTCTTCTTTTCCTGATCAACAGAACCTTCAATGGAGCTTCTACTTTCGACGACAGAAGAATCAAGCTCTGATGATTTTCCTGAAATGGGTGAAGAAGAAGAAGAAACTGGATAGGTCTTGTTGACTAGAGAATCAAGAGAGCCCCCATGAGCAACATTGGCTGATTTTCTATTATCAGTTGATTCAACTGAAACTTGCTTCGAGTTTTTCTGGGGAAATTTCGAATGCTGTTCAGGCTTAGCAATCTGGGTTTTCCTTTCCTTAGAAATTTGCAAAGACAAAGGACTCTGATCACTTTTCTCTCCTTTGAGAGCACCAGCTGTTTTCTGTTGCGGTTCAGAGGATGCTCTAGAGGCAGCTTTTGAGGCCATGATACTAACAAAAAAGTTCTCAAAAGATCAGCAAGAAGCTTTCCACAGTTCAGAACCCATCATCAAAATCAGTATATCTTTCATAAGCAGACCCAGAGTAATTATCATCCAACTCTGGCAATCCCAATGACTATGCCATCCACAATATAGTCTTGGGTAACCTACATACCAATCAGTTTTGGTGCATTCAGATTTCAAAGACTCACCATCAAACAATACCACCTCACAAATGTACGGAGAATACATGATTCTCAATGACAATCAAACGTTTTAACTCAAACAGCAAACAATCAATATATCAAAGCAGCAAACATTCCTTTGTTCTACGACTAGCCCCCCTTAATATGATGAGTACTATATACCATGCCTCTACCAATAGATAGCAGCAAGCAATCTAGTTGCAGAATATAACTCAGAAGAACGAGGAAAGACACTTCTTGAGCACTGACAAACTACTTCGGCTAACATAAGCCAAAATGAAAAGTTATTCTTACAACTAAGATCAATTTACAGGCCAAAATCATATACCTCGTAAGAAAGGGGAGTCATTCACAGAGTTACATGCAGAGTCGGACTAGAAATTAGAGAGAGTTTTAAGACTAACTTGCAGTTATTTGGTATGCTTCCAGGCACAAAAGGGGAGGCCGGGAGGATCCAAGGACCAGAAAACGTATGAAAGGCTTCAAGGGCCACAACAAAGTAAAGAATCAGCAAACAGTCAGCTGCTTCCTGAAGATGCTCCACTTCAGATACTATTAAATCAAACCCCAAATGAATTGAAGCCATTTAAAAAGTTTACCAGCAGAAAACATGATTAAAGATCAATAATCCCAACACAATTGAAAAAAAGGAATGGCAAGATTACAACGACACAGATCTCTCTCGATCACAAGCATAAAGCTTTATCCGAAACCCAAGCTCAGATCCAAGGCCTTACAGAGACCCAGATGCCAAAAGCTGGACTTGGCATCAAAGAGAAGCCAACCCAATAAAGCCACGACCAAGAGAACAAAAGGGTAAGCACGGATAAGCAATGGGAAAAAGAGAAAAAGAAAAATACCAAATCCTTTCGAGGATCAGGAGAAACTTCAGGGGCTTATGCTTTGCTTTGGGTGCGAAAAGGAAGAGAAGAAGCCAGCAGATGCTGCTAAACAACTTGCTTTCAGACAGGAGAGAGAGAGAGAGAGAGAGAGAGAGATAAAGCTCGACACTGAATTAAAAGTAGAGAGTGGCCTCCGCTTCTGGTGGACTATCAAGCACAGTAGAGAGAGAGAGAGAGAGAGAGAGAGAGCGAGAGAGGGGTCAAAGCCAAGAAAGAAGCGCAAAGCGAGAAGCTTTTCCCATGTTTTTTTCTCTCTACTGCATTTCTTCGTTTTCTTTTTCCATGTCCTTGCGGGAAGATCAATAATTCAGGATTGGTGGGTCGTGCCCCGAAACTGAAGGGGGTCCAAATCGACCCAAACAGGGGCTGGCGATGTCTCCCCTGTCCGTCATGCATGCTGGCCCCCCCTTTTGACGAGGAGGGCCCCTTCTCCTTCCATCAAATTATCAAGAACGCCCCTTGTGTTGTATTCCCTCCTCCCATCCTTCCTCCTCCTTCTCCTGCTTTTGCCTGTTCCCCCTTCCACCACCTTCATTCATTGTCCAAAGTGTAAAAAGTATCATTACATCTTCGTACCTCACCAGCAATCATATCATGTCGTATTCGGGTTTTCTCTCGTTGCCTATATTTGGCTTTTGCCTTTGTTTTGCACTGGTGTCGTCTCGTCGGTGGTGCCCGACATTATCAACTCCTAAGTCTTGGTTGGAAAGAAGAAAGGTTGAAATAGAATTACAGCACTAATCTCCATTTTCATTTCGATAATTGCTAATAATATGGTGAAGAGACTTGATTTGAATATTTTCACTTGTATTGTTTGTTAAAGGGATAGAAATATCACATCATCGAAATTAGATCTAATTGCTGAAAAGAAATAAACCACGTTGTCAAAGTTAACCCACCCAATATGAACCTATCCAACTCTTTCATATCTCGTCATTATCATCTTTCGATACTTGCTGATGATACAGCAAAGACTTGATTTGAATATTTTCACTCATATCGTTTGTCAAAGGGATAGAAATACCACATCATCGAAATTAGATTTCAACAAACCACATTGTCAAAGTTAACCCATCCCAACATGAACCTATTCAACTCTTTCATACCTTGTCATTATCATATTTCGATACTTGTCGATGATACAGTGAAGAGATTTGATTTGAATGTTTTCACTTGTATCATTTGTCAAAAGGATAGAAATACCACATCATCAAAATTAGAGCTAATTGCTGAAAAGAAATGAATCACATTGTCAAAGTTAACCCACCCAATATGAACCTATCCAACCCTTTCACATCTTGTCATTATCATAATTCGATACTTGTCAATGATACAGCGAAGAGACTTGATTTGAATATTTTCACTTGTATCGTTTGTCAAAAGGATAGAAATACCACATCATCGCAATTAGATCTAATTGCTGAAAAGAAATGAACCACATTGTCAAAGTTAACCCACCCCAACATGAACCTGTTCAACTCTTTCATACCTTGTCATTATCATCTATTATGAGAGATGTTGAGGTCTCTCTCTCTCTCTCTCTCTCTCTCTCTCTCTCTCTCTCTCTCTCTCTCTCTCTCTCTCTCTCTCTCTCATACTTAGTAGTATAGTGGTCATGCTTCATTTTCGTGGATGTGATTGTAAAAATGCCCCCACCATTTATCGCTTATCCTAATTGCAAGTGTCACATACCGTGATTCTAGTAATTGGTTTCTAAGCAAACGCTGATGCAGACCATGCGCGAATTGGAATTCAAACAAAACGAAAAAGAAGACTGCATGATCTTCGGGCGGATGTGTCATTTTCTTTCGGAGGCGAGAATTCAAAATGCCAGTACGAACTCAATTAAGTGCGACGTTGCTTTGTGAGGAGTAATACATCCCAATCGAAGAAGGTGGGTGGTCCATTTCACAAACCAAATTGGCATTCAATGTTTTAATTGAGAGGTGGGGGGCATTGGTGCATTTAAGGAATATATTTAACACGGTTCCTTTTTGCCCCTAGCGAAAGCCAATCTTAGTTTCACGACATGAACGTGAAGCTGCAAGACAGGGCCCAAGCTTAAACGCTGGACACCGTTCTGACAGGACAAGGCATCTCACTTGCATCACCCAACATGCTTCTATCTTCTTTTTAGAGAGAGAGAGAGAGAGATGTGCACATGTACTTCTAAACACATCCTTTGTTTTAGGCTTTAGAACTTTATGGATCTATGTTTTCTTCCATCGGATTCGGGATAAGGTAGAGCCTACAAAGCACACAATGTGCCACACAATGTGCGATGGTCGCATTGTACTCGTATTAGCCTCAGAATGAAAAAGCAAACGACATCTAATATTGCACCGTTCATGTCATTTCTTCTTTATAGAGAATCGGGTGTTGTCTAGGCCAATTTCGCACGAAGCGCAACCGGCCCCCCATTAGCTCTTTTCTTTACTTAACTACACGGTGGTAAAGTGACTTATTCACGCGAACTGTGGTCTTTTCCCTTTACCGAAAATTGGAAAGAGAAAGAAAAGAAAATTGTGTGGATGATTAGGAAAAATCACCCTTTATATTAGTGGAGATGCCACTCTCTTTTCATGGGGTTCACTTGGCCATCCTCCTTTTGTTCACTAGCTTTCGTTCATTCCGGTTACGACAATGCCAACTCGCAGCATTCAACGTGCACACCGTCGTCCACACGAGCGACCAACATGGCCAGGAACGACGACGATGACGAAATCGCCTTTGGCAGCTCTCTTTCGCCACTGCTGCGTTTGCTTTCTTTATAGTTGTCTAGATAGAAAAGCATATCGACACGGATTAGTCTATACACCATCTTTTATAAAGCTCTCCTGCATATCAGATTGCTTTTTCTGGGCTTAGGACACGATCGACATCGCCCACCCACATCCAACGTGGGGTACAAGGTTCAGCGGTTCAAGGATTCGTGCTTAGGGTTTCATGACATGCCATGGTCCACTCGCGTCCACATGAGTTTCAACTTTCACCGAGTCAAATTTTATATTTTGGGGCGAGTATCGTTGAAAAACCATAAATTGGTACATCAGTCGTAAATTTATCACGAATTAATATATTTCTGACAAATTTATCCTTCATTAATTTATGTTAAATTTTTCTGTCAAAAATACTAAGTTAAATGAAACGTGCCAATTGACAGATGTATTAATGTGAAGTTTTATCCTCTATTCATCGAATGTGCATTAGTTTGTGATTTTTCGCGATATTAATCCCATTTAACGGAAACTAACAAATAACAAATTTATCATAAATGTATCAATTTAAAGTTTTTAGTGGTCAAAATATTATTTTACGGTATATTTTTCATATATATATCAATTTTGGGTTTTTGGTGATTAAAAAAATTAGTTTTTGATAAATTTGTCACAAATATATTAAATTTTGATTTTTTGTGATACTAACATTATATTTTATTGCCATAGCGAAGTGAATAATGCGAACGAATTTCGTCGAATATGTGCTTAACGAGGAAATAACCAATCGAAGATCTTATTTAGGACAAACCATTGCTCACCCAACTTGAAAGGCTGTGGCGGTCGGAAATCAAGGCCGGCAATAAGGGAATGGTCCGACAACCGATGCCGGGTAACCCTAGATCCACCCACTTCCGCACTAAAAAACAAGCAATACCCTCTTCATAAACCATGATTTAAGAGGGATTACGTGGACATTAATTATGTCTTCCTCTTGCAGGCTTTATGAATTCTTGCGTGGCGTGTATTACGGACGAACCAATGAGAAGGCAAGCTTTCGAGCATACTTCCACATGCACTCCTTTCCTTTTTCTCTAGTTTCGAAGTCAATTTAGAAACCAATGATGTGCACAGTGAACGAAATTATCATCCTCATTTTTCTTTTTTTCAAAAATATTATATAAATGAATATATAATAACGTATATATAGCATAGAGTTGCGAGCTCCACATGCATCTCCACGATTTTTCACGGAAAAAATATGAGCTGCATCAAGGAGTGGTCCTTCCTTTCTGATCTGGTGATAGATCATGAGAAATTTGAAATATATTCAAGTGTGATTAAATTCTTATCCACTTGGATTTGGATATAACAGCAAAAGAGGTACTCTTCACCATAAGGTCCAGGGAGAAATAAATAACAATTTCATTTCTTTATTATCTTTAAATCAATTTTATAAGGAAAAATTATTCGATCAGTCTTAACCCTAATGTATGTATACCAATTCAATCTTAAACTTTTTAATTTTGCCAATAGTTTTTGCTGCCAATTTTCTCTAGAATTCTCCTATATGGAGGCATGCCAATTTTTTTTCTTACGAAAATTGACTAGAGAGAATACATTAAAATTTCGCACAAAGGCTTACAACTAAATTGACAAAATTAGAAAATTTAAAATTGAATTTGCATATGCACAATAAATCTAAGACTGATTCGGTAACTTTTCTCAACTTTCAAGTACATCAAATTTTGCACTAGTGTGGACCCTTCTTTCATTTTTTCCCCCTTTCAGTAATAAGTTGCATGGTAATTATAGGAGAATCCTTCTCCTGCATGAGTCCATCAAACGACTCGAAAGTTGGAGTTTGGAGTTTTCAAAGTTCCCATTGGGACATAGCGAAAAGAATAATGATCCGTGTCACATGCCCTTGGACTACGTAAAGATTTTGGATGACTGGAGATCCAAAACGGTTTAACGAATAAGAAATTCAAATTATTATAATTGGATAAAAGATTTTGGAACTTGAAAGAGACGGGCATGTCGGCGTCCTAGATATATCCCCTCGTAAAGTTAAAAGCTTCTTCTTCTTTTTTGGTGAAGGTAATCATATTAAGCTAAAACCAATAATTACAACAAAAATGGCACCAAAACATACACTCATGATGAAACAAACGCAAAATGAGTAAAAAGGTGCCGAAAGAAGAAAAAAGGGAAGTCGACAAGGCAGAAAATGTGGTTAAGCCGCACAACTATGGCCACATCCAAAAGACGGACCAAACAAAAGAGGGCATCTAGCCAGCCAAATAATGGCAACCCAAGCCAAAACCAAACAAAACATCATCGCCCAACCGGAAAGGACAAGACAACCAGCAGGAATCAAGACCAGCACCGAAATATCAAGAACGTGAAGCACAGCAGTGGACCCTCCTACACCACCACACCAAATTGGAAACACTACGGATGTGCCGGAGTAGAAAAGAAGATCCAGGGGTCTATCCCCAGCTACATTGAAGTCTGCTGTTTCTTGAGAAGTTAAAAGGTTAATATAATAAAAAATCTCAAATTATATACCCGTGTTATATTTACACAAAATTAATTTGTGTTGGAAAAAAATCTAAATTGACATACTAGTGACAAACCTAACTAAATCTTAAGTTAAAATTGGGGCAAAATTAAGAATTGTAATAGATCTTCGAAAAACGAGTGTACAAGTTTGCATTTTTTTCTAATACAAAAATTAATTTTTGGTAAATATGGTACAAGGGTAATGATGTGAGATTGTTTTAATTAATCCTAAAGTTAATTTAGGGCACGTAGCCCTAAAAAGAGGAAATTATATGATATGTTCAAGAGTCAGGATATCTACAAAATAAATTATTACACGAGCTAAATAGATTATTTGACAGATGGATATAAATTAATTTCACGACGACTTTTGGACCACGCGACAAAAGTTCCCTTAGACTTCTGCCGTGTTAAAAAATTAATAAATAAACACCGTGTATATGATAATAGTTTTTAACCTAATTGAATGATAGATTTTTCTGGAATAACATATGTAGCCAGTGGGGAAAATTGGCTCTTGATCCGGTCCAGTTCCTAAGTGAAATTGGGAACCAAATCGAGAGAATCGATTCCTATTTTTTGGGACTGGGAATGAATCAGATGGTTCTAGGATCCGGAACCAATCTGGACTAACCGGTCTAGTCTAATGGACCGGCCACTTAGCAACAAAAAATCTAAAAATTTTAAAAAAATACTTACGTTATTACAACGATAGGGTTTATTATTATTTAATTGAAATTAAAAAGTATATTTTTAATTAAAAAAAAATCTTTCCAATCCAGTCCGATCCCCTCCTCCTCCTCAGGGAACTAGGAACTTGACTGAAAATCACCAATTCCATTTTTATGGAACTAAGAATCAAACTGATATTCTCGGGAGCCGGACCAAACCGGCTAATCCGATCCAGTCCGGGCGATCTAATATGCTCATCCCTAGCAGCCAAATGGTGATTAAATGGACATAAGAGTGATGAGGGCAAAAAAAATCTTAATGGCATGCTCGGATGAAGTGGCCTCCGCATGATCTGACGGTGAATATGAGATGGGCTCACATAATCCCGGTGAATCCATTACTTGATTGTGTATTTGTTGTTGGAGTAAGTGGCCTTCGGTTTTGTGCATTCGTTCGGAGAAAGGAAATTTTATGTTCAGTTACATCTTTCTCTATAATGTCACATATTCAATTTACATTGAGACCCAAAAAAAAAAAAAAAAAAAAAAAAAACAATTGCATTGTTACAAGGCTTCAGTGAGAAGTTTTTCACATGATCCGTAAACATCCCGTAAAAATTTCACGTGGTATTAGAACAGAAAAAGAACTCCGTTAGAGATATTGTTTGTCGCTACATCTTTCTATTTTTGACTTTTTCCTTCTACTTTGGCTCTTAGATCAATTTTGATGTTGGAACTCTTTCTTTAACCCGGATAGGGAAAATTACCAAAAATTTTCTAAATCAATTGTATTTATGTAAACTCAGTCCCAAACATTTCAATTATGCTGATTTGATTGTAAAATTTTTTACAACTTGTAAATTGAGTCCTTTTAATCAATTTTAGCTAAAAATCACTAACCTAGATAATGGCCATGCTACTTAAGATGGTCAATGCTAATGTGGACAATTATTATAAATTTTTCATATTTTTTTATTTTTTTTTCGATTTTGTTTGTTTTTTTTTCTTTCTTTCATTGTGCTGGTGAGAGTCACCGATGGCCCTTGTCGGAAAAATAATTTGAAAAAAAGAAAAGAAAAAGAAAAAAATTCAAATAAGAAAAATGTACAATGATAGTGCCACGTAAGATGGCGTTTCTGGTCAAAATTAGATGGAATAACTCAATTGGCAATTTACCAAAAGGTTTAATATTAAAATTGATAAAATTGAAATATTTAGAATTGAATTTGCATAAATACAATAAGTTTAGAATTTCTTTAGTAATTCTCCCAACGTAGAGATCATGAATCTTGAACAACACATGCATGGTCCTGTTTTAGATCACGTGGAAATTCCTTTCACAAAAGTTTCTTTAAAAACAATTGTCGAGTATGTACAATATCTTCTCTGTCTTTAATTAATAATTTGATTCTGGAATTGAGATTAGATGCCGATGATTACATGATAATAATCAGGCTTGATGCTGATCATACGAAGTCTAATTTAGGAAATAATCTGGGAAGTGACCTAATTCGAGAAAGTTATCTACTTAGCATTACTCCTAATCCTACTCGTAAGTTTCCTTTTCCTCTTCCTATGACGTTAGTCTGTTCGAAATCTACTAGAGCTAGGATCACTCCAGAGACTGCTTCCAGTGGCCAACGCCGCCACCCAAGACAGAGATCTTCTCACCAAGAACGGCTCTAGGCCTTCTCAAGAGCCGTGCAATCTTCCCTCCGGTGAAGAGTTCTCCGCTTCGCTCGTCAACTTCCAATGGGATGCCGGGGAGTCGAGCTTGGTCGAGACTCTTGCACCGATGGTATACCTGTGACAAATTTACCTCACACTATTTTTTTGACCATGCAAAACCCCAAACTGGTATACCTGTGACAAATTTACCCCGACTGATCATAAAAAAACTCTAAACTGGTATATTCATGACAAATTTACCCCAAACTAATTTATTTAACCGCAAAAAACTCCAAACTGATAAATTTGTGATAAATATACCTTCCGCTAAATTGGATTAATACACAAAAAAATCACAAAAATTGTAAACGGTGACAAACGGAGTATAAAATCTCAAATTGGTATACAATCAACTGTCACGGGTCATTTAACTTAATAATTTAACTATAAAATTTAACAAAAACTAATATAGGGTAAATTTTGGCATAAGTGTACCGGTTTGGGGTAAATTTGTCAAAGTTGTACCAGTTTGGGATTTTTTGTGGTCAAAAAAATGGTTTGGGGTAAATTTGTCACATGTGTACCAGTTTGGGATTTTTCAAGGTATTAACCCTAGATTTTACTAGCCAGATGGTGATTAAATGGAGATAAGAGTGAAAAGGACAAAAAAAAAATTCTTATTAGCATAGTTAGATGAAGTGGGTTCGTATGATCCGACGGTGGATATAAGCTAGGCTCACGTGATCCCAGTGTATTTATTACTTGCCCGTGAAAATGTATCGACAATTGTGGATTTCTCACATGTTCGTCACCAGGACAAGTGGCCTCCGAGTTTGTGCATTTGTTCGAAGAAAGAAAAGATTATGTTCAGTTTACATCTTTCTCTATGATCATACATATTCACTTTACCTTATCACACGGCTTAAATGGAAAGTTTTTCAAACGGTCCGTAATTGTCCCATAAAAATTTCACATTATATCAAAACAGAAAAAATAACACTATTAGATATATATGCTGGCACTCCATCTTTTTTTTTTTTTTTTGACCTTTTTGCTTCTACTTTGGCTCTTAGATCAATTTGGATATTCAACCTCTTTCTTTAACCTAGATAGAGAAAGTTATCAAAAAAGTTATGAACTTATTGCATTTTTGCCGATTAGTTCTAAGCCTTTTAATTTAGCCAATTTAGCCATAAACCCTTTTTACAATTTGTCAATTGAGTTTTTTCAACCGATTTTGACCGAAAATCATTGACATGGATGTTTATCGTGTCACTAAGATGGCCAGTATTTATGTGGACAATTTTTGAAATTTCTTTTTCTTTTTCTTTTTCTTTTTTCTTGCTTTTATTTCATTTTGCCAACGAGGGTCATCGTAGCCTAAGTAGCACTAACACTGACACGTAACACGTAACACACAACACAACAAGACACGACACAACATGTCGACAGGTTGTTTTCAAAAAACAGATAATTCCGACATGTTGAGACATATTATATATTAAATATATTTTTATATATAATAAATTATAATTTTTATGATTATTTCCATCAAATTAATTTAAATCAAATTCATAAATAAATGAATAATTTAAAAAACCTATAATGAATTTACACTAAAAACATTAATCCACCATTTATTAATATCATTCATTGTTTCAATTTGACAAATTCAACTCTATTTCAATAATTCATAAAACTTGGAAAAAAAAAAAAAAAAAGCGATCCATATTCTGAACTCGCATGTTAAATATGTTGGAAGAGGAGAAAAAAACTTAAAGGTTGAATTATGTATCACGAGAAGTGGGAGTCGAAGAGAAGATAAAGTTTTTCTTGTTTCTCCATTTATTTTTTTTTTTATTATTGTGTTTTATTTTCACACACACACACACACACACACACACACATATATTGACCTCTCATTTATGGAATTTTTAAACTTGACATCAATATCAAAATCACGTGTTGGAAACTCATATGCTAAGTAGCACCGACACCGACACTAACACATGACACACAACACGACACAACACGCCGACGTGTCATTTTTCAGAAAACAGATAATTCCGACTGTTGGAATACGTTGTATATGAAATATATATTTATATATAATAATAATAAATTATCATTTTTATGATTATTTCAATCAAATTAATTTGAATCAAATTCATAAATAAATAAATAATTTTAAAAAGCCTATAATGAATTTACACTAAAAACATTAGTCGACCATTTATTAATATCATTCATTGTTTCAATTTGACAAATTCAACTCTATTTCAATAATTTATAAAACTTGGAGAAAAAACAAGCAATTTATATTATGGACTCGCATGTTAGATATGTTGGAAGATGAGAAAAATACTTAAAGAATGAATTATGTATCACAAGAAGTGGTAGTTAAAAGAGAAGAGAAGACAAGTTTTTTTCTTGTTTCTCCATTTATTTTTATTATTATTGTGTTTTATTTTCACACACACACACACACACACACATGTATATATATATATATATATATATATATATATATATATATATATATATGTATATTGACCTCTCATTTATTGAATTTTTAAAGTTGACCTCAATATCAAAATAACATATCAGAAACTCGTATGTCAGAAATTCAGCTCAAATATCGAAGAGTGTCGGGAAAGTTGATCAAGTGTTGGATTTTCCAACATATGTGGACCAAGTGTCGAAAAGTATCCGAGATAATCGGAGAGTATTGAACACGTGTTAAGAAGTGTCCAACACGACACGAAAGCTCTTAGAGAATGTCGGTACTTCATAAACCATAGTCTTTGGTGGCCCTTGTTGGCACAATGAAAAAAAAAATGCAAAGAAAAGAGGAAATGATTAGAAAAATTTACGAAAGTTGTTAACGTTAGTGCTGGTAGTGTCACGTAAAACGGCCAACATCTACATTAGTGTTTTCCAGTTAAAATTGATCGGAATGACTCAATTGACAATCTATCAAAAGGTTTATAACTAAATTGGCATAAATAGATGGATTCAGGACTTAATTTAGTAATTATCCCAATCTGAAACAAATGCATGCGTGCTGCTGTTTTAAGATCACGTGGAATTCTTTTCACGATTTTTTTTTTTCAAAAACTTAATAGTCGAGTATACAATATCTCCTCCAGCTTTGATTATCTACGATAATTTGATGCTAGAATTGGGAATAAAAGCTGATGAGTACGCGACAAAAACTGGGCTTGACGCTGATCATGAGAAGTCTAATTTAGGAAATAATCTGGGAAGTGATCTAGTTCGATAAAGTGATCTACATAGCATTACTCCTACTCCGAGTCGTATGTTTCCTTTTCCTCTCCTTACAACGTTAGTCTCTTCGAAACTTACTAGAGCTAGGATTCATCCAAGCACTGCTTAAATAGGAACCCGAAACCTCTTCCTCAGTCACTGCGACACTTACAAAGATGAGTTCACGAGCCACGATCACCCTTCCGATTCCAATGGCAAGGACCACCCAAGAAAAAGATTTTCTAACCAAGAACTGCTTTAAGCCTTCTCAAGAGCCGTGCAATCTTCCCTCCGATGAGGAATTCTTCCGCGCGCTCGTCGACTTCCAATGGGATACCATGGAGTCAAGCTCGGTCAAGGCTTCTGCACCGGCTGCCACCCCCGACGGCAAGGATCGCGGCGGCCACGGGGCTAGCAAGGATGGTTGTACAACTAGATTGGACCCTGCTTGGTTTGAGGCTGATCTTAGCCTCTCGGACCTTCTGCAAGTCATCCGCATGGAGCATCAAAAGAGTCTTCGCAAAGAATGATTTTAGTGTGAAATCTTTGGGATCGTGAGAGATTTTGCTGTGCTTGAACTTTTTGCCTAGATGTTGACGTGATTCTGTTAATAGCATCATCCCATTACGACTAACTGTGTTGCTTTCATTGTTTAGACCGAATCACGATAATGAATCTTAAACTAAGAATTGAATCGAATTGTAGAGTTTGGCAAAATATATAGTTTTTGTGTCATGCACACTAGAGTTAAGGAAAATTCCAAGAAGCGTAGGACAAGATTTCTGTGTATAGAAAGATATCTCGGCCCGTTGGTTTTGTGAGCACAAGGATCGTGTTTTAAACATACAAAGTTTCGCCGGATTGCAAAGCATAAGATTTTTTTTGTTTTTTCCAGCTATAACATACACGGTAAATTACGACAGAACTCCATCAATTTCGGTCAAATTCATTGGTATGTGTCCGATTGTCCATTTGACAGTGAATTACAGAGTCTTTTTGCAATTCAGTAGATTACAAGTCATCTTATCGATACATATCATTTCAACCTCGGATCAAACTAAACCATAAGGTACGATTGGTGAATTGACTCTAGTAGCTATGGTAAGTTCTCAGGAAACATGTTCTGTAGTAATATGCATAATGAATGGTCTAACTAGCTCCTCTGACATAAATTCATCTTTCCTATTTCTAAAGGACATCCAATCTCACTTGGCAAACTCATGATGTAACTTCAACTGAACAAGCTCTCCTAGCTTGGGTCTAACATACGCCTTCCTGCAAAGAACCCCTTTCCATATATACACAGTCAACAAAAAGCATGGGCATTTGTAATAAATTCAGGGGCACGAATTGAAGCCATTCACCTTACAAATTAGGCTTCGCGGTGTATTTTTCATGTGATTTTATATTTATCTCAGTTCACCGAATCTGTTTCCGGACTTGGTTATTGAAGAAAAGGAAAAAGAAACACAGCTGAAAGCTGTTCATGCCAGTATTCTGTGTTTCCCAATTGCCAAAGGGAGAAAGGATGACCTTAAATAATCAGGGAAAGAAAGTCTGACATGCCAGAAAGACTATCACGCCTGATAGGGTCACGCTCCTAATAGATCGAGAAAGTCGGACACCTTGTTCGTGTAATAATCCGGCTGAATATCATTTGCCGGGTCTTGAAGAGCAGATAGAGTTGTCACACCTGCAGATGCAGAAGGAGCAATCAAAAATGCACTGAACACCACGAGTGAGTTTAGGAAGTTCATTGAAGACTAAAACTAGAAAACCAAAGAGTTTTGGGACGATAGACTTCCCCGCCCGCTAAAGATGGAGTCCCTACCTGAAAGAACAAGCAGAGTCTTGCAGCCAGCATTCTGCCCAAATAAGATATCGGAGTCCAATCGATCACCCACCATGCACATCCTGGGACAATCAATTTGGAACCTGCACCAGGAAAGGCTGCACATTCAGCGTCTTAACGTTGACTCCCGCTCCACTAGCATTTCAAAAGTTTCTATACAATGGATGAAATTCAATTTGACATTCCATAACCCAGCATTAGCGGACTCCTTTGTCTATACTTTTACAAATCTAAAATCATATGGATAGGACAATAAGGAGATTCGATCATGAGAAAGAAAGAGAAGAGTTCTGTCCCAGTAATTTTTTTTTTACTTCTTTAGTAAAAACTCCATCATGAAGGTTGATGGCTTCCCAACCACTATAGGCTCCTTCTGAGTTGAACTGCAGATGGCTGCAACCATACACCCAGCACCTGAAAGCCAAATATGAATTAGCTCTCAATGTTAACGATACTTTCCTGCCATTTAGCAATAGACAGAGATGAATACCAGGCCATTCTTGTAAATCAGTCATGTGTGCTACTGCATCTCGATTTGTCGCAATAAAAAGGCATCCTGGATTCTCACGGATGCAGAGAGTTCCATACCTACCATATGATTGCCCATTACTTTAGAACAAAAGGGAAAGCCAAGCATGAATTCGAAACTCAGAACATCATTATATGCATCAAAGATCACGTTTCACTGCACAGTGTGAATCAGGGCAAGCTGTTCCAGCCTCTTCCTCATCCAAGTACAAGGATTTCAAGAAGGACAAAGAACTGGTGTACAACAAAACCTGTGGCAATTATACTCGTACTCTTAATATGACTTTCAGCAGAACGCAAAAGGAGTTCTCGAACACTGCCAATTCCCATCATATAAAGACTTCACAGTAGATGCGTCAACGTAAACAACAGAAGCAATTCATCATGTCATTTCATAGTTATTGATGTAATTGCAATAAGAACTTATTCAGCATTTTCTGTTACTACAAAGTGAGAAGTCATGTCCTGGAAAACTTTCAAGAACATTGAAATAACAGTCCAGATATGTGAATGGTAAGATGAACAAAAGATTTAGAGTTTCTCACTGAAGCTTGTAGTAGTTGATGAAGGGGTCAAGCCCAACCACGACTGCTCCAACCTAAAAAAAGAAGTTGCAAGTTCCTTCTTAGAGCAGCAAACCTAGAAGAGAAAACATACAAGACCTGAACAGCTATTACACTCTTGTCATGTTCAAAAAGGCAATTTGATTTCCACTCCGCTGTCTTTTTGCCATCTTCCTGCAAATGAAGTTGTCGATGTCGCTAGTCAGTATTGTGAAAGAGCCCTTTTTTCCCATTTTTTTGCTACCTGATTTCTTGATGTATAAAAGCAATAACGGATAGCTCAAAAGCACATTTCAGGTAACGACATTGTCTCCTTTTCACTGAAAACATCATGTAGGTGAAAAAGGTTCTCACCGGACCTCCGAGGCCAGTATATCCAGCAAGCTGGAGTTCCTCTATAATGCCTTCGCCACCAATCACATAAACCTGAATGACAAGTTGAAAATTAACCGTTAGCAAAATGGATGACTTGCATGAAGAGGACTGAAGCGAAATTCCTTCTTTTTCTTGTCAGTAAACAGGAGAGCAATGCAAGTTAGTGGTGACTAAAATGTCCATATTCCACAACACACACTGACGAACGGAACAGTTTTGTTCTAATCATCGAACTCAGCGTCTAGCGATTAATACGCTTCAATAGAGAATGCGCTATGCTTGAGAAGCCTCACCTTCTTGTCCTGAGGAAAATCATTGACCTTCAGATACATGGCGGCCGCGAACGACGACGAGAAGATCTCATCCTGCGAGCAAAAACCACTCCCAGATTTTCGAAACCCCGCATTCGATCGAGAACCAACAGCAAAAGAAGAGCAACGGAAACGAACCTCGCTCACGGAAATCCCGAGAGAACCGAATTTCTTGGCGTTCTCCCTCCTCGACTTCCTCGAGTTGTTCGTCACGAACACCAGCTTCTTCCCCTGCCAAATTCCCACACGCCGACAACAACCTCGGAATTTTCAAACGACACACAAGCAAACGACGAACGAGACAGGAACAGAGAGAAAGCGCAACGGTTTACTTTGGATCGGAGCAAGTCGAGAGTGTGAGAAACGCCGTCGATGAGCTTGTCTCCCTTCCAGATGACACCTGACGACGACGAAGGAAACACACGACCGGATCAGCCAAATTTCAAACGCGACGAAATGGTCCGAGGAAGTGGTGTCGGAGCCGGACCCTCGCAGTCGAAGAGGAAGGCGTCCACGGAGTCGAAGAGTTCTCGGAAGTTGCCGGGGGAGAGCGGCGGCGCCGCCGCGCCGGCGGTCGAGCTCTCGACTTCCATTGCTTCCTTCTTCTTCTTCGACGATGGGGGGACAAGTGGCGGAATTCGATTCTGCCCGCGCGTGCGTGCGTGCGGTTTGTCGAATGAGACCGAGGCATATGCTTTGGTGGCGTTTTTCTTATGCCAATAGTAAAAAATTTCATTGGACAAAAATTCTCCAAGTTGATGGACACGTTTTCCTCTTACCAATTTTCGCCCAAACCAAATACCCTTTGTTAGCGGCTCGGGATATGATGTGGAGATTAGATTTTAGTTAGGGAAAATCACAACCAATTGTGCGAATGACAATTTTTTAATTTGACCAATTTAGTGCTAAAATTTTTTACAATTTGTTAATTTAGTCATTCCTATCAATTTTAATTGAAAATCATGGATTGTATGATGATTATATCACATAGAGCCACTAGCATTGACATAAATAATTTTTATAATCTTTTTTAATTATGACAAACAAGGCTCGTTGCCCGAGCGCTGGCCATGCTATATACTACATAGGATACCCTCACTAATGGTTGACAAGTGTTTGTAAGCCCACGTTGGCCACAATGACAAAAAAATTAACAAAATTAAAATATATATATATATATATATATATATATATATATATATTGTGTTAACATTAGCCGTGCCACTTAAAACGATCAATTTCATATCAACGATTTTTATTCAAAAATAATCGAAATGATTAAATTGGAAAATTGTTAAAAAAGTTTAAAACTAGATTGCCAAATAAAAATGATTTACAATAACTTTATTACTTTTTGTGACATCCCAATTTTCCAATTCTATTTTCAATAAATTGAGACGGGCATTTCGTTGGCACGCATATAGCTCTTTTCCTTGAGTCGGCCACTCATGTGAAAACTAGTCTATCGGGTGAAGTCGTTAAGAAATTCTAATGCATCAGACTCGAGAATTTGGCCAGGAAGCGACTTTTCGACCGAGCTAATCTGCAAGGGTCATTACGACGCAAATAAAAATCGATTAGAGACCAGATATAGGTCGACTCGACAAAGGCATGTGATCGAGTGTGGGTGATTCCACCGGATCGCATAATCCTTGTCGATCGGCACTGGACCGACTTTTCTATCGATTGGGTACCCTGTGTTCGTATTTGAAATCTTGAGATTACCTCGACAACTGAAAGTCGCCAATGTTTCAAAGATGTACATTGTGGCTTGAGATGATCAACCACAGGTCAAATGCATGAAAATTTCTAAAGGCTACCCGGTAGGTTGGGCTACGCTAGTATCGTGCCAAAGTGAAATTAACCGTGAAATTGAGATCGAATTCAGAAATTGGAAGTCTGGGTGTGTCACAAATCATTTTAGGAATATTGACTAATCTTCGGAAGATTTTTCATGCAAGCCAAGTTTTTCAGCAATTAAATCAGAAAATGGTTAATTTGACCCGAGAAATTAGTAGGCCCGCCTTTGGTATTTGATAAAGCTAGTGCTAGTACCTAGAGGGGGGGTGAATAGGTATATAAACGATTTTTCGCACAATACTTAGACAATTAAGGAATTGCAACAAATAACATTCAATCGTAAGACTCAATGAATGAAAGAGAGAATTAAACACGCGGTTTATAGTGGTTCGGCTTGATTCAAGCCTACGTCCACTCTTACGCACTGACACCAATCGGCTGGATTCCACTATGAACAAAGAGATGTTACGGCGTTGATCTTCCTTGATTTCTGGTGTAGATGAACTACCACACTCACTCAAGGTATCACCAAGTATAGACACTCTCTGTATACAATTTCGCTCGGATCGTATCGACTAATAATCAAGGTGCTTGGACTCTGGAATTTCTCTATCTATCACACTTCTTGAACAATTGGAACGTCTTCCTTTTATACTCCTTTATGCCATCATAACCGTTGGCACTTACCAAAGGAATTCCTCCAATCTACCCGTTGGACGAAATCAATCAAGAAGATCATCCGAGCTATTAAAGGAATCTGACGATAGCCCATCAACCCTGTTCGCCCATACAATCAGGATCTTGGTTTCCATGAATAGAACCTTCCAAGAATACTTCGTCGATAATCGGATCTTCAATTGATCTAGATACGAATCAAAGAATCCGTTGTATTTGTCCAGCCAAAAGATCTTCTCCGAGAGATCAAGATGAAATCCTTAATCATAATCCTCGATTTGGATTTCCTTCGACACCTGGATCGATAGACTGTCAATGAGAATAATTTTGAGTCTTAAGTCTTGAGTCTTGAATCTTGAGTCTTGAGTTATGAGTCTGGAGTTATGAGTCTGGTAGTCAGAAAGTCTTCGACGCAAATAACTGACTAGACGATGGAAACGTTTTGTCAGCTTCAAAATCTTCTAGAGCGATTTCTCCAACAATCTCCCCTTTTTGATGATGACAAAACTTTCCTGTAGATTTGAACAACCTTGACCCGCAAAAACACTTCTCAAGCAATATGGCTATCTCATAAAGATTTAATAAAACAACCGGACTCTGCATCCACGAAAATTGGTTAGACTTTCATGAGTAATACCATATAACAACACTCGATATAAATTGCCAACAGTCAAGCATCACAATCCACAACCAAATTCAGTCCATACTCAAGTTCACACAAGTCATACTCAAAAAAAAAAAAAAACTCACAACCACAAAAACAAATTTAAAATCAATGTTTGAAAAAGATGGTTGGTTCAAATTTCTTCTCCCCTTTTTGTCATCGGTAAAAAGGTGAGAAAAGAGTCATGTCTGCTTGGGAATGCGCACGATCTCGGAATTCTCCCATGGATCGTACTATGCCTTCGAGCCTCTTCAAGTCTTCCCTTAATTTTGCTACCTCTTCTCCTTTGGCATTGGCTTGAATCTGCAGAGCGAGGTCTTTCAATCTATCTTCCAGGGTAACTAAAGATGCTTGGCCAGCATTCTTGATGGCTTGAATTTCATAGTCCAGAGCATAGATTTGGCCCCGCATTTCCATAAGAATATCAAGAATACGATGAAAATCCGCTGAATTGTCTGTCGCATACTAGCATTTACTTTCTCGGATGGAGTAAATGCGAGACGATGGCGCTTCGTATGACCTTGCGAGATTTGATGATGTATCATGATGTTCTACAATCAATGGAGACTCTTACGGAGCAGCATGAGGTGAGGATTTTTCTTGCTCCCCAACTCCCCTTGTCTCTAAGACATCAAGATGGGTGGAGTGATTATCATGCTCTTGATTCTTTTTCTCCGATTCATCGCGAGACTTTTCTTTCTCTTCTTCTCCTTCTTTTTCTTTTTCTTTCTTTCTCGGCTCTTCTTCTTCTTCAGCTTCTATCTCTTTCTCTCTCTGCTCTTCTTCTTCTTCTTCTTCTTCTTTTTCCTTTTCTCGCCGTTCTCTTCTACTTCTCTTTGCTTCGATCAAGTTCCGTTGATCGAGATACGTAACGTCTAGTCCTTACCAAAGTGCGGAATAGAAAGATCTTCATCGTCTTCTTCATCCTCCAAGATGAGAGTTCTTCTCTTTTTGGATGGAGTACCAATGGGCTCCTTCCTTTTCTCTTTGATGCGAAGAGAGCGGAGTTTTCACCTTGAACTTTGCCATTTCCTTGCTAAGTTCTTTCGGACGCATCTTCGTCAACATATTCAAACCTACCACCATTTTATCGCACGGTCTAACACAGAGTGTGTGTGGCGATTCGATATTCATGTGTCTCGAAGATTTTTGTCACAAGATTTGGATAAGGCAATTGTCCCTTGTTCTTCGACATTGCTCGTACATATGGAAGAGAATAGTATGAGGCGAGAGAACTTCTTCCCGAGTTGATTGCATGCATCAATTTGGCTTCCGAATGGATACATCGCCTTTGATGTAGACTTTGGCCTGATGCAATTGATCACAATTTTGTGCAGCACAATATTGATGGCACTCATCTTCGAGTATATAATCTTCGCCTCTGTATCTCTGTTTTTGACAAGATCCAGAGTAGCACGAGCAATCGAGACTTTGATTGGTTGATAACGTCCTCGTTCAACACCAATTATGTCCGCCAAAGATGTCCACATCTATCACATAATCCCGATCTCGAACACTTTGAATGATATTCTATTCGCATCAAGAAAACTTAGATTCGAATAGAAATATGCGATCAAGTGTGCATAACCATCGTGGTATCGGTGCAAAACTGCTCAAGTTGAAGCGGTTCGAACTTTTCCCTTAAGTTCACATTAATTGCATCCAGAAATCAAAATCAACACTCTGGGGTTTATCACTCCTCGTTTCAACAGATCAAGAACAGACTTCTCATGTTCATTCGATCTAAACAACTCCATCTTCTTTCCCTTCACCTTTGCAAAGCAATGCCCATTCTCGGTTGAAAATCACTAAACATTTTATCATCTTCGATCCCCTCATTAGGAATCGGTCTGAAACACGAGGGTCACTTGGAATGTTCGCAAGTGACTCTTGACCTTACCTTTGGGAGCAATTCCCAATTCCTCCATTCGCTTCAAAAATCTGTACTCATTCCCATAATTCTTTTCTTTAAGGAAGGCATCTATATAATTCGGAGGAGAACCGAAACTTTCAACGCACGATAGAGCATGTAAATAAATGAGGGTTTTTGTGCTCTCACGGGTTCAACATCCTCTAGAATGACTTCCTCCGATGATGACCCGCACCTTGTGGGGTAGATGGTGAGTGATGAGGTGGAGAAGAAACGGGACTCGTTGCTGTCTCGACAAATCATCTTCCTCGGTGAGATCGAAGTGCGTCGGTCCCTCCTTCATTCTTTGTGGACCCCTGCTTTGGCGATCCTTGACGACTTTCTCGAAGAAGACATCTTTTCTGTCAATGGAAGATTCCTTCACTTGCTTTCCCAAGGAAAAACGACAACTTTCTCGAGTATGAATACGAAGTAGAAAACAGGGTTGAGAGAAGAATGCCTTTTAGGGTTTTGAGAATCGAGTAAAAAGAGAAAACTGTGTATATATAACTCAGTTTTGAAAAGGAAAGAGCAATCGTTACGAAGAGAAGTGAACAGTCGTCTTTCTTTAAAAATAATAACTGCCATTTTAAAAGAGATTATCCCTTTTTGAAAAAGGCATGTTTTCGGAAATTAAAGATTATATCAATCAAATATAACGAAAGATCGTACCTTTTCGAGATTAAAAGAATAACTTACAGTCTATACAATGAAGGTCTGAGTCTGAGAATTCAGAGTCTGAAAGATAGAGTCTGAAAGATAGAGTCTGATTGATGGAAATTCATCAGACTTTAACTTCTTCAAGCTTCAAAATGTTGAGTCTGGTACGGATGAAATCGAATTGATTTTTCTCCAATGGCTTTGTGAATATATCCGCTAGTTGACTTTTTGAATCAACAAATTGAATTGAGATTTCTCCATTTTGAATATGATCTCTAATAAAATGATGTCGAATCTCTATATGCTTTGCTCTTGAATGAAGAATTGGATTTTTGGTGAGATTGATTGCGCCGGGTGTTGTCACATCGATCTCGGTGCATGAGTCTTCAATCCCAAAATCTTGTAGCTGTTGTTTTATCCATAGAATTTGCGAACAAAGCGACTTCCAAGTGCTACATACTCGCTTCATTGTAGAGAGAGCTACGGTGCTCGTTTCTTTGAAAACCAAGACACATCCCCCTTTCCAAGCAATGGCGGGTTCTGAAGTACTCTTTCTATCGACTCTGCAACCGGCCAGATCAGTGTCTGAATATCCCAGAAGATTAAAGTCTCCCTCCTTAGGATACCATAGACCGATGCTTGAAGACGAGGCGACGTATTTAATAACACGTTTTGCAGCATTGAGATGAGATTCTCTAGGATCGATTGAAACCTAGCACGAGATGCAAACACTCAACAAAATGTCGGGTCTAGAGGCGGTAAGATAAAGAAGTGAACCGATGATGCTTCCGTACAGCTTTTGATCAACTTTCTTCCCTTCTTCATCTTTGTCTATTTTCAACGAACTTGACATTGGTATATCGTCTTTTTGCAATTTTCCAATCCAAACCTTTTGACAAGATCATTAGCATATTTTTCTTGACAAATGAAAGTTCCTTCCTTCAATTGCTTTACTTGAAGACCAAGAAAGAATGTTAATTCTCCCATCATACTCATTTCAAATTCATCCCGCATAGACTTTGAAAATTTCTTGCCTGAGACTTTCATTTGGGGATCCAAATATGATATCATCAACATATATTTGAACAAGTAAAAAACTTTTGTTTTCCTTTTTAATAAATAAAGTAGTATCAACTTTACCTTTGGCAAAACCATTCTTTAATAGGAACTTACTTAGTCCGTCGTACCAAGCTCGAGGTGCCCGCTTTAAACCATACAGAGCCTTTTCGGTCCAAGACTGAGTCCGGCTTCTTTGGGTCTTCAAACCCTGGAGGTTGTTCCACGTAAACTTCCTCATGGATAAATCCATTTAGGAAAGCGCTTTTGACGTCCATTTGGAATAACCTGAAATTTTTATAGCAAGCAAACGCAAGTAATAGACGAATAGCTTCTAACCTTGCCACGGGAGCGTAAGTCTCATCATAGTCTATTCCTTCTTCTTGCGTATATCTTTTTGCCACGAGTCTTGCTTTGTTTCGTGCGACTTTTCCTTTTTCATTCATCTTGTTTCGAACACCCATTTGGTTCCGATAACAGTTTTACCTTTTGGTTTAGATGTCGATCCCGGACGTCATTAATGTTGAACTGTACGAGTTCTTCTTGCATGGCTTCAATCCAGCTTTCATCGAGATAGAGCTTCTTCTATGCTTTTTGGTTCAATTTCAGAAATAAGAGCTATAGCACTAGACTCTTCACGCCTTTTGGATCTGTGCGGATTCCTTCATTAATTTCTCCGATAATGAGATCTTTAGGATGACTGGATTTATGCTTCCGATTCTTTGGTTGATTTGACTCGGTTGAAGATCTCTTTCTTTATCTCGAGTCTTCTCGAGTAGCTTGATGCTGATCTTCCGTGTCGAGAAGCTTCTTGAGTTGTAATCTTTTGAGGGTGCAGGAGCGGGTTCGGACTCTTCATGCCGAGTCCGACGGATTCATTTTGCGTAGAGTCTTGGAATTTGACATTCATTGACTCCTCCACGGGCGCTCTTTCTTATTATAGACTCTGTAGGCTTTGCTTGATGTAGAATATCCAAGGAAGATGCCTTCATCGATCTTTCTTCGAACTTACCAACTTGATCTTTTGCATTTTTCAATATAAAACATTTGCATCCGAATACATGAAAGTATGAAACAATAGGCTTCTTTCCTTTGAATAACTCATAGGGGTTTTCTTTAAAATAGGTCTTAAAAAGACTCTATTAATTATATAGCATGCTTTGTTGAAAATTGACTTCAGCCCAAAATCGAGAAGGAATTTTGCTTTCGATTAAAAGAGTTCTAGCCATTTCTTGAAGAGATCGATTCTTCCTTTCCACCACTCCATTCCGCCGAGGAGTATATGGAGAGGAGAATACATGTTTAAATCCGAGTCATCACAAAACTTTGTAAAATTTTGATTTTCAAATTCACTTCCATGATCGGTTCTTATACTTGATATAACACATCCAATTTCATTTTGAATCTTTTTAGCAAATTTTTCAAAATACGAGAATGTTTCAGACTTATTTGCAAGAAAATATACCCAAGTAAAACGGGAGTAATCATCTACAATAACTAGGCAATATTTCTTACCTCCAATACTGGGTTCAGTTGGTCCGAAGAGATCCATATGCAGCGGTTTGTAGTACATGATTAGTAGAGACATGATTTATAGACTTGTATGAATTTTTACCCGCTTTCCTAGAATGCAAGGAGTACACGATTCGATCTTTTGATAAGGCAATGGGGTAGACCACGAACAAGCTGCTTTGACGAGATTTTGGCTAATTGCTTCATATTAATATGCCCAAGCTTTACGTGCCCACGTACTTGCTTCGTCTTGAATTGAAATTAAACATTGCGAATCTTCGGTTTCACATCTAGGAGATAGATATTTCCATGCCTTCGACCTTTGAAAGACGAGTAGAGTCTTTGCCGATTCCGAACATGTTCCTTCTTGGAAGAAAATCTTGAATCCAAGATATCACATAATTGACTGATCTTTGAGAAGATTGTAATTGAGTCCTTCTACTAGAGAAACATTGTTTATTGTGAGATTTCCAATTTGACGATTCCAAATCCCACAATATTTCCTTTCTTTGTTTCCTCCAAATGAAACTTTTCCTCCGTTCACTTGAATAAGCTTTATGAAGCTATTTGAGTCCCCTTCGTCATGTGTCTTGAACATCCGCCGTCAAGATACAATTTTACCTTTTTCTTGACGGAGACACGCATTCAAATGAAAATCTCAAACTTTCTTTGGTACCCAAATTTTCTTGGGTCATTTGGTGTTAGCGAGAATAATCATTATAAGGCCATGCTTTCTTAACAGGCTTCCAAATCATAGGACACTCTTTTTCAAAGTGATCCTTACTGTTACACTTTGAACATCTTAGAGCATTTCGACCTACTGATTTTACAAAAACTTTCTTGAAATGATTTTTGTAAGCCTCTTTCGATGGTCTCTTCTTAATTCTTTCCTTTACTTTAGGAAAATCAATCAAGGGAATTGTTTCTTTGTCATACCTAGACCACTTATTGAAGTAAGGTCTTTGAACCGAAAGAACTTTTTCAAGTTTTTAGATCCTATAGAAAATTTCCTTGAAATATTTGATAAGTCAGTTTTTAGAAAAGTATTTTCTTTTAAAAGATTATCTTCTTTCTCTTTAAGAGTCGAAACATTCAAATCTAAACTTTTGATTCTTTCTTCTAAAATGTTTTCTTTTTGTTTTAAAGCTAAGTTTTCCCTTTTAGTTCGGAAACTCTTTTGAGAGAAGTCTTAAGACTAAAACACAGTTCATCAATATACTTAGAGACTTTGACAGAATTTTAAAATCACTTACCTCAAATTCACTTTCTCGAGTCGATCCAGGAATCCGAGTCCAGTCCGATTGTGCCATCGACACGATTGGCATATTCATCCTCACTTTCTTCACACTCGGTATCACTCCAAGTTTCGGCTTTGAGTGCTTTTCAAACTTTTCAGCTTTTCCTTTCTTCTTCTTCGAAGAGGACAAGTTGGGTCTTATGTGTCCCTTTTTCTTACATTCGAAACAGACTACATCCTTGTTTGGTTCCTCATCATCATGACTTGGATTGCTGTCTTTGAAAATTTTGTTTCTTGGAGTTGAACCTTCTTCCTTTTCTATTCAGTTTTCTAAATCTTCTTATCATAAGAGCAAGCTCCTCATCGTCCGGATCATCTTCGAATCTGCATCATCGGAATCATCATTTGATTTCAATGCAATAGATTTCTTACCTCTTGGATCTTCGTCTTCATTGATTCGTTCCACTTCATAAGACGAAGAGTTCCAATCACTCATCAACGGATAGTGGCATAATTCTTTGCGTCTCTCTTATTGAAGTCTTTATATGATTCCAATCCTTAGAAAGTCCAGACGGTAGCTTGTTCACTTTCATGGGATCGAGATCTTTTGTCCTTGGTTCTCAAGACCATTGACAATATCGTAAAGCGACTAAACATGTCGGTTATAGGTTCTCCGGTTTCATTTTGAAGGATTCATATTGACCAAGAAGAATGTTGATTCTGGTCTCCTTCACTCGACCGTTCCTTCATAGGTGATGTGTAATCTGTCCCATACTTCTTTTCTTTGTAACACAAGAAGATATTCATATATTCGATTGGTGACAAAGCACAATATAAAGAGTAAATTGCTTTTGCATCGAGTGCTTGTCTCTTATTGATTTCTTCTGAGTCATTCCACCGGTCTCAATTGTTTCTTTTCCTCTTTCGAGCGATGCAGCGGTAGGAATGATTCCTTTTTCCACAACATCCCATTCCGAGGAGGATCCTTTGATCGCGAAAGGCTTTCATCTTGTTCTTCCAGATGTTGTAATCCTTTCCATCAAAGTAGGGAGGTGCAGTATTGCTTTGCCCTTCCATCGCCCCGTGCCCCGAAAAGCATACTAGCCATGAATCTTTTACTTGTGAAGTAAAACACTTCAAATAAAGTAAGAACACGGGCTCGATACCAATTGATAAAGCTAGTGCTAGTACCTAGAGGGGGTGAATAGGTATATAAACGATTTTTCGCACAATACTTAGACAATTAAGGAATTGCAACAAATAACATTCAATCGTAAGACTCGGTGAATGAAAGAGAGAATTAAACACGCGGTTTATAGTGGTTCGGCTTGATTCAAGCCTACGTCCACTCTTCGCACTAACGACCAATCGGCTGGATTCTACTATGAACAAAGAGATGTTACGGCGTTGATCTTCCTTGATTTCTCGGTGTAGATGAACTACCACACTCACTCAAGGTATCACCAAGTATAGACACTCTCTGTATACAATTTCGCTCAGACTGTATTGACTAATAATCAAGGTGCTTCAGACTCTGGAATTTCTCTATCTATCACACTTCTTGAACAATTGGAACGTCTTCCTTTTATACTCCTTTATGCCATCATAACCATTGGCACTTACCAAAGGAATTCCTCCAATCTACCCGTTGGACGGAATCAATCAAGAAGATCATCCGAGCTATTAAAGGAATCGACGATAGCCCATCAATCCCGTTCGCCCATACAATCGGGATCTTGGTTTCCATGAATAGAACCTTCCAAGAATACTTCGTCGATAATCGGATCTTCAATTGATCTAGATACGAATCAAAGAATCCATTGTATTTGTCCGCCCAAAAGATCTTCTCCGAGAGATCAAGATGAAATCCTTAATCATAATCCTCGATTTGGATTTCCTTCGACACCGGATCGAGATAGATCACAATGAGAATAATTTTGAGTATTAAGTCTTGAGTCTTGAATCTTGAGTCTTGAGTTATGAGTCTGGAGTTATGAGTCTGGTAGTCAGAAAGTCTTCAGACGCAAATAACCAGACTAGACTGATGGAAACGTTTTGTCAGCTACAAAATCTTCTAGAGCGATTTCTCCAACAGTATTGCTATTAGGACTTAAGTTGGTTCTATGGACAAGTGAAGATGTTAATTGAAGTGTGGTGACATTGGATTAATTTTATGGACTTCAATTTGATTCAATTGGAAGGGAATCGAGTGGAATTAAAGAATTGATTGTACAAAATTTCATGCCCCGGCGGAAAAATAAAATGGACCCATTAGAATAAGGTTGTGGGAGTTTTGAGTGAGTGGAGTATGACATCATCAAGTGATGTCATGGTGGGCCAATTTGTTGGATTAAAGAAAGGGAAAAAGAAAAGAAATTGGCCCCCTTCTTCTCTCTCCTCCCTCTCTTCTTCCTCCCCTCTCTCCTCCATCGACCGAACCCCATCTTCCTTCTTCGGCTGCTCGGTTCCATGGAGACCAAAGATCAGAAGAAGCAGCAGCCGTCGTCGCACGCCTCTCGCCACCGTTGCCGCCCACACGCCGCCGCTCGAGCACCTCGCCGTTCGTGCATCGACCGCGTGCCTCCGCCCCCTTCTCCTTCTCTGTTTCGTTTGAAGACAGCAAACGCAGAAGCAGCAACCTCATCCCACCGCAACCGGAGCCAAGGCCGTCGTCGCCATGCGCCGTCGCAGCTTTGCGATTGCCCGCCCGCGCGCGTCCAGTCGAGTTGCCGTCCACGAACCGCCTGGCCAGCTGCTGTTCGGTGGTCTTGAGGGACGGTAGAGAACCACCGGAGCTCCCTCCGACCACCTCCGGCCACCGTGAAGCCCCGCCTAGGTCCGGTTCAACTCCTCCGCTCACTCCCAACCCCAACCAGCCCCGGATCTGCCCTCCTTCGCCCCCAACCAGCAGCAAACAAAGCAGAAGAAAATGGGTATGGCAGCCCCTTCGTGGGCCGTTTTGGCCGCCTTCCCGAGCCCGGATGCTCGGCCCGCTTTTAGGAAAGTCGATCCTCGCATCGTCCTCGTCGTTTTGGTCCGCTCGGCTCGCTAATCCAATGAGTTTAACTCACTAAACCTTGATTAGACGGTTAATGATGCCCTAAGTGTGCTTAGTCTAAGTTAAGTAAATTTAGGTGGTTAGATTAGTTTATTCGGTTGATGATTAGATTAAGGTGTTTAATTAAGTTAAAGTGTGGTTAATTTAAAGTTAAGTATGTTTATTTTTAATATAAAGCCTTGATGTGACATGATGGGGTTTTATTTTTGAATTATTTAATGATTTTGAATTCTGGAATTTATAATATTATATTATATTCCGAAATTATTAAAATATTATTATAAAAAAAAAACGGAAAAATTAATTTTAACCCCGATTGCTCGAATTTCGTGCCGATCGCTCTTTGTGTAGTCGGATTTTGAAATTGATGATTGGATATTATAAATTGAGTGTAGATCGTGAAAGATATAGATATTATTATTTAATTAATTTTCAGAATAAATTTAATTATTTAATAAATTCTAAAAATTATTTTGGGACCCTAAATTCTCAAAATTTCGTGTTGATCGCTTTGTGTATTCAGATTATGAATTTGATGATTAGATATTACAAATTGAGTGATGATTTGTGCAATTGATTATTGAATCGTTGTGTGCTGGTTGAAGGACTCGGGTCGCAATAGTGGCTAGGCCAACTGAATCCTTATTCTTCTAGAAATGCCGTCGATAGAATGACGTGGCTTGGTCGCAGTAGTGGCGAGACCGACTGGACCTTTATTCTTCTAGAAATGCCGTCGATAGAATGACGTGGCTTGGTCGCAGTTCTTCTAGAAATGCCGTCGATAGAATGACGTGGCTTGGTCGCAGTAGTGGCGAGACCGACTGGACCTTTATTCTTCTAGAAATGCCGTCGATAGAATGACGTGGCTTGGTCGCAGTAGTGGCGAGACCGACTGGACCTTTATTCTTCTAGAAATGCTGTAATGTTAGTAGATAGCCGACCTGCAAGTAGGTTATGCCCTTGTGTGGCAGTGAATAACAATTGGAATGCATGTTAAGTATTGTTGATGTGTCGGATTATGGGACGGAATTGTGTGGCATGGAATGGGACGTGTCATAACGATTTAATCTTATAATCAAGACCCCCGCGATTGTTGGTTATATGAAAGTGAATGCGTTCCGGTTGTTTAAGTTCCTATTACTATCTCGTGATTGAGTGATTTTAATTATGCTAACTGCAGAAGGAATTGAGGCGAGGTAAGTCTTCGTGTGATGTAGCTAGGCCACCCGGGTGTATTTTCTTTCTAATAGGGGTTTAAGGGGTTGAACTTTCTTGAGACATTGTCTCATCCCGGTTTGGGGATTAAAATTTCAGGTCCCCGGTGGACGGAGCGGCTAGATAGCTTTGATTGGCCTTGAGGAGTTGCGGGGTGAAGTCATAAGGATTGGAGAACGTGTCCGACTTGTAGATCGTAGGGCAGTTCCTTTTTAAGAGCCGTCTTTTGTAGACTTTTGGCTGTAGGCTTCATTTTGTAATTACATTTGAATTATGAAAGTGTTATGTTGTGGTTTTGCTTCCTGCTTTTCTATCCCGTATTTCATTGTCAGGGGTTTTATAATACATTCCACTTGCGTAATAATAAATGAAATGGGGTCGACGACACTACCTGGGAATGTCGCATTTGCATGACCAAGGTGGGATGTTGGCGTGCTCAAGGTTCGGGGCGTGACACTTTTTCTATAAGTTTTTCTTTTAGTTAGGAAAACCAATATGGGATTTTTCATGAGACAAAATTTAATTTGAGATAAATGTGTCATAAAAATACCAATTTAGGAATTTCTTATACAACAGAAAGTAGTTTCATGGTAGGTGTGTCATAGGATACTAGTATGAGATTTTTAATAATATTCACTCTTTTTTTGTGTCAAAGTCAATTGTCGTTTAAAGGCATCTCCAAACTTACTAGTGGTGCAAAAAGTATGAAGATCCTAAATTCGGTTCACGGTAAACTAAGAAATCGCAATAATCATAACTTGATGATATCGCATCACTCATTTAAAAGATGTAGCATCTTCTAGTATGCTTTATATATTGCATGTTGAATCATCAGTTATGAAAATGATGAGCAATTAGGTAAGTTCAATCCAAAAATAAGCTTAATCGGTCTTGCCTAATTAGGTACTAATCCGTTCACACAAACCAAATAG
Organism: Eucalyptus decipiens; assembly: GCA_014182575.1. Classification (NCBI taxonomy): domain Eukaryota; kingdom Viridiplantae; phylum Streptophyta; class Magnoliopsida; order Myrtales; family Myrtaceae; genus Eucalyptus; species Eucalyptus decipiens. The sequence goes on along the minus strand of CM024613.1, from coordinate 59,732,485 downwards.
GCTCCGAGGTAAAAAAATTGGGACACTAACCTTGACTAGTTCAATTCCCAATTTTTAGGGGTGATTGGTTCTCGGTTCAGTCCGATTCCAAGGTGGAACTGGAAACCGGACCGGGAGAATCAGTTCCCAATTTTGGGAATCGTGGACCAGATCGTTTGGTCCTAGGACCGGGAACCAGACCGGACCATCAGTTCTGGTCCGATCCAACAGAATCGGCACTTTCTTTTTCACTAAAGAACAACCATTCACTAAAGGATGATCATGCTTCGAACCAATCAATCCACTTCGGTTCCCGGGCAATCTAATAAAACTATTCACACATGTTTTCACGTGCAAAATATTCAAACTTCACTTGCGTAAATATCAATCACAGTTTATGTGTTTCACGCTTAATTTTAAGCATAAAAGCCATGAACAATGTGATTAAAGGTTGTGCTTGGCTTAAGTTTTATAGACAATCTCTATGAAACTAACACATAAGTTTTCTCTATAAATAAAGAGTAACAACAAGAGCTTTGGTGGTCTCTTGGTCACATAAGAGGTTGTTACCTCAATTGCAATTCCGATTGCAATAAATTTCATATATAATATTCATATATTATATGTATATAAGTATATATAAAAAAATTTGGTCCGGTCCGGTCAGTCCGGTTCCCACCTTGGAACCAAGAACCGGACCAACCGGCCGCCAATTCCAAGATTAGGAACCGTGAACCGGACCGCCAACTGTGGGAACCGCCCAAAATCGGCCGGTCCAGTCCGGTCCCGGTTCGGGTGGTTTTCGTTGCACACCCCTGCCAATTTTATATCGCAAATCATCAAGGCCGATTTTAGCTTCTTTTTCTTTTTTATTATATGTTGGAGATGAGTTTAAAACTTGAGAAGGTTAGAATACACAAATGCCTTAACCACAATGCCATAATTCATTTACGTGGTATATTTCCCTAAAATAATATTTGTTTCACTTAAATTTAGGCCAAATTCTTGGACGATTCTAGAATCGGTTCAGTTCTCAATTCCAAAAATCAAGAACGAACTCTAATAGGATAGGTTCTTTAGATAGGTTCTTGATCAAGTATCTGAAACTTACCCAAGTATCTGAAACTTACCCCTTCTAGAATCAATTACGCTAGTAACAAAACTTAATTCCCAACAAATGAATAGATGAGATGCTTTAGTTTCAGAAAAAGTAAATTAGCTTTTGTCCTTTCTGTGGTCTAGTTATCTGTCGATACATCTTTTTATTTTTGACCTTTTCCTTCTACTTTGACTCTTAAATCAATTTTGATGTTGGACCTCTTTCTTTAACCATGATAGGGAAAATTACCAAAAAATTTCTAAATTAATTGTATTTATGCCGACTCAGTCCTAAACATTTTCAATTTTGTCAATTTAATTGCAAACATTTTTTTATAATTTGTCAATTTAATCCGTTTAATTTGGCTGAAAATTGCTAACCTAGATACCAACTGTGCTACTTAAGATGGTTGACACTAATGTGAACAATTTTTATAAATTTTTCTAATTTTTTTCTTTTTTCTATTTTTTTTGCTTTCTTTTTTTCATTGTGCTGGTGAGAGTCACCGATGGCCCTTGTCGGCAAAATAATTTTAAAAAGAAAAAAAGAAAAAAAATTCAAATATTCAAAAATTAGAAAATTACAATGATAGTGCCACGTAAGACGGCAATTCTGGTCATAATTAGATGGAATAACTTAATTGGGAATTTACCAAAATGTTTAATATTAAAATTGATAAAATTGAAATATTTAGAATTGAATTTGCACAAATACAATAGGTTTAGAATTTCTTTAGTAATTCTCCCAATGTAGAGATCATGAATCTTGAATAACACATGCATGGTCCTGTTTTAGATCACGTGGAAATTCTTTTCACAAAATAATCTTTAAAAACAATTGTCAAGTATGTCCCTTACCAAAAAAAAAAAACAATTGTCAAGTATGTACAATATCTTTTCCGGCTTTAATTAATAAAGTGATGTCGGAATTGAGATTAGATGCCTATGATTACGCGATAATAATCAGGGTTGACACTGATCATGCAAGGTCTAATTTAGGAAATAATCTGGGAAGTGATCTAATTCAAGAAAGTTATCTACTTAGCATTACTCCTAATCCTACTCGAATGTTTCCTTTTGCTTTTCTTACAACGTTAACCTGATCAAGACCTACTACAGCTAGGATCACTCCAAGGTCTGCTTAAATAGGAACTCGAAACCTCTTCTTCAGTCACCGTGACACTAAGCAAAGAAGAGTTCAGGAAATACACGGCACAATCAGCCTTCCAATTCCAATGGTCAACGCGACCACCCAAGGCAAAGATTCTCGCCAAGAATGGCTCCAAGCCTTCTCAAGAACCGTACAATTTTCCCTCCTTTGCTTTGCTCTGTTATAATATGTAATATATTTTTATTATTCTAAATATGATCCCAATATTGTAATCCCAATAAATTCTGAGTTATTGCCCAATTTATTACCTACGTGTATTATGTGATATTTGCCCATTAATATGTTACCATAATAGTCCTGATGGAAGATATCGGTAACGTAATAAACAGAATAAAAACGTCAAGTCGTCTAATTCAAACCCAATCACTACAGAAAACACACCATCAAGTTTGAGGGTATTGGCTAGTAGAACAAGACGTATAGATCTGTTCCCATATTGCAGATCGATCGTGCTACGTGGATCCACAGAAGGTTTTGGGGTCTTCTGCTTTTGCAAAATTCATCGATGGCTGGAGGTATGTTGATCTTTACATTTCCACAAATCAATCCCGAATTCTATATGAATTTATCTGTGATTGATAAATCAAGATCGTTAGGTTTTAGCTTATATTTAATCTAATAGTTGGTATAAGAGCATGTTTACAATCTCTGCCTTGGTGAAATTTTTGGAATTTATTTTCATTGAATTATGTTTGGGTAAATTCGGATTTCTATATGGCTTGGATTGGAATTTAGAATTCCGGCCAAATTTGGGCAACCCACCACGCGATAATGGATCTGCATGATCACACCGCCATTAGGAAGAAAAACCCTTAAATTTTTCGGCATATTACTAATTGTCGAAGGTTAATCGAACGGTGAAATTTTGGTGGTTAGGATTTTATAGGGCAGATCGTTTTTTGGCTTAATTCTGGTCCATACATTGGTTGTTTTTACCGGATCTTGAATTTATTCCTACGTCCCGACGTTCTCTTCAAAACCCATCAACCAATTTGGTCGGACATGGGCTGTGGTAGAAGACCCAAACGGCGGAACAAAGCTGGTCGCGGCGAAAGGAGCGATGGAAAAGAAGAAAGCCCGAAAAGAAGGCTTCGGGTGCACGCGCTCGAAGGGCTGAAGCGGGCACGTGCAAGGGGAAAAGCGCGCATGCTATGATTTCTCAATTCTGCCCCCTCCGCATTTAAGAAAAATTGCGATTCTGCCCTTGACCGCATGAAATTCCGATTTTGCCCCCTGGGGTGTGGACATTTACAATTTTGCCCTTTTTGGGCGTAAAATTATTGTTTTACCCCTTAAAAGTAAAATTCCAATTCTGGCCTTGCGTGCAAAATTCCAATTTTACCCCTTTTTGCATGTGATTTTACTGTTCTACCCTTACATGCAATTTTATGAATATTTTCATAAAATTAAATGTCTAGTGATCCGTATATATTTAATTAATTAAGGATTAGCCACAGCATCTTTGATTATATTAAATTATATACATTAAAAGCATTTGGATCACATATAGTCAAAGACAATCATTGTAATTATTTACATTAATATTATGAATTTTATCCCACATGAATTTTCAATATATTAATGTGATTAATTAGAATGAAATATTATTTTATCTTTCTTAATTTACCCACGGGGATTAAGGAAGGGAATATAATTTGATAGTTTCATCATGAAGTAATTATGAATCAATTTAAATTAGAAACTTAGCCCACGGGCAGTTTTTGATGCTATGTGATTTATATTTTATAACATGTTTTACATTGGTAAAATATGATTTAAGTTTATTTGCCTCAAATATATTGATACATAAGTTTTCTTTGATTATGATGTAGTCTTATCACCTATAATTAATTCTGGTATAATTGTTCCCGAGTTTAATGGAAATAACTTTAAAGAATGGAGGGAATTAGTTCTTCTTCAATTGGGGTGCATGGATCTTAATTATGCTCTAAGGTCAGACGAACCACATGAACCTACTAAGAATAGTACTCATGCTGAACATACTCGTTATGTTCAAAGAAAGTGGTCTAACCGTCTCAGTGTGATGTACATAAAGACAAAACTCTCTGCTAGCATTCGTGGTTTAGTCATTCAGCATAACAATGTCAAAGAATTGCTGGAGGCTATTGATGCACAATTTGAGTCTTCAGAGAAGGCGCATGCCATGACCCTAATTATGAAGTTCTCATCATTGAAGCTTACCAGTGTAAAAGGTGTGCGTGAGCACATCATGAAGATGAGGGACATTGCAGCTTAGCTGAAGAATCTTGAGGTTGGAATATCATAATCATTTCTTGTATACTATATCCTAAACTCTCCCACAAAAGTATGCCCCTTTCAAAATATCTTACAACACACATAACACTAAATGGTCAATTAATGAACTAATGACCATGTGTGTTCAAGAGGAAGAGAGGTTACCGATGGAGAAAGGTGAAAGTGCTCATATGGCAACACAGGATAAGTATAAAGGGTAAGGCAAGCAGAAGGGAAAAGGTAAGATGCCTCTACCTCCCCAAGCTGGCATTAAGAATGAATCCAAGTGTTTCTTCCGCAAAAGAAGGGGCACATGAAGAAGGATTGCGCCAAATTTAAGGCTTGACTCAAAAGAAAGGTAACCAACATGTGTTTGTTATGAAACTAATATGGTTGATGTGAGTCACAACACTTGGTGGATTGATTCTGGTTCTACAATCTACATTTCGAATTCCTTGCAGGGCTTTCAGAATCAGCGGAAACCAATGGGAAGTGAACAAGGCATCTATTCGGGAAATAAGATGTGCTCGCGTATGGAAGCTATTGGAACATGCAAATTAGTTCTCAATAGTAGTTTTGTTTTAATTTTAGAAATGACCTTTTATATTTTTAGTTTTTCTATGAATTTAATTTCAGTTTCAAGACTTGTACCATTGGGATACTCCTTTGAATTTTCAGATTCAACATTCAATTTATCGTATAAATCTGAAATTGTTGAAAGTGGTATTTTATCTGACGGTCTCTTTCGAATTAATTTACAAGACAATACCATTAATAATGCGATGCACGTTCATGATAATGTTGGTATAAAACGATATGTTGTGAATGAGGATTTCTCTATGTTGTGGCACCGGAGATTGGGACATATCTCCATTGATAGAATTAAGAGACTAGTAAATGATGGAGTACTTAATACTCTAGATTTTACTGATTATGACATTTGTGTAGACTATATAAAGGGAAACCAAACCAACAAGTTAAAGAAATGTGCTAAGAGGAGTACAGAAATATTAGAAATCATACATGCAGATATTTGTAGTTCAGATATTAACTCAAATGGTCAGAGATACTCATTTCTTTCATAGATGATTATTCACAATTCATGTATCTCTACTTGCTTCGTAATAAACACGAAGCACTAGATGCCTTTAAGGTATTTAAAATCGAAATAGAGAAACAATGCGACAAGCAAATTAAAATCGTGAGATCAGATAGAGGTGGAGAATACTACGGTAGATACACTGAAGATGGACAAGCACCTGATCCATTTGTGAAGTTTCTTGAAGAGCATGGAATTATTACCCAATACACTATGCCTGGTTTACCAGACCAAAATGGTATCGCAGAAAGAAGAAACCGAACATTATTGGACATGGTGCGAAGTATGCTTAGCAATTCCAAACTTCCTAAGTTTGCGTGGACTAAGACTCTTAAAATGGCTGTGTACATATTAAACTGAGTTCCAACCAAGGCTGTTCCAAGGACGTCTTTTGAGTTATTCAAATGTTGGAAACCGAGTTTGCGACATGTACATGTTTGAGGATGCCCATATGAAGTAAAAGTCTACAATCCACAGGAAAAGAAGCTAGTTCCAAGGACTATAAATGGGTATTTCGTTAGATATGCCGAAAAGTCCAAATGATACAGATTTTATTGTCCATCTCACACCACTAGGTTTGTGGAATCAAGAAATGTTAAATTTCTTGAGAATGATCTGTTAGTGAGAGCGATCAATTCAGAGACTTTGTTAGCGAAGAAGATCATTTAGATACTCAACCTTCCATCTCAGATACTAGATTGGTTATTGCTTACAATGCCCCTTCAGTTCAACCGATCGTTGAGCAACCAATCATTGAAGATCCACAACCTGATGATATTGATCCGGTAGACCCAACTGTTCAGCAATTACCAGATACTATTGACCTTCTAGTAGAACAACAAACTCCTCAGGAGGATGTTGATGCAACATTAAAAAGATCTATTAGAATGAAGAAATCAGCAATTCCTAATGACAACATTGTGTATCTATAAGAATCTAACTATAATGTTGGAGCTGAAAGTGATCCTGAAACGTTTTTACAAGCCATGAGTTATGATAAATCTAATTTATGGTACAACGCTATCAAGGAAGAGATGAATTCTATGGCATCAAACGTTGAGTTGCCTAATGGTGCGAAGGCCATTGGTTTTAAATGGGTCTTCAAAACTAAGAAGGATTCATTAGGCAATATTGAGAGATACAAAGCCAGACTCGTTGTCAAGGGATTCACTCAAAATGAGGGAATCAATTACACGGAAACGTTTTCTCCTGTATCTAAGAAAAATTCTCTTCGTACTATTTTGGCATTGATTGCTCATTTTGATATGGAGTTACATCAAATGAATCTGAAAACGGCGTTCCTCAATGAAAAATTGGAAGAAGTGGTTTACATGAAACAATCATAAAGATTCTTCTCTAATGTTGGTGAGCATTTGGTATGTAAGCTTAAAAGATTTCTATATGGCTTGAAACAAGCATCCCGCCAATGGTACTTAAGATTCCATGAGGTCATCTTTTCATTTGGTTTTAATGAGAATGTCATGGATCAATGTATAAACCTTATGTTTACTCCGGTGAATTACCAAAGTCTCTTTGCAATTCAGAGATTACAAGTCATCTTATCGATACATATCGTTTTGACCTCAAATCAAACTAAACCATAAGGTACGATTGGTGAATCGATTCTAGTAGTTATGATAAGTTCTCAGGAAACATGTTCTGTATTAATATGCATAATGAATGGTCTAACTAGCTCCTCTGACATAAATTCATCTTTCCTATTCCAAAAGGACATCCAATCTCACTTGGCAAAACTCATGATGTAACTTCAACTGAACAAGCTCTCCTAGCTTGGGTCTAACATACGCCTTCCTACAAAGAACCCCCTTCCATATATACAGAGTCAACAAAAAGCATGGGCATTTGTAATAAATTCAGGGGCACGAATTGAAGCCAATTCGCCTTTCAAATTAAGCTTTACAGTGTATTTTTCATGTGATTTTATCTCAGTTCACCGATTTGTTTCCGGACTTGGTTATTGAAGAAAAGGAAAAAGAAACACAGCTGAAAGCTGTTCATGCCAGTATTCTGTGTTTCCCAACTGCCAAAGGGAGAAAGGATGGACTAAAAAAAATCAGGCAAAGAAAGTCTCGACATGCCGAAAGAATATCACGCCCGATAGGGTCACGCTCCTAATAGATCAAGAAAGTCGGACACCTTGTTCGTGTAATAATCCGGCTGAATATCATTTGCCGGGTCTTGAAGAGCAGATAGAGTTGTCACACCTGCAGATGCAGAAGGAGCAATCAAAATATGCAGTGAACACACGAGTGAGTTTAGGAAGTTCATTGAAGACTAAAAACTAGAAAACCAAAGAGTTTTGGGACGATAGACTTCCCCGCCCCTAAAGATGGAGTCCCTACCTGAAAGAACAAGCAGAGTCTTGCAGCCAGCATTCTGCCCAAATAAGATATCGGTGTCCAATCGATCACCCACCATGCACATCCTGGGACAATCAATTTGGAACCTGCACTAGGAAAGGCTGCACATTCAGCGTCTTAACGATGACTCCCGCTCCACTAGCATTTCAAAAGTTTCTATACAATGGATAACATTCAATTTGACGTTCCATAACCTAGCCTTAGCGGACTCCTTTGTCTATACTTTTTACAAATCTAAAATCATATGGATAGGACAATAAGGAGATTCAATCATGAGAAAGAAAAAAAAGAGTTCTGTCCCAGTAATTTTTTTTACTTCTTTAGTAAAAACTCCATCATGAAGGTTGATGGCTTCCCAACCACTATAGGCTCCTTCTGAGTTGAACCGCAGATGGCCGCAACCATACACCCAGCACCTGAAAGCCAAATATGAATTAGCTCTCAATGTTAATGATACTTTCCTGCCATTTAGCGATAGACAGAGATGAATACCAGGCCATTCTTGTAAATCAGTCATGTGTCCTACTGCATCTTGATTTGTCGCAATAAAAAGGCATCCTGGATTCTCACGGATGCAGAGAGTTCCATACCTACCATATGATTGCCCATTACTTTAGAACAAAAGGGAAAGCCAAGCATGAATTCGAAACTCAGAGCATCATTATATGCATCAAAGATCACGTTTCACTGCACAGTGTGAATCAGGGCAAACTGTTCCAGCCTCTTCCTCATCCAAGTACAAGGATTTCAAGATGGACAAAGAACTGGTGTACAACAAAACCTGTGGCACTTATACTCGTACTCTCAATATGACTTTCAGCAGAACTCAAAAAGAGTTCTCGAACAATGCCAATTCCCATCATGTAAAGACTTCACAGTAGATGCGTCAACGTAAACAACAGAAGCAATTCATCATGTCATTTCATAGTTATTGATGTAATTGTGATAAGAACTTTTCAGCATTTTCTGTTATTACAAAGTGAGAAGTCATGTCCTGGAAAACTTTCAAGAACATTGAAAGACCAGTCCAGATATGTGAATAGTAAGATGAACAAAAGATTTGGAGTTTCTCACTGAAGCTTGTAGTAGTTGATGAAGGGGTCAAGCCCAACCACGACTGCTCCAACCTGAAAAAAGAAGTTGCAAGTTCCTTCTTAGAGCAGCAAACCTAGAAGAGAAAACATAAAAGACCTGAATAGCTATTACACTCTTGTCATGTTCAAAAAGGCAATTTGATTTCCACTCCGCTGTCTTTTTGCTGTCTTCCTGCAAATGAAGTCATCGATGTCGCTAGTCAGTATTGTGAAAGAGCCCTTTTTTCCCATTTTTTTGCTACCTGATTTCTTGATGTATAAAAGCAATAACGGATAGCTCAAAAGCACATTTCAGGTAACGACATTGTCTCCTTTTCACTGAAAACATCATGTAGGTGAAAAGGTTCTCACCGGACCTCCGAGGCCAGTATATCCAGCAAGCTGGAGTTCGTCTATAATGCCTTCGCCACCAATCACATAAACCTGAACAATATGTTGAAAATTAACCGTTAGCAAAATAAATGACTTGTATGAAGAGGACTGGAGCGAAATTCCTTCTTTTTCTTGTCAGTAAACAGAAGGGCAATGCAAGTGAGTGGTGACTAGAATGTCCATATTCCACAACACATACTGACGAACGGAATAGTTAAGCCTTTGACATGACATGGGATCAATAACATGGATCTTCTTATTTGATCGAGCTCTCCTAATGCCCTAATCTCCTAAAAAATTGTATTTTTCTGGGACAAAGCTTTGGTCTGTTTGCTCCAAGCAACTTCCACAGAGTCACATTTCTTTGTGAAGTGCTTCCACAAAGTCGCATTACTATCGAAGAATGTCACATTTTTGCTACTTTTCGGTAAAATCTCACAAACCAACTTTCATTCCAAGATGTCTTTATGCCGTACTAGCATTCCGTACGCTACATACTAGGCCTATTCAAGTCGTAACACTCGACTAAAAATTACAAATTTCCCGCATTATCTAACAACTACGACTATCGGCCTATCAGGATTGCGCAAACGTCCTCGCTCATAAATTAGCCAAAGGTCACCTCCATAGTTTCGTTCTACACATCAAACTTAGCTTCTAGCAATTCATATGCCTCACCTTCTTGTCCTGAGGAAAATCATTGACCTTCAGATACATGGCGGCCGCGAATGACGACGAGAAGATCTCATCCTGCGAGCAAAAACCAATCCCAGATTTTCGAAAGCCGGCATTCGATCGAGAACCAACAGCAAAAGAAGAGCAATGGAGACAAACCTCGCTCACGGAAATCCCGAGAGAACCGAATTTCTTGGCGTACTCCTTCCTCGACTTGGTCGAGTTGTTCGTCACGAACACCAGCTTCTTCCCCTGCCAAATCCCCACGCACCGTCAACAACCTCGGAATTTTCGAACGACGCACGAGCAAATGACGAACGAGAACGGAACGGAGAGAAGACGTGACGGGACGGGACGATTTACTTTGGATCGGAGGAAGTCGAGCGTCTGAGAAACGCCGTCGATGAGCTTGTCTCCCTTCCAGATGACACCTGACGACGACGAAGGAAACACACGACCGGATCAGCCGGATTTATTCAAACGCGACGAAATGGGCCGAGGAAATGGCGTCGGAGCCGGACCGTCGCAGTCGAAGAGGAAGGCGTCGACGGAGTCGAAGAGCTCCCGGAAGTCGCCGGGGGAGAGCGCCGCCGCCGCCGCCGCGGCGCCGGCGGTCGAGCTATGGACTTCCATTGCTTCCTTCTTCTTCGTCCTTCGGAGTTTCGAAATCGGCGAATCGGCAGAGGGGGAGGTCCGACGATGAGAGGAGACGTGGCGGAATTCGATTCTGCCCGCGCGTGCGTGCGGTCTGAGGAATGAGACCGAGGCATATGCTTTAGTGGCGTTTTTCTTATTCTAATGGTAAAAAGAGAAAATGCCACCAAAAATCCCAAACACCTAAAGTAATAAATTTACCTCAATTTTTTTTTTTTTTTTGACATGAAAAGTTCCAAATTTTGCCAATCATGATAAATTTACCCCAAACTTTTTTTCATAACACAAAAACCCCGAACTTCTATCATTGTGACACATTTACCCTAATTATAGGGCATTTTGGTCTTTTCGGGCGAGGACGGCCCTCGCCAAACGCCTTCGCTGGCTCTGCCATGGCCGGTGGAGGGAAGAGAGAAGAAGAAGAAGAAAAAAAGAAAAAGCAAAAGCAAGAAAAATAATAATAATAAGACGAAAATGTCGCTAGTAGGTAAATGTATCACAGTTTGCAAAGTTTGAGATTTTTCATGTCACAAAAAAAAAATTTAAGATAAATTTGTCATTTTGGGAAAAGTTTGGGATTTTTGGTGATCTTCTCCCTAGATGGACAAAAATTCTTAGAGTTGATGGACACATGTTCCTCTAACCAATTTTCGCCTCACCAAAAACTCAAAACCCAAACCAAATACTTTTTGTTAGCAAAACTTGGGATTTGATGTGGAGGATTAGATTTTAGTTAGGTAAAATTAAACTTTTGACAATTTGTTAATTTAGTCATTCTAATCAATTCTAATTGAAAATTGCGGATTGAACGTTGACTATGCTACATAGAATTATTGGCATTGATATAATAATTTTTACAATTTTTTTTAATTATAACAAATAAGACTCGTTGCCCAAGCGCTGGCCATGCTATGTACTACATAAGATACCCTTACCAATGTTGACAAGGGTTTGTAAGCCCTTGACGGCCATAATAACAAAAAAAAAAACAAAACAAAATTAAAAAAAAAATGCGTCAACATTAACCATGCCACTTAAAACAATTAACTTCATATCAACGATTTTTTACCAAAAATGATCGAATTGGAAAATTGCTAAAAAGGTTTTACAATCAATTACCCTAGTAACAAAACTTAATTCCCGACATATGAATAGATGACATGCTTTAAATTTGTCACAAGTATACCAGTTTGGGGTTTTTCATAGTAAAAAAAATAGTTTGTAGTAAATTTGTCATGGGTGTACCAGTTTGGAGTTTTTTAGGTATTAATCCAAAAGTAAATTAGCTTTTGTCCTTTCTGTGGTCTAGTTATTTATCATATCATTCGGCCCATACAAGTAGGCCCAACCACAAGGGCCCTCCGCTATGAGGCTTATAATGGGCTCCAAACTTCTAACAGCTTTTTCATTTGCAAACTCCTGATAATCGAAACTAGAGGTAATCCTGGCGGGCCGTGCCCAAGAAACTCGATCCGACATGGCCTCGAATGGATGTGGGCAAGTTCACTTTCTCCTCGGGTTCAACCTGCCCATCTTGGGCCCTTTGCTATGAGGCCTAAAGTGGGCTCCAAACTTCCAACCATTTCTTCATTCCCTTGCTCCCGTCAATTGAAAGTAGAGGTGATCATGGCCAGGCTTGCCCGAGCCGAATCGACCTGGCCCGCCCATGTAGATCTATTCATTTATAAGGTGGAGTTGGAACAAGACGACATTGTTGTCCTAATCCTGTTATCCAAAGCATTACCTGCCTGAAGCAAAAGTGGGAAACCAACCCCCGAAAGATAAATGAGCTGTACTTGCCTTGACCCCACGTGGCTTGTGCACCGTGAACGAAGAAAACCCGCCGTTTAAGACAAGATCATAGGCCTAATTTCATATTAATAAAGTGTGTCCGAAAAGGAAGACAATGTTTGACAACTTAGAATAGAAGAGATTATCCGTAAGAAAGAAACACAAGTGGTCGATGGAAGATTTGTTTCTCCTCCAGTCAAATTATCTCAAGTGAACATAATTCAACACTCTTGAGAGTGAACATAATATAACACTCGAAGCTAGCCGATCAAAGGTTTGACATTCGAATTTCGACCGATTGAGCATATGTTGTTGCCCCAAATCAAACTAGAACTCAAAATTATCTAAGCATTAGAAAGATTTGAATTCAAATCATCTTACATCAAATGATATTCAAAGTAGGTCGAGCTTTATGTAGTCGAGTTTCCAAAAAATTGTCAAAATGTAACAAGACACCCTATTTGTATTTTTCTTCCTTCGACATATAAAAAGACTAGAAGAAATACTTACTAATCTAGGAATTCAATCAAATTATTTCTCGAGTCATTGATTCTCCCCGACAGAGACTTTTCCTATGACGGTCAAAACTCATTTGTCAATTCAACATAAGTCATAAAAAGGAGCTTAATAGGAAATATTAATTTTGGATCACAATGAACGAAGCCGGATGCACCGGATCCATCAAAGATTTCCCCGTTAATTGGAGTTTAGATTGGTTTCCATTTTTATGTTGATGGAATTTCAGAATCCAAAATTGATTGGTTTTGATTTGGATTTGACACATGAATATCCCCCATATTATTCAAATGAGCTCTCTATAACTTTAGAAATACTTACTAATCTAGAATTTCTTTAGTAATTCTCCCAACGTAGAGATCGTGAATCTTGAACAACACATGCATGGTCCTGTTTTAGATCACGTGGAAATTCTTTTCACAAAAGTTTCTTTAAAAACAATTATCGAGTATGTACAATATCTTCTCTGGCTTTAATTAATAATTTGATGCCGGAATTGAGATCAGATGCCGATGATTACGCGATAATAATCAGGCTTGACGCTGATCATGCGAGGTCTAATTTAGGAAATAATCTAGGAAGTGATCTAATTCAAGAAAGTTATCTACTTAGCATTACTCCTAATCCTACTCGTAAGTTTCCTTTTCCACTTCCTACAACATTAGTCTGTTCGAAATCTACTAGAGCTAGGATCACTCAAGGGACTGCTTCCAATGGCCAACGCCGCCACCCAACACAGAGATCTTCTCACCAAGAACGGCTCTAGGCCTTCTCAAGAGCCGTGCAATCTTCCCTCCGGCAAAGAGTTCTCCGCTTCACTCGTCCACTTCCGATGGGATGCCGGGGAGTCGAGCTTGGTTGATACTCTTGCGCCGATGGCCACTCCCGACAGCCATGGGTCTGGCTAGGGGTGTGCATGGTCCGAGCGGGCGGTTCCCGACCTAGAACCAGGAACCGCCCGCTAAGGACCGGTTCCTAAAAATTGGAACCGGGATCCACCCATTGGTTGCATGGATCCACCCGGGAACCGGACCGCCGGTCCGGTCCGGTTCCCGGGTGGATCCAAGGAACCGATTTTAACTCGAAACAATTTTGGTTTTCAACATAGATCGGTCGGGTCTATGAGTTGAGAAGGAGGGGAGGAGGTCTATGGTTGGGTTTTCAACATAGAACGGTCACGGAACAATTTTCCGCGACTGTGGCGGGTGGCGGCCAACACGAGGGGGTGAACAACAACGGCACCGCTGCGTTGACACTCAAGGAGGAATCGAAATTGTGATAGGATTAGGAGGAACCAAGGAAGAGACAAAGAGAGAGAGAACCGAAGACAAAGAGAGTGAGGAAATGAGATCTAATCTAGGGTTTCTTTTAGTAATTTTTTTTTTAATATTAAAAAGGTTCCGGTCCGGTCCGGGTGGGCGGATCCGCCCATAGAACCGGGAACTGGACCGGTACCCACCGGTTCCGAAAAATTGGAACCGGGAACCGGACCGGTTCCCTCAAGAACCGCCGGTTCCGGGCGGTTCCGGTCCGGTTCCGGGCGGTCCGGGCGGTTCCCGGGTATTTTGCACCACCCTAGGTCTGGCAAGGATGGCCGTGTAGTAGATTGGACCCCGATTGATTTGAGGTTGATCTTAGCCTCTTGGGCTTTCTGCAAGTCATCCGCATGAGCATCAAAAGAGTCATGGCAAGGATGTGGAAAATTATTCACATAAACAACTAATTAATCAAGAACGATCATATCCATATATGATTGTGAAACACCATTAATAAGCATAATGGAATTAAAATGTACCTATTTGAGCCATTGCTTTGATCACTCTGTTTAATCAGAAATCTATTAGAATGCCAGATCTTCCTCTTTATGACATATTTCAATATAATAGCTTTTAATGAGATTAAGCAACCGATAGGCATAACTTACTCTTTTATGAACTAGAGAGGGAACCTAGCAAACCGTAATCAATAGCGTGTCAACTGGGCCCTTCCCATTACAGGCTTCAGTTAAACACAATTACCTACACTTCACTTTACTTCTCAACTAGGCATGTTATTGATAGATGTCAAAACCCAATTCAATAAGATCACTCAATGGTGGAATATCCATTAACCCGATTATTTAAAATGGAAAATCAATTAATTAATGTAAGTCTATATTATAGAAAATTTCAAACAAATGAATGATTTTCATGTAAAATCTTTGAGATCAAGAGAAATTTTGCTGTGTCTGAACTTTATTTTTACGTACATATCGACACGATTTTGTTAATGGTATCATCCTGTTATGACTCACTGTATTGCTCTCATGGTTTAGTTACTGAATCACGACAAATTCCGGAGTAGGAATACCAAACTCGTGAATCTTGAACCGGAAATCGAATTGAATCGTAGAGTTCCGCAAAACATATAATTTTTATGTCATGCGCGCGAAAGTTGAGGGAAAATTCCAAGAAGTGTAGGACAAGGTTTCTGTGTATAGAAAGATTCTGCAGCCCGTT
Source organism: Eucalyptus decipiens (assembly GCA_014182575.1). Classification (NCBI taxonomy): domain Eukaryota; kingdom Viridiplantae; phylum Streptophyta; class Magnoliopsida; order Myrtales; family Myrtaceae; genus Eucalyptus; species Eucalyptus decipiens. The sequence goes on along the minus strand of CM024613.1, from coordinate 59,716,901 downwards.
GGTTTGGAAGCACAAGGATCGTCCCCTTTAACTCCTGCTATGTATATGATGATAATTCCAACCTAATTGAATGACAGTTTTTGCTGGAATAACATATGTTTAAATATATTTTACTAGCCAGATGGTGATTAAATGGAGATAAGAGTGAAAAGGACAACAACAACAAAAAAAAAATCGTATTAGCATAGTCAGATGAAGTGGGTTCGCATGATCTAAGGGTGGATATAAGCTAGGCTCATGTGATCCCAGTGTATCTATTACTTGCCCGTGATAATGTATCGACGAATGTGGATTTCTCACATGTTCGTCATCAGGACAAGTGGCCTTCGGGATTGTGCATTTGTTCAAAGAAAGAAAAGCTTATGTTCGATTTACATCTTTCTCTATGATCATACATATTCACTTTACCTTGTCACACAGCTTAAATGGAAAGTTTTTCAAATGGTTCGTAATTGTCCCATAAAAATTTCACATTATATCAAAACAGAAAAATAACACCGTCAGATATATTAGTTGGCACTACATCTTTCTTTTTCTTTTTTCTTTTTTTGACCTTTTACTTCTACTTTGGCTCGTAGATCAATTTGGATATTCAACCTCTTTCTTTAACCTAGATAGAGAAAGTTACCAAAATTTTTTGAATCTATTACATTTTTGCCAGTTCAATTCTAAGCCTTTTAATTTCACTAATCTAATCGTAAACCCTTTTTACAATTTGCCAATTGAGCTTTTTCAACCAATTTTGACTAAAAATCATTAACATAAATATCCATTGTATCACTAAGATGGCCAATACTTATGTGGACAATTTTTAAAATTTCTTTTTTTTTTCTTTTTTCTTGCTTTTATTTCATTTTGCCAACGAGCGTCACCGTAGTCGCTAGTGGCCCTCATTGGCACAATGAAAAAAATTGCAAAGAAAAGAGAAAAAAATTAGAGAAATTTATGAAAGTTGTTAACGTTAGTGTCGGCAATATCACGTAACACAGCCAGCATCTACATTAGTGTTTTCCAATTAAAATTAATTGAAATGACTCAATTGACAATCTATCAAAAGGTTTATGACCAAATTTGCATAAATAAATAAATTTAGGACTTAATTTAGTAATTATCCCAGTTTGAAACAAATGCATGCGTGCTCCTGTTTTAAGATCACGTGGAATTCTTTTCACAAATTTTTTTTTCAAAAACTTAATAGTCGAGTATACAATATCTTCTCCAGCTTTGATTTTCTATGATAATTTGATGCCAGAATTAGGAATAAAAGCCAATGAGTACGCGACAATAACTAGGCATGACGCTGATCATGAGAAGCCTAATTTAGGAAATAATCTGGGAAGTGATCTAATTCTTTTTTTTCTTTTTTTTTGTTCGGAAAAACAGAAACTATATTGAGGAACTAAAGTAAGTACAACCCGCAGCAATAGCATCAGCACAAACAAGATCAAGACGGTAAGAAGGTGGAAAAACGGCCCAGTTTTGGTTCGGCAAAGCCCGTCCATGGGCCTTTGCAGCCCAATTAGCAAATCAGCAACCACATTTGCTTCACGACGACAGAAGCCCAAGGTGAGATTAGGGAAAAGAGAAAGTAGAAAGGCAGCTTCAGAGAACAGACTCCTCTCCTCCCATGGCGGCTGCCGCTGTCGATTCAATGTCTCGACAAGGAGCATACTGTCCGATTCAACAAGCACAGTGGCGTGAGAGAAGCCTTGACCAAGCAAATGCCGGAGAGCAAGCGAAAACGCCTGGATCTCCACCTGCAGTGCCGAGGTTGCAGTAAAGCTTTCGGAAAAACCACCGGTAAGTCTTCCCTGATGATCTTGACAAACGCAAGCCATGGCCCCTTCACTACTTCCTGGTTGATGAGAACCATCAATATTTACCTTTAAGACCCCCAGATCTGGTGGTTGCCATAGAGATCCCCTGTTCTGAAGCAATTTACTCTTGCAGGTCAAAGATCGAGCAAAGGCCCGAGCTACGTGGGATTGAGTAAGCGCTTCCTCAGCCACGTGAGTCGGATCGGGAGTCTTACGGCTGAAAATGAAGGCATTTCGCGCACGCCAAATCTGCCAAAAAATATTGGCAATAGTTGCCAGACCAGGTAAGAGGTCCTGTTTGCTGACTTTCTCCATGATCCAGTCGTCAATACGTTGAATGCCCTGATGTGAAATATGAATATCAATTTGGGGATGAAGCCACACATGCTTAGTCCATGGACAGAACAGGAACAAATGTTCTAGGGTTTATGGGGTCTTCTAATTGCATAATGTACATCATGTATTGTCAATGATATGTCGATTGTGCAGATTCGCTCTTATTGCTAAAGCATTATGACAAAGTAATCACAGGAAATTACAAACCTTAGGGGCAGTTTGCATTTTCCATAATTTCGCCATAGCCAGGTTGGATGCTGATAAGAGGTTGAAGTTGCTCTGTTGATGTGATTACTTGTTGTTTGTCTGATTGCATGATATGCAATTTTAACTATATAATCTCCATGATTGGTAGCAATCCATATTATCCTTGGCAAAATTAGGTCTTACCGGAATAGTTGCAATCTGGTTAAACACCTGTGAGTCGAAAAATCTGTGAAGCAGATTGTACTTCCAAGTGTTAGTGGTGTATCTATAAGGTCAGCCACCAATTGTGGTTCTTCTCGAAGAGGAGGTCCACCTAGTCTTCCAATAGGTAGCCACCGATCTTCCCTTATTCTAATCGATCGCCCATCTCCTACTGACCAACAAATAGAGGGTAAAATGGCATCACTTCCACTCAAAATACTCTACCAGCCCCAGGATGAGCGAGAGCCTTTTTCTGCAGTATTGAAATTCGACGAATGAAAGTATAATCCTTTAAAAACTTTACCCCATAAAGATGAAGGTTGATGAAGAAGACGCCAAGCATGGTCATCTTAAAACTGATAAGATCCTGAAACCCTAAACCACCAACATCCTTTCTTTGCTTCAGTACTTCCTAATTTCGCCAATGGATTCTTGCTTTGTTTCTATCAGTCTGCCACTAGAATCGTGCAATTCGCTGTTTGATAGATTTGCAAAGAGAGATAGGTAATTTAAATATAGACATGGCATACTGTGGTATGGCTTGTACCACAGTCTTGAGAAGAATCTCTTTCCTAGCCTTTGAGAAGAGATTTTCCTTCCAACCTTCCAGTTTTGCATGAATTCTAGCCATGATCCACGAGAACATATCCTTTTTCGAGCGCCCCCAATCAGATGGTATTCCTAAATATTTACCACATCTTTGCAGTACTGGTACTCTAAGCGCCCTGGCCATATTCTCCTATAAAGTAGCGGGGCAATTTTTGCTAAAATAAATTCCAGATTTGTTGCGATTAACCTCTTGGCCCGTTGCTAAGCAATACTGATTCAAAACATTCGATAAATTCTGGCATTCATGAATTGTTCCATCAAGAAATAATATAGCGTCATCTGCAAAGAATAGATGTGATAGAGTCGGACACCATCTATTGAGTTTGATACCCTTAAGAGCACCTATATCCACTCCATTGTGAATAAGATAAGATAATAGGTTCGCCATAAGGATAAAAAGATATGGGGGATAGAGGATCTCCCTGGCGAAGGCCTCTGGTAGGATGGAAAGGCCGTAGATGCTTGCCATTCATACTGATACATGAGGATGTTGTGGTGATACACTGCATGACCAACCTAATCCAATGTGAATGAAATCCTAGTTTGTGTAGATAATCATGTAGAAAATCCCATTCGACTCTATCGTAGGCCTTCCGCATATCCATCTTAAGAACAGCTTGAAAATGTTGCTTCCTCCTCTTTGATTTAAGTTGATGAAGAACCTCCTGAACTAGTAAGATGTTGTCCTGTATCTGTCGACCACTTACAAAGGCGCATTGTTCCTCAGAATTCAGAGTTGGTAACATAGGCTTTAGTCTATTAGCAAGCACCTTAAAGATTATCTTGTAGGCATAGTTACACAAGCTGATAGGGCGATACTGATCCAGGCATTCAAGGTGAGGGATTTTAGGAATCAAGGTAATAACAGTCTTATTTAAAGCTGAAGGTAACAAACCTAAGATAAAGAAATTCCGAATCGCTTTGAAGAGATCATCTTTAATAATGTCCCAATGATTCTGATAAAATAAACCATTTAGTCCATCCGGACCAGGAGCTTTGGTGGCTCCTAACTGAAAAGTAGATTGTTGCACCTCTTCAAAAGTCAACGTTGCTGTTAATACATTGTTCATTTCCGTCGTCACCACACTAGGGCACTGATCTAAGACAGGTCCATAGCTGCGACTACCCATTGGTTGTCATGTCTTTCAGCTTGCTGGGGTCCCTGACCCAAATGCCATTTTCATCCCTTAGCATACTAATCCGATTCCTTTGCCTCCTCTGAATTGTAGTGGCATGAAAAAATTTTGTGTTCCAATCGCCCCATTTCAACCAATTTATCCTAGATCTCAATGCCCAAAACTGTTCTTCGCGCTGCCATACCCTGTGTATTTCTTCCTTCAAAGCCATGACAGTGGATTTATCAAAAAATGTAGTCATCTGGTTAGTGAGGTGCTGTAACTGTTGCTGCAGTTCTGCGACTCTAATGTGATTGTTCTTGAATTTTGTTCGACTCCACCTGGTTAAAGCAGCAGCAACTAGCTTTAATTTGGCCAATAGATCTTAATGTTCTGTTAGAACTGAATTCCAGGAAGTGTCAATGATTTCTCGACATTCACTATCCTCGTTCCAAAAAGCCTCAAATGTAAAACGCCGCTGTCTTATACCCCTAGTAGCCGTAGTATATAATAAAAGAGGACTATGGTCTGAGGCTACTGCAGGCAGAGCGAACACTTATGCATTAGGAAACTTTAAACGCCATTCCATATTACAAAGGACCCTATCCAGACGTTCCTTAACTACTTCATCCCTTTCTCAATTATTCTGCCAAGTAAAAGCGCATCCTTTAGACTCTAAGTCCATGAGAGAACAGTCAGTCAACACAGCTCGGAACGAAGACATACGAAAAAAATCCGCTGGTCGTTTTCCCACCTTCTCCCAGTTGTAAAGGATATTGTTGAAGTCGCCTAAGCGAACCCATGGAAAGTGATTATCATAGTTGATTTGGCGTAACTCTTGCCAAAGCTGTTGTCTTAAATGATATACTGCAGGCGCGTGAAGATAAGTGATACGCCATGTACCATCTCCAAAACATCCTTGCATAACAAGTCAAAAAAATTCGGAGTAGATCTAATAGTTGTTAAGCAAAGGCTAGCATTCCAGAAGACAGCCAAACCCCTAGCTGATCCCACCGAACAGAACACCTGAAGGTTTCCAAAATGTAGGCTACGGTTCAGACGTTGAAGAAAATCCTCTCTATGTTTAGTTTCCATCAAAAAGAGAAGATCGGGCTTTTCCTTGGCCACTAGGGCTTTAAGCGCTTCGACTGTCAGGGGATTGCCCAACCCCTGATAGTTCCAACTCAAGAGTTTCATCTATGACCCAGTGGCTGTTGAGGGCCAGTCGCCTTCACCCAACTTTCAGCTTCAGTTGCTTCCAAGATAGGTGTGTCTAAGAGCGGTGATTCATCTAAATCAGCTGGAGCTACACCTCGTAAGTCATAGGGATTATAACGTTTAGGCTTCTTGGCAAGTCCAATCTTAGGAGTGGGACGAGAGCTCTTTGATTTCTTAGCCTGAATGAAAGTATTAGCTTGAACCTGAACCCCTTTCATTTTCTCTGTTGCAGGTATTAGAGCAGTGGTAAGAACGCTGCCTGCAAGGCACCACCCTGAGAAGGCTGATCCTGTTGAGCTGGCGATGAAGTCCTTATGATTGCAATGGGCTGGAACATGGGAGCCTCTTGTGTGGTGGCTGGTGGCAACAGTAAAGGGAGGTGATGAGCAGTCGTGGGGGGCGTTTCAGGTACACTTTCCTCCATTTCCTCCTCTGTATCCAACTTTATTATAGTAAAGCTTCCAATAAGGACTAGACTCCTTAACCTCTGCTCAGAGCCAATGACCATAAGGCAACTTGTCCTTTCCATCCAGCTTGGTTTCGTCAACAGGAACAGCTGTATAAGACGTTGTGTAATGGCCTAATTTACCACACGAATAACAGAAGTGTGAAAGTCGCTCATACCTGAAATCCAACCAAATAGTCCTGTTTTTTTATTCTGATTAGTTGTCCTGTTTTTAGTGGTTCAAATAGATTAAATTCAACCCTTGCTCTGCCCGCTCTCAGTGTAGAGCCTGCTATACTATCAGCCTTTACTTGTAACACTCGGCCTACATTCCTAACTGCCTTAATGATCATATCTTCAGTGCAGCACTCCAAAGGCAGACCGAAAATTTTTACCCAGAAGGCGAGGTGGAAAAGTCGTAGCAATGCAGTGGAGTATTTGGAATCCATGACTTGAAATTGACGAGATGACCGGAAAAAAGCCAAGGTCCGCCCTCTAAAATTCTATGTTTGTCCGCCTCAGCTTTAAATTTTGCTAAATATAGATCCACCTCCCTTGGCGAAATTTCCACCTGTTCCGTCATCCATGCCCTCTTCAAAGTGCTTTGAAATGCCGGAAAATTAATAGAGGGATTGGAATTGATTTTACCTATGAGAGTCAATTGACATTCCTCCAGTGTTGCAGGAGATGGCTCGACATCCCACACGTCAATGTTCTGTGATGAGCATAATCGCCCTAAACGTTGGCAGAGCGCAGCAAGTCGGGAAGAGTTCTCGGCATCATCGTGTTCCATGACCTAACTAGGGGTTACAACTGAGATGGGTATAACTGAAACAGGGCAGAAACCCGGCCATGCAAACAGCAAGAGACTAATCCTGAAGAAAGAAGGGCAACGAAACGATGAGGCAGAAGAATTAACCCAAGTCTAGCGAAGAGGAAGGATGGGCAAGAACACTCGCATCAATGGGGAAGAAAAAGGCACCAAAATACGAGTGCCGAGTAGGGTAAAGAAGCGAAAGCAGACATCTGCGAAGTTGTCACCGAGAGAGAAGGTAGAAAGGGGCGAGAATGGAAGAAATTGGCATGGTTGAGAGTCAGAAAGGGGAAGAAGAAGACAATTAGGGTTGATGTATTAAGCTACCATACTGGTAGGAGAAACTACACGACGAGAGAAAAAGTAGGAATTCACAATAAGCAGAATTACAAATCTCAGAGGGGGACAATTAATGCCAGGACCATGTAGTATCGAGGACAAAATCGAAATGCTAGTGTGACTCAGTGTGACTCAAGGTTGTCCCTACTCATCCACCCTTTTCTCTCATCGTCCGTCTATAAATAGAGCAATCCAATGCTCAGGTCAAGCACACGGGAAGTGATCTACATATTCGAAACTTACTAGAGTTAGGATTCATCCAAGCACTGCTTAAATAGGAACCCGGAACCTCTTCCTCATCACTGCGACACAAAGATGAGTTCACGAGCCATATTCACCCTTCCGATTCCAATGGCCAGGACCACCCAAGAAAAAGATTTTCTAACCAAGAACTGCTTTAAGCCTTCTCAAGAGCCGTGCAATCTTCCCTCCGATGAGGAATTCTTCCGTGCGCTCGTCGACTTCCAATGGGATACTGCGGAGTCGAGCTTGGTCAAGGCTCCTGCACTGACGGCTATCCCCGACGGCAAGGATCATGGCAGCCACAGGTCGAGCAAGGATGGCGTTGCAGTTAGATTGGACCCTGCTTGGTTTGAGGTTGATCTTAGCCTCTCGAACCTTCTGCAAGTCATCCGCATGGAGCATCAAAAGAGTCGTGGCAAAGAATGAGTTCCATGCAAAATCTTTGAGATTGTGAGTGATTTTGGGCGTTTGAACTTTTTTTACCTAAATGTCGACATGAATTTTGTTAATAGTATCACCCCCTTATGACTCACTGTGTTGATCTTGTGGTTTAGTTACCGAATGACGATAAATCTGGAGTCGCAATACTAAACTTATGAATCTTGAATCAGGATTCAAATCGAATCGTAGAGCTCGGCCAGATAAGGGAAAATTTCAAGAAGTGTAGGACATGTTTCTGTGTATAAAAAGATATTGTAGCCCGTTGGTTTTGTAACCACAAGGATCGTGTTTTAGACATACAAATTTTAGTCAGATTGCCAAGCATAAGATTTTTCTTCTTTTTTTTTTTAAGTTGTAACGTACACAGTAAAAATACGACAGCATTCTATCAATTTCGGTCGAATCCATTGGTATGAGTCCGATTGTACATCCGATAGTGAATTTACCAGAGTCTCTTTGCAATTCAGTAGATTATAAGTCATCTGATTGACACATATCATTTCGACCTCAAATCAAAACTAAACCATAAGGTATGATTGATGTATCGAGTCTAGTAGCTATGATAAGTTCTCAGGAAACACGTTCTGCAGCAATGTGCATAATGAATGGTGAATCGATTCTAGTCTCTTTGCAATTCAGTAGATTATAAGTCATCTTATTGACACATATCGTTTCAACCTCGAATCAAAACTAAACCATAAGGTACGATTGGTAATTCAATTCTAGCAGCTACGGTAAGTTCTCAGGAAACATGTTCTGCAGTAATGTGCATAACGAATGGTCTAACTAGCTCCTGTGACATGAATTCATCTTTCCTATTTCAAAAGGACATCCAATCTCACCTGGCAAAACTCAGGATGTAACTTCAGCTGAGCAAGCTCTCCTAGCTTGGGTCTAACATGTGCCTTCCTGCAAAGAACCTCTTTCCACATATACACAGTCAACAAAAAACAAGGGCATTTGCAACAAATTCAGGGCCACGAATCAAAGCCATTTGCCTTACAAATTGAGCTTCGCAGTGTATATTTCATGTGATTGTTGGTTTATCTTAGTACACCGAACTTGTTTCCGGACTTGGTTATTGAAGAAAAAGGAAAAAGAAACACAGCTGAAAGATGTTCATGCCAGTCTTCTGTGTTACCCAATTGCCAAAGGGAAAAGGAATGGACTTAAATAATCAGGCAAAGAAAGTCTGACATGCCAGAAAGAATGTTGTGCCCGATAGGGTCATGCTCCTAATAGATCGAGAAAGTCGGACACCTTGTTCGTGTAATAATCTGGCTGAATATCGTTAGCCGGGTCTTGAAGAGCAGATAGAGTTGTCACACCTGCAGAAGCAGAAGGACCAATCAAGATATGCACTGAACACCACGAGTGAGTTTAGCACGTTCATTAAAGACTAAAAACTAGAAAAATTGAAGAGCTGTGGGACGATTGACTTTCTCGCCTGCGAAAGATGGGAATCCCTACCTGAAAGAACAAGCAGAGTCTTGCACCCGGCATTTTGCCCAAATAAGATATCGGTGTCCAATCGATCACCCACCATACACATCCTGGAACAATCAATTTGGAACCTGCACTAGGAAAGACTGCACATTCAGCATCTTACTGATTACTCACGCTCCACTAGCATTACAAAAGTTCCTATACAATGGATAAGATTCAATTTGACGTTGTATAACCTAGCATTAGCAGACTCCTTAGTCTGTACTTTTACAACATCCTTCACATGTCTAAAATCATATGGATAGGACAATAAGGAGAGACAAAGATCCAATCATGAGAAAGAAAATAAAGAGTTCTGTCCGAGCATTTTTTTTCTTACTTCTTTAGTAATAACTCCATCATGAAGGTTGATGGCTTCCCGACCACTATAGGCTCCTTCTGAGTTGAACCGCTGATGGCTGCAACCATACACCCAGCACCTGAAAGCCAAATATGAGTCAGCTCTCAATGTTAAGGATACTTTCCTGCCATTTATCAATAGAAAACAGAGATGAATACCAGGCCATTCTTGTAAATTAGTCATGTGTCCCACTTTGTCTCGATTTGTCACAATAAAACGGCATCCTGGATTCTCACGGATGCAGAGGGTTCCATACCTACCATATGATTGTCTATTACTTTAGAACAAAGGGAAAACCAGGAATAAATTTAATACCCAGAGCACCATTATATGCATCAAAGATCACGTTTCAGTGCATTGTGTGAATCAGGACAAGCTGTTACGGCCTCTTCCTCATCCAATTACAAGGATTACAACATGGACAAAAACTGGTGCACAGCAAAACCTGTGGCACTAATACTTGAACTCCTAATATGACTTTCAGCAGAACTCGATAGGAGTTCTGGAATACTGCCAATTTCCATTATACAAAGACTTCACAATAGATGCGTCAACATAAACGACAGAAGCAATTCATCATGTCATTTCATAGTTATTGATTTGTAATTACAGGAAGAACTTTTCAGCATTTTCTGTTACTACAGCGTGAGAAGTCATGTCCTGGAAAACTTTCAAGAACATTGAAAGACCAGTCAAGATAATGTGATAGTAAGATGAACAAAAGATTTAGAGTTTCTCACTGAAGTTTGTAGTAGTTGATGACGGGTTCAAGCCCAACCACGACTGCTCCAACCTGAAAAGATAAGTTGCAAGCTCCTGCTTAGAGCAGCAAACCTAGAAGAGAAAAACACAAGACCTGAATAGCTGCGAAAGTGGGTCTCCCTATCTTATTCCTCGGGATGGATGGAACGGTTGCATGGACTCCCCATTAATTTTCACACTGAATGATACCGTGGAAATGCATTGTAGGTCACGCTTACAAGGTAGCAAAGAAGACGAAAATCTTCTTGGGATCAAGAATCCATGAAAGAGAGGTACGTCTCGAGCTACTCCTCCAGATGATGCATTTGCCACCGGCTACGGTGCATTTGCCGTCACCAATGATGCCGGAGATGGTGGTGGCAATAGTAATCTGATGATTTGCTCGTGAACCGTTATGATGCTCAGCCGTCATTCCTCCGGCCTTCATGTTTAGCCTTTTTCAGTGTGCTGATGATAGCCTCTTCTGTTGAAAATGTCGATTAATAAACTAAAATGTTCTTTTGCCAAATAATTAATTAAAATAATCAGGAAAAAAGAGAGAGAGAGAGAAAGGAACGGCAAGATCTATTGATGTATGAATCAAAGACAGCTACTATTAGAACCAAATTTTTATTAGAACCATTGCCGGTAGAAAAAAATTACTTACATCCTAACCAGTCAATTATTGATGTGTAGAGAAATTCTATTAGAGAACTAAACTCCAAACACACGCTACTCATCTAACAGTGAATGTGTAACTTTCTTGGTCCACTATACCAAACAAAAATCCTTATATCAAACCCCTAAATCTTAATTAGGTAGCCCCACTTAATTTGAAAATTCTCTAATATAGGAAACCCAGCCGAGAGACCTCCATGTGGGATAGCACCCGTTAGAGAGTTCCTTAAATTTTATTTAACTCTCAATTCCTAGAGAATTTAGAAGACGGAAAGCCAAAAGACAGATTCTTCCCTCCCGTAAAATAGAGGGTGCCAAATTCATTAACCTTGTGACCTAACCCTTTACCCACTACCTATCTTACTTCTTTTAACCTACCATTAAAGAAGGCCATTACCTCTGGTATGAATAAATCTAATAAGAAAAATTGGATAAATTGTGTATCAATCCTGATAATTTCCTTTTGGAATGAGCAGACAACATTAGAAAAAGCACATCATGAGAATTAGAACAAATTCTTCCAAAAATCAATTGAAGTTTTTATGAAGGGAAAAATATGTTGTACCTGCTTTTTCTGCATCGGTCTTATGATCTGGAGCATTGGCAGTAGCAGTAGCTTTAGTCTTCTTCTCTGCTCCACACTTGAAGCTCTCCTTATGACCCCTGTCCGCAAGTTTTCAAGTGTTATCTTGCCATAAAGAGCGCAGGAACATTTGACCATGTAACGAATATCGTATATGAAAACGAAGGCTAGAACACAATGAGTTATCTTTCGAGAAAATTTCATGCCCATAGAACGTCTGAGGGTCTGGCGAAATTTTTATGCGGTTGGCAAATTGGAAATGGCATTTCGATTTGCTGTTCTTTTGGAGCTCATCGTCATTCATACTGAAGGCTTTATTTGATTTGGGCTTAAGGCCCTGTCCGCCCAAGTTGGGCCCAGAAAGCCCGGCCCACGGGAATAGGGCCCGTGGAAAGAAGGGGGTATAAAAGGGAGGAGAGAGAGAAAAACATACCGTTTTGTTCAAAAAAAAAGAAAACGACGTACGTTCTTTCTCTCAACGCACTCTCTCTCTCTCCCGTTTTCTTCAAAGCACGAACAGTGAATCGCTCGTAGGATTTTTGCCTCCTCGAATCGAACAGAGTCTGATTTCTCTTCCTCCATTGGCGTCGGTGTTTAATCTGTGGCTAAAAGGTACGCTCGAATCCGTGGTGTGCTTTAGGATCAGTGATGCGTGTTGTTTTCCCGGGCTTCGTCTTCCGCATTGATTTAGGGGTTCGATTTAGTGTCGAATTCGTTTTTCAGGGATCCGTTATTCCCAACATTGGTATCAGAGCCCTAGTTCACGTTTTCCCGATCTGTTTATCATGTTTTTGATTGATTTTTCGCAAAAAACTTTCGGCCGTACGGATCGGGGCAAAAATCCCGACACCCGAGCGTTGTTCGGCCATTTTTCTGATTTTTCGTAAGTCGAAATAAAATTCTGATGGCATAGGAAGAAAGGCGACGTCGAGACGAGTCTGGCGATACCTCGAGCGCCGCCAGGCGACATCGCACGCTCCCACACGCGCGGCCGGAAGGCGATGCGCGTGGGCGCGACGCGCCCGGAAGCGCTGGATCGCCAGGCACGTGCGGCACACGCGCCGGTCGACGAACCGGCGCGTGCGCGTCGCCGACGGGCGAACCGGCACGCGCCGGTTCACGGACCCGGCAGCGTGCGACGTCACCCAACGGCCGGTAACCGCCGGGTGACGTCATCGATGACGCGCAATGATGCCGGTTGGCGAGCGGTCACGGCCGGGCGACCACCGAGACCCGACCCGACCCGAACCCGCGGCGCCGGCACGCGCGGGGCACGTGCTGGATGACGTCAGCACGCGCACGCGCGGCACGTGCCGACGGTTTGCCCGATCCGACCCGACCCGCTGACGATGGCACGCGCAAGGCACGTGCCGCTGACGTCTGCGTGACGTCAGCCCTCGCACGCGCGCGGCACGTGCGTCGGTTCGTCCAACGCGGTTCGACCGGATGACCGGTTCGACCAGTCCGACCGGTCCAACCGGCCCGACGACCGGTGATCGGCGACCGTTGACCGTTGACCGCTGACCGACGACCGTTGATCGTTGACCGTTGACTTTGACCGTTGACCGTTGTCCAAAAAAAAAAAAGAAGGAAAAGAATGTGTTTCTTTTTCAATTAAGTCTATGTGGATTATAAGTAATCCATTATTTTTGTTCTGCATTTGTTGCAGGAACTATGCCTCCCCTGAGGTTGCGCACACCTATTCGCGCAATTACCGATGAATAAAAGGATAGGCTGTCTAAGTTGATAGCTGAGCTGACTGATCATCGATGGGAGAGAGGTGACTTAATTGATCATGTCCTTGAAGTCAACAGGAAAATTCAACAGGTCATATGGAATGGTCGTCCAATGTCACAGTCAGAGATGGTGCGATTTTTCATAAGCACTCTTCCACCTGAATGACAAGATGTGTTGAATCGCATATGGGATGTCAACGGAGCTGCTTCCTATAAGAAAATTGTGATGGATTTTGTAAATGAATATTATTGTATTGTTTCAAGGGAAAAGATCAAGAAATTGAACAAAAGAGGATCTTTCCCAGTTCTTGTGCTGACTTTGTGTTAGTGGTATTGGACATATTATGTAATGTTAACTACCTGATTGTTGTTGATGTAGCAACTTGTATGTTAGTTGTATTGGTTGGAAAGCATTATTGTTTTATTTGATGCAAATTTATATGTTGCTTTCTGAAAATTGCTGGTTGCTGTGGGTAGTTTTAGAAGTTTTTGTAGCTTCATAAAATTGATTTTGCATATGACAATTATATTAATGATAATTTTAAGTTAGGATTTTTTGGAGGATGATTGGAAACATAGTGACATTTTGATTCTGAAGTCTTACTTGAAATTATTCATTAATATGATGGGTCTATGCAAATAGGGATGTATAAATAATAGGCATTAATAATTCGTGCATATTTGTCTGATGTGTTCAGATCAATGGCTTCAGCCACGAAGAGCATAGTTGCCGAGCTGAACAAGGTGAAAAGCTCAATGGTGACAACTATGAAATCTGGCAAATGAAAATCCAAGTATGTCTTTGGAAGAGCAAGAAGCACTTGAGGCTCTTAACCCGACCATGGTTGAACTTGAAGATGGAACCCCGCACATAAAAGAGACAAAGAAGCTTTTTCTGCGTGGAAAAGAAAGAACTCTCTAACTAGCATCACGTTGCTGAGCAGCATGGAAAATGACGTCATGCGAGAGTTTCGGCGTTTCGACAATGCTAAGGAAATGTGGGAGGCATTGGCAGCTAGATTTGGTCATACTTCGGTGACTAGGCGAGACAGCTCACTATCGGGTTTGACTCTTATAAGAAGCCTCATGGTCGGACCATGAAGCAACATCTTAGAAAGATGTCAAACATGATAACTGAGCTGAAAGATGTTGACCATGTCCTCACAGATGAGCAGCAAGTGCAAGCAGTGATTCGTTCCTTGCCTCGGAGTTGGGAGCATATGAAGGTGCACCTGACTCATAATGAAAGTATCAAAACCTTCGAGGATGCAATGCGACATCTTGAGCTGGAAGAGGACCGCCTCTTGGCGGCTAAGCTTGATGCTGAACTCTACCATGCAAGTTCTAGCTCTAATGGAGCTTCAAGCTCCAAGCGCAAGCGCCCTAGCTGGTTTGATAAACGGAAAGGCAAGGAAGAAGCAGGTCCTTCAGGGAAGAAACCCAAGTTTAACCAATATGATAGAGGAAAGCGTCATCGCATGAAGAAGCTTGCTGTTGGAGAAATCGCTCTAGAAGATTTTGAAGCTGACAAAACGTTTCCATCAGTCTAGTCGGTTATTTGCGTCACGAAGACTTTCCGACCACCGGACTCATAACTCCCGACTCATAACTCAAGACTCAAGATTCAAGACTCAAGACTTAAGACTCAAAATTATTCTCATTGACAGTCTATCGATCCCGAAGTGTCGAAGGAAATCCAAATCGAGGATTATGATTAAGGATTTCATCTTGATCTCTAGAGAAGATCTTTTGGTGGACAAATACAACGGATTCTTTGATTCGTATCTAGATCAATTGAAGATCCGATTATCGACGAAGTATTCTTGGAAGGTTCTATTCATGGAAACCAAGATCCCGATTGTATGGGCGAACAGGATTGATGGGCTATCGTCGATTCCTTTAATAGCTCGGATGATCTTCTTGATTGATTCCGTCCAACGGGTAGATTGGAGGAATTCCTTTGGTAAGTGCCAACGGTTATGATGGCATAAAGGAGTATAAAAGGAAGACGTTCCAGTTGTTCAATTAGTGTGATAGATAGAGAAATTCCAGTACGAAGCACCTTGATTATTAGTCGATACGGTTTGAGCGAAATTGTATACGAGAGAGTGTCTATACTTGGTGATACCTTGAGTGAGTGTGGTAGTTCATCTACACCCGAAATCAAGGAAGATCAACGCTGTAACATCTCTTTGTTCATAGTGGAATCCAGTAGATTGGTGTCGGTGCGAAAGAGTGGACGTAGGCTTGAATCAAGCCGAACCACTATAAACCGCGTGTTTAATTCTCTCTTTCATTCACCGAGTCTTACGATTGAATGTTATTTGTTGCAATTCCTTAATTGTCTAAGTATTGTGCGAAAAATCGTTTATATACCTATTCACCCCCTCTAGGTACTAGCACTAGCTATATCAATTGGTATCAGAGCTCGTGTTCTTACTTTATTTGAAGTGTTTTACTTCACAATAAAAGATCCATGGCTAGTATGCTGGCACCGGGGGTCTGATGGAAGGGCAAAGCAATACTGACCTCCCTACTTTGATGGAAAGGATTACAACATCGGAAGAACAAGATGAAAGCCTTTCTGCGATCAAAGGATCCTCTGGAATGGGACGTTGTGGAAAAGGGATCACTCCTACTCGCCGCATCGGTTTGAAAGAGGAAAAGAAACAATTGAGACCGGTGGAATGACTCGGGAAGAAATCAATAAGAGACAAGCACTCGATGCAAAAGCAATTTACTCTTTATATTGTGCTTTGTCACCAATCGAATATAACAGAATATCTTCTTGTGTTACAGCAAAGAAGTATGGGACAGATTACACATCACCTATGAAGGAACGGATCGAGTGAAGGAGACCAGAATCAACATTCTTCTTGGTCAATATGAATCCTTCAAAATGAAACCAGGAGAACCTATAACCGACATGTTTAGTCGCTTTACGGATATTGTCAATGGTCTTGAGAACCAAGAACAAAAGATCTCACGATCCCATGAAAGTGAACAAGCTCTTTGCGTGGACTTTCTAAGGATTGGAATCATATAAAGACTTCAATAAGAGAGACGCAAAGAATTATGCCACTATCTCGTTGATGAGCTGATTGGAACTCTTCCAGTCTTATGAAGTGGAACGAATCAATGAAGACGAAGATCCAAGAGGTAAGAAATCTATTGCATTGAAATCAAATGATGATTCGATGATGCAGATTCGAAGATGATCCGGACGATGAGGAGCTTGCTCTTATGATAAGAAGGTTCGAAAACTGAATAGAAAAGGAAGAAGGTTCAACTCCAAGAAACAAAATTTTCAAAGACAGCAATCCAAGTCTTTGATGATGAGGAACCAAACAAGGATGTAGTTTGTTTCGAATGTAAGAAAAAGGGACACATAAGACCCAACCGTCCTCTTCGAAGAAGAAGAAAGGAAAAGCTGAAAAGTTTCGAAAAGCACTCAAAGCCGAAACTTGGAGTGATGCGAGTGTGAAGAAAGTGAGGATGAATATGCCAATCAGTGTCCGATGGCACAATCGACTCGAGACTCGGGTTCTGGATCGACTCGAAAGTGAATTTGAGGTAAGTGATTTTAAAATTCCTGTCAAAGTCTCTAAATATATTGATGAACTGTGTTTTAGTCTTAAGACTTCTCTCAAAAGAGTTTCCGAACTAAAAAGGGAAAACTTAGCTTTAAAACAAAAAAGAAAACATTTTAGAAGAAAGAATCAAAAGTTTAGATTTGAATGTTTTGACTCTTAAAGAGAAAGAAGATAATCTTTTAAAAGAAAATACTTTTCTAAAAACTGACTTATCTAATATTTCAAGGAAATTTTCTATAGGATCGAAAACTTGAAAAAGTTCTTTCGGTTCAAAGACCTTACTTCAATAAGTCTGGTCTAGGTATGACAGCAGAAACAATTCCCTTGATTGATTTTCCTAAAGTAAAAGAAAGAATTAAAAAGAGACCATTGAAAGAGGCTTACAAAAATCATTTCAAGAAAGTTTTTGTAAAATCAGTAGGTCGAAATGCTCTAAGATGTTCAAAGTGTAATAGTAAGGATCACTTTGAAAAAGAGTGTCCTATGATTTGGAAGCCTGCTAACACCAAAGGACCCAAGAAAATTTGGGTACCAAAGAAAGTTTGAGATTTTCATTTGAATGCGGGTCTCTGTCAAGAAAAAGGTAAAATGTTATCTTGACAGCGGATGTTCAAGACACATGACGGAGACTCAAATAGCTTCATAAAGCTTATTCAAGTGAACGGAGGAAAAGTTTCATTTGGAGGAAACATCAAAGGAAATATTGTGGGATTTGGAACTGTCAAAATTGGAAATCTCACAATAAACAATGTTTCTCTAGTAGAAGGACTCAATTACAATCTTCTCAAAGATCGATCAACTATGTGATACTTGGATTCAAGATTTTCTTCCAAGAAGGAACATGTTACGGAATCGGTAAAGACTCTACTCAGTCTTTGTCGAAGGCATGGAAATATCTATCTCCTAGATGTGAAACCAGAAGATTCGCAATGCTTAATTTCAATTCAAGACGAAGCAAGTTTGTGGCACAGAAAGCTTGGGCATATTAATATGAAGCAATTAGCCAAAATCTCGTCAAAGCAGCTTGTTCGTGGTTTACCCAGTTGCCTTATCAAAAGACTGAAACGTGTACTCCTTGCATTACAGGAAAGCGGGTAAAAAATTCATACAAATCTATAAATCATGTCTCTACTAATCATGTACTGCAGCTGCTGCATATGGATCTCTTCGGACCAACCAGAACCCAAAGTATTGGAGGAAAGAAATATTGCCTAGTTATTGTAGATGATTACTCCCGTTTCACTTGGGTATATTTTCTTGCAAATAAGTCTGAAACGTTCTCGTATTTTGAAAAATTTGCTAAAAAGATTCAAAATGAAATTGGATGTGTTATATCAAGTATAAGAACCGATCATGGAAGTGAATTTGAAAATCAAAATTTTACAAAGTTTTGTGATGACTCGGATTTAAACATGTATTCTCCTCTCCATATACTCCTCGGCATAATGGAGTGGTGGAAAGGAAGAATCGATCTCTTCAAGAAATGGCTAGAACTCTTTTAATCGAAAGCAAAATTCCTTCTCGATTTTGGGCTGAAGTCATTTCAACAGCATGCTATATAATTAATAGAGTCTTTTTAAGACCTATTTTAAAGAAAACCCCCTATGAGTTATTCAAAGGAAAGAAGCCTATTGTTTCATACTTTCATGTATTCGGATGCAAATGTTTTATATTGAAAAATGCAAAAGATCAAGTTGGTAAGTTCGAAGAAAGATCGATGAAGGCATCTTCCTTGGATATTCTACATCAAGCAAAGCCTACGAGTCTATAATAAGAAGAGCCGATCTGTGGAGGAGTCAATGAATGTCAAATTCCAAGACTCTACGCAAAATGAATCCGTCGGACTCGGCATGAAGAGTCCGAATCACTCCAGACCCTCAAAAGATTACAACTCAAGAAGCTTCTCGGACTGGAAGATCGGCATCAAGCTACTCGAGAAGACTCGGATAAAGAAAGAGATCTTCAACCGAGTCAAATCAACCGAATCGGAAGCATAAATCCAGTCATCCTAAAGATCTCATTATTGGAGAAATTAATGAAGGAATCCGCACTGAGATCCAAAAGGCGTGAAGAGTCTAGTGCTATAGCTCTTATTTCTGAAATTGAATCAAAAAGCATAGAAGAAGCTCTATCGATGAAAGCTGGATTGAAGCCATGCAAGAAGAACTCGGAGCATGATTCAACATTAATGACGTGCGGGATCGACATCTAAACCAAAAGGTAAAACTGTTATCGGAACCAAATGGGTGTTCGAAACAAGATGAATGAAAAAGGAAAAGTCGTACGAAACAAAGCAAGACTCGTGGCAAAAAGGATATATGCAAGAAGAAGGAATAGACTATGATGAGACTTACGCTCCCGTGGCAAGGTTAGAAGCTATTCGTCTATTACTTGCGTTTGCTTGCTATAAAAATTTCAGGTTATTCCAAATGGACGTCAAAAGCGCTTTCCTAAATGGATTTATCCATGAGGAAGTTTACGTGGAACAACCTCCAGGGTTTGAAGACCCAAAGAAGCCGGACTCGGTCTTCGGTGAAAAGGCTCTGTATGGTTTAAAGCGAGCACCTCGAGCTTGGTACGACGGACTAAGTAAGTTCCTATTAAAGAATGGTTTTGCCAAAGGTAAAGTTGATACTACTTTATTTATTAAAAAGGAAAACAAAAGTTTTATACTTGTTCAAATATATGTTGATGATATCATATTTGGATCCCCAAATGAAAGTTCTCTGTGCAAGAAATTTTCAAATTCTATGCGGGATGAATTTGAAATGAGTATGATGGGAGAATTAACATTCTTTCTTGGTCTTCAAGTAAAGCAATTGAAGGAAGGAACTTTCATTTGTCAAGAAAAATATGCTAATGATCTTGTCAAAAGGTTTGGATTGGAAAATTGCAAAAGATCGATATACCAATGTCAAGTTCGTTGAAAATAGACAAAGATGAAGAAGGGAAGAAAGTTGATCAAAAGCTGTACAGAAGCATCATCGGTTCACTTCTTTATCTTACTGCCTCTAGACTTGACATTTTGTTGAGTGTTTGCATCTGTGCTAGGTTTCAATCAGATCCTAGAGAATCTCATCTCAAGGTTGCAAAACGTGTTATTAAATACGTCGCCTCGTCTTCAAGCATCGGTCTATGGTATCCTAAGGAGGGAGACTTTAATCTTCTGGGATATTCAGACGCTGATCTGGCCGGTTGCAAAGTCGATAGAAAGAGTACTTCAGGAACTCCGGTTGCTTGGAAGCGGGACGGTGTCTTGGTTTTCAAGGAAACGAGCACCGTAGCTCTCTCTACAACGAAGCGAGTATGTAGCACTTGGAAGCTGCTGTTCGCAAATTCTATGGATAAAACAACAGCTACAAGACTTTGGGATTGAAGACTCATGCACCGAGATCGAGATGTGACAACACCGCGCAATCAATCTCACCAAAAAATCCAATCCTTCATTCAAGAGCAAAGCATATAGAGATTCGACATCATTTTATTAGAGATCATATTCAAAATGGAGAAATCTCAATTCAATTTGTTGATTCAAAAAGTCAACTAGCGGATATATTCATAAAGCCATTGGAGAAAAATCAATTCGATTTCATCCGTACCAGACTCAACATTTTGAAGCTTGAAGAAGTTAAAGTCTGATGAACCAGCACTAGTTTATCTGGGTAATTTCATGAGATGGACAATTGGAGGATTCTCTTTGATTGATCAATTAATTTTGACCATCTTGGGGTAGGGACATTTAGTTTTAGGGATGGTCCAACTTCCACATTTTGCAAAGAGGTAGGCTAAAAGTTTGAGAAAGAGTTGAGAA
This sequence comes from Eucalyptus decipiens, assembly GCA_014182575.1. Lineage (NCBI taxonomy): Eukaryota > Viridiplantae > Streptophyta > Magnoliopsida > Myrtales > Myrtaceae > Eucalyptus > Eucalyptus decipiens. The sequence goes on along the minus strand of CM024613.1, from coordinate 59,696,128 downwards.
TTAGAGTATATAGACAGAAAAAAATGTTTACCATGTTGAATTCATGTATAGGCACACTGTGATATATAAATGACATTCTTTTAGCAGAATATGTTTTGTCATTAATTCTCCTAATCTTACTCTTTTGCTTCCTAGAAGTAAGGCATCGTAGTTTTCCCATATATTCTCCTCTCCAATTTCGTCTGAGTTGTTTATGCAACATGCATTATAAATTGAACTTTACTGCTGCATTTATCCGCAAGAGTAGAATAGATTTATCCGAACCAGCACTAGTTTATTTGGGTAATCTCATGAGATGGACAATTGGAGGATTCTCTTTGATTGATGAATTAATATTGACCATCTTTCTTCGAAGACTTGCAACTTGTTGCTTCAGCCAATGGTGGAGCTCTTCCCTATCCTTCATATCTAATTCTTCAACTTTTAAGAATTAATGATGACAAGGTTAATTACTTTTAGAGCCTGTCCTGTCAGTTGATAGGATCATTTGCTGCAAGTTAAACTTGAATTGTGGCTGCATTATGGTAGACAAAGGCAGATCTCCAGATCACTTGTCACAAATGCGGAGTCCTATTTGACTTGGAATGTCAAGGGAAACCTGTTCAAACCATCTTAAAGAAGAGAAGAACGATAATCAGATATGCTTGGTGATCAAGCAGTTATGTTTTACGACAAAACATTTGTTTTAATATTCGAATGCACGCATAATGTTAGAGTGGTGTTTATATTGATTTAATTATATGGTCTTTTGTGGCTATGTCATGACGATGATGAATACTCATCTTATCTTGTTCCTTATTTGCAGACAGGTTGCTAAAGGGCTAATGAAGTATCAACCTGACATTATTATTAGTGTACATGCACTTATGCAACATGTTCCGCTTCGTATTCTAAGGGCAAAGGTTCTCATAAGGAAGATCGTTTTTACCACGGCACCAGTCCAATACGACAACTCTTTAGTTGGTATCATGGGTCTCATCTCTCTCTCTCTCTTTCCAAGCCCTAGCGAATTCTCTCAAGGTAGGCTTCTCGATCTCTGATCTTTCCGTCGTTCATTGTTAATGGGTTTTTCCCGATCTGTTGATCTTGAATCTGGTTCTCGTTTCTTGTTCTTGGTATATTCTTGATTTCTTAGTTCCCACGGTCGAAAGGAAGGCTCAAATTCGTGTTTTGTTGGCTTTGCAGATGCAGATCTTCGTCAAGACCCTCATTGGGCAGCTCCGAAACCATCGACAACGTCAAGGCCAAGATCCAGGGCAAGGAAGGCATCCCGCCGGATCAGCAACGTCTGATCTTTGCCGGCAAGCAGCTCGAGGATGGCTGCATTCTTGCCGATTACAACATCCAGAAGGAGTCCACCCTCCACATTGTGCTTAGGCTCTGCGGAGGCATGCAGATCTTCGTCAAGACCCTCACTGGCAAGAGCACTACCCTCGAGGTTGAGAGCTCCGAAACCATCGACAACGTGAAGGCCAAGATCCAGGACAAGGAGGGCATCCCTCCGGACCAGCAACGTCTCATCTTCCCCGGCAAGCAGCTCGAGGATGGCCGTACACTAGCCGACTACAACATACAGAAGGTGTCGACCCTCCACCTCATCCTCCGTCTCTCCGTAAAGGCATGCAGATCTTCGTCAAGACCTTGACCGGCCAGACGATCACCCTCGAGGTGGAGAGCTCCGACAGCATTGACAACGTCAATGCCAAGATCCAGGGCAAGGAAGGGATCCCATCAGACCAGTAGCATCTCATCTTCGCTGGAAAGCAGCTGGAGGACAGCCGCACCCTCGCCGACTACAACATCCAAAAGGAGTCGTCCCTCCACCTCGTGCTGAGGCTCAGGGGAGACATGCAGATCTTTGTCAAGACCCTCACCGGCAAGACCATCACTCTGGAGTTTGAAAGCTCCGACACGATCAACAACGTCAAGGCTAAGATCCAGGACAAGGAAGGCATTCCCCCAGACCAGCGGCCACACCCTGGCGGACTACAACATCCAGAAGGAGTCGACCCTTCACCTCGTGCTCCGTCTTCATGGTGGATTCTAAGTGGTTGTGTCTGCTTGAAAGTTGGTGTCTTTATAAACGAGGGTTGTTATGAATGAATTTCTTTGCAAGTGTTTATGTGAAATCAGGGCCGATGGGTTCCTGATCGTGTGGGGATTGTGAATAAATCCTAGTTTCAATAGAATAAATAGGCTATTATCCTATCTATCGTGTGTGCATTGGTCTCTCTTCGTGGATGCTTGTGTTGAGATGGTGGTGCTTTCTTCTTCCTTCGGCTGTTGCAGCGATTAGCTTTTTCGCTGGGCTTCTTAAACTTCACAAGGTTCTTCATTTCTCTTCTTGCTCGATTGCTTGAATGTCTTGCCCAGCATTACCTTTGTTCATTGACTTGATTATCCCATGGAATGGTGAATTTGCTGCAACCGACGATCCTTTGGCCATGGAAAACTACACCAAACTTCCTTCTGAGTCGGGTCTTTGAAGCCACGACCGATCTTTGTTTTCATATGATGAACGCTCCGGACCAAACAAGAACATAAATACGTTCTTAAATGTAACGAGGTGCATATGTGCTGGAAGGTGGTGCTGAGCATAGTATTGGTTTTGGTTATGATAGATTTTTACTATATATATATATAAAGAAGATCAGTATTTTCGGGGGAAAAAGATAAGGTAAAATTCTAAAACTTTACGCTCGTTGAACTGGCCTTCACTAATATTGGCTGAGAAAATACTAGCGCTTTTTATCTTTATTTTTTAATTTTTTGGGTCAAAATTATTATTTCTTTTTAATGCTAGAATTGTATATGGCTCTGTTGGCCCAAATTAGAGACCAGTTCCCATGCCAAAACAGTCAAATATTCGACTTGGGTGGTAAAATAGAGCTAATGTTAAATGAAGGAAACTAACGGCATCATATTTAAGTTAAATGCTTTGAATTACTCTATTAAGAAGTCTTGAATGGAATATATATTATATTATAAAGATTTGTATGATCCCATCTATAGTGATGGGGCTAAAAGAGAAGGAAGATAAAGAATGGAAGCGCTTGAATTAGAAAATGGTCGGCTTTATTTGATAATGGATTAATGATAATGATTTTTTTTTTTTTTTTTTTCATGTTGCTCAAAAAACAAATGCTGAAACATTGTGAAGGAAATTACAAAATCTCTACGAGAGAACACAAAATAAGCATTTGTAGTTATAAGGGGAATTTTATCAAAAAAGTCCTAAACTTTTACAAAATTTTCAAATCAGTCATAAATCTTTTTTTTTTTTTTTGCCAATTCAGTCCTAAACCTTTTGTAATTGTGCTAATTTAGTTTATTTAGCCAAATTTGGCCGGTTGGTGTTAACGTGGATGCCAACTGTTGTCGGCGAACTATTTTTTTAATAATATATATTTTTGATTTTTTGTTTATTTTTTCTTTTATTTTTCCTATCTCTCTCTCTATCTTTTTTTTTCCTCCTCTCTCCTTCTTCCTCTTATGTTGGCAATCAGCCAAAGGGGGAGGGTTGATCATTGGATTGATGTGGTCGGCTAGTGACAAGCTCGCCTCGCCATTGTTGGGTAAAGGCAAGCTCGACCTTGCCATCATTGGGTGAGGCTGACCTTGCCATCATTGGGCATGGCTGACCTCGCCCAGATCTAGCGAGGGCTCACCTTGCCATTGCTAGATGAGGCAAGCCCTCACTGGATTGGGTGAGGGCTTGCCTTGTCAGTGGTTGGGCAAGTTCGCCATTGCCCAATGTGACAACCTGGATTTTCATATTTCATTTTCGATTAAATAAATCGGGCCTTTCATCAACACGCTGATAGTGCTATTCTCTGAGTTGATCACTCACGAGATAATTGGACTATCTGAGGAAGCAATTAAGGAATCTAAATGCAATGGATTCAGGAATTCAACCAGGAATTGATTTCTCGACCGTGTTGATCTGCAAGGGTCATTATGGCACTATTAGAAATCAATTAGAGATCAGAGATAGGTCGACTTGACTGAGATATGTGATCAGAGTGTGAGCGATTTCACCTGATTGCAAAATACTCGTCGATAGGCACTAGATCAATTTTTCTATCGTTTTGGTACCCGGTGCTTGTATTTGAAACCTCAAGATTTTTACGACAATCGAGAGTTACCAATGTGTTGAAGATGTATATTGTGACTTGAGATAAATTGATCACGGGCCAATTGCACCAAAAATTCCTAAAAGTTACTCGGTAGACTAGGTCATGCTAAAAGCGCGTCGGATTAAAATTAACAGCGAATTTGAACCCGATTTCAGAAACTGAAAGTTCTTTCGTATCGCGATTCATTTTATGAACATAGACTCATCCTCCGAAGAATTTTCGGAGATTTCAAGATTTTTACGGAAAATCGATTCAGACGTTACAGAAAAATAACAGAAATTTGGATGGGCTAAGTTACAGGAAATTTGAACTTCCAAGCTGAGCCTTTGAGTATTGGGGATTTACAGAAAACTGTTTGAGCTTTTTCTTTATTGAAATTGAACCTCAATTTAGGGAATTGAGTGAAGAAATTGACGACTGAAAATGGAAATTCGGAGCTTTGCAAGGGGCAGCAATTTTGGGCTTCAAAGTTTGTTAAGTCTTGGAAATTACAAGCTAGAAAGTATTAAGGGGGATAAGATTGGAGACAAGCATTTAATTGAGGAGATAATTGTTGACTTTGAGCCCTTATTTCAATCTCTTGATCAAGCAATCCAGCTGGCCTCCCCGTTGCTGTCCCTCCTTCACCGCCCCTGTCTGTTTTTGTTTTCTTTTCATCATTTGCGTCGACTACTACAGCTGCCCTCTCCGCTGGAATTTCTCTCTCCCTCTGCACGCGTAATTTTTCCCCCAATTCCGCTGTCTTCTCTGTCAAATTTGCTGCTCCACGTTCCTCCACTGTAGTCCAACGTCCACGCGTCTTCACCATCAACCACCGAAGCCCATCCCACCAATTTCTTCCAAACAGTCATCGCCTCACGCCGCTCCATCCCTCTTTCTCCACTGATATTCAACGCCAGCAGCTGCCAGCCCAGTCCACGTCTCCTCTAAGCCCATACGAGCGCCAGCCCTTCTTGCGTCTTCCTTTTGGTCAGTCAACCGAAGCAGCTTCACCATCACGTGGACTTCAGCAGCTCGAAGACCCAGCGAAGCAGCATCACCGTCCACGAAGCAGCTTCCCCAGCAGCTCCCATCTTCGTCCGCTTCACCAGGCGTGAACGTCAGCCACTCCATTCAGCCCACGATTAGCCTGCAGCAATTTCGACCCAGCTCGCATTCTTTTCCAGCCCAGTTCGGTCCTTTCTTCAGCCCGTCGTAGCCCTCAAGTGCCGCAGCCCAGTTTTTGAAGCCCACTTCAGCTTTGTCCATTTAAGACTCCGTTCGTTTCGAGGAAAATAACTTTTAGAAAAATGTTTTACGGATTTTCCGGCGTTTGTTTCACGGAAAATGAATTCATTGGGGACAATGTTTTTCATGAAAAGAAAAAAAGTCTTCTAAATTAAAGGAAACTATTTTTCACTTTTGAAAAGTGGAAAATATTTTTCTCACTTGATCTCTCTTATCTCACACCTCTATAAATCATTACTTCCTTATTCTCTTTCTTTTTCTTCTTTTCTTTTTTTTTGTTCGAATTATTTTTTAATTTTAATTTTCTTTTTTAATTCAAATTATTTTTAATTTCCTTTTTCTTTTCTATTTCTTTCTTTTTTCTTTTTCTATTTCTTTTCTTTGTTTCTCATCTTCTTCTTTCTTGGCTAGTCGTCATTGTTGCCGAGCGAACCTCGAGCTCGTCGATCTCAAGCTCACGCTCTCCACTCTTGCTTGCCATTTTTTTGATTTATTCTACCCTGCAGTTGTACATCGCTCAACCAAATGGCTCTACATGCTTTGCTTCTTTTTTCTTATGTTTATTAGAACACAAAAGACGCAGGGGGAGAACAAGCCACTCAACTGGAAGATTCTCATGAGGGCTGTATATGCTTTGCTTCTTTTCCCTTTTGCTTGTTTTTAAAATCCATACAAACATTTTTTAGAGTAGATTAGCGTTTGACGACAATGAGAGAACAAAGATATGAAGTAAGTTTGCATGGATTTAAAGGCAAGTTCATATTTGATGGATTTATAGGTCGGTAAGTGATGCATGCCTAAGTGGTGAAATCTTAGAAAATATTTTCCTTATTGAACATCAGAAAATATTTTCCGAAACATTTTTAAGGTTTTAGCTGAACACCAAAAAATATTGTCATTTTCCTAGAAAATAACTTATGAGAAAATATTTTATGTAAATGGCCTATTTTCCACGAAACGAACAGACCTTAAGTTGCAGCCCATTTTTAGTCTTGAAGTCAGCCCAAGAAGCAAGCCTAGTCCAGCTTCAATCTTCAGCAGTTTAGCCCATCTTGGGCCCGCGAAGCAGGCCTAGCCCGCATCCAAGCTCAAGCCTAAAGTCAAGCCTAGCTTTTGCTGTGGGCTTGCAAGGCTTTTGAGCTCGGTCCGAGTGTCCATCGACGCTGCTGAAAATTTGGATTTCGGCCGCCCTCACGCTATCGTCGCGGTGAACCAGTTTCCGCAATAAACCGGTGAATTTATGCACTAAACTCTTCTTAGTAGGCTAATGATGCTTAAATGGTGTTTAGTTTAATTTAATTAGGAATTATGTGGTTAGTTAGATTAAATTAGTGATTTAATTATGCAACTATGCATGTTAGGTGGTTAGATTAGATTAAGTGAGGCCTAAATAAATTGTATTATTTATCTAGAAGAGTTCGGTAATTTTTCCGGGCCCGTTTCGGTATTTAATTTAGTGATTTTGGCCTAGGTTGGTATTTTTAGAATTTCAATTGATTTATTTAATTAATTTTAAAAATTAATTAATTAATAATTATTTTTCCGGAAATTAGATTGGGATAGCCAGTGACCGGAATTTCCTACGGATTGCAATGGTGTGGTTGGTTTATTTATCTGGCTGTTAATTTGTGCAATTTGAGGGTGATTTGTAATTTTGGAAAATTATCCCAAAATTTATTAATTTCGGTAATTAATTAGAAAATCACTGGGCGTCGGTTTATAACGCAAAAATATTTTCAGACTCTGTATAAATAGTGGGATTTTTTAAAGTAAAGATATTATATTTTTTGATCAGGCCGACCATGTACCCACACACGATTATTTTTATCGGGTACATTTTAATACGGTGGAATTAGGGTAAGTTGGGTATTTAATTGAGAAATTGATGTGCAAAGCACAAGATCCTTGGCCAGGAGTAATGTATCATGATTCAGCTTCGGGGAGCATTAAGGCTATTATAGATCTCTAGCAGTTTCGATGAGCAATAATACTTTATTAGCTTTAGTGAGCACTATAGATATCAGCCTTGGCAAGCAATAGTAATTTAGCGGCTTCGGTGAGCAATAGTTGATCTAGCAGTTTCGGTGAGCAAATTTTAGACATCAGCTTTGGGAAGCAATGATATATAATTATATCTATTTCAGCTTAGGTGAGCAATGTTTGAATCGATAAATTTCATATATGGTATCGATTGTATGGAGTCGAATAATTCGACTGATTGATGGTTGAATGGATTGACCAATAGATGGTCTTAGTGGTATGGAGTCGATTAGATTGATTGATCAATGACTCATTTTGATTTGATTGAATTGAATTGAATTATTTGGTTGAGTATTTGATTGTACTGGCTTGCAGGGTGGACCTGAGGCAAGGTAAGTTTCTATGATTGCGTGATTAGGATGCTTATAGGCGTATTTCCCTCATAATCGAGATTTAGAGCGTGAACTCGCTGAGATTTATATCTCACCCCATCATGGATTAAATTTTCAGGATCGTCGAGTGGAGGACCTGGAGTTGAAAGAAGGTGATCTGAAGTGTAAATCAGTTAAGATCGCTTCTTTTTGGAAAGTCAGTCTTTGTAGTTTTTTGGTCATAAATCTTGTACATGACTCAGTGTGTATATAAATGTGTTGACACCTAAATTTTGGCGGCCCGTTTATTTATTTAATGCATAGAAAATTATGGGTTAATTTTATCCCTAAAAAAAATTAATTGCATTGCATATAGATTCATGTGCATTTACATTTTTTGCATTTTATTGGATCGGTGGTGAATGGATTCGATTAATGGTTCTAAGCTTTAATTTGGCAGGCCGGACTAAGCCCACGAAGCAAGTAAATTGGCCCGAGCCCATTTTCTTTTAATGACAAGAATTACCTAAATTGAGATTTGAAATAATATTACGGTGGATTGCAATCTTATCTTTAGGTGATAAAATCAGAAAATGTGGAAAATAAAAGAAAAGTGATATTGCGTGCGAAAAAGAAATCTTCGTGGATGCTGATTTGAAAAGGAAAATAAAACCCTAATCTTCAGCCTATAAAAAGGTTTTCACGTAGGGTTTGAGAGGAGGCCACACAATCAATACATACGACCACAATTGAGAGAGAGTGATTCACGCCTCCGCCTCCTTGGCAGAAGACCCCAGTCTTCACCCTAGGGATGAACGTGGAAAGTGAGAAAAAATTCTCTCGGTGCTTGTCCCAATCTGTCGATGCGCCTCCTTCCTAAATGCAATCGACGGCTCGCTCGCGGTTCATCAACTTCGCCGCGTTCAGTACTCGCTTGACATTGGTGACGGCAGCTTGCTGCACCTTAACACGTTTCACCAATATCCACAAGCCTGCAATTGAGAGATCACTGGCAACGGCGGCTCGGACGCCGAAGGGAGGCTATGACGAGGTCTTCAAGGGATTGAGCGGAGCTTGAGACTCGGCCAAGCAAGAAGACACCGGACTGCGAGTGAAAAGAATAGTGGGCGCATCACACGTGCACTTGCAAAGGAAAGCAGAAGGCGGTGCATGTTGTTGTCTTTTGGTCTTTGTCCAAACTTCGATGGAAGAAGGCAGCAAAAGTTGTGATTTTTTTGGCCTCGCTTAATGCAAGCAAAAAGAAAAAAAAGTAGAAAAGCATATTGTGAAGCCTCGACGCCAATCACTGCAGATTCAGCGAGCAATCCCGCAAGCTCCTCAGCAAAAGCCAACAAATTGTTCCTTCTTTGTTTCTCGGCGCACTTCAATTCACGGAGTTCTTTGTGCTCTTCTTTTTGTAGGTTTTCCGGTGATCGTCCACACACCAAGAATCCCACCAATCACCGTTGGCGAGCCTGAAGTTCACGGTCAAAAAGAATTACTCGAATCTCGATTGAATAATTCCAAGTGATGGATTTATCTTCTTTTGAATGTTGTCCAGATTGGACAATAACACGTGTGGTTCTTTGTGATCATGCAAAAGAATCTTCTTTGGCCAGATGAGCGTGAGCAGCTCGGGCGCGTGGCGATGTGCAAATTTCAGTGAAGAAAAACAGCCAATTTTACTAGCCTCGCCCCTCCATCACCGTGAGTCCACCATCTCGACTGCTGTCCGAGCAGCAGATCGCCACCACGATCCATAGCTAGTCGCCATCCACCACCCCGTTGCCTGCCGATTGTGATCCCGGTCCGATTGCGCAAAGTCCAAAATTGGAAATCAATATTTGGATTAGGTAAAAATTTCGTTTTACTTGATTTCCCGAATATTTCGTTTCCTCATTTGAAATATCTATTGATGTACGTGATGGAAATTCCCGATACGCTATGATGTCCATAATTTCGAGTGACCTTTCAAATTAGGAAATCTTCCTAATTTCGCAACGTGCATATGATTGATGGTCCGATTTCATGCTCGAAATACGACCCGCACCGCACGGAAAAATCACCAATCCGATCTCACGCTCGAGATATGATTTGTGATTTTATTTAAAATTGGCCAATCCGATCTCATGCGTGAGATATGATTCGTCAATTTATTTCCAAAATTAAACGGACATGGATGATATCTTGCTTGATTTGTTGCTGTGCTGTTCTCGATGCCTTTATTTGATTGCTCCCGTAAAGGAAAAACCCAAAAAAATATTTGAGTTAGGTTAAATGCATTTTAGGATATTACTGGTTTCAAGGTTATGTTGCATGTTTAGGATAGGAAATTTATTTCAATTTCTTAAATAAAAAATCCAAAAAATGCATTCATCTAGGATGGTGGTTTTTGTTGCATGTTTAATTATTTGGCAGTTTAATTTCGAATTTCATAATAAAAAAGAAAAATTAGAATTATGGCATTCTTTGCACGTCATTGCATATTAGAATAAATTACATGCTTATTTAGAATAAAAACCATGTGCACGTCATATAGAATTAGGTTCATACAATGCACGTCATTTAGTGATTCTTGTTAGGTTCATTTAATTAGAAATTGTCGGTCAATAGATTAATTTAGATTGCATATTTAAATGTTGCATTTCTTTAATTTCGAATCTCATAGAAAATACAAAAAATTTATTTAGAATAAATCATCTCATGCTTAGGATAGACTACATGCTTAGTTATGTCATATTGCTTAGGTCATATAGCTAAGTCATGTTGCTATGTCATATCATTTCATGTTAAATTAGTGGCATGCATTGCATATTGTATGATTTTCATTAATTAAGTGAAAACAAAACAAAAATTGCGTGTTAATTAGAAATCATATTTAGGATTGCCGATGTGAATTTTAAATTAACAACGCAGATGCTTTCGTTGCTATGAGGTAAGTCCTGCAATTTATTCATTTGCTTTCTTGAGTGTTAAATTGGTGGTTTGCGTACTTGCATGGTCACCTCACATGTTAAGGAATTAAAATCAATTCAAGTTGCTTGCCAAACAATTTTTTCAAAATAAAAGATAAAGGTACCGAAAGGGCGTTAGAGAAATCTAACGTAACCAAGTCCCCGAACTCACAAATCTCTGGTTCGTAAGAGTAAGGTAAAACTCCCATTACTTTACTTGGGTTTCTAATCGACCCACCAAAAATAGATTAGTGGCGACTCTAATTGAAAATTAATTGCATTGTTAAGAACTTGAACCTAAGTCGCGAATTGGTATGGGCTTGGGAGAGCCCGAGTTAAGTCTAGACTTAACAATCCATTAGCCAAAACCCTAGGTGGTTCACACCCCGAAAAAATTGGTCGCGACAGCTAATTGAGACCTAAATTTTGACCACGCATGCACTGAATTATTTTTTTGTTGGAAAATGAATTCCATTTTTTAATACAATTTATAAGATGCATGGAAATGCTAATGCAAATGAACCTACCTGAAATAACTTACCTTCAAGGAGGATAGAGTAGTTCGAGGTAGTTGGTGTTACATGTCTAGGACCCGTACCATTCTACGGTCGCCTAGAATAGTAACATGACTTTATGAGGAGACTGCTTTTCCAGGACTCGTACCATTCTACGGTCGCCCATTATGGCAGAAAAGAGCTGCTTTCTCAGGACCCGTACCATTCTACGGTCGCCCAATACGGCAGAAAAGTTTTGTAAGGAAACTACTTTCCTAGGACCCGTACCTTTCTACGGTCGCCTAGTAGAGCAGTGTTTGGTTGTGTCTAGGACCCGTACCTTTCTACGGTCGCCTTGACGAAAAAAATTGATTTTCCAGGACCCGTACCTTTCTACGGTTGCCTGAATGGGGAAATTGCTTTTCCAGGACCCGTACCTTTCTACGGTCGCCTGTTAGAGCAGTAAATGTTGTTTAGGACCCATACCATTCTATGGTCGCCTAAACGGGGATTTTGCTTGGCTAGGACCCGAACCATTCTTCGGTCGCCTTAATCAGACTGAATCTTGAAAAAATCTTTTGGGGGGGCAACTCCATCGAGTGCTAGTGCTTGAAAAGAAATACCTGTACAATGACAAGTATTTAAGGTGTAGATAGAGATATACTTACCTTGTGACATCTCTAATCTTTAAGGATATGTCTCCTAAATATTTGAAGTGACTCCCATGTCGATGAAGGGAATTTTGGGCTACGGAAGCATGCTGATTTGATAGGGGGACGCTAGGTCATATCAAGAGACACCGGGCTCGAAAGCACGCGGGGTCAATAAAGAGAGATACCGGGCTATAGAAGCACACCGGGTTGATGAAATGAACTCTAGGCTACGGAAGCACGCCAGGTCAATATAAAGGACACCGGGCTACAAAAGCATGCCGGGTCAATATAATTGGACAGCTTGAGCAAATCAAGTGTCGATGCACTTGAGAGAGAATACCTGCACAATGACAAGTATTTTAGAATATGGTAGAGATATACTTACCTGATGATATCTCTAATTCTTGAGGATATATCTTTTGGAATTTAGATATCCTATGGAGGTCTTTCATCTCATGGTGGGGGTTTCTCATCTCCTAATATCACGAAACATTCTGAAAGGAACTTGAATAGAATGTCAATTCCAGAATTAATTATATTCATGAACACAATGTATCTATTTCCTCTTTTGATTTGTTCCATTATTTTCTCATGGAAATGAGAAACTTCATTCGGCCTTCAAGAATGACATCTCACACAAATCGTTATGAGATGTGCCACATATCACACTTTGGAATCAAGATGATTTTCTTCACTCTTGGGAGATGTCATCAAGATTAGTTAGGAAATGATCATTTGCCCCCACGTCTATTTTTCCTCTCGGATGTATGTTCCCAAATCAATGGGCCCACTATCATTGGAAATTGACGCCTCTGTTATGCTTTGAGACATGAAGTAAATGAGTTAGAAAAACAAACAAGGGTAACCTAATGCATGTTTTTTGGAAATGGCTTGAAAAATGATCTTTTTTTTTTTTTTCTTTTGGAATTTTTTTTGGATGAGAAAGCATGAAGAAGCCTAGTCCTCGAGAATTCTCCTTGGATGATATTTTCTTTCCATTGTTGGATATCGTCACCGGGCTAGTTTGGTGTACCCCATCATGTCCTCAAAACAAAACTTGTAATTCTATCAAATTACATTTATTGAAATGTGATGCTCAAGCACTAAAGCAAAACAGAAGAAATTTTTACCAATCCCTAAAAGCAATAAGAATTCCCACACAGGGGAAGGTGCAATTGAACATGCCCTTAATTAAATAAGGAAAGCAAACTACTTAGGATCATGAATCATGTGTGCTTGAGTTCTTCACCCTCCTTGATCTTGTGATGCAAATCCTCTAGGTCGAGAGATTATTCCTTCTACATATATCACTAGTCTCTTCATAGTGGCATCAAATTCAGCTACCTCAGGAAAATAGGACGGTTCGAAAGTCCTCTTGGCTCTTTTCTTTGAGTCATAGTTTCCTACTGAAGATAGAGTACCTATATCATCACGGCCCTTTTGCTTAGTGAGAAAAGCTATAGTAGCAGACAACTCATCGACTTGACTTTGGAGGTGTGCAATTCGCTTATTTATATTGTCGATGATACGGTCTAGCACCTTGTTTTGATCTGCCATTTTAGATCTCGACCATGTATGGATGGGTGAGCGAGATCACTTCATAATCACCTAATTCAAATGAACAGAATATGTAAGCATGAAGGTAAATAGAAAGTCGATCCATGACAATGATCTAATCGATTTTCTCTTTTTTTCATTTATTCATGAAAAGTTCTTACAAGAAGGGCATTTCCTAAAATGGACTAGGAAAATAAAGATAGACACCCTAACAAGACCAAATTTTCTAAACATGAATTGAAAACAAATTCTCCAAAGTTTTTGGCAAATGATTCATTGCATGGCAATTTCCTCATTTCATTTCTAATTGACAAATGAATTAGATCAAGCGACTAACCTAGATTGTCATGGGTGGACTAAAAGTAAATTGCATAGTATAGGGATTGAAGACTTACTTCGTCCAAGAAAAATCAATGGCAATCACATAGACATGCGCATGGTAAGTGGCTCGATTTCTACTCTATAAGGCTTATCAAAGTGGAGCCACAAGGATGATCGAGACTAGCCACGAGCTTGTGGACTATGTCGGGTCCTCATGACTCCGGCTTAGTCAAAGAGCCGACCCGGGTCGCGAGCATGCGGACCGAGGTGGGTACTCTTGACACCATGAAAGAAACTTCGGGATTGAGATGGGCGACTCGTACCATGAGCATGCGGTCGGAGTGGTATCCATCTCAACACCATCCTAAATGATCCTATGCGGCCCAGGTCCGGTGGCAGGTTGTGTGTGCAAAGTGTAGTGATAAATGCAAGGCATGCACAACAGTTCATATCAAGCAACACTTCATATATGAAAATAAACCATACATTCCTACACCTCCCTGCAAAACAAAGGTCAGCAAACACTTCCCCTTATACCTCCCATCCTGCAAGAACATTTAACACCTTAAATGTTAGGGGTGTACCTGGAATCCTCGCTGCCAAACAAAAATATTTTTTCAAATAAAAGAGAAAATCGGCCTAAGTCCACTAAGAGTTTTAACTCAAGTCCCCAGCGGAGTCGCCAAGCTGTCGCGACCAAATTTTCGGGTGTGAACCACCAAGGGTTTTAGCTAATGGATTGTTAAGCCTAGATTTAACTCGGGCTCTCTCAAGCCCATACCAATTCGCGACTTAGGTTCAAGTTCTTAACAATGCAATTAATTTTCAATTAGGAGTCGCCACTAATCTATTTTTGGTGGGTCGATTAGAAACCCAAGTAAAGTAATGGGAGTTTTACCTTACTCCTACGAACCAGAGATTTGTGAGTTCGGGGACTTGGTTACGTTAGATTTCTCTAACGCCCTTTCGGTACCTTTATCTTTTATTTTGAAAAAATTGTTTGGCAAGCAACTTGAATTGATTTTAATTCCTTAACATGTGAGGTGACCATGCAGGTACGCAAACCACCAATTTAACACTCAAGAAAGCAAATGAATAAATTGCAGGACTTACCTCATAGCAAAGCATCTGCGTTGTTAATTTAAAATTCACATCGGCAATCCTAAATATGATTTCTAATTAACACGCAATTTTTGTTTTGTTTTCACTTAATTAATGAAAATCATGCAATATGCAATGCATGCCACCAATTTAACATGAAATGATATGACATAGCAACATGACTTAGCTATATGACCTAAGCAATATGACATAACTAAGCATGTAGTCTATCCTAAGCATGAGATGATTTATTCTAAATAAATTTTTTGTATTTTCTATGAGATTCGAAATTAAAGAAATGCAACATTTAAATATGCAATCTAAATTAATCTATTGACTGACAATTTCTAATTAAATGAACCTAACAAGAATCACTAAATGACGTGCATTGTATGAACCTAATTCTATATGACGTGCACATGGTTTTTATTCTAAATAAGCATGTAATTTATTCTAATATGCAATGACGTGCAAAGAATGCCATAATTCTAATTTTTCTTTTTTATTATGAAATTCGAAATTAAACTGCCAAATAATTAAACATGCAACAAAAACCACCATCCTAGATGAATGCATTTTTTTGGATTTTTTTATTTAAGAAATTCGAAATAAATTTCCTATCCTAAACATGCAACATAACCTTAAAACCAGTAATATCCTAAAATGCATTTAACCTAACTCAAATATTTTTTGGGTTTTTCCTTTACGGGAGCAATCAAATAAAGGCATCGAGAACAGCACAGCAACAAATCAAGCAAGATATCATCCATGTCCGTTTAATTTTGGAAATAAATTGACGAATCATATCTCACGCATGAGATCGGATTGGCCAATTTTAAATAAAATCACAAATCATATCTCGAGCGTGAGATCGGATTGGTGATTTTTCCGTGCGATTGCGGGTCGTATTTCGAGCATGAAATCGGACCATCAATCATATGCACGTTGCGAAATTAGGAAGATTTCCTAATTTGAAAGGTCACTCGAAATTATGGACATCATAGCGTATCGGGAATTTCCATCACGTACATCAATAGATATTTCAAATGAGGAAACGAAATATTCGGAAATCAAGTAAAACGAAATTTTTACCTAATCCAAATATTGATTTCCAATTTTGGACTTTGCGCAATCGGACCGGGATCACAATCGGCAAAGCAAGGTGGTGGTGGATGGCGACTAGGCGTGGATCGTGGTGGCGATCTGCTGCTCGGACAGCGATCGAGATGGTGGACTCACGGTGATGGAGGGGCGAGGCTAGTAAAATTGGCTGTTTTTCTTCAATGAAATTTGCACATCGCCACGCGCCCGAGCTGCTCACGCTCATCTGGCCAAGGAAGATTCTTTTTGCATGATCACAAAGAACCACACGTGTTATTGTCCAATATGGACAACATTCAAAAGAAGATAAATCCATCACTTGGAATTATTCAATCGAGATTCGAGTAATTCTTTTTGACCGTGAACTTCAGGCTCGCCAACGGTGATTGGTGGGATTCTTGGTGTGTGGAAGATCACCGGAAAACCTACAAAAAGAAGAGCACAATGAACTCCGTGAATTGAAGTGCGCCGAGAAACAAAGAAGGAACAATTTGTTGGCTTTTGCCGAGGAGCTTGGGGATTGCTCGCTGAATCGCATGATTGGCGTCGAGGCTTCACAATATGCTTTTCTATTTTTTTTTCTTTTTGCTTGCATTAAGCGAGGCCAAAAAAATCACAACTTTTGCTGCCTTCTTCCATCGAAGTTTGGACAAAGACCAAAAGACAACAACATGCACCGCCTTCTCTTTCCTTTGCAAGTGCACGTGTGATGCGCCCACTATTCTTTTCACTCGGTGGTGTCTTCTTGCTTGGCCGAGTCTCAAGCTCCGCTCAATCCCTTGAAGACCTCGTCATAGCCTCCCTTCGGCGTCCGAGCCGCCGTTGCCAGTGATCTCAATTGCAGGCTTGTGGATATTGGTGAAACGTGTTAAGGTGCAGCAAGCTGCTGTCACCAATGTCAAGCGAGTACCGAACGCGCGAAGTTGATGAACCGCGAGCGAGCCGTCGATTGCATTTAGGAAGGAGGCGCATCGACAGATTGGGACAAGCACCGAGAGAATTTTTCTCACTTTCCACGTTCATCCCTAGGGTGAAGACTCGGGTCTTACGCAAGGAGGCGGAGGCGTGAATCACTCTCTCTCAATTGTGGTCGTATGTATTGATTGTGTGGCCTCCTCTCAAACCCTACGTGAAAACCTTTATATAGGCTGAAGATTAGGGTTTTATTTTCCTTTTCAAATCAGCATCCGAGAAGATTTCTTTTTCTCACGCAATATCACTTTTCTTTTATTTTCCACATTTTCTGATTTTATCACCTAAAGATAAGATTGCAATGCACCGTAATATTATTTCAAATCTCAATTTAGGTAATTCTTGTCATTAAAAGAAAATGGGCTCGGGCCAATTTACTTGCTTCGTGGGCTTAGTCCGGCTGCCAAATTAAAGCTTAGAACCATTAATCTGAATCCATTCACCACCGATCCAATAAAATGCAAAAATGTAAATGCACATGAATCTATATGCAATGCAATTAATTTTTTTTAGGGATAAAATTAACCCATAATTTTCTATGCATTAAATAAATAAACGGGCCGCCAAAATTTAGGTGTCAACAAAATGTGTGTTTTGTTTGTGAATCTATTGTCATGCTTTTCTATCCCGAGATGGTTATTATCAGGGGATTTATTATTTGCTTTCGCATATGCAATAAAATAAAAGAGTCAGCGACTCGTCCTAGGAAGTCGCAAATTTTTTTATCAACTGAGAAAGGGGTGGGCACACACTCGAGGATTAGAGCGTGACACCCAACGGTGGTGAGATTAAGCTCACTGATCCATTGGTGAGGGCTTGCCTCGCTAGTGGTTGATCAAGCTTGCCCTTGCCCATCGATGGCAAGGCAAGCTCGCCACCTAACTTGGCTGCATTAGTCGATGATCGGCCCTCCCTTATGGTTAGGTCTCCAAAGCAAGAAAAGAAGGAGGGAGGAGGAAAAAAGGAAACTAAAAATTTAATAAAAATTCAAAAAAAATAATATTATTAAAAAAATGGTCTTCTAGTGCCAACCGGTGTCCACGTTGGTGCTAGCTAGCCAAATTTGACCGGATGGACTGAATTATCATAATTGCAAAATGTTTATGATTGAATTGACAAAAAAAAAAAAAAAAAGAAAGAAAATGCTTAGGATTGATTTGGAAAAAAATTAATGAGTTTAGGATTTTTGGTAATTTTCCCTAGTTAAAAGACTTGTAAACTTGTGGTACATGGAAGGGAGCAATATGTCAGAGCATTTGAGTGAATTTCAAGATATTGTGAATTAGTTGACAAATTTGGAAATTGATTTTGGAGATGAGTTGTGAGTATGTTTATTGCTCAGTACTTTTCCTAACAATTGGGATACATTGGGCATGGCAGTAAATAACTCGGATGCATTGAAACTTGAATTGATATAATTGCAGCAAGATGGGACATGATGCTAGAAAATGCAAGTTTACAAAGAGATTTTAATCCCAAGATAGAAATGGAGAAGGAAAGAAAGAAGAGAAGCAAATTACAATGACAGTTGCATCCAATGACTATGTTGTATTCATCTAACGATGCTTGTGCGAACCTTAATATCAAGACTCTAGCTGATTTATTAATTCCGTAGCCTCATTTCATGATGGACATTTATCAAAGGTTCAATGGTGGTGGCTAAGGGCAAAAAGACTTTCACCCAAGACAATGCAAACTAAGTTGATAAAGGAGGAGATAAATGCAATGGAGGACTCTTTAATTGAACTATGGCGTATGAGACTTAGTCATCTTAGTGAGAAGGGGCTTGAAACTCTCGCTACAAAGAACATTCTACCTTTGAAAGAGATAGATATGAAGGAATGTGCTCACTGCTTAATAAGTAAGTAACATAGATTTGCATTTCAAATTTCCTCTATTATAGATAGTAGTATCACCTTGAAGGGGGTGAATAGGTGATTTTACAATTAGCAGCCAGAAAAAAAAAAAAAAGTCAAGACAAGAATTGTCAGATTCAAGTGAAATCTACATCTATATATAATTTTCACCAAAACACAAAAGTCCGAATTTGAAAGTTGACAGTGATGTGATGATATTCACTAGTGTACCAAAAGTCTACGAAAAATAGCAAACAAGAGGTTAAAGATAGATGAGATTGCACAAAAAGTTTATAATGGTTTGTTTTAAAGTAAGTCTATATTCACTCTCGAAATAAAATCGATCATTTAAGTGCTATTTTTGGTAAATCATCCTACATGGTCTTTTCTTTTTTCTTTTTTCTTTTTTTTAATTTTTTTGAATTTTAAAATTTTTGATTTATTTTTTTGAATTTATTTTTTGTTTTTCCTGTTTTAGTGAAGGCCACCTTGCCCTTGGTTGCAAAGGCCCTAGGTGAGGCTATCGTGGCCTCATTAGCCAGGGGCTAGGTTGCGATGACCCTTGCTGAGTCTGGGTGGCCGCAGGTGAGGCTACCTCACTTAGATCTAGCGAGGGCCTTTGTGGCCTTAACTATGTCCGATGAGGTTGTGATGGCCTTCGCCCAAGGCCTTCACGGCCACACCGGGCAAGGTAGCCTTGTTCACGACTACCCAAACTTG
The DNA here is from genome assembly GCA_014182575.1 of Eucalyptus decipiens. Classification (NCBI taxonomy): domain Eukaryota; kingdom Viridiplantae; phylum Streptophyta; class Magnoliopsida; order Myrtales; family Myrtaceae; genus Eucalyptus; species Eucalyptus decipiens. The sequence continues at coordinate 59,676,685 of CM024613.1, read as the reverse complement.
GTGAGGACCTTTGTGGCCTCACCCATCATTAGCGAGCGGCCTATAAAAAGGAAAAGAATAAATAAAAATAAAAATTCAAACAAAACAAAAAATTATACGAAAAAATTTAAAAATTGTCCACGTCAATGATGGTGTATCCACGTAGGGCAATTGGCATTCACATTAGAATTTCTGACAAGGCAAATTAGTATTGGCACTCAGATGATCAATTTTTTAAATTTATGATACTCAAAGGAGTGGAAAAGAAAAAAAATTATGACACTTAAGTGAGCTCCGTACGAAAGTTATGGCACTTGCGTTATTCTTAGCCCGACTAAATTAGCACAATTGAAACATTTAGAACTTAATTGGCAAGTTGTCAAAAGGTTTAGGACTGCATTGGTAAAATTAAAAAGTCTAGGATTAAATTAGTCACTATACAATAGAATCAGGATTTTTTGGATAATTTTCCCTATAATAAATGCTCAACCAAATAGGAACATAAATATTCTTTAACTGAATGAAGGTGCATATGCGATTTAGAGAGGAAGAGGAGGCCAAAGCTTTACTGAGTAAGCAACGGGAGCGGTTCCTGGTCTCCCGTTCCTCCACATTCTAGTAAAAGGGAAAAAGAATGTGGCCTCGCAATCTTACTTATCAATTCAAGGTAAAAGACGTAGCTCCATTTTTTAAGGATGACCTTGGATTGAATCCACATTACGGTGCTTCCCGTCTACCTTGCGCACAAGGGATCAGTTTATCTTCGAAAATCATTTGATTTGCATATAAACTATGCTGATTGAGGAAAGACCACTTAGCAATGAAGCTGCTCTATGCACCTTCGATAGAAATCGCAGAAGCAGAAGTAATTCATGCTTCTATATAGTTCCAAATTGGCAAAACGACTTACGCGGCAAAGATACATTAAAAAAAGTTAACTTAGCCAAAAGGAAAGGCTTACCCCAGAACCAAAACTCAAAGTTGATGTGCGTTAAACGGAACTCGCACCAACGGTCTAAGCCTCAATTTCCTTTAAGTATGGACCCAAGATAGTGGCCCTCTTTTCTTTGTTGAATGGTGATGATAGGGATCCTATCGATAACAAAAGAATTCCATAGGAGGGGTTGGCCGAGGAAAGAGAACGGAAACGCTACTTCAGGATAAAGGTGGAAAATGTCCAGCCTTACTAAGATCAAGGCTAGAAGCAACTTCATCGGCAGGCTTTGAGGTTCGCAAGATTCTTCTCTAACTTTCATAATGAAAAACTGGATAACCTAACCTAAACCAAAGCAATTGCCATGTGTGATATCAATCCCATTCATGGACATTTTACAGCTGGTGGGGAAGAGTGAACTCATGTTTTGAGGGTCAAGATATACACCCTTTTCTTTTTGGGAGGGTGGGTAGTGCGTAACTCTTAGAATCTAAAAGTGAAATGTGCATATACACCAACCAAACACAATCGAAGCTAGATTGAAGCAAATCCTCGCCTATAGGTTTGGTGCGTAGTGAACTTGGCAGGGAAGAGAGCAATAACGACATTTCTCCGGGATATCCCTCACTTTGTTATTGCAACCTATGCATACAGCGTGGCATGCCTACCCTCTTCACTGGAGATCGACGAGCATTGCCCCGTTCCCCAGTCAGATGTTTGGATGTAAGCTTTTAAAGGCCCACATTCTCCTGAAGATGTGATAGGGTAAAGGGGAGTGATTGACAGTGTTCTAGACCTTTCATTGGTAAGGCATTTTAGATTTAGGCTTTGCTTTTGTGGAAGACAATTGCGAAATCTTTGCTTCTGAGGACGAGGACCATTACGAAACTTCATTGTTTCCATTGATTTGGTTTGTGCAAGCGTGCGCACGCGGACCCGGGGGGAGGGGTTGGGTAGAGAGAGAGAGAGAGAGAGAGAGAGAGAGAGAGAGAGAGAGAGAGAGGCTTAGATCAATGGTTTTAAAACTAGGATTTGAGGTCGTTTGTGGTCGAATACGGTGATGGTGCCTCGGTGTATTATTGTGGCTGAGGTTTTGGATTTTCTAAAATTTAAGTGTACATCCTAGAGATTGGGAGAACATAACTAGAATAGACGTTAAAAAGGGGGCAAATAAAAACGAAGCTATGATCCGCCCGCAACGCTTCCATTGAAGATCTCAATGATGTTACCCTGGCCAACATGGTGCCACCTAAACGACCTACCTTCATCCCTCAAGTTCTGCTTGTATATGAAGAAATAGCCTTCTTGTGGCAGATGTAACTGAAAATTATTCACATAAACAACTATTCTATCAAGAAGAAAAAATAAATTAATGGACACCTGGAGATCTATTGGAATGCCGATCTTCCTCTCTATGACCTATTTTTGTATAGCAGCTTTTAATGGGATTCAAGCAACTAATAGGTATAATCTACCATTTTATAGGCTAGAGAAGGGATTTAGCAAACTCTAATCAATAGCATATCAATTGGGCCTTTTCATTACGGGTTTCAGTTAAACATAATTACCTACATTTTGTCGCTCAACTAGGCCTGTTATTAATAGATGTCAATACTCAATTCAATAAGATTAATGTAGGGTTTAACACATATTAGAATATTCATTAACCCGATTATTTAAAATACAAAATTAATTAATTAATGTAAGCTCATATTATAAGAAATTTCCAACAATAATTGGTCTGACTTTTGCAGCTGGAACTCCTTCCTCGGCTCCTCAACATTGTCTAACCTCGACCGCAATCCTCCGTCCTACACTTTGGCAACACCATCACCTTCAACTTCTTGAAGGAGCGGGCGCGCCAACACGGTCGGAACAATGTTTCACGGAGACCTCGACCTCGGAATTGTCCAAGAGCTCGCACTCCCGACCGATGGTGGTCTTGCAACTCCGCGCTCTTCACCTCGGTGCCAAGTGGCCCCATGTGCACACCGATCTCGTGGATCTTCTCCTTCAACCGCGCTACCGTGTCCATGAATGGACCTAGACTTCGGATCAGGGAAGGAGAGTAAATTTCCTGCAGGTATGCATCCCACATTGGGCGAACAACTCCCGTTCAAGCCCTTCAGGGACAGCCTTTTAGCAGAAAACCACTCAACCTTTTAATCCAGAGCCTAGAGACACTCAGAGGATGCCAGGATGTAGACGTTTCTAATCTATCCAAGCCGCATTTCTGGAGGATCCTACCAGCTGGAGAAGAAGAGGGATTTAGAAAGCCATAGAGATTTCTCACAAAGCACACTCTTACTTCGGGGGGACTCGCCCAAAACGATACAACAACAATGCCTTATAGGCAAATAAAAAGACAACAGGAAACACACGGGACCAACTCATGGGTCCAGAATACAAACAAAGGCACCGGAAACTACGGAGGGAATTATTTGCGCACTATGAACGATAAGCTGTCTTTGTGAATGGTACCTTCCCTAGCCTAGTGCTACGGTAAAAGTGAACAGTACTTTTGCTACGGTGAAATTGTACGGACTCCATAACGGTCTCGTCCGTCATGAGCATTGTAGCTAAATGTTTGAGTGCGTCATCTGAGCTGTCTTAGGAGATGTGCCTCATACTTCCCAGCTGGAAAAGCTTCGAGATCTTGGGGGCGAAAGGATGCAGTTCGGCCTTTGAGATGGGGATCTTTATGAGCCCAATGGGATGCTTCCTCTTATGTCCAATTTGTATTTTCGTACGCGGAATGCTTGGCATGCTTGGGCGAGGCGGTGGATGGCTATGCATAAAAAGGACATGTCCATGTTTTGGAATGAGGACGAAGATCCCCGTTCGTAGGGATCACAGGACGAGAGGACCTCAAAGCGTGCATAGGGGTCTTGAGTAGGTGGACAATGTCATCTTGTTGTCATTTCATGTTCCTGGGATGAGGCAGCTTGCTGTATTGCTCTAGGCGCTTCCCTTAGCTTCTGGTGCTAGGTCATAATGATCCCACGTAGTGGAAATTGCATTGTCAGTTTTATTTCGGGGATGGTCTTGTTTTCTGGCAGGATTCTGGAGTTCTCGATTCTTGTTCACAAAGTCTAACGAGATCTTGGATAGGATTTGTGAATTCGCTCTCGGCTGTTCAAGTGAGGTTTATAAGTGTGGTTCTATTTCAAGTGGTGCATCTAGAAGACTACCATTATTTCTACAAAAATTCCATGGACGTACGAAAAACAAGATGGTGTGAACTTCGGGATTCGGTGCTATGGTTCTCGGTTCTCTTTCCAAATCTTGTCTCCAACATGTAGGAGGATAGAACCAATTTAGAAATTCTAAAAGATTTCTATCACATTCCTTTTCGATATTTCTTCCGAGCATGAATATCTGGTGAGAGTTGGCAATGAATCTTACGGTTGGAATTTCGATGTATTAAGTACTTATTGGTTAAGTTGCCATAACGTATTTTTGAGTGCTCGGGAAAAATCATCTTCCTTCCCGGATAAGAGGATGAATAAAAAGGATAATTCAATTTAACCCGAAAGGATAAAGGATCGAACCTCCCATTGAATGAAAAAGGTGCGTGGCATTGCCACATGGGTTCTCCATGTTCTCAATAAAGCGTCATTACGGATTTGCTGAATAATCTCTGAGGGATATTTAGGCTTGGCAAATCTTTGATCTTCGATCTTGTATTTGACTCCATGATTAAGCATATGGAAAGTCTTTTGATGTACATGTTGATTTCAGTTTGTGCTTTGGGTCTTGACAAAAGTCAAGCAAAGGACATTCTTTTCAGGAATATGTTTGGTTTCAAAGAGTATTTTGAGAACCATTCAGCCCATCGAAACATTGAGAGTTTGGAATCGTTTCTGTTTAAACTTGGTCATCGGGAAAAGATGCCATGGTATTCTACAAAAAGTGATGGCCGATGAGATGAAACTCAAATTTTTGATTCCGTTTTTCTTTGCTAGGATTTCCTTGAAAGTGGAATGGTAGTGCATTTCGGCTTTGAGAAAACTTTCCACTTTTGTGGCACAGGTGTTTCTTACCATCAATTTCTTGAACGAGGACGGCTGCCCGGTATTCGTCAGCGGCATCGGTTTGAATGATTCTTTTTGACATTAATTTATTTGTAATGGTGGGAGATTCTGCATAATCTCCTTTAGCTCGTAGCGCCCCCAGTCACGGATCTTTCCCCAAGGCGGGAGTTCTTTTTAGCATGGATTGCAAGGGATCGAAGCTTTGCGATGTTTGGACATGGCTCCCTGAGATAATTAATTATCCCGAGAAATTGCTGAACTTTGTTTTGTTTGTAAGTTATCTTCGGGAAACTTCGGTAGTTCTTGAGCAATATGTGGCCATGGATAGTACGTACCTTTGTTAGATGCATTTCCCGAATTCAATTTCTGTTTGAGCAATATTCATTTTCTTTGAGAAAGCATAATGCCATGCTTTTCACGATTTCTGCAAATTTCTGAGTTGCGGTGGCTCACAGTTCATCGAGCATGGAGAGCGAATATCGTCGATATACACTGCTGCACTTGACGAGATTGGGCGGAAGATGCGACACATGGCCTTTTGGAAAAGAGATGGTGCTACCTTTAAACCAAAAGGAAGAACTTTCCTTTGGAAGTCTTTAAGTTCGGGATCTGAGAATCTGTTTTGGTTGTCTTCGGGATGAATGCTCAATTGCCAAAATCCATTTGAGATTGAATTTAGGGTAAATATAGGCCTTGGTTAGCCCACTAAGAGCGAATCTCTGGATGGTAAAGGGAACTTATCATCTTGGAGAAAAGATTAAGAGGTTGGTAGTTGATTACAGAGTCATTTTTCCTACGTGCACTCTTTCACGCTTATTGACATAAAAGGCATAAGCCCATTGAGAATCGAAACTTCAATAAGGCCTTGTTGCAATTCTGAGCATTCCCTTTGAGCTAAAGCCAAGTGTTCTAGCTTCATTCCGACATATTTCGCCTTTGTTGGATTGATATCTTCATTTTTGAAGGGGAGGCGAACAAGGAGTGCACGGATTTTCCATAGAGGATGCGAACATTTTTGGCGAATTCGAGTGGGATTCAACAAGATTCTAACAACTTTTGCATGATTGGGTCTAACAAACTCATTTGGATAGAAAAGAGTCCTAGAATATCAACAAACTCGGAGAAATGATTTTTGTATCTAAGTCCCTTTCCGGGAATGATGCGAAGTTGAGAGAGATTTAGTCATAATGTCCCACCCAATTAACAAATCTTTATTAGGAGATTTGATCAAGATTTTTGCCTATGGAGGCATCGGGAAGAGCGGATAGTAGCTGGGTAGTTCGACATTTGTGGAGAAAGTATCTCCGAGGCGAGTTGAAATATCGGATATAAGAGTCCAATATTCTTCGAGCGAGAACTTTAGTGTCGAGAATGGAACAACTTGCTCAGTATCAATGAGAGCAATGACATTGATAGGTTTGGCTTAAATTTTGAGGTGAAGATTTTCACAGGAAGTAGGACGGTGAGTTTGGCTTGAGAATATGTCGGGATTTGGTTCTGAAGATGTGGGTGATATGTGAAAGATGTCATCGGATTCGATTCATCGGACTCGACTTCTTGGAGGTTTGGTAGAAGGGAATAACACAAGTACGTACATTGGTTCTTAATCGAAGAAAATAAGGATTCAATATCATCATTTTCAAGAGAAATACTGTCTCATTTTCAATCGAGATGATTCGACCTTTTTCGCCCGAGGACAATTTTGGCAAAATGTCTTTCTTGCGGATAGGTAGCAACGGACGATTTCTTATGGCCCATGTGATCTTTTCTTTTGCGGAGATATCGCCATTTCTTCTTTTTAGAAAATGCTTGGAACCATGTTTGGATTTTAACGAGTACTTCTTGTAATGCTTTTTCTTCAGGGAATAATGGCCACAAGTACCATCACAATCTGGTTGGAGCATTTGATCTTTAACCACGGTGGGAACAAGCGATTCAAGATGCTTGTCATCGTGATGTATGTTTGGACCATTCGGCGTTTCAAGCATAATTCTTCAAAGACGGATATGGACTTCTTTGCTGGATTTCTCCAAAGGGAACATCTTGTATCCTCCTTTGCTTTCAAAGAAAGATCTTTCAACCATTTGTGATAGTTCCTTAGGAATAGAAGTGAGGAAGACATGCTTTAAGTTTGGATGCAAGCGCCGATTTGGTAAAAGAGTCGAAGCATTAGACGATAATGCTTATCAAGATGCCTTTTGGAGAGGCAGCATCTTCTTTCAAAAATTTCTCTTCTTTTTAGCTCTTTGAGATCTCAGGGGTTCCACAAAAACATGATATAGGTAGGTGAGGGCATGGGTGAAGGTAATGATAACGAGAAGCTGCCCACTCTTGTACATGAGTGATTGCCACCAAAAATTTAAGGCTTCCTATGAACCTTAAGCAAGAGTAAAGGACATCACTCATATCATGGTTGGTAAGGGCTGTGTATTCAACCAAGTATGAAACTCTTCTGCCTTTGCCATTTTGGATAAGGAATATCGTCAATGGAGAAAAAGCATTTCATGCCATGGATACATGCTTGGTGGAATTGTTCTTTGGTGGGATTACTTGTTTGTCCAGAATTCTAGATGCTGGGTCGGGAATAGTTTGATTCCATTTCGTAGTACGGAGGAGAGTCAGCCATGAATATTTGTGAGGTTGGTGGATCAATAGGGGGGGAATCGATCATTTGATTCGAAAAGATGATTTTGAAGAGAAAGATAATGAATACGATGTAGTAGGGAAGTTTGTTCGGTGACCAGAATTTGTTTTTTACGGGTAACGGTGTCGGAGCTCGGGGTTGAGTAATAGGATCAATTGCTTGATTACTCAAATCCTTCAAAAGGATTCTAATGGATTTGATAACATCATCTGGGTCTCGGCCTTTCTCATAACCATTGAGCTTGATTACGTAGGTGGTGTTTTTCTTTCCTTTTCTTTCTTCAAAGCTTTGAGACGATCTCGTTATATTTGATTCTCTTCGGAAGTATCTTCCGGGATATTGGCAAAAATGTATTACACTTGTGGTATTGGGGATACATACCCAATTTGAACATGAGGTGCTAATGGATCGAAGGTCTGAACCTTCCTTCCTTCAAGAAGTTGAATTTGCTTCTTGAGTTTGTCTATTTACGGCTTTGGACTTTCCAAGATAGTGGTACCCAAGATGCTGTCACGATTCCAAGGCATGAAGCCTTTTCTTCTCTCGGAACTCAAAGTATCTTCTTGGTACTTTCATCATATCTTCGGAGATCTTGTTGCACATTTTCAATCTTGGAATCAATAGCCTTGAAGGCATTGTTACGTGCCCAGGCAGTCTACGATGCGGTTTAATCGGCCACAGCGGGGTTTTCTTCATCTTCCATGTTCGTCCACATCGGTGGGGGTAGGTATTTTGGGAAGATGGCGGTACCTACTATGTGGATCAATAAACTCTTCGTAGCGAGGAACAAGAGTTTAGAACTTTCCTTAACAAGAGGAGGAAAGTCGGTATCTTGGAACATGGCGATAGAGGAAATGGGTGGTGTTTCAGCTGGAACTCGAGGGGATAAGAATGTTTCTTAGCCCATTTAAGTTGGCTTATAGATGGAGAGAGCTTATTTGTCTCGAGGAGGAGAAGGTGGGGGTGATTTTGGTGGATGGCGAGGCTGGGACAGTACGACTCTGAGGTGGAGGTGGTGCATAAGACACCATGAGCCGGTATTTGTCACATTCGCCAAGAGTATCTACGGAGGAGTCTCCTGTCTAAGTATCTTTGGTACACATCAACTCTTTTAGCCGGTGAGGAGATTTTGCATGGGGTTTACCTCGTCGGAGAATTTCTGGTGAGGAACATTGGCAAAGGATCCTAAAACAATGACCATGATTGTCTTTATAGTGATAACATGATGTCCATCAATGTTGTCAAAGATGTCGGACATGCTTTTTGGGTCTAAAGTTGAAATAGATTAAGACACATGGTTGATCATGAGGATGGTCTGGAAATGAAGGGCTTTCTTCCTTTTCTTTTCAAATTTGATGGAACAGCCATCTTTTCTTCCTTACAAACTACGAGTGATTAATTTGGAAAGGCTTGTTATCTGTGGTGTAGCTTTTCATAGTTGGTGATCCAAGTGTCCGGAAGGAGCTTGGCCAACGTATCCTTCTGGATCCGTTCGGGTACATGAATGCGGGGCCTGGTCATTACGCATGGATATGAACAAAGCATCTTCATTACCATTGTTGAAGTTGAGGTCGAGGGCATGGTTCTCGCACTTTCGGTAAAACCATCTCGGTAATGTAGAGTTGCTGCCATAGAGTCAGCAGTTTGGGGTGCTCAGTGGTGGACTTGAACTTTCAAAAAGAGAGAAGCCGGGGGTCCGAAAGGGCGATGTTGAAGTTGGGATATAGAGTCACAAAGGCTTTGTTAGGCATTAGTGGTTTGGGCGGTACCAATGCAAGCATGATGGTAATGTGGCATTATCTAGCTGGCATTCTTCTTATATTTCGTAAGCTACGACCATGGAAGGGTGAGAAGACGACGAACAGCTCCATAATGGACATGAGAATATCCTGTTGTACCATTGTCCGGGAAATTTTGGAGGGGATGCGGAGAGTAACAAAGCATCCTTTTCGGCCGAATGGGATGCGGAGGTCGGCTTGGAGGACTAAACGCGTTCTCCTTCATGTTGCTTTGGGTTTGGTGGATAAGTTGACGAATGGAGCGGGGATAGGTGAGAATGATGAAGTAGGTTTAGCAAAGGCTGAATAGGGTTCATAAGCGGAGCTGAGTTCTGAGATTTTGTTTCATCGCTAAGAGAGACTTCATAGATAGTCTATCTTAGAGGCATTATTTCTGAGTACTTGCCGGGATGGATGAAGAAGGAGCAAGAGAAACGGGTGCTTCAAGTCTGCGGACTACGGCCATGGTGTATGAAGATCTTCAAAGACTGATTCACCTATCCAGCGCATGGAATGGATAGCATAAAACGAAACCGTGGGTGTGCTTGTATAATGGGGCCACGGTTTCTGTTTTTAGTATATCCATTCCATGCGCTTGATAGGTGAATCCCGGCCGAGAAGATCTTCATACACCATGACATCCGTCGATTCTTGAAGCACCGCCTTTCACTGCTCCTTTCTTCATCCACAAAAATGATACTCCGTGTTTCCACGCCTCTAAGATAGACTATCTTTATGAAGTCTCTTAGCGATGAAACAAAATCTCAGTAAACTCGGCCCTCCCGCTATGAAACCCTTATTCAGCCTTTGCTAAACCTACTTCATCATTCCTCACTCTATCCGCCCATTCGTCAACTTATCCACCAAACCCAAAGCAAGTTGGAGTACCGGCAGTCCTCCAAGTTCGACTCAAGATCCATCTGAAAAGGAGTACTTTGTTACTCTCCGGATCCCTCACTTCCTGACAATGGGTACAATGCGGTATTCTCATGTCCACATGGAGTCACTGCGTCTTGCTCACCTTCCATGGTCGTAAAAGGCTTACCAAAATCGAGTAAGAATTGCTTTGCTAGATACCAGTTTTTATAATACCAAAGATGCTTGCATTGGTGCTGTCCAAACCACTCGAATGCGGGCGCCTTGTGACTCTATATCCCAGCTTCAACATCGCCCGGCTCTTTTTGAAAGTTCAAGTCGGCTCACCGGACGCCCCAAGCTCTTTGACTCGTCAGCCGTGACAGGCTTACAGTGCGTAAGCCATGCCCTTCAACTTCAACAATGGTAATGAAGTGCTTTGTTCATATCCATGCGAGAATGACCAGCGTCTGCATTCATGTACCTGCATGCATCCCGAAGGATACGGCCAAGCCCTTCCGCACTTGGATCACCTATGGCTACACCGCGCCGATCGCTGACTCGAGACTGTAAGGAAGAAAGATGGAACCGTTTCCATCAAATTTGGCAGAAAGCCCTTCTATCTTCCACCATCCTCATGATGAACCATGTGTTCAGTAATTGAACCCAAAAGCATGTTGCAACGATGATGATCATCCCGTTTATCACTATAAAGACAATCATGGTCATTGTTTGGGATCCTTTTGCCAATGTTCCTTGTATCTTCTCCCGGCGGGCAAACCCCCATGCAAAATCTCCTCGAGCGGAAAAGCCCAAGGATGGAATGACCAGGTACTTAGACGGAGACTCTCTCCAGATACTCTGGCGAATGTGACAAATACCGTTCATGGTGTCTTATGCACCACCTCCAGTGCAAGCCTGCCCGTAAATCACCCCCACCTTCACTCCTCGAGAGGCGACAGATCTCCATTCTATAAGCCAATCCTTAAATGGGCTAAGAATCCTTATCCCCTCGGGGTCCAAATGAAAGCACCCATTTCCTCTATCGCCATGTTCCATACCGACTTTCCTCCTCTGTTAAGGAAAGTTCTAAACTCTCGTTCCTCGCTACTGGAGTTTATTGATCCACATAGTAGGTACCGCCATCTTCCCAAAATACCTACCCCCACCGATGTGGACGCAGGCTGAAAACACCTGGCTGAAAACGTTCGCTTGGCTGTCGAAGACTCTGTTGGCATGAACAATGCCTTCAAGCTATTGATTCCAAGATTGAAATGTGCAACATCTCCGAAGATATGATGAAAGTACCAAAAGATACTTTCGAGTTCCTTGGAGATCGAACAGATCTTGGGTACCCTTCTTGAAAGTCCAAAGCCGTAACAAACTCAAGAAGCAAATTCAACTTTCTTGAAAGACCTTCGATCCATTAACCATTGGGTATGTATCCCCAATACCACAAGTGTCTCTGTTTTGCCAATATCCCGGAAGATTTTCGAGAATCAAATATACCGAGATCGTCTCAAGCTTTGAAGAAAGAAGAAAAAGAAACACCACCTACGTAATCAAGCTCAATGGTTCTCAGTGTTATCAAATCCATTAGAATCCTTTTGGTTGTGAGTAATTGATAAACTGAGACAAAGCAAATTCGATCATGAGCAAACTTCCCTACTACATCAATTCATTATCTTTCTTTCAAAATCATCTTTCTCATCAAATGATCGATTCCCGATTGATCACCCCTCACAAATATTCATGGGCTCTCCTCCGACTACGAGTGGAATCAAACTATTGACCCGCATCTAGAATTCGACAAACAAGTAATCACAGAGCAATTCCACCAAGCATGTATCCATGGCATCGACGCTCAGCTTGTTTCTCATTATCAAAATGACGAAAAAGGAGTTTCATACTTGGTTGAATACAGCCCTTACCGATATGAGTCCCACAATTTTGCTAAACCATAGGAAGCCGGTGGCAATCTCGGCTCAGGGCCGTTATCACCTACCTTCTCATGCACCTACCTATATCATGTTTTGTGGGCCCTGAGATCTCAAGAGCAAAAAAGAGAATTCTTTGAAAGATGCTTTCTCTCCAAAAGGCATCATGATAAGTGCTCATTATGCCAGTCTTTACCAACTCGGCGCAGATCCAAACTTAAGCATGTCTTCCTCATATTCCCAGGAACTATCACAAATGGTTGAAAGATCTTTCTTGAAAGCTGAGATACAGATGTTCCCTTGGGAGAAATCCACAGAAGTCCACATCTTGAAGAATTTCTTCAGCGCCGAATGGTCCAAACATACATCACAGTGACAAGCATCTTGAATCACTGTTCCACCCGGCAGGATCAAATGCTCAAACGGCGTGATGCAAATGTTACTATCAAGAAGCATTACAGAAGTACGGCAAACCTGGTTAAGGTTCCAGCATTTTCTGAAATAAAATCTCCACAAAAAAAGATCACATGGGCCATAAGATCAAGCCGTTGCTACATCCGCAACAAGAAAGGACATTTTGCCAAAATATCGGCGAAAAGGTAAATCATCTGGATTGAAAATGAGACATATCTCTTGAAAATGATGATATTGAATCCTTATTTTCTGTGACGAAGACCAACCTCACCAAACCTCCAAGTGGTCGAGTGATGAAATCCGTGACATCTTTCACATATCACCCACATCTTCGAACCTGACATCTTCTCAAAGCCAAACTCACTGTCTCACTTTCTTCACTCAATTTGCCAGGCTATCAATGTCTTGCTCTCATTCAAGACAGGGTTGCTCAGCCAAGTTCGCCTAAAGAATATACTGTAACTCCGGATATTTCAACTCGCCTCTTGAGATACTTTCTCCACAAATGTGAGAACTACTCCGCCTTATCCAAGCTCTTTCCCCGATTGCCGCCATAAAGGCAAAAATCTTTGGATCAAATCTCCCAATAAAGATTTGTTATTGGGTGGGACATTATGACTCAAATCTCTCAACATCATTCTGAGCCAGATACAAAAATCATTCTCGAGTTTGTTGATATTCCAGAGACTCTCCTATCCAAATGAGTTTGTTAGACGAATCATGCAAAAGTTGTTAGAATCTTGTTCGAATCCCACTGCACTCCTTCAAAAATGTGGCATCCTCTATGGAAAATCAGAATTCTTGGCCGCCTCCTTAAAAATGAGAGATATCAATCCAACAAAGCGTCATCGAGAATGAAGCCAACACTTGGCTTTAGCAAGGGAATGCTCGAATTATTGCAACAAGACCTTACGGTTTTGTGGGCTGCGAACTGCTCAGCAAGTGTGGCGCGTAGCAGAAAATGAGATCGTGGCAACTAAACCTCTTAATCTTTTCTCCAAGATGATAAGTTCCCACCATCATCCAGAACTCGCTCTGTGGCAACCAAGGCCCATATTTACTCCAAATTCGACCTCAAAGCAGGATTTTGGCAATGAGCATTCATCTGAAGCGAGGCAAAACAGATTACCTCCCGAACCAGCACTTCCAAGGAAAGTTCTTCCTTTTGGTTTAAAGGTAGCACCATCTCTTTCAGGCCATGTGTCGCTCTTCCAATCTGTCAAGTGCAACGTGTATCGACAGATTCTGCCAGCCTGATGAGCGAGCCTTGCCAACTCCTGAGAAATTTGCAGAAATCGTGAAAAGCATGGCATTATGCTTTCAAGGAAAATGAATATTGCCCAAACAGAAATTGAATTTCTGCATCTTAACAAAGTGCACTTATCCAGTACCCTGCTCAGAACTAAAATGCGGGGACTGCGCTTCACAACAGGCTGGTTCAGCAATTTCTTGGGATAATTAATTATCTCAGGGTTTGTCCCAAACATTGCAAAGCTGCCGCAATCCATGCTGAAAAGAACTCCCCTTTGGGAAAGATCCCTTAAATTGGCTGAGCTAAGGAGATTATGCAGATCTCCACCATTACAAATACCATCAGCGGGCAAAAGAATCATTCAAACGATGCGATGACGAAATACTGGGCAGCGTCTGCCGAAAAGATGGTAAGCACTGTGCTCAAAAAGTGGAAAGTTTTCCGTGCCGAAATGCACTACCATTGAAATTTCAAGAAAAGCAGAATCGAGTTTCATCTCATCCATCACTTTGTGAATTAGACATGGCATCTTTCCTCATAAGTTTAAGCAAGCAAACTCTCGGCGCTTCGTGAATGTTCTCAAAATCTTTTGAAACCAAACATATTCCTGGAAAAAAAACATTGCTGACGTCAAGACCCAACACCGGCTAGAAATGTACAAATCAAAAGACCCTCCATATGCTTAATCATGGAGTCAAATACAAGATAGAAGATCAGCTGTCTCCGGGGAAAGTATTCAGCAATCGAAGATGACGATGTGAACATGGAAACATGTGGCAATGGCTTATTTCGAATTCAATGGAGGTTCGATCCTTTATCCTTTCGGGTTAAATTTGAATTATCCTTTTATTTATCCTCTTATCCGGAAGGAAGAGTTCTGAAAACGATAACGCTGTATGTTACTTAACCAATAAGTACTTAATAACCATCGAAATTCCCACCCAGCCATTGCCAATCTGCGAGATATTCATGCTCGGAAAAACATCGAAATGTGAATAGAAATCTTTAGAATTTCTAAATTGGTTCTATCCTCCTACATGTTGAACAGATTTGGAAAGGAACCGAGAACATTCAGAATCTCGAAGTTCACACCATCTTGTTTTTCAGCGTCCATGGAATTTGTAGAAATAATGGTAGTCTTAGATGCACCGAAAAATAGGGCCGACTCATAAACACTTGAGCTCAGCCAGAAATCTATCAAAATCTATGCTGTTAGAACTAAATACGAGAGGCGAGAATCCAACGAAAGACCATCCCAAAAATGTCTGATAATGCACCCACTACGTGGGATCATTATGACCTAGCCCAAGTAAGGAAGCGCAATGCAGCAGGCCGCTCATCCCAGAACATGAAATGACAATGACATTGACATCGTCCTCAAAGACCCATGCTTTTAGTCCCTGTCTCCGAGATCCCTACGAACGGGATCTCGATCAAGCACATGGACATGTGCTATGCACGCAATATCCAATGGCCTCGACCAAGCATGCCAAGCATCTGCGGGCAGACACAAATTGACGAAGAAGCATCCCATTGGGCTCATAAAGCATCCCCATCTCAAAGCTGAACCAGATCCCGCAGATCTCGAAGCTCTCCAGCTGGAGTATATCTCCTAGCTCAGGCTGACGACTCGCACTATCTCATGCTACAATGGGACGTGCACCCTCAAGGAAGCACTCTTCACGTTGAGCTGGAGTTTTGTGCTCGGAGATGGCAAGGCCTTCGGCCCCTTGCTTCCAGGTTTTGGGGCGAGGTGGCGTCGACCCTGTGAGAGGCTGGACATGAGAGTTCTGTAGGATCTCGCGGTGCTCGACGTCAGCTCGTCTTGAAAGACTCGGCCATTGAAGATTGGGGTTTTGTGTCGCCATAGGGGATCCCTTGGTATTTCTGGATCTTCTCTTTTAATCTCTTGAACTGTGTGAAGCAACCAACTTCGATTGAAGGGTCTTCCTCTTTGAGGCTCTGAAGATCCATCCATGGAAAACAAAAGTAAAATGGTGATTGTCGACTATTTGCCAAAGCACTAGGGTTTCTAATTAAGGCAGGAACTCATAATAGTTCTGGATATAGCCAGCGAGATTTTCTAACTGACAAACAAAAATGCCATCTAGGTCATTTAAATCCTTTGATTCGAACCTTAAATAGCAACAACA